>CM022182.2:5718310-6338726 GCA_011420285.2 Erysimum cheiranthoides
ATTATTAGTTTATGAAATAATCAATTTTTATTTAATCGTTTTATTATCTTTTTAGTATTATTTCAATTTTCTCATATACATCATCGTCGGATGAATTAGTCATATTTTATTCGGATGTGACTTTTTTATTGTCAATAAATCAACCATTAAACTAATATAACTCAGCTTAAATTATAACTCAGTCACAATTCTTCAATAAATCAGCCATAATGGTATATTAAGTCAGACGACAATGTCATAACTCATATACATTTCAGTAAGAGATATGGTTAAGAAATGTTATGTGATAGGTTGTCTGCGACTTATTTATTTACCAGGAAAAGGTGTACATGGTTACAGCTATATGTAACTTCCATCATGAGTCTATAAGTCTATTCGCTATAATTACTGTCTATTTGCTATAATTACTCAAGATTTGCATCGCTTGGGAAAAGAGAAAATCAAGAAGCTGGTGTATTTTTTTTGTCTACGAAGAGACGATTTGTATTTGTCGCTTATTTTCAAAAAGCGCTCCTGAGGAAACGCAACAATACGGGTATACGTATATTAAATTCAGTAATTATCACGTTTTTTGCAATATTTTAATTCATAATAATGCAAACATCCGAAAAAAAAAACAATTTATCAATTTCGTATTCTAGTGCACATATGTTATGGTCGCGTTATATTCTGGTTAAATCATTAAAAATAAAGTTGTATAGTATTAACATAAGTATTACATACTTAAGATTATTGATATATCAGTTAAATCAGCCGTAAAATCATAGTAACTCAGCCGTAATATGTAGTTTTGACTTCAAACATTATAGAACTTTAATGTAAGAACAAATAACTAAGGAACGAACCAGAATACAACATCGTCTTACTAATTTGTCATTGTCCTTGGCAAAATACATAAACTACTAGGAATTAAAAAACAGTTTACCACGTAATCGCGTTCTTCATTTGTCATTTGAGCTTGTCTCATCCGGGGGTTCGTACCCCAATTTATCACACTGGAAATATGTCCTCTTGAAGGCGTGCTTCTCCACATCGGCTATAGCTAACTCAAATTCGACCGTACGGATCTCTTCGTCGATGTTAAACTCAGACTTCTTCATTCTCTCTAACAGATCACGTTCCGCTTGCTTCTGGAGGAATGTTTATCCAACTCGTGTGCTTCTTCATTCTCTCTAATTATGGTTTGCAGTTTATTGATTATCGACTTCATCTTTCGTCTTTCTTCCAATATCTGCACACATCCATCATTGAATCTCTTGTTTAAACCAGAAACAGAATCGGATGCATCCATTTTTTCACAGTTGATGTATTGCCGGAAACGGAAATGGGTTTGTAAAAGGAAAGAGAAAATATGAGAGATGATAGATTCGTTTCTATATATACAGAATGCAAAAAGATGATTAAAGAGCGATGTGACGTCTTTATTTTAACATTATTATTATTATTAAATATATTTATTTATTTTTAGTAAATCAGCCTTACACATATTATAACTCAGCCGGCAAATTATAACTAAGTCATCATACTTCAACAGATCAGCCACAATGGGTGTAATAAGTCATAAAATAATATCATAACTCATTCATTATTATTTATTTTTTTCTTAATTGGTATTTAATACATTAAGTCGCAACGTTCGATCATGCTTCTCCACCGTTATATAAGTCTCGCTTGGAGACTTTGTAACCATCCAGAATACGAAGGGTTTTCACGTCTACACCATGAGAGATCGTTTGCATGGCGATAACCAACGATCCGTCCGCCAAAAAAGAGAATCAGATTTGCATACTTTGAACATCACGTCTCTTCTTGATGATCTTGTTATTACTATGTTGCTACAAATCATGCAGACTGGTTTCCGGTTCTTTTGTCGTGCTAAGGCGACATGCAGGTGCTTTAGAGATCTTGCAAACTCGACGTTACTCCACAGAAGTGTGGATTTCTATTTCATGCGGGTACCTTGGCCGCAGCATCCGCCTCCGATGTATTTCAAGCAGCGTTGTCTCGCACATAACAACCCATCGGCTCTGTTGATAAAGGGAGTTAATGATTACTTCTTCACGGCCGATGAGACGGAGGGTCTGAGGATGATACAACAAGCTGCTGCGGTTCATTGGGAGCCTGCTATCTACATCTACTCTATGATGGTCAAAAGTATTTTCAGTCTTGAAGGTATCAGGCGTCGTGATTTTCAGTTAACCAGGGAATCGGCAAAAAGGCTTCGTGATAACATCTTCGATCGGAATACTTTTAACTTAAGACAGCAACCTTCTTGCGTGTTAAAAGAGATAAGGGATGGGGTTGACTTCTTATATGTGGTTAAATGTCGGTGTGCAGTGCACAATCCATGGGTTTACTGGTGGAACGAGGGTTTTAAAATTGGGATACTGTGTGACTCATGCTTCTGGAAGATGGAGGTCTTGTTATTCTGCAAGTATATAGATCACCACTTTCCCTTGTGGTATCCTATATTCTCAGATAAGAGTATAGAGGTTAGAGAATGAGTGATTGATATTCGTGTGTTTTATTATCTGTTTAATAGTCTGAAAACGGCTGAGTTAACACATATTCGTATAAATTATGTCTGATATAACGAAAATTCATTTGAAATATGGCGGAGTTATAACTAAAGGCTGAGTTAAAATATAATCATTTGAATTTTGGCTGATTTACTCTTCTCTGTATTACGTCTGCAGAGTTACTCTGTTTTTACGGCAGAGTACTCTGTTTTACGGCTGCTTTTTTTCTTTATTAATTAACAGATACGATACCATTGCAATGGAAACAACATAAACATAAACAGCATCCCATTTTACCAAGTTTAACAAACATCGAAACAATAATAGCCGTCGTACAACATTGCGTTTGTTTCCTTTTGCTTTACCAGCTACTAGATAAGCAATGACAATCGTCAGAAAACAGTGCCAGACATTTATCAAACAGTAGTAGCTTAAGCACCCACCAATTTATAAGACTTAGGGACTGAAAGAACATCATCAAACATTATAGAACTATAATAATATACGAACACGTAGGTTATGAAATCAAAATAGAACATCGTCTTACTACTGATACGGTACCAAAATACAACAACATCGTCTACGAATTAAAAAGCATTAAAAACTCGATCTGCGTAATTCAGTAGTCATCCGCACATCAATACCCCAATTTATCCCAATTCATCTCTGTCACCTTGAAAGCTTCCTTCTCCCTACCCGCCATCTTCACCTCCTCACGCGCCAGACGGATCTCGTCCTCCAGGTTAATTCCAAATTTCTCCATTCTTGCTAACAGATCAAGTTCCGCTATCTTCTTATGGTATATGATATCTAACCGGTGTGCTTCTTCTCTCTCCCTCATTGTTGATTTCACCATATTGATTATCGCTTTGAACCTTATTTCTTGTTCCACAATCTCCACCCCCACATCATGTTCATACTTTCTTTTCTTCGAACCAGAACTAGAACCGGAACCGGATGCTGCCATGGATAACACTTGATGAATTGTATGAACCGAAAATAGGTTGATAAAAGGGTTTTAATGTATGAAAGATAGAAGATAAGTATGAGAGAAGATAGCTTTGTTACTTATAAGTATAGTAGGTTTTCGGCTTATAAGTCCACACCGTAATTATTAATGAAGATTTGCATCCCTTGGGAAACGAGAAAATCAATAGCTTTAACCGCCTATAATACTTTCCGTATATCGAGTATATAACAGTTTGTCTCTACTCTCATTAAAATATTCTCAATATTATAATCAATTTGTATTTAATCGGTTTATTGTTTTGTTAATAATAACTCAGACGGAAAATTATATCTAATTAACAATACTTCAATAAATCAGCCACATTAGGATTGTTGAGTTATTAAAACGTCGTAGTGGAATTTCATTTATAATTTTCGTATTTTTTTACATTACGATTGCTTTACTGATCTTTAAAAATCAATAAAAATAAAGTTATATATTAAAATTATTATTACGTGTTACTGTGGTAACGCAATCATCACGATTGGGAAAAAATGGATAAAGTGGTTTAGCTGAGTTATCACATCATCACATTTTGATTAGTAGTTAAATTTAGTGTAATTCACAAAATAATTCAAAGAAATTCAAAATTTCGAATTCTTTTTTACACACATACATTACGACTGAGTTATCTTCTCTTTACGACTGAGTTGTATAATAAATCATTATTAGAAAATAACTTTTTTACACACATATATTACATTTCCTATTCTGAGTTATCATAAATTATATCTAAGTCACATTACTCCCGTAGATCAGCCATCATGTTTGTACAAAGTCAGCTGACAATATCATATCTCAGCCGTTTTGTATAATTTGGACTTCAAACATTATATAACTTTTATCTACCAATAAAACATTATATAACTTTAATAATATACGAACAAATATCTTAGCAATCGCCTTACTACTTATGTGGCACCAAAATTAAAAATCTTTAAAAACTCGATCTGCGTACTTCAGTAGTCATCCGTAGATCCATACCCCAATTTATCCCAATTGATCGGGTGCACCATGAAAGCATCCTTCTCCTCACTAGCCTCCTTCAACTCCTTGTCCACCATACGGATCTCTTCTTTGAGGTTAAAGCCAGGCTCCTCCATTTTTGCTAACAGATCACGCTCCGCTTGCTTCTCACGGTACGTGATATCCAACCAGTGTGCTTGTTCTATCTCCCTTATTGATTTTTTCACGAAATAGATTATCGATTTGAACTTTTTTTCTTGTTCCCACCACATCTTCACACTCGTGTCATCATCTGGAACATACTTTCTCTTGTTCGAATCAGAACCAGATCTGGAACCGGATGCGGCCATTGTACCACTTGATTAAATGAATGAAACGGAAATAGGTTGAAAGGATTTTGATTTATTGGAAGATTAACGATATGAGATATACAAGGTTTGTTTATACTGATTATATAAATATATAGAGAACGAAAAGATGCTTTCAAAACGATACGACGTTTCGCATGCAACGTTTATTGTCGTTACTCTTTACGAGAATTGATAAATAAGTTTTTTCGTAATAATTACTGAAGATTCGCATCGCTTGGAAAAAGAGAAAATCAATAGCTTTTATCGCCTAGACTAAAATATTCTCACTAGTGCAATGGCTGAGGTATTATAACGAAAGGCTGAGTTACATCATAATAATTTGTTGTTTGGCTGATTTACTCTGCTCTGTTTTTACGGTTGCTGAGTAACTCTGTTTTCACGGTTGAGTACTCTGTTTTACGGCCGATTTATTTTGTTAAATTACAACCCATTTAATAAGAAACAACATAAACATAAACATAAATTGCAAACCATGTAAACAAGTTTAACAAACATTGAAACACTAATAGCCAAGAAACAACATTGAATTTGTTTCCTTAGCTTTACCAGCTAGTATGTAAGCAATGCAAATCGTCAGAAAAAAAAGCCAGACAAAACACACTTTCAACCACACTTTGCACTTGCCGATTTCAATTTTACTCACCTTTACATCATATCGCAGTTCTTGTAAAGCAGCACTTACCTCTGACTTAGCGTTTGTGATATCATTTACCAAAATTTCCAGTTTTGGTAATGCATCTTCAACCTCTTCATACACCGCATCCTCAACCCACTTAAATAAGTGACCCTATTTCATAACAAATAAACGAGATTGAATAAAGCAAAAATAACATACATAAACATCAAGAAAACCAAAATAATATACTTACATCTTTTTTATTTGTCCACTCCTTTGGATCTTTCTTACTTTCGCAACGGAAGAACGGTCTGCCAGGATTGTCTTGAGTTTTCGCTGTAAAAATCGTAACACCTAATCCACACACACACTTCGATGGAAATCCACGGTCACTGAGTACGACTGATGACTCTGAAAAAGAACTCATTTTTTAGTTGCGACGAATAGAAAAATCGAATAAATTAAGAAATAAGAACTTAGATGGTTTGGGATTTATTTTTAAGTGGATAGTGAAGATTTGTTTCGGTATGAGTCAATTTATCTTCGTCGTTTCATTACGTGTCTATCCGCATAGTCAATTCAGTAATTATCAGGTTTGTACAGCTGTTAAATAGTACTAGCAATGTTTAATTCAAAAAAATAAAAAAAATCCAAAATTCAAAATTTCTAATATCGTGTATATGGGGAAACGCAACCCATCATTACGTGTCTTCTAGTCGCATAGTAATTTCAGTAATCATCACGTTTGTTCAGTACTTAAATTAAGTTTATTTTACAAAAGAATTCAAAAAAATTCAAAAATTCGCATTCTTTTTTGCACATACATTACGACCGAGTTATCTTCTCTTTACGGCTGAGTTGTATGGTTTATGGTTTAGGGTTTAGGGTTTGTGTCATATCGTTCTGCATGATGAGTTTGAAAATGCACAAACATGACGTAATTTCACGGTCTTTATCAGATAAAGGCCATATAAACTCGTTGTTTACATGAAAAGTTAAAAAAAATTCACATTTACTGCATTCGAGTTTTAGCTGAGTTATCATAAATACACGGCTGACTTATCGTAAATCGAAAAAATTGAGATAACGTATTTAGGAATCGACTAACATATGTTAGAGAACATAATGTTTGGAGAACTAAATGTTCGACCTCGGGATTTGTGGAGCAGATCGAGTTTTCGTTTGGGGAAGAGTTGTTTTTTTTCTTTTTTTTTTTTAACAATATTTTTTTTATTAATTATTCTTTTCGTTGAGGAAAAGCGTGTATATGGGGAAACGCAACCCACCATTACGTGTCTTCTAGCCGCATAGTAATTTCAGTAATCATCACGTTTGTTCAGTACTTAAATTAAGTTTAATTTACAAAAGAATTCAAAAAAATTCAAAAATTCGCATTCTTTTTTACACACATACATTACGACCGAGTTATCTTCTCTTTACGGCTGAGTTGTATAATAAATCATTATTGGAAAATAACTTTTTTACATATATTTAAAACAATTAACAATTAACATAAATATTTACTTTCAGATTAGTGACAGTATATTCGCATCCCATTCACAATTTTTTAAAAAATTTAAAAAAGGGTTAACTCTGTCTAAGTAACGCTTAAAGGGTATGACAATGTATGGTTTAGGGTTTAGAGTTTAGGGTTTGTGTCATATCGTTCCGCATGATGAGTTTTAAAATGCACAAACATGACGTAATTTCACGGTCTTTATCAGATAAAGGCCATATAAACTCGTTGTTTACATGAAAAGTTAAAAAAATTCACATTTACTGCATTCGAGTTTTAGCTGAGTTATCATAAATACACGGCTGAATTATCGTAAATCGAAAAAATTGAGATAACGTTTTTAGGAATCGACTAACATACGTTAGAGAACATAATGTTTAGAGAACTAAATGTTCGACCTCGGGATTTGTGGAGCAGATCGAGTTTTCGTTTGGGGAAGAGTTGTTTTTTTTCTTTTTTTCTTTTTTACAGTATTTTTTTTTATTAATTATTCATTTCTTTGGGGAAAAGCGTGTATATGGGGAAACGCAACCCACCATTACGTGTCTTCTAGCCGCATAGTAATTTCAGTAATCATCACGTTTGTTCAGTACTTAAATTAAGTTTAATTTACAAAAGAATTCAAAAAAATTCAAAAATTCGCATTCTTTTTTACACACATACATTACGACCGAGTTATCTTCTCTTTACGGCTGAGTTGTATAATAAATCATTATTGGAAAATAATTTTTTTACATATATTTAAAACAATTAACAATTAACATAAATATTTACTTTCAGATTAGTGACAGTATATTCGCATCCCATTCACAATTTTGAAAAAAATTTAAAAAAGGGTTAACTCTTTCTAAGTAACGCTTAAAGGGTATGACAATGTATGATTTAGGGTTTGTGTCATATCGTTCCGCATGATGAGTTTGAAAATGCACAAACATGACGTAATTTCACGGTCTTTATCAGATAAAGGCCATATAAACTCGTTGTTTACATGAAAAGTTAAAAAAATCACATTTACTGCATTCGAGTTTTAGCTGAGTTATCATAAATACACGGCTGACTTATCGTAAATCGAAAAAATGGAGATAAAGTATTTAAGAATCGACTAACATACGTTAGAGAACATAATGTTTAGAGAACTAAATGTTCGACCTCGGGATTTGTGGAGCAGATCGAGTTTTCGTTTGGGGAAGAGTTGTTTTTTTTCTTTTTTTTTTTATAGTATTTTTTTTATTAATTATTCCTTTCGTTGGGGAAAAGCGTGTATATGGGAAAACGCAATCCACCATTACGTGTCTTCTAGCCACATAGTAATTTCAGTAATTATCACGTTTGTTCAGTACTTAAATTAAGTTTAATTTACAAAAGAATTCAAAAAAATTCAAAAATTCGCATTTTTTTTACACACATACATTACGACCGAGTTATCTTCTCTTTACGGCTGAGTTGTATAATAAATCATTATTGGAAAATAACTTTTTTTACATATATTTAAAACAATTAACAATTAACATAAATATTTACTTTCAGATTAGTGACAGTATATTCGCATCCCATTCACAATTTTTTAAAAAATTTAAAAAAGGGTTAACTCTGTCTAAGTAACGCTTAAAGGGTATGACAATGTATGGTTTAAGGTTTAGGGTTTAGCGTTTGTGTCATATCGTTCCGCATGATGAGTTTGAAAATGCACAAACATGACGTAATTTCACGGTCTTTATCAGATAAAGGCCATATAAACTCGTTGTTTACATGAAAAGTTAAAAAAAATCACATTTACTGCATTCGAGTTTTAGCTGAGTTATCATAAATACACGGGTGACTTATCGTAAATCGAAAAAATGGAGATAAAGTATTTAAGAATCGACTAACATACGTTAGAGAACATAATGTTTAGAGAACTAAATGTTCGACCTCGGGATTTGTGGAGCAGATCGAGTTTTCGTTTGGGGAAGAGTTGTTTTTTTTCTTTTTTTTTTTACAGTATTTTTTTTTATTAATTATTCCTTTCTTTGGGGAAAAGCGTGTATATGGGGAAACGCAACCCACCATTACGTGTCTTCTATCCGCATAGTAATTTCAGTAATCATCACGTTTGTTCAATACTTAAATTAAGTTTAATTTACAAAAGAATTTAAAAAAATTCAAAAATTTGCATTCTTTTTTACACACATACATTACGACCGAGTTATCTTCTCTTTACGGCTGAGTTGTATAATAAATCATTATTGGAAAATAACTTTTTTATATATATTTAAAAAAATTAACAATTAGCATAAATATTTACTTTCAGATTAGTGACAGTATATTCGCATCCCATTCACAATTTTTTAAAA
Source organism: Erysimum cheiranthoides (assembly GCA_011420285.2). Classification (NCBI taxonomy): domain Eukaryota; kingdom Viridiplantae; phylum Streptophyta; class Magnoliopsida; order Brassicales; family Brassicaceae; genus Erysimum; species Erysimum cheiranthoides. The sequence goes on from CM022182.2 coordinate 5,727,641, forward strand.
AATTTAAAAAGGGTTAACTCTGTCTAAGTAACGCTTAAAGGGTATGACAATGTATGGTTTAGGGTTTAGGGTTTAGGGTTTGTGTCATATCGTTCCGCATGATGAGTTTGAAAATGCACAAACATGACGTAATTTCACGGTCTTTATCAGATAAAGGCCATATAAACTCGTTGTTTACATGAAAAGTTAAAAAAATTCACATTTACTGCATTCGAGTTTTAGCTGAGTTATCATAAATACACGGGTGACTTATCGTAAATCGAAAAAATTGAGATAACGTATTTAGGAATCGACTAACATACGTTAGAGAACATAATGTTTAGAGAACTAAATGTTCGACCTCGGGATTTGTGGAGCAGATCGAGTTTTCGTTTGGGGAAGAGTTATTTTTTTTCTTTTTTTTTTTACAGTATTTTTTTTTATTAATTATTTCTTTCTTTGGGGAAAAGCGTGTATATGGGGAAACGCAACCCACCATTACGTGTCTTCTAGCCGCATAGTAATTTCAGTAATCATCACGCTTGTTTAGTACTTAAATTAAGTTTAATTTACAAAAGAATTCAAAAAAATTCAAAAATTCGCATTTTTTTTTACACACATACATTACGACCGAGTTATCTTCTCTTTACGGCTGAGTTGTATAATAAATCATTATTGGAAAATAACTTTTTTTACATATATTTAAAACAATTAACAATTAACATAAATATTTACTTTCAGATTAGTGACAGTATATTCGCATCCCATTCACAATTTTTTAAAAAATTTAAAAAAGGGTTAACTCTGTCTAAGTAACGCTTAAAGGGTATGACAATGTATGGTTTAAGGTTTAGGGTTTAGCGTTTGTGTCATATCGTTCCGCATGATGAGTTTGAAAATGCACAAACATGACGTAATTTCACGGTCTTTATCAGATAAAGGCCATATAAACTCGTTGTTTACATGAAAAGTTAAAAAAAATTCACATTTACTGCATTCGAGTTTTAGCTGAGTTATCATAAATACACGGCTGACTTATTGTAAATCGAAAAAATTGAGATAACGTATTTAGGAATCGACTAACATACGTTAGAGAACATAATGTTTAGAGAACTAAATGTTCGACCTCGGGATTTGTGGAGCAGATCGAGTTTTCGTTTGGGGAAGAGTTGTTTTTTTTCTTTTTTTTTTTTACAGTATTTTTTTATATTAATTATTCCTTTCTTAGGGGAAAAGCGTGTATATGGGGAAACGCAATCCACCATTACGTGTCTTCTAGCCGCATAGTAATTTCAGTAATCATCACGTTTGTTCAGTACTTAAATTAAGTTTAATTTACAAAAGAATTCAAAAAAATTCAAAAATTCGCATTCTTTTTTACACACATACATTACGACCGAATTATCTTCTCTTTACGGCTGAGTTGTATAATAAATCATTATTGGAAAATAATTTTTTTACATATATTTAAAACAATTAACAATTAACATAAATATTTACTTTCAGATTAGTGACAGTATATTCGCATCCCATTCACAATTTTTTAAAAAATTTAAAAAAGGGTTAACTCTGTCTAAGTAACGCTTAAAGGGTATGACAATGTATGGTTTAGGGTTTGTGTCATATCGTTCCGCATGATGAGTTTGAAAATGCACAAACATGACGTAATTTCACGGTCTTTATCAGATAAAGGCCATATAAACTCGTTGTTTACATGAAAAGTTAAAAAAAAATCACATTTACTGCATTCGAGTTTTAGCTGAGTTATCATAAATACACGGCTGACTTATCGTAAATCTAAAAAATGGAGATAACGTATTTAGGAATCGACTAACATACGTTAGAGAACATAATGTTTAGAGAACTAAATGTTCGACCTCGGGATTTGTGGAGCAGATCGAGTTTTCGTTTGGGGAAGAGTTGTTTTTTTTCTTTTTTTTTTTACAGTATTTTTTTTTATTAATTATTCTTTTCTTTGGGGAAAAGCGTGTATATGGGGAAACGCAACCCACCATTACGTGTCTTCTATCCGCATAGTAATTTCAGTAATCATCACGTTTGTTCAATACTTAAATTAAGTTTAATTTACAAAAGAATTTAAAAAAATTCAAAAATTTGCATTCTTTTTTACACACATACATTACGACCGAGTTATCTTCTCTTTACGGCTGAGTTGTATAATAAATCATTATTGGAAAATAACTTTTTTATATATATTTAAAACAATTAACAATTAGCATAAATATTTACTTTCAGATTAGTGACAGTATATTCGCATCCCATTCACAACTTTTTAAAAAATTTAAAAAGGGTTAACTCTGTCTAAGTAACGCTTAAAGGGTATGACAATGTATGGTTTAGGGTTTAGGGTTTAGGGTTTGTGTCATATCGTTCCGCATGATGAGTTTGAAAATGCACAAACATGACGTAATTTCACGGTCTTTATCAGATAAAGGCCATATAAACTCGTTGTTTACATGAAAAGTTAAAAAAAAATCACATTTACTGCATTCGAGTTTTAGCTGAGTTATCATAAATACACGGCTGACTTATCGTAAATCTAAAAAATGGAGATAACGTATTTAGGAATCGACTAACATACGTTAGAGAACATAATGTTTAGAGAACTAAATGTTCGACCTCGGGATTTGTGGAGCAGATCGAGTTTTCGTTTGGGGAAGAGTTGTTTTTTTTCTTTTTTTTTTTACAGTATTTTTTTTTATTAATTATTCCTTTCTTTGGGGAAAAGCGTGTATATGGGGAAACGCAACCCACCATTACGTGTCTTCTATCCGCATAGTAATTTCAGTAATCATCGCGTTTGTTCAATACTTAAATTAAGTTTAATTTACAAAAGAATTTAAAAAAATTCAAAAATTTGCATTCTTTTTTACACACATACATTACGACCGAGTTATCTTCTCTTTACGGCTGAGTTGTATAATAAATCATTATTGGAAAATAACTTTTTTATATATATTTAAAACAATTAACAATTAGCATAAATATTTACTTTCAGATTAGTGACAGTATATTCGCATCCCATTCACAATTTTTTAAAAAATTTAAAAAGGGTTAACTCTGTCTAAGTAACGCTTAAAGGGTATGACAATGTATGGTTTAGGGTTTAGGGTTTAGGGTTTGTGTCATATCGTTCCGCATGATGAGTTTGAAAATGCACAAACATGACGTAATTTCACGGTCTTTATCAGATAAAGGCCATATAAACTCGTTGTTTACATGAAAAGTTAAAAAAATTCACATTTACTGCATTCGAGTTTTAGCTGAGTTATCATAAATACACGGGTGACTTATCGTAAATCGAAAAAATTGAGATAACGTATTTAGGAATCGACTAACATACGTTAGAGAACATAATGTTTAGAGAACTAAATGTTCGACCTCGGGATTTGTGGAGCAGATCGAGTTTTCGTTTGGGGAAGAGTTATTTTTTTTCTTTTTTTTTTTACAGTATTTTTTTTTATTAATTATTTCTTTCTTTGGGGAAAAGCGTGTATATGGGGAAACGCAACCCACCATTACGTGTCTTCTAGCCGCATAGTAATTTCAGTAATCATCACGCTTGTTTAGTACTTAAATTAAGTTTAATTTACAAAAGAATTCAAAAAAATTCAAAAATTCGCATTCTTTTTTACACACATACATTACGACCGAGTTATCTTCTCTTTACGGCTGAGTTGTATAATAAATCATTATTGGAAAATAACTTTTTTACATATATTTAAAACAATTAACAATTAACATAAATATTTACTTTCAGATTAGTGACAGTATATTCGCATCCCATTCACAATTTTTTAAAAAATTTAAAAAAGGGTTAACTCTGTCTAAGTGACGCTTAAAGGGTATGACAATGTATGGTTTAGGGTTTATGGTTTAGGGTTTGTGTCATATCGTTCCGCATGATGAGTTTGAAAATGCACAAACATGACGTAATTTCACGGTCTTTATCAGATAAAGGCCATATAAACTCGTTGTTTACATGAAAAGTTAAAAAACATTCACATTTACTGCATTCGAGTTTTAGCTGAGTTATCATAAATACACGGCTGACTTATCGTAAATCTAAAAAATGGAGATAACGTATTTAGGAATCGACTAACATACGTTAGAGAACATAATGTTTAGAGAACTAAATGTTCGACCTCGGGATTTGTGGAGCAGATCGAGTTTTCGTTTGGGGAAGAGTTGTTTTTTTTCTTTTTTTTTTTACAGTATTTTTTTTTATTAATTATTCCTTTCTTTGGGGAAAAGCGTGTATATGGGGAAACGCAACCCACCATTACGTGTCTTCTATCCGCATAGTAATTTCAGTAATCATCACGTTTGTTCAATACTTAAATTAAGTTTAATTTACAAAAGAATTTAAAAAAATTCAAAAATTTGCATTCTTTTTTACACACATACATTACGACCGAGTTATCTTCTCTTTACGGTTGAGTTGTATAATAAATCATTATTGGAAAATAACTTTTTTATATATATTTAAAACAATTAACAATTAGCATAAATATTTACTTTCAGATTAGTGACAGTATATTCGCATCCCATTCACAATTTTGAAAAAAATTTAAAAAAGGGTTAACTCTTTCTAAGTAACGCTTAAAGGGTATGAAAATGTATGATTTAGGGTTTGTGTCATATCGTTCCGCATGATGAGTTTGAAAATGCACAAACATGACGTAATTTCACGGTCTTTATCAGATAAAGGCCATATAAACTCGTTGTTTACATGAAAAGTTAAAAAAAATCACATTTACTGCATTCGAGTTTTAGCTGAGTTATCATAAATACACGGCTGACTTATCGTAAATCGAAAAAATGGAGATAAAGTATTTAAGAATCGACTAACATACGTTAGAGAACATAATGTTTAGAGAACTAAATGTTCGACCTCGGGATTTGTGGAGCAGATCGAGTTTTCGTTTGGGGAAGAGTTGTTTTTTTTTCTTTTTTTTTTATAGTATTTTTTTTATTAATTATTCCTTTTGTTGGGGAAAAGCGTGTATATGGGGAAACGCAATCCACCATTACGTGTCTTCTAGCCACATAGTAATTTCAGTAATTATCACGTTTGTTCAGTACTTAAATTAAGTTTAATTTACAAAAGAATTCAAAAAAATTCAAAAATTTGCATTCTTTTTTACACACATACATTACGACCGAGTTATCTTCTCTTTACAGCTGAGTTGTATAATAAATCATTATTGGAAAATAACTTTTTTTACATATATTTAAAACAATTAACAATTAACATAAATATTTACTTTCAGATTAGTGACAGTATATTCGCATCTCATTCACAATTTTTTAAAAAATTTAAAAAAGGGTTAACTCTGTCTAAGTAACGCTTAAAGGGTATGACAATGTATGGTTTAGGGTTTAGGGTTTAGCGTTTGTGTCATATCGTTCCGCATGATGAGTTTGAAAATGCACAAACATGACGTAATTTCACGGTCTTTATCAGATAAAGGCCATATAAACTCGTTGTTTACATGAAAAGTTAAAAAAAATTCACATTTACTGCATTCGAGTTTTAGCTGAGTTATCATAAATACACGGCTGACTTATTGTAAATCGAAAAAATTGAGATAACGTATTTAGGAATCGACTAACATACGTTAGAGAACATAATGTTTAGAGAACTAAATGTTCGACCTCGGGATTTGTGGAGCAGATCGAGTTTTCGTTTGGGGAAGAGTTGTTTTTTTTCTTTTTTTTTTTTACAGTATTTTTTTTTATTAATTATTCCTTTCTTTGGGGAAAAGCGTGTATATGGGGAAACGCAACCCACCATTACGTGTCTTCTAGCCGCATAGTAATTTCAGTAATCATCACGCTTGTTTAGTACTTAAATTAAGTTTAATTTACAAAAGAATTCAAAAAAATTCAAAAATTCGCATTCTTTTTTACACACATACATTACGACCGAGTTATCTTCTCTTTACGGCTGAGTTGTATAATAAATCATTATTGGAAAATAACTTTTTTACATATATTTAAAACAATTAACAATTAACATAAATATTTACTTTCAGATTAGTGACAGTATATTCGCATCCCATTCACAATTTTTTAAAAAATTTAAAAAAGGGTTAACTCTGTCTAAGTGACGCTTAAAGGGTATGACAATGTATGGTTTAGGGTTTATGGTTTAGGGTTTGTGTCATATCGTTCCGCATGATGAGTTTGAAAATGCACAAACATGACGTAATTTCACGGTCTTTATCAGATAAAGGCCATATAAACTCGTTGTTTACATGAAAAGTTAAAAAAAATTCACATTTACTGCATTCGAGTTTTAGCTGAGTTATCATAAATACACGGGTGACTTATCGTAAATCGAAAAAATTGAGATAACGTATTTAGGAATCGACTAACATACGTTAGAGAACATAATGTTTAGAGAACTAAATGTTCGACCTCGGGATTTGTGGAGCAGATCGAGTTTTCGTTTGGGGAAGAGTTATTTTTTTTCTTTTTTTTTTTACAGTATTTTTTTTTATTAATTATTTCTTTCTTTGGGGAAAAGCGTGTATATGGGGAAACGCAACCCACCATTACGTGTCTTCTAGCCGCATAGTAATTTCAGTAATCATCACGCTTGTTTAGTACTTAAATTAAGTTTAATTTACAAAAGAATTCAAAAAAATTCAAAAATTCGCATTCTTTTTTACACACATACATTACGACCGAGTTATCTTCTCTTTACGGCTGAGTTGTATAATAAATCATTATTGGAAAATAACTTTTTTACATATATTTAAAACAATTAACAATTAACATAAATATTTACTTTCAGATTAGTGACAGTATATTCGCATCCCATTCACAATTTTTTAAAAAATTTAAAAAAGGGTTAACTCTGTCTAAGTGACGCTTAAAGGGTATGACAATGTATGGTTTAGGGTTTATGGTTTAGGGTTTGTGTCATATCGTTCCGCATGATGAGTTTGAAAATGCACAAACATGACGTAATTTCACGGTCTTTATCAGATAAAGGCCATATAAACTCGTTGTTTACATGAAAAGTTAAAAAAAATTCACATTTACTGCATTCGAGTTTTAGCTGAGTTATCATAAATACACGGCTGACTTATCGTAAATCTAAAAAATGGAGATAACGTATTTAGGAATCGACTAACATACGTTAGAGAACATAATGTTTAGAGAACTAAATGTTCGACCTCGGGATTTGTGGAGCAGATCGAGTTTTCGTTTGGGGAAGAGTTGTTTTTTTTCTTTTTTTTTTTACAGTATTTTTTTTTATTAATTATTCCTTTCTTTGGGGAAAAGCGTGTATATGGGGAAACGCAACCCACCATTACGTGTCTTCTATCCGCATAGTAATTTCAGTAATCATCACGTTTGTTCAATACTTAAATTAAGTTTAATTTACAAAAGAATTTAAAAAAATTCAAAAATTTGCATTCTTTTTTACACACATACATTACGACCGAGTTATCTTCTCTTTACGGCTGAGTTGTATAATAAATCATTATTGGAAAATAACTTTTTTATATATATTTAAAACAATTAACAATTAGCATAAATATTTACTTTCAGATTAGTGACAGTATATTCGCATCCCATTCACAATTTTTTAAAAAATTTAAAAAAGGGTTAACTCTGTCTAAGTAACGCTTAAAGGGTATGACAATGTATGGTTTAGGGTTTGTGTCATATCGTTCCGCATGATGAGTTTGAAAATGCACAAACATGACGTAATTTCACGGTCTTTATCAGATAAAGGCCATATAAACTCGTTGTTTACATGAAAAGTTAAAAAAAAATCACATTTACTGCATTCGAGTTTTAGCTGAGTTATCATAAATACACGGCTGACTTATCGTAAATCTAAAAAATGGAGATAACGTATTTAGGAATCGACTAACATACGTTAGAGAACATAATGTTTAGAGAACTAAATGTTCGACCTCGGGATTTGTGGAGCAGATCGAGTTTTTCGTTTGGGGAAGAGTTGTTTTTTTTCTTTTTTTTTTTACAGTATTTTTTTTTATTAATTATTCCTTTCTTTGGGGAAAAGCGTGTATATGGGGAAACGCAACCCACCATTACGTGTCTTCTATCCGCATAGTAATTTCAGTAATCATCGCGTTTGTTCAATACTTAAATTAAGTTTAATTTACAAAAGAATTTAAAAAAATTCAAAAATTTGCATTCTTTTTTACACACATACATTACGACCGAGTTATCTTCTCTTTACGGCTGAGTTGTATAATAAATCATTATTGGAAAATAACTTTTTTATATATATTTAAAACAATTAACAATTAGCATAAATATTTACTTTCAGATTAGTGACAGTATATTCGCATCCCATTCACAATTTTTTAAAAAATTTAAAAAGGGTTAACTCTGTCTAAGTAACGCTTAAAGGGTATGACAATGTATGGTTTAGGGTTTAGGGTTTAGGGTTTGTGTCATATCGTTCCGCATGATGAGTTTGAAAATGCACAAACATGACGTAATTTCACGGTCTTTATCAGATAAAGGCCATATAAACTCGTTGTTTACATGAAAAGTTAAAAAAAATTCACATTTACTGCATTCGAGTTTTAGCTGAGTTATCATAAATACACGGCTGACTTATCGTAAATCTAAAAAATGGAGATAACGTATTTAGGAATCGACTAACATACGTTAGAGAACATAATGTTTAGAGAACTAAATGTTCGACCTCGGGATTTGTGGAGCAGATCGAGTTTTCGTTTGGGGAAGAGTTGTTTTTTTTCTTTTTTTTTTTACAGTATTTTTTTTTATTAATTATTCCTTTCTTTGGGGAAAAGCGTGTATATGGGGAAACGCAACCCACCATTACGTGTCTTCTATCCGCATAGTAATTTCAGTAATCATCGCGTTTGTTCAATACTTAAATTAAGTTTAATTTACAAAAGAATTTAAAAAAATTCAAAAATTTGCATTCTTTTTTACACACATACATTACGACCGAGTTATCTTCTCTTTACGGCTGAGTTGTATAATAAATCATTATTGGAAAATAACTTTTTTATATATATTTAAAACAATTAACAATTAGCATAAATATTTACTTTCAGATTAGTGACAGTATATTCGCATCCCATTCACAATTTTTTAAAAAATTTAAAAAGGGTTAACTCTGTCTAAGTAACGCTTAAAGGGTATGACAATGTATGGTTTAGGGTTTAGGGTTTAGGGTTTGTGTCATATCGTTCCGCATGATGAGTTTGAAAATGCACAAACATGACGTAATTTCACGGTCTTTATCAGATAAAGGCCATATAAACTCGTTGTTTACATGAAAAGTTAAAAAAATTCACATTTACTGCATTCGAGTTTTAGCTGAGTTATCATAAATACACGGGTGACTTATCGTAAATCGAAAAAATTGAGATAACGTATTTAGGAATCGACTAACATACGTTAGAGAACATAATGTTTAGAGAACTAAATGTTCGACCTCGGGATTTGTGGAGCAGATCGAGTTTTCGTTTGGGGAAGAGTTATTTTTTTTCTTTTTTTTTTTACAGTATTTTTTTTTATTAATTATTTCTTTCTTTGGGGAAAAGCGTGTATATGGGGAAACGCAACCCACCATTACGTGTCTTCTAGCCGCATAGTAATTTCAGTAATCATCACGCTTGTTTAGTACTTAAATTAAGTTTAATTTACAAAAGAATTCAAAAAAATTCAAAAATTCGCATTCTTTTTTACACACATACATTACGACCGAGTTATCTTCTCTTTACGGCTGAGTTGTATAATAAATCATTATTGGAAAATAACTTTTTTACATATATTTAAAACAATTAACAATTAACATAAATATTTACTTTCAGATTAGTGACAGTATATTCGCATCCCATTCACAATTTTTTAAAAAATTTAAAAAAGGGTTAACTCTGTCTAAGTGACGCTTAAAGGGTATGACAATGTATGGTTTAGGGTTTATGGTTTAGGGTTTGTGTCATATCGTTCCGCATGATGAGTTTGAAAATGCACAAACATGACGTAATTTCACGGTCTTTATCAGATAAAGGCCATATAAACTCGTTGTTTACATGAAAAGTTAAAAAAAATTCACATTTACTGCATTCGAGTTTTAGCAGAGTTATCATAAATACACGGCTGACTTATCGTAAATCGAAAAAATTGAGATAACGTATTTAGGAATCGACTAACATACGTTAGAGAACATAATGTTTAGAGAACTAAATGTTCGACCTCGGGATTTGTGGAGCAGATCGAGTTTTCGTTTGGGGAAGAGTTGTTTTTTTTCTTTTTTTATTTTTTACAGTATTTTTTTTTATTAATTATTCATTTCTTTGGGGAAAAGCGTGTATATGGGGAAACGCAACCCACCATTACGTGTCTTCTAGCCGCATAGTAATTTCAGTAATCATCACGTTTGTTCAGTACTTAAATTAAGTTTAATTTACAAAAGAATTCAAAAAAATTCAAAAATTCGCATTCTTTTTTACACACATACATTACGACCGAGTTATCTTCTCTTTACGGCTGAGTTGTATAATAAATCATTATTGGAAAATAATTTTTTTACATATATTTAAAACAATTAACAATTAACATAAATATTTACTTTCAGATTAGTGACAGTATATTCGCATCCCATTCACAATTTTGAAAAAAATTTAAAAAAGGGTTAACTCTTTCTAAGTAACGCTTAAAGGGTATGAAAATGTATGATTTAGGGTTTGTGTCATATCGTTCCGCATGATGAGTTTGAAAATGCACAAACATGACGTAATTTCACGGTCTTTATCAGATAAAGGCCATATAAACTCGTTGTTTACATGAAAAGTTAAAAAAAATCACATTTACTGCATTCGAGTTTTAGCTGAGTTATCATAAATACACGGCTGACTTATCGTAAATCGAAAAAATGGAGATAAAGTATTTAAGAATCGACTAACATACGTTAGAGAACATAATGTTTAGAGAACTAAATGTTCGACCTCGGGATTTGTGGAGCAGATCGAGTTTTCGTTTGGAGAAGAGTTGTTTTTTTTTCTTTTTTTTTTATAGTATTTTTTTTATTAATTATTCCTTTTGTTGGGGAAAAGCGTGTATATGGGGAAACGCAATCCACCATTACGTGTCTTCTAGCCACATAGTAATTTCAGTAATTATCACGTTTGTTCAGTACTTAAATTAAGTTTAATTTACAAAAGAATTCAAAAAAATTCAAAAATTTGCATTCTTTTTTACACACATACATTACGACCGAGTTATCTTCTCTTTACAGCTGAGTTGTATAATAAATCATTATTGGAAAATAACTTTTTTTACATATATTTAAAACAATTAACAATTAACATAAATATTTACTTTCAGATTAGTGACAGTATATTCGCATCTCATTCACAATTTTTTAAAAAATTTAAAAAAGGGTTAACTCTGTCTAAGTAACGCTTAAAGGGTATGACAATGTATGGTTTAGGGTTTAGGGTTTAGCGTTTGTGTCATATCGTTCCGCATGATGAGTTTGAAAATGCACAAACATGACGTAATTTCACGGTCTTTATCAGATAAAGGCCATATAAACTCGTTGTTTACATGAAAAGTTAAAAAAAATTCACATTTACTGCATTCGAGTTTTAGCTGAGTTATCATAAATACACGGCTGACTTATTGTAAATCGAAAAAATTGAGATAACGTATTTAGGAATCGACTAACATACGTTAGAGAACATAATGTTTAGAGAACTAAATGTTCGACCTCGGGATTTGTGGAGCAGATCGAGTTTTCGTTTGGGGAAGAGTTGTTTTTTTTCTTTTTTTTTTTTACAGTATTTTTTTTTATTAATTATTCCTTTCTTTGGGGAAAAGCGTGTATATGGGGAAACGCAACCCACCATTACGTGTCTTCTAGCCGCATAGTAATTTCAGTAATCATCACGTTTGTTCAGTACTTAAATTAAGTTTAATTTACAAAAGAATTCAAAAAAATTCAAAAATTCGCATTCTTTTTTACACACATACATTACGACCGAGTTATCTTCTCTTTACGGCTGAGTTGTATAATAAATCATTATTGGAAAATAATTTTTTTACATATATTTAATACAATTAACAATTAACATAAATATTTACTTTCAGATTAGTGACAGTATATTCGCATCCCATTCACAATTTTTTAAAAAATTTAAAAAAGGGTTAACTCTGTCTAAGTAACGCTTAAAGGGTATGACAATGTATGGTTTAGGGTTTGTGTCATATCGTTCCGCATGATGAGTTTGAAAATGCACAAACATGACGTAATTTCACGGTCTTTATCAGATAAAGGCCATATAAACTCGTTGTTTACATGAAAAGTTAAAAAAAAATCACATTTACTGCATTCGAGTTTTAGCTGAGTTATCATAAATACACGGCTGACTTATCGTAAATCTAAAAAATGGAGATAACGTATTTAGGAATCGACTAACATACGTTAGAGAACATAATGTTTAGAGAACTAAATGTTCGACCTCGGGATTTGTGGAGCAGATCGAGTTTTCGTTTGGGGAAGAGTTGTTTTTTTTCTTTTTTTTTTTACAGTATTTTTTTTTATTAATTATTCCTTTCTTTGGGGAAAAGCGTGTATATGGGGAAACGCAACCCACCATTACGTGTCTTCTATCCGCATAGTAATTTCAGTAATCATCACGTTTGTTCAGTACTTAAATTAAGTTTAATTTACAAAAGAATTCAAAAAAATTCAAAAATTCGCATTCTTTTTTACACACATACATTACGACCGAGTTATCTTCTCTTTACGGCTGAGTTGTATAATAAATCATTATTGGAAAATAACTTTTTTACATATATTTAAAATAATTAACAATTAACATAAATATTTACTTTCAGATTAGTGTGCAATCGAAACCACTACCAGGGTTTAGAACAGAATGTTTATCACGACCAGCAGCGTTTAGGATCGCTTCAACCTCTTTGTCAAATTTACAGTTTATGGAGGGAACAATGTCCATGGCCAGAAAAAGATGTAACACATATATAAATAGAGAGAATTATATACAATATGAGACAGGGAGAATAAGATCGAATATGATATGGAAAATTATGGTAATCTAATATAAATAGGGAAAAAAACAGAGAGAAAGTCGAAAGGTTTCGTTTGTTAACGCCAAATTTCGCGCCAAATTTCGCGCCAATTTTCCGTTTCACGAAAGACAAAAAGGTACGTTTGATATCACATATCGGCTGAGTTATATCACATAGCGGCTTCATTCGTGAGATATATTTATAACTAATCGGCTGAGTCATGTATAATAATTCGCTAGTATGTTGACGTCATGGCTGAGGTACGAAAAATGCTTTTCGTGGTTTGGCGGTAAATTTCCTTTCAACTGAAGACGAAAGGTTGCGTATATATCACCATATTGCTGAATTATACTGTTAAATGATTGACCAAAATGTCATGTAATTGAAAATAAAGTACAATAAAGTACAATAAAAGGATGCGTCCATTTTTTTAAAAAAAAATCTAAATCCATAAAAAGGTAATAGAAATCTGTCCACACTTGCTCATTCATCCAGTCGGGCTTATCGGCAAATTTCCGATATGTCTGAACGAGCGAACGAATCTCTTCTCCGTATACTTCTCGAACCACCAAATTAAACTGATTCCACACCGTAAAAGTATGTCTCGGATCCCACGTGTATTGACGCTACTCATCATAAAAATAAAAATAAAAAAATATATATAAGAGTTAAAATAAGTTTTTAATCTGCATAATATCAAGGAAAATATCGGTGCTTGCTTACCGCGAGTGTTAAAAACTATTGTTTCCTATAATGGAATGGAATGTAGCTAGAAGTCGGCCACGCATGCACCCAATTGTCTTGCAGGATACCTCTGAATGCGCAATATAGTTTGAAATCGAACTCTTTAAACGTGTCTGAGGTTTTGTCAAAATTGATACCAAAACCACTACCAGGGTTTAGAACGGAGAGATTCTCACGATCAGCAGCGTATAGGATCGTTTTAACATCTCCGTAAAACTGACTTCTGATTTGAGGAACAACTTCCATGTCGATAAGAAGATGTAACAGAAAGAAATAGACAAAATGACAAACAATATGAGGGTAATCTGATATAAATAGAGAAAATACGGAGAAGAATGTGAAAGGTTACGTTTATTAACTGATGGTTTCGCGCCGCCAAAGTTTGTTAACCTTTGTTTTGGCGGCAAATATCTGAGTTATATTGTTAACTAATGTACTAATAACGCTTCATGGCTAATTTATCGATTCATTGTGGCTGGGTTATATTGTTCATTGATTTATTAATAATACTTCATGGCTGATTCATAAATGCATTGCTGCTGCTGGCTGAGTTATATCTAATGTCCACAAAATAAACATTCCTAGAAATAAAACATAAAATTACATAGAAAATTGTCTGCCTCCTTAGTCAATAAATCCCGTGTAAATCTTAGGTTCCTCCGCCAGTATATCTGCTGCCATCTTAAGCCGTAAACCCTGAATGTTCGCATCACTAAGGCCATCGAAAGTAATACCAAGGGCGAGACATTCAATGTATTTTAGCGCATATACACCGCAGTCTCCGGGATCCTCGTTTTGAGGCACATTCTTTGGACTCTTCCATCTCAAAGTAAACGGCTTGTTGCTATAAGGTCGTGAGGAGTAGGAGGAAGAAAGTGAATCGTTCAGCATGTACGGAATCATTTCCCTAAACGGCCTACAAGCTTCAAGAACTTGTGATTTCTTCTTCGGATCATATATGCTATCGTAGCAATCAATGTGGCCACGAACCAGGTCCACGTCCAGCGCCAACCAATGATTACCTCCGGATTGTACAACGAAATACACATGAAAAACATCACTCATCCACGTCATCTTAGTCTGTTGATCCTCCGGATACAAACCTTTAACTACAGATTCATAGTTGGTCCCGTTAAACTTGAATTTCTTAGGTCTCATTTTGAACTGAGGATATTCCATGACCATGCCAGTGGTGAAGAACTGATCTACAAACGCAATGCCTTTGGTATGATATGGGCAGGGTTCTGTAATCAACCTACGTCTGAGGACTCTCTGGTACGCAGCGATATGCTGAAATAAAAAAAGCATAACTCAGTCATAATGTATAATACGTCTATCTCAGCCATAACGTATAAAATTAATAATATAACTCAGCCAAAATAAATTACAAGTCAGCACAACTCAGTTGTCGCCCCCCTATATTAATTCGGAAAATTATAACTCAGCCATAATGAATAATAAGTCATTTAATAACTCAGCTGTTACGAATAATAAGTCATAGAATAACTCAGCCGTAAAACTTACACTTTCGTTCAGCCATCCCCACGTTTTGTCTGTGGCGGGCCACGACTTTCGCGGGGTAACCATGATCCTATAGAACTCACGAGGGTCGTCACGCTTTCCCAATTTGATGCCCCTGACAGCCAAACAGAAGTCAACATGTTAAAACAACATTGTTAACAAGAAGCTGTAATTAACAAATTAATGAACAAGATCATACCTCATTGTTGATTTTATGTGTTCATTAAGTTTCTTTAATCTATCCGGATCAGCAGGTGAAAAAGGATCATATATTGCGGATGAAGCTTCACAGTGCTTCCTCATGCATGTTAGTCCGTCGTCTCTAATAATAGGAAAAACACATGTTGGCTTATCTTTTAGTTTACTCGTATCTTTCCCCTTAACAAACAGCTTAACACTCTGATTCCTGATATCACTTATCAATTTAAGCCTTATCTGTTCATCGTTATCATCATCCTCAGACTCAGGTATCATGGCGTCCTCATTAACATCAACTATGGACTCTTCTACTTCTTCATCATCAGTGTCTTCTTCATCATCAGCTTTTTCATCATCAGCTTTTTCACCAAGTATCTTATGCGGTTCATCATCACCAGCTTTTTTAGAAACTGCTTCAGCAGCAAAACTATTCAGCGCATCATCAGCTGATGTCAACTCTTCTTCATTCCCCTCTAGATTGCCAATGATTTTTTTTCACATTATCAGGCTTTCTACCTTTAGGAGGTCTTCCCCTACCCCTCGGTTTCCTATCCAATGCTTGTTTATCCTTTAAAGCTTTATTGGCATCTGCTTTTGCATCAGCAGCCACATTATCAACATTAGCTTTTACATCAGCCACATCATCAGCTTTAACTGATTCACCAGCTATATTATTCAACGCATCATCACCATCATCTTTTACATCAGCCACATCATCAGCTGATGTCAACTCTTCTTCATCATCTTCTTCATTCCCCTCTGGATTGACAATGAATTTGTTCACATTATCAGCCTTCTTTTTAGGTCTTCCCCTAGGCCTTTTTTCCGGATTCCCCTCCAATGCTTGTTTATCCTTTAAAGCTTTATTGGCATCTACTTTTGCTTTTTTGGACTCTTTGTCATTTACTGTCTTTGTCTTCTTATTTCTCAAATTCACAGGAGACCGCACCAAATCAGCAGGCTTCTTCTTCTTCTTACCATCATCTTTCGCAACAACCACCTCAACGAGACTATCAATATCACCCACTTCCATATTCGTATTCAGGTTCTGAACATTCTCAAGACTTTTGGCATCCTTCCCCCGTATAAACATTACAAATAAAATAATATAACTCAGTCATAATGAATTTTTAATTCAGCCGATATAATGATAAATCAGTCGTTGGTATGGCACGGTTAGCTTACCAGAGAATGACTACTTGCAGATTTCATAGGTGGCGGTGGACCTTTTCCCTCAGTGGTAGCTTTGACGGGACCTTTTGCCTCAGTGGATGCGGATGATTTTTGAGCAGCCATCAGATACTGTATACGGAAAAGGTTTGAATATTTCCACTTGTTCAAGTCTGTCAATTCACTCTCCACCTTCTCTAGCCGTGAAGACATGCAGTTAATGATTGTATCAAGATTATCAAATCTTGTTCTGAAATTATCCACCATATCCATAATGAGTTTTCTAAGCGACACATTATCTGCCTCATTACAAAACTGCAACACATATACACGAAAAAATGCATAAGCAAGCTAACCAAACATTAAATATCACACAATATACAATATCAATTACCTTTGGTTAATCATTCTTATTCCCGACAGATTCATCAAAATCAACATCCTTATCCTTCTCATGCAAGCTTTTATGCTTCTTTTTGGGATGTTGAGAATCATCCTTATCATCTGGTTTTTTCTTCTTCTTATTCTTCTTCTCATTCTCAGGCATCTTCTTGTCCCAAAAGCCTGAGACAAACTTCTCATCAGCTATGTCTTGGATCAGATTATCAAGTTCTGGGTCTTCTGGTTCATCAGGCCACTCAGGATATAGCTCTCTAGCATTTTCAATCATATGCCTTACACGCACCTACAACATCAGATATAATAAACAATAATCATCATAAACCATAACTCAACCATCAAAAAACCACAACTCAGTCACAGTAATCCATAACTCAGTCACAACCAATTATAACTAAACTATCAATTAACAATAACTCAACCATCAATGACTCATAATAATTATAACTCAGTTTAAATCTTACCTTTCTATTTTTTTCGATTTCTTCATCAATGACCGAATCCAACTCTCTTCGTGTGCGGCTTCCCTGCCATCGCAACAGCGGACTCATATCCCCGTCAGATTGTTTACCAAACAGTTCTCCAAAACATGTGATAGATTCATAAGCCCATACTTGTAATGCGTACACCAGACCGTTGACGGTGTACGTCCTTCCGGTAGGATTAATGGTCTTGATAGACCCAACAAGAGACTGAAATGCTACCCGACCCCATGGATAATTATTCAAGGTTTCATCATCAAAAACTCTTTTAGCAGATTCGAACGGTATTCTAGAGTTGTGATGAAGTCCATGGATACCAATTGCTAATAAGAACAACCGTCCCATCCATTTACGCTTAATGTCTTCTGGTGGCCATGCCCGACATTTATTTAATCCATTAATAAGCTCATCTAAAGTGGGACCTTCTCCAGCATGCACATTCAACTCTCTGAAAAACGATCTGTAATCAGCTTCAGGTTCAAATTGCTTTGTAGGCAACATATATGTGGTCAAACCCGTGACATGCTCAAACTCATTCAACCCAAATCTGATAGGTTGACCACCAATGAGAAACCAAACCTCTTTCTTCCTTACTCTTAACTGTCTGCATAGAAGGTAGTGGACAGTTTTACCAGACCATACAATGTTTTTCTCAATGATTTTGGCTGCTATTCCAGTTGGGTGCTCCTTAATTTCATTCCACACATTTTCACCAACGGATACTCTGAATATATCTATATGTTTGATACCACTGTGGTTAATAGCTTTATTATCCAGATTAGACTGCCCTTCCGCATACAGTCTTGGAGGGTAATTCATTGGTTCATCCTCCATCTGATAAAAAGATTACATCAAACAGAGTATAGTTACATCAAACAGAGTATAAATCACAACTCAGCCACAAATTAGCCCTAACACAACCAGTGACTCAGCCGTAATAAACCAGACGCCAAATCCAGTAGATCTATCAAATCAGCCACAACGACGGCGGAAATCAGCCGTAATAATAACCGATAAAAAGCCACATATACCAATATAAACCACAAATTAGCCCTAACACAACTCGTAACTCAGTCATAATAACCAGACACCAAATCCAGTAGATCTATCAAATCAGCCACAATGACGGCGGAAATCAGCCGTAATAATCACCGATAACAACTCTTAATATCACCGCTATATGTTTCATATAACAGTTTAAACTCAAAGAGAGATATTCGAACTTACCGAGAGTGATGAAAGCAGAGATTTTTACGCAATCAATGGAAGATGAAGAAACCCACTAGAGTTCGTTGAAACTGAGACGAAATGCGACGGCGGTACGGCCCGAAAAGACGAAATTTTGGTCGACTTAGGGTTTAAGGTTCGAAATCGCCGGAAAAGAAAGAGAAAATTTTTTTTTTCTCCTCCGTCGACTCGTGAACAGTTGATATAAGTGATGGACGCTTCAGTTTCCTTTTGATGACGACGTGGATTAGTGACGTGGATATTAATTTCGACTTAATAAATTTTGTAGTTCAAACAAAAAAAAAATTAATCAAGGGTGTTAATAGTAATTTTACACGGACCGAAAACATACGAGTTATTTTGAAAAAATGTATACCACACTAGCAATAAATAAACTTTTCTAGCCCATCTAAGTTCTTATTTCTTGTAAAAATCATATCAAATCTCCTGTTATTCAATGATTATAAATTCTTTCAAAAGAGAATTTTGAAACTGATTTTAGGAGACTTTGGATGTATCTTTAGTTGAAAATTAGGCGTAAAGTAGAGGTGTAATTTGGTGAGATTTCAAAAAAATAATAATAATAATAATATGAAAATTGAAAAAATCATCTCTCGTCATCTCTATCTTGTTCGTTGGGTTTCTACTGATTTCCAGGCCATGACCTTTATGTGTCACTCTAACTTACCGTGAAGTCATTAGCTCCAGTGAGTTGTGATAGGAAATCAGCAGAAGAATCATTAGCCTTTCATCATCGCTAATATAGTCATCGAATCAATACAAGATCAATCTTCATATCCATGTCCCAGAAAAGTGACATGATATCTATGGATTTGCCGGCATCAAGTGATGTTGAGCAGCAGTCGGTTAGGATAATTGGAGTGCAGAAGATCGATTTTCAGATAAATTAAAGTCCCATAATCGTTTCAAGGGAATATATCAATCGATGCTCAGGCACACCAATATCTGATTTCATATATAGCTAGTTAGCTTTTCCAGTTTTCCTAGCTTTTATATGTCTCGTACTTGGTTTCTCAAATTGCAGGCTTTTTTGTATAGGTCTTACAGTTAGCAAGAGGTGCAGACAAAATATGTCTCATGCACATTTTAATAATTACAGTACTTTGATAGAATGGTGGAGACATGTTTGAGTTAATCAAAAGTTTACTTGTTTCTACGCTTTGGAATGGAAACGCAAATAGGAGACTTTTTTGATTTCACGATATGTTTTTCTTTGACTCATTAATATTGTCACATAAAATCCTATGAGATTCTTAATCAAATCTTACCCAAAAAAAAAAATTATTCATGATTGGAACATAATATTCTTACCACACAAATGCTTGTCTAGTCTCTAGAAAGGATGATTTGGTTCTTAAGTTAAGTTGTGTTCGTTGATCAAATGTTCAAATGTGTCTTCTTGTTAATTGATTTGAGATTTTGAATAATTATTGGGTTTGAATTTTACGGGCAACATGAATAACCAGAGTTACAATCAACAATCAACACATGATAAAGAATGATACTCCAGTAGTACCTATGTTAAGTAAAACAAAAGTCAGTCACTATGCACTGACTGATTTAGAGGTGTGACCATAGCCTTTTGAAGAAGTTCATAGCCAGCTAAGTTTAATGCTCCAAGAGGAGCAGTCCAGAAGAACCTTGGAACAGCTCCTTTGTAGAAAGCCAGAGGACCTTCATGTGTGAGAATGGAATAAGCAGCCATCCACATCGACAATTCCACGCCTTGTGGAGCCGTCATCATTCTCGTTTTAATCACATCGAACGGTGTTGTTAGGACAGCCGTGAAACCACCGGACAAAGCTCCAACCGCAATAGCCTCCCACGGCTCCAACTCTCTCCCTAATTGTCTCTCCACCACCTGTGAAACTCGAACCCAACCATGTCATATTAATTACACAAAGACATGTGATTGTTCTGTTCTATCATGATTACCTTTTTTGATTGGTTGTAAAGTCCCATTCCAGCAACGTAGAAGGGAACCTCGCGTAGAAGGGTAACACCGGTCCCACGAAAGAGTCCTTTGAGTCCATCTTGATGCCATGTCGAAACCGTAGCTTCCACTATATTATCAAACTGGTTGGCTTGTAACCGTTGTTTCAACACCTCACACGGTATTCGCAGTGTTGTCCCCAAAACTGTGCCAAGAAAAGACGCGATTGACTGAACCTACAGAAACAAGAAGAAAACAAATTCAAAGAATGAAACATTATGTAGCATGAAGTTGGAAATGAGCTTTTAATAACTAACTTGGATGTCGAGAAGAGTAGGAGCAACGAGCGGTATTGCCAATTTACTTGCTTCATATATACTTGTTCGTAATCCATGGCTGCAATATCGAAACGAAAGATAAGACCATGATGATGCTTAATTACAACCAAAACCCAATGCACAACATAAGAGATGAAACCTTGCAAATTGACCAACAACAGCAGGAACAGAGCCTTTGTATAAACCTCGAGCACCAATCTCTGGAATCTTTGACAATATCTCTAGAAAAGACAATGTTGTTGATGCTTGAACTTGTGTCTTAACGATCCAAAAACCAAATATAAGTAATAAGCACAATCTCATCATAAACACTAAACAAGAACCTGACCTGAGTCAAGAGATTATAATACCTTGACAGTGTCCACTGGATGCATTAAAAAAGCAGAGAAAGCACATGAAATTCCTCCAGCTAATGCAGATTTAAGAAGATTCCCAACATCTAGTCCCACTCTTGTCCTAACAGAAACAGTTACAGATTTACTCCTACATATACCTAACAAGTGATTTAGTCTCATAATTTTCCAAAAAAGACAGTATCTAACAACTACAAGGTTCTTGTCCTCACCGAGTTTCATTGGATCTTGAAGTAAAGTTTCCAACTTTTGCAAAGTTTAATTTACCTATTAACCTAGACGCATCTGAATTTGTTGTTTTGTGGAAACATGGGTCGAATTTTTGAGAATTTAGAAACAAATCACTGAGAATAGAGAGTTTAAGAGATTCAGGTGATACATGTTTTCTTTTCGGAGCTTTATTCTTCATTCTTGATTTCAATGGATCTGTGGATAAGCCTTGAAAACTAATCTGTTCATCTTTCGTCATTAGACAAAAAAAAAAAAAAAAAGTGTGATTTAAGAGGATTATTGTGAGATTAGTCAATGTTTGATTTCAATTTGTGGTTTTGATTCTCGACTTCAGACATTTTTGTTTGTAGCTCTGCAAGTGTTCTTTAAAGTAATACTATAAAACAACAATGCTTATGAAGTGTTCGACGAAATGACTGTGTGATAAAAAGGTAAGATTTGGGACTATAATAATGAACCGTCGGAAAAAAAAAAAAAAAAAAAATCTGAACCAATTGGACAATTCACAGGCTCACAGCCACATTTAAACTAATTATATAGGGAAAAAAACTAAAATAACCCAAATAAAGGGTTTAATTACTAGAATATATCTTAAAATTGAAGGGTCATTTGAGTTTTTTTTATGTCAAAAATACCTTTATTTCTCTTTGTTAGGAAAAAATATATTACAAAAATGCCATTATTATTTTTTTTCCAGCGTGGCATTTTATTACGAAAATACCATCGGTGGATTTTTGGTTAGTTTATAAAAGTCTGCGGATCAGTTGTCACAGATTTATTTTTAGTGGCAGACTTAGTTTACTATGGTAGACTTGTTTTTCTGCAACAGATTTATTTCGGCAGATTTAGTTTTTTCCACAGACTTGTTTGTCAAAATTACGACAGATTTTTAAATTATGGCAGATTTATTATATGTGACAGACTTATTATTTGAAAACACCGCAGACTTATGTATTTTCGAACAGATTTATTGTCTAAGAAATTAATTAAATCTGCCACATATTTAATTTAGACGGCAGATTTATTTGTTGAAGACACCACAGACTTACAAAATTTACGACAGACTTATAGTTTAAGAAACTAAATCTGTGGCAGATTTATTTCATAGAACAGATTTATTAATTAACGACACCACAAACTTGTAAAAATCGTGACAGATTTAATTTGAGAGGAAAAATTTAGCGCATTATAGCCGATTTATTTGACGAAATATATGTGATAGCAGATTTGTTTTAGTTATGACACACTTATTATATATGTGGCAGACTTATTAAAGTGAAATGACATATTTACCATTAAATCTGCATTGGAGGTTGCCATGGATAAGAAAAAGCCAAAAAAACAATACACATGTGGTAATTGCAACCAAGTAGGACATAATCAAACAACATGTAATTTATAAACTTGTGTTTTTTGTTTTGAATTCTCGTGACTTTTTTCCCACGTGTTATTTCAACTACTTTTGCTACCTCTTATTTTTCAAAATTGATTGCATGGGTTTTTTGTTTCGAAAATTTTGCTATCTCTTATCTCTTACACCGTGATTTGTAATAAATTTGGAACAAATTTTGGTGAGAAATAATCGTGAATTTTAGATGATCACAAACAAAACACAATGGAAGAGATAGCAAGAAGAAACCAAATGACGTGCATGACCATTCATTAACATGATCGATCACAACTTTTGGAACATGGAAAGCATTTCTCATCAACATAATCTGAATCTAAATTCATTATAAAAATCTAATACAAAGCATTTCCCATATGTACGGTTCTTCAGTCAACTTTATAAAAACTCCAAGAGAAGACTCCATTAACTTAGTCCACACATCCTCTCCTAATTCTTGTTTCATGATTCCGATTTTGGTCAGAAAACAGTTATGATTCATGCTCTGATTCTGTATAAGAGATTTGCCTTCTTCATAAAGGCGAGGAGGGTATTTGGTGATGTTACTCGAAGAAACCATACCTAAACACATGGAAGAGAACCTTAAAGTAAACTAAGATGATGTAATTTTAACAGATAGAAATTCACTATAACAAAAAATTGCTACTCATACCTCACAAAAAAGAAATCAGAAAAGAGAATTAAAAGTCAAGAGAGGTGCAACAGAGAGTACGGTAAAAAAAAAAATAACCATGAAACAACATACAATATCAAACAGCATACATTATAACACGCCAATATGATTAGCATGGAACGTGATACAACGTTCCAAGACAAAAGAAAAAGATGATCATGTTACAATTTGTACGATCCCAAAATTATTATAGAAATTGATTTATACATATAAGACATACGTACCAGTGAAACACCAAAACAAAATAACTAGACACTAGATACTAAGTGGATAAACATGCTTACAAGTTACAATAAAGCTTTGTGCAACAGAGAATTATAAATTGTCAAGACTCAAAGAAAGAAGATCAAATATATAGAAGAAAACAAGCAACTCACAATAATGAAATCTGAAAAGAGGATTAGAGGTCAAGAGATGTAAATTGAGCGATTGAACACAAACAATATGAAATTGACACCTACTTAATGAAACCATAAAATTCAGCAAATTTAAAACCTTAACCTACGAATGAGATCAAAGTAATTGTGAAAGTAAATCAATTAACTTGAATTAGACCTGGAGAAAGGAGAATTGAGAAAGAGGAGAAGATATGGATTTGATGTCAAGCGGTAAGGAGGAGAATTGATTTTCTTCGTCTGGATTTTCTCACTGGTGCTAACACCTGCAAAAATGAAAGAGCAAATTCAGAAACTATCATCTTATCTCGACTTCGATTTCGTCCGTCAAATTCCTCAAAAACAACTAGTAAATTCTTCCTCGTTTCAAGCATTGAAAATCAATTTAAGAATCAAAATCGAATGAGTCAAAAATAAAATATAACAAGACTCTAAAACCCGAGGCGAAAAGGCTAAAACCCAAATTCGATCATAATCAAACACAGAGGTTTGCACTATCGATTTGAAGACAAATCGAAATTGAAGGAAATAGAGAAAACAGAACTCGGGATTGGAGAAGAATTACAAGAGCAGGAGGAGGAGCTGGGTGAGAGGCAACGTCGGATTTCCGTTACACCGGAGAAGAGTATCGACGGTGACAAACGAAGAAGATGCTCGACGGTGATAATTGAGTTTTAAAGTTATTTTGTCGATGGGCACGAGGTTAGGGATTTTGTCTTTTAACATTTTTGTGTTTTTTTATTTTCAAGTTTAATTGTTTTTTTTTTCTGTTTTTGTTAGGGATAATGGGCTAATTAGACTTTTAACAAGAAATTTAGGTTACTCTAGTTATCTTTTTTTGGAGGATGTCATATGAGTTATTTTCTTAAAAAGGTGAGTCAATCTGAGCAAATTTCAGAATATTATAAATGATAAAATATTAAAAATAAAAACTATGAACTTTTAAATTTGGGACTGAAAAAAATAAATTTTAGAAAAAGTATCTATAATAGATAGCCACCGAAAATTTCACTCTCTCTCTCTCTCTTATCGCTCTCGCATATTTCACAGAGAAAATATATTTTCTTCCATTTTAATTTGGTTTTTTGGTGTATATTTCTTCCGGCCTAGTCCGGATTGCTTCTCTCGCCTATGTGCGAGTTTTCTTTAGTCGATTTGGTTATTTTATGTTGTTTTTTATTCTTAGTTTTTAGTTTCCTTTGTAGAACTTGTCTATTTGGAATCAACAACAGTGGTGGGAAGAATTAGAGCGTGGCTTCACGCGCCTTAGGTTTTATCTCCCAAACTTGCGACAAAGAGTTTTTCACCTTCATTCACGATCTCGCCTCTCCGGTGACCGGCACTCCTTGCCGGCACTGTGAGAGGGCTCACGGTGTCTCTATGATCGGCTTTCTCCTTCTCCGGCGATTTTTCCAAGGCACACGGCAGCGGATCTGATCCTTTTGTTTCGATTTGGAGGCTAGATCTGAGGCTAAATTGACTGCGGCTTGCTCCGGCTTTCCTCCTGTCTACGGTGCCTTCATCTTCTCGACCGCCTCCTCTTATCCCCACTAGCTCGAAGACGGCGTTTGGGGTTTGAGATCTGATGGTTCTCGGTGGTGTACCTCGCGACGGAATGCAATTTTTTTGGTTCATGGCTGTTAGTTCTTCTCCGACATCTTGTTTGGAGTTAGATTTCCTCGGTTTGTGGCAGGTGGAGTTCAGAGATCCCCTGAGTTAGTGAACCTTGTTCGCTTCCCCTCCGTCTCCTGCAAACGGCTCAATCCCTTGTCGGTGTCTCTGTCGAAGGTGGTTTTCAATTCAGTTTTCCGGTGTTGTTCCTCTTTCGCTTGACGTGTTTGTGGTTCTTTTTGATTGATGGTAAACCTCGCCGGCTATTGGTGGGGCTGGTGTTGCCGAGTTTTCCGGCAAAGCTGCGACGTCTTTGTTGTGGCGGGTCCGATGAGGCTTGGACGGGTTCTTCGTTCTGAGACCCATGGCGATGGACCATATCTTTTCTAGCGAAGCTGCGGCTGTTATATGTTGTGGCGGGTCGGATTTAGGTCGGAGTTATCTGCGCATAGGCTGTAGTGAAGTTGGTTCGCTATCGATTGAAGTTCTGCTTCTACGGTTCGAGTTTTCTTTGCTGCCGGTGTTTTACAATTGGAAGTGTGTTTCTCTGAGGTGGTGGCACTTGTGGGTGTAAATTCTTCGAATTTGGCTTGTCCAGGCAGGTGAAAGACGATCTTTACGCTCAGAAATGCTGTAGGTCCGCATCGCCAGAGGATTTGAAGACGTTTCTCGGATGTGAAAGACTCGCGGCAAATCTGTTTGATTTGAGAATCCTCTTCCTCCAACTTGCTCCTTCAATTGTTTTACCATTGTTTTGCAGTATTCTTTTGTAATGTTGTATGTTTGTAGTTTTTGGTCTTCTGATTTTCTTTGTTGTATCACTGTATTCTGTAAAAAATCCAAAAAAATGGTATAAATTTTCACATGTTTACCAAAAAAAAACTTGTCTATTTGGAATTTCAAAGCTTTGAATCAAAGAAGGACCAAGATATTCAGTGGCCGTGAAGAATTCTTTCAGCTTCATCACATGCTCTAATCTTCTCATGCAGGAGTAATGATGCTTTTGCTCCTCCATGAGTAGTCATGGGGCGTCGTTAAAATAAATTTTACATCCTAACAAAAAAAAAAATAATAAATTTTATATACAACATAAGAAATAATGCAAATAACTAACAAATCTAGCACCATGTCCGGAAAAACGGACTAATCCCCCATGAACTATGTTACTTTATCGCATTAATACACAGAAATTTTTTATGTGTATATAACCACATCAACTAATCATAAATTTGAATTTCCCACACTAACTATATAATTTTAGTTAAACGCCCCAAATCGTGTGATGGTGTTACTATAACGTTAACGTTAACGAGAGATGACTAGGATAACACATATTATACAAAACGCGATTGTTTTGGTGTTTTGATACATGTTTTCACGAAAAAAACGACGTCATTTTTCGTTTAAACAAAACAACTTCGTTTTGTTTAAATGAGAGCGTGTGTCAAAACATCAAAACGACCGTGTTTAATATTATACGTTTCATGCGAGCTAGCCCTGGGTTTTCGGAAATTTCGGCTTATTCGAAACGGCTTATTCGGTTTACGGGTTTAATCGGAATTCTGAAAATTGATCTGAATGATTCGCAACAAATATTCGGTTCGGATTATTCGGTAATCGGGTTTTTCGGTTCGGTTTTCATGTTTTTAATCTCTTCCGAAATTGAATCGAATTCTATTTATTTCGGTTTATTCGGGTTTTCTTTTCTATTTATTTTTTACAACAAAAAATTAAAAGACCCAATCTAACAAAAACCCAATAAATAAAGTCTAAAGTCCAAACCAAAAAAAATTAAAACCCAAACAGAAAAATTTAAGCCCAAAGAAATAAAATCTAAGCCCAAATCCATTAAGAATTAGGGTTTCCAGTTTCCCCCAAGTGATGTGTGAGCAGCCAGTCGCCTGGCTTCTGCGACGGCTTCTGCGACGTCATCTGCGACGGCGACTTCGACTGCTTGATATCTCTGTGACTTCTTGCCCTCTCACATTTCGCCTTGGTGACATATCTCGGCAAGAATCTGATGAAAATTTTAGAGTTAGAGTTTTTCTTTGAAGTATGACATTAACGACATTAGGGTTGAAGTCGAGCTTAGAAATCAACACAAACCTAACTTTTGAAACCCTTTAACATACTAACGAGGAAGAAGAAGAGGTTACCTTTCAGATCTGCACAATTAGGGTTGATGAAAATCAGTAAAGCTTCCGATTTCAGGACTTATACAACAGGATTGGAGAGGAAAACTGAAAGATGAAGAACATAAGAAGAGAACAGATGATGATGAGAGATTGAGGTTTCTGTTTCTCAGTGAATCGCCTTCTCCCAAACGAACTCGAAGTAAGAAGAAAGGAAAAATCGCCTTTGGAGTCGCCTAGGGTTAGAAGTTTTTGGTCTTGGGGTAAAAGTGTTAGGGTTAATGAGAGAAGAAGGCTTTTATACCTCGGTTAACGAAAACCGATCGGAAATCAGTTTCCGAACCCGATTAACCTGAAACCGAATTCTCAATTTTAATTCATCCGATCGGTTTACTCTCTCTTAACTCTCGGAAACCGAAATCAGAATTGCTCGGTTTGTTCGGTTCAATCCGAATAAACTGAACCGAAAACCCAGGGCTCATGCGAGCCATCTTCCAAAGAATTATTTTCTTATTTCATGGTTTTGGACCTTTTGGTAGTTCTCTTTTCAGGTAATTAACTTTTTTTTCTTTCTTTTTCATATTATTGTATATGCTCAACGATCTAAATACGTCAATGTACGATGAGCTATGAAAATTTCACATAACTTCTTTATAAAAAATGTTTTTAGGAAACTAATGAACTAATGCTATCATTGTTTTTCACATATATGCAATTTTATCAAAAGAAGCTACTAATTTAATTTTTATGATAAGTCTATACAGTTTTAATCTATTTATACATATCTATGAACTTTTACTCACTATTTGTTGCAGTATTATTGATTATTCCTAAAACTGAGGCACAAAAGAGATGCAGGCAAGAATTAGAGGCGGGAAATCAATGTGTGTTGGCAAAGTGTAGGGAACTGTGTTTCGGGAGTTGGCTAAGTACAGATGTAATTGTTTCTACAATTTGTGGACCACCAAGATTTTCATAAACGCTCGATAATGTAAACTCAATGAAACATTAGTATGTAAACATTTCTATGGATTACAAAATGGAATTTTATCTTTAAATTAAAAAAATGTAATAGTTTAAAGGGTTAAATTGGTGGATGGCCAAATATAACACACTTATTTGCAAAATAACTATGAGTCAGAGAAAGTTAGAAAATAACGTTTATTTTGGGCGATTTTGGACGATAATACCCTTACTGTACGAGGGAGATTTTGTTTTGGGGGACAAGGTGTGTCTGGCATAGGGAACACGTACCCTTAGGGTGTGAGAGTGATGTGCTGTGATTTCTATAAAACGCATGTAATTTACGGGTTATAGAACATGTAGTTTATTTATATGGAATGTAATTTTGGAAAATAACATGCGGTGTATCGAGAGATAAAGATAGAAAATCTACCCCCTCGTATTAACATTATGGAAAATACAACGAACCAAAAATTTAACAGTACTGTTCATTTGTATTCACTAAACCCTACCCCCATTAGTATAATCTAATTCTACCATTGACAACCCAAACATAGGATTTAACAGTACGTTTACTGAATATTTACTAAATCCTACCCCCCATTAGTATAATCTAATTCTACCAGTGACAACCCAAACATAGGATTAAACAGTACATATATTGACAATATACTAAACCCTACACCCCATTAGTATAAACTAATTCTATCAATGGCAACCCAAACATAGGATTTAATATTTGAATTCCGGTGTGATAGTCGGCAATAAGAGAAAGAATCGATGTCATTTAAGAAAATAGCATGTTATACTGAAAAGTAAATCGTGTTATTTAATAAAACATCTGTATTTTTGAAGAAACAACATGTTATCGGAATCAATAACGTGTAATACAAATAAGTAATCTGTTACAAACAAAAATTACGAAGACTAAGTTTAAATAACATGTTATCTAAACCGGTATGGTGTGATCTCTGCTTTGGTACGCTTTCTGGCCGGCCGAAACTCTAGATCAACAACCATCGAGAGGAAAAAGGGAAGAGGGAGAGAAGAAGGAGAATATTTGGATCTGAGAATTTCAGCAATAAAGATAAAGTATAGGAGGAGAGAGAATAAAAGAAATAAAAAAGAAGGAAAGAGATATCAAAAAAGTAAAAAGTGTGCAGAGAAAAAGCAAAAGACATTCGTGTAATTTATCTGCGGTTTCGACAAATACTCGACAGCCACTATTCACCTCATAGTTATTTTGTTAAATCTTTTCGAATCTATAGTCATTTATTATAAATTCTCTAGTTTAAAGTATGATTTGAGAACATAGTAATATATGAAGGGACAATTTGCAGAATGACTAAATTGAACACAGAAATTAGCAAAATGACTATGTGTCAGAATTTTTAACAAAATAACTCTTTCTGTGGTGGGCCATGGATAGGGAAAAGACCAATTAACCTTGTCAAATTATTGTTTTTACGAAATAATACCATTCCGTGTGAGAGAGAGTGAGAAAGAAAAAGAAAGAGAGAGAGGGAGGGAGAGAGAGAGAGAGAGAGAGAGAGAGAGAGAGAGGGAGGAGAGAGAGAGAGAGAGAGAGAGAAAAGGAGAGAGAGAGATTTCAGATAGATAGAGAAAGAGAGATTTCTATCAGAGAAAAGAGAGATTTTAGATTTCAATGGTCTGTTATAGAATAAAATAGCGTGGTATCTCTTGAAAATTAGATATAATTAGAAAAAAATATGCATGTTTTTTAAAATAATTACAAGTCTTTTGATTGGATGTCATGCGATTATGTTCTAGAACATGTAATTTATTTCTATTAAATGTTGTTTTCTAAAGTAACACACGATTTATACATGCTCTACGTTTTTTTGTTAAAAACACGAGTCTATCCAACAACAATATCCGCGAGGTGGACAGAGAGTTCCGGCGAGAAGGAGAGCTAGACTAACAACATCGAGAAAGAGAAAGAAAGAGAAAGAGGGAGGGAGGGAGAGAGAAAGGGAGGTAGAGAGGAAGAGAGAGGGAGAGAGAGATTTCAGATCCAAATCTGAGAAAGAGAGAGAGAGAGAAAGATAGAAAGAGGGAGGGAGGGAGAGAGAGGGAGAAAGAGAGAGAGAAAGAGAGAGGGATGAAGGGAGAGGAAAATAAGGGAGAGAGAGAGGGACTGAGGGAGAGAGAGAGAGAGGTTTCAGAACTAGATCTGAGAAAAAGAGAGAGAGAGTTCATCGTGATATATGGAAAACACATGTAATATAAATGTGAGTGAAGATGAAATGGTAATTTCATCTACCCTCCCGACAAGAAACTGTAGCTCATAGTCATTTTCTTAATTCTTTTTGAATCCATAGTCATTTATTATATATTCTCATATATGAATGAGTTAATGAAAACTTTTTGTGTCATGCCAAACACTCTAAATTCCAAATATTAAAACTTATTTATCTTAATTATTTTAAATCAATTGTCAAACAAACATAAAATATTTTTTATATGTAAAGTAACCATATGTTTAGATATTTTGAATTTTTTTTTATTACCAAATTTAGATATTTTAAATCCTCTATATATTTAGAGTTTTTAGTGTTTATGTGGCAAGCCTATCATTTTTCTCAACAATATTTTTTTTTTAATTCTACTATCTTCATTACCAAACACTCTAGATTCCAAATATGAAAATCATATTTATCTTTATATTTTTAAATCAATTGTCAAACAAATATAAGAGATTTTTTATATGTAAAGTTACCAAATTTTTAGATATTTCGAGTTTTCTTTTTATAACCAAACTTATATATTTGGAATTTATATAAAAAAATTATTTTGTTATAATTAGAAAACAAAATAAAAATATAAATCATTAAATTATATAACCAAAATGGTTCTGTCTCTTTAATTGGTACACATAAACTAATAAAAAATAATTAAAAATATGTATAGTATTTAAAATTAATTATAAACGAGATTATAAAAAGTCCTATAATAATAAGCTAACAATAATTCTGAACGATCTTGTCCTTATTCCATATGTACATTTGTAGGAATCATCACAATCAAAACTTTTCAAATATAAATGATTTTTAAATATATACTTGTCATATTAAGGTTTGTTCTTCTGATAGTATATTGTGCTTTAATCATCTCCCGATCCTTCTTCCTTAAACGATTCTATATATTGATACGGTGAAGCAGTTGAATCTCTCGTCAATCATCTATTTTTCCTTATATATATATATATATAATTTTAAACTCTTTTTTCCTTATAACGTTTCTCTACAGATTTCTGCATAATATTGATTGATTGTGGGGATTATATATAATTGTTAGCCATAAGCTCATGAATAACATCAGAAAATTCAC
Source organism: Erysimum cheiranthoides (assembly GCA_011420285.2). Taxonomy (NCBI): domain Eukaryota; kingdom Viridiplantae; phylum Streptophyta; class Magnoliopsida; order Brassicales; family Brassicaceae; genus Erysimum; species Erysimum cheiranthoides. The sequence goes on from CM022182.2 coordinate 5,759,859, forward strand.
ATTCACTCTATCTCTTTCTCTGAACATTTTAGTTAAATATTAATAAGTCTCGCACCATGAACAAACGATTATTTTCTTATTTCATGGTTTTGGTGGTTCTCTTCACAGGTAATTTAACTTTATTCTTATAATTTTATATTATCGTATATATATGCTCAGCGATCTAATATGTTAATGTAGAACGAGTTTAAAAATATTACACGACTTTTACTAATGAACTAATGCTGTCATTTTTTTCATTTGTGTTTAATCTATTCATTTCATACATATATCTATGAACTTATACTCATTTTTGGTTGCAGTATTATCGGCTGTTCCTAAAACTGAGGCAAAAGGGAGATGCAGTGAAGTGTTAGAGCCGGGGAAACAATGTTTTTTGCCAGTGTGTAGAGAATTGTGTTTCAAGAAAAATGGATATGGAAGTTGTCTTGAAAATTCACCAGGCTCTGATAAGTACACATGTCATTGTTACTATAATTGTGGCGCACAATGAGTTTTTTAGAACGTTCGTTAATGTCAACTCAGTTCTCACTTCTCAGTTAAACATTAATATAACTAGGTTCGAACTCGTGCTACTACGCCACGGAATTTATTTCATAATTTAATATATATATGTTGTTTGAAATTAAGTTTTATAAGAATTTTATTTATTTTCATTGGTAATTTTGTTTTATTGTTATTATTATTTACATCATTGTATGATTATTGAGTATTTGATTTCCTAAATTTAGTTTTTGAATATATTTTAAATTTAATATTTTAAGAAATAAGTTTAGAAATTACAAACCCTTAGTTCTTGATTTGTTTCTCACTCAAAAAAACCCTCTAAAACAATAAGAGATATTACTCTTTGATGTCTACATTGTGAATGTTGTTGATATATGGATCTCTTAGGTTAATTTAGGTTTAGCCACTTCAACCTTTGTCTCTTTAATTTTACATAATTTATCTCTTACAACATTATAACATGTTTTTATCTTAACTTAATATTTAAACTAAACAAGCTCATTTACACGAGTACTAGTATATGGCCCGTGCTACAGCACGGGAATTTTTCTTTTTTTAATAGTCGATGTATAGAGTGATGATGGCAAGTTCGTTTAAGTTTGTTTGATATTTTCTGTATTATTTTGTCTTTTTTTTTTGGAAACGTTAGAGTTTAATGTTTTTTTTTTGTTTTATGTTCTGTCGGAATTGTAAATGGTTCGGAGATTTGCAGTGTTTTTAAAACCGAACCAAACCGACGGTCGGCTGAGTTGAACCACGAATCGGATGTATCACCGGGTTGGATCGACTCTAAAAATGAGGAGTAGTTAGACCGGTTCAAAAAACGCATTAAATCGCCAGAAAAACTGAAACCGTCAAACCAATTGAACCATTTAACCCGGATTTAAGTAATTTAAAAAAAATAAGTTGACAATATCATACGATGCATCATTTTCTGTTTATTTGACACTAAATTTTCTTTAATCTCCAAATCAAATCATCTATATTGAGTCTATTGGAACATATTCTTAACCGTAGGTAAAAACTAAATAATCGATATACGTTAGAAAAATGCAGCATCAATGCATATTACATTGCAATATCTATTCTTTCTTTCTTTGTCTAAAACTGAAAAGTATATGAACACTAATTGTATTATATATACTAATTTTTAAAAATGTCATCAAACCCGGTCGGACCATATTAACTCGTGACCCAAATGCTTGTCCGGTTCAGTTGTCGGTACAGTGTAAAAAACATTGGACATTTATATAATTTTTTTTAAGTTGTGTATTTTAGTTTGTGTAGTTTCCTTTCGTATGCACATTTCTTTCAAAAATTTAACTTAGTAAATTTTCGGATTAGATATTCTCCCCAGTCTTTGTTTCCAAACAGTTTGTGTATCTCTCTAGCATCAATTGTCTCCATCTTCTTCCTATTTTCCTTCCTGAGACCACACGTTTTTTCAGATAATCAGATTTTCGTAACATAGTTTTCTTTATCTAAATATAAATTGGGAATCAATCACCTCCTTTTCATGTGCCTCACGTTGCCTTTTCACCGCCATTGCTGTCAAATCTCTTCCATTCTTCTCCAATGTCACATACTTCTCTTCAAGATCTGTCAAACATGATCATTATTACTCTTATCCACTACACATGCAATCAAAATTTTAACTATCAAGTTCGAACGTGATTCCGCAAATTTCCCGTCAAAAGGATTAACCTACAATTTTTTCGATAAATACGATAATTCATATTTTTCCGCCAAAAATAAGATTCCATAGTTTTCCTCTTAAAGTACGGATCCGAAATTTTCTGCCAAAAATTCAATTTCGTAAATTTCCTTGAATGAAGTGTTTTGCCATTTAAATCCATTAATTTTATGCCAAAACACTTGAGCGCGCAAATTTTCTGTAAAAAGATAAACCCGCATATTTCCAGCAAAAAATATGAACCCTTTCCCTCCGAAAACATGAATTGATAAATTTCCCGTTAAAAAATTGAATTCGTAAATTATTCATCAAAAACGTTAATTCGTATTTTTGCTGCCAAATATGTGAATCTGCTAAGTTCCCGCCAAAAATATGTGTCCGCCAAATTTTTGTCAAAAACAAATTGTCTCCATAAAATTTTTACCAAAACGTGATTCCGCAAATTTCCCGTAAAAACGTGAACCCGTAAATTTTTCGCCAAAATAGGATTTCACAATTTTCTTTAAAATACGATTCCGCAATTATTTGAGTGGGTATCTAATATTTGTTTATATATTTTTGGCATTACTTCCATAAAATCAGAGTAGTATATTTTTGGTACTAATTGCATAAAATAGGAGTATAATATAATTTTAGACTATATTTTTTAGGTAAACCTAATATAACACATATACGACATAAAATACAATAATTGCTACATTTGTTTGTATAGTTGTATGTGAACTGTAACTAACCAACGTAAACAAAAAGAAATAACCAAGAAGCAATAACAGAAAGACTGCTAACCAGCTTGAATGTTCTCGGTTATGTAGCATTTCCTGAAACAATTTGGTTGTGATGTTCAGACTTTAGAAGAAAGATTTTGAATCATAAAGTTTAACAGAGTACAGCTCAATGTGTAATAAGCACACAACAAATCCAGTAGAAACAAATTTAAAATCATGTCTCAGATAAACAAATAAAAACCAGAATTTTCTAAGAGATATCCATCCAAGTACGAAGCGATTAAGAAGAGTAATGAAAGACTATTAATAAGTATCTCAATGAATCTATCAACTTCCTAAGAACCACAAGAATACAGTAATAAGTATCTCTATGAAACCCTCAAGATCCATCTGCATTGACCAATGAATGCCATTGTTTTCTCTAATTTACCTCCACTACTCTGTGCTGAAAAGCAGATAAATTCGGGACTAAAGAAGATTGATCTCTCTCACAACCCTCCAAATGATTCATCATCATTTCTTCATCTATTCGTTCCAAGTCTTGTCTTATTTTGCAAAGCACAGCTCTACTATCGCCAACATTCATCACATAAATATCACCTTTCTTCATGGTCACAAGAACACAAGAACCCATAAAAGCTAGTTCAGAATTTTTGTCAAGCATCTTACCTGCAGTATCAAGATACCTTTCCATTATACCTATCTAGATCCTGAGATTTGGATTCGACATTTGGATCATCCCATAACAATCCATAAAGATTGGAAATTGGAAAGTTAAAGAATGAGCCTTACCACCAAGATAGATTGTTCCAACGTCGACGGAAACGGTGCCATATGACTCTGCCATTGGCAACAAAAGCTCTATCGCCATAGCATCGCGGAGAAATTGCAAGTTTTACAAAATGCTTAAGAATGCCTTCACTGTACTTAAAAATCCAAAAAAAAAAAAAGTAGCATGGCAGTATCGATTACCTCTATCGAAAAAGTTAGATTCTCATAACAGAGTTTCATGTGTTCGGTGATATATTTATTTCAAAAGTGAGAGTTAAATCTGCTTTGAAGCTTAACATCAAAGATAGCTTCATAAGGAAATCATACTAATATCAAGAGACAACCAACTAAAGATTATTTATGTATTCGGCAATGGGAAAGCAACATGTTTTGAAGTAACAAAAACTAACCATGGGTATAGTTTTCTCCACATTTTCCCTGTTTCGCCCATCCATTCGGACTCTCACGGTTTCTAAAGCATCCCTTAGTTTCTTTAGCATAATATATTCTTTCAAAGGTCACATCATTTAACTTTGCCTATATAATCCAGCAAAGCAGACAGTGTGAAATTGGTAATTCGGTTTTGAGACCATTCATCTAAAACACATACACATAAATAATAAATAATAGGAGGAGAAATACACAAATTTTATAGTGGAGTTTGTTACCTATTCGATAGTGGAGTTTCTCATAGAAAGTATTGACATGGAGCACATCAACATGATCCACAAGAATCTCGTCATTCCCTTTCTCTTCCTACACAACACGTTAAATATTTATTATACTCAAATCATAAAACATGAAAGTGTATAGAACCACCAGGTTGGCTAACTTACCAACCAAACCACATTTAAATTATGTTAATTCAAGCTCTACATATTTCAAATTTATCAAGTTACCTGTTTAGTGCCTTCAAAAGAAGAAGGACGACCCCATCTCTCAAGGTCCCAAAGTATGGAGATATTGAAAGCGAAGCTTGATATATGAATCGGAGGCTATGTCTCTGTCTCGTTATTAATTTTCCTCAAATGCCACCACAATACTTGTGAATATTCACAAACCGGCAACTCTACTAACACTCGTTTCCTATTAATGTTTTTCTTGATTACACATGAAGCCTCCGCCATGACTATGACTATAATCTGAAAACCAGATAGAAACATAACTTCAATTTCGTAAAAGTAATCTAGAGAATCAAAGAGTCCTAGTATATCAAATTCAAATTACCGGAGCAGAACCACAAACCTTGAGTAGCTTCCATTTCTTTTATGCCTTTTGCTTGCATCTCGGGCAGCAGCTTCTTCGCCCATCTCCTTGATACCACACAAAATCAAAACAACAAAATCAAACAAAAATATACACACAAAATACAAAATCAAATCGAGCAAACAAACATAAGAGACAGAAGAAGACCTTCACGGTGTCATCATCAATGGCAGACATTGATATCTATCTCGCCGACTTAAGGGATTTCTCCACCGTAAACACGTGAGCGAGACATAATTGATGAAATTTGCGACACAAAAACGGATCAAGAAGAAATCTGAATTTGTTCAATCATTATAAACTAATAGACTTTGAATCTGAGAATCAGTTTTCCAAGGTGAATAAACATCAATATGATTTCAGTCGCAAATTACCCATTTGTTATGTGAGGTTCATCATATACTCAGATCTAGAAAACGAATTATTTTTCAGATAAAACAAATAAATCGAAATTGAAAAGAGATTCAAGGAAAATTAAGGATTTTTTTGATGAGTCGATCAGAACCTGTCGAGGACACAATTACATCACTAAATGTTTCAGGGGATTGACAGACCTGTGAATTTCTATCGTCACTTCGACTCAAAAACCCTTTAATTTTTAAGATTTCAAAACCTGACGGAATTAAGAAAAAAAAGAAAGGTTTAGATGATTCAAAACCCGAAAAGAATCAAACACAGAGAAGAATCAAACACAGAGAGATAAGAGCCGCATGAAACCCAGAGAGATTCTGGAGAGATGACAGAATTTTTTTTTTTAGGTTTTATCAAATCAACGGCCAGGATCAATCTAAACGAACGGTAAGGATTTAAAAAATTAGAGGGATCCGATTACAAATCTCGCGGATCCTACGACCCGCGTGTTTATCCGAGATGTGAGGGCCGTAAATGACCAATATACCCTTTTCGAGTTTTTTTGTTACAACTAACCCAATGGCATATGTTCGTAAATATTTAGATAATTTTGCCCACTTTTCAAAATGTACCTCCCGATTAATAATATAGATTTACTACATTAAAGGTCCAATGGTTCCAAGGTCATTAATCACTTTTCAAATGTATTTCCTAGGAAAATCTCCCTACCACATCAATGTCCGTTTCCGCACCACTATTCAACTTTTAATCTTTGTATTTGAAGTTGAAAAAAAAAAAAAGTTGAATGAAATAAGAAACCGAAATTATACCAAATTGCCATTGGTTTTATATTTCTTTGAAAAAATTCATATAACATGAACTAAATTCTAAATAAATGACGATGCATTCTCTACTCCTTGCTAGAGAAATAATTATTATCAAACGACCAACGATTTTCATCCCCCTCTCTCCACCATGTTATATCCAAATTCTGCATGTAGCTTCTCACGTGACAACTCTTTCACCTCTTCTTTTCTAGTCTCTATGACCGATCTCTTAAGGAACCGCTTAAACCATTTGGCCGAGTCTTTCGGATGACGTTTGAGACCGTCGACAAAATCAACATAGTAAAGACCAAATCTAGCAGTATATCCATGTTCCCATTCAAAGTTGTCCATCAATGACCATGCGTAGTATCCTCTTACATCACACCCATCCTCCCTATAAACATATTATAAATTTTATCAATAGAGAATTATCAATTTAAATAGAAACTTATATAAATATTGTTAGAAAGATCAAGATTAAACCAAATAAAAATATGAAGAACATACACTATAGCTTTGTGAAGTTCTTCGAAATGTGTCTTATGGTATTCAATCCTAAATGTGTCAGTAAGCATCTCTTCTCTTGGTTTTGTACCATCGTCGTTGTTATTGATTCCTGCAATTCAGTTATCAACATAAACTATAAATAATCGCATCCAAAACAAACAAAAATATAAGTTTTCAAAAAATCAGTTTGTTTAACTGTTTAGGAAAAGTTTCTAACCATTTTCTTTGATGTATACTGGCATGTTATTGTATTTCTCCTTGATATAGTTTAGAAGTTTTCGCAAGCCTTCGGGGTGTGACAATATTAAACCCCTTTCTTCCTGAGAAAAATTAATAAAAATGTAAACATGTTAAGATGATTATATGTCACATTTATAAATTAATAATACTTATGAAAAGAAGTAAACTCGTACCCCATGTCCTATGATGTAACCACTGTGGTTAGTCACTGTTTCAAAAAAATTTATAACCTTATTTAGTTTACCAAAACTTAACTAAATTAGTAAGGAACAGTCTTTAGTAATTAATTAGCATGACGTACCTTTCCATTCGACGTGATTGTCAGTCTTGCACCGAGGCTTGTTAGGGTCAATGTGAGGAAGATGAGTTGCGAAGCGTGCTGTATAGTAATTTATTCCGATAAAATCTGATGAACCTCTTAACATTTTTGATTGTTCCGCGGTAAACGAAGGTAATTTGTTTCCTGCATAATTTTTTACAATCTCGGGATAATCTCCATAAATGACTGGATCAAGATGCCTATGCACATATAATAAATATGAAGATTATACATAAATATAAATGATGATGAATATAAGCAAAATCATTAAATTGTTTTGCTTAGATAACTTACCATCCAATTTCAAAGGCAAGAGCACGTTCAACTGCATCTTTATCATCAATAGACTCTGAATTATAAGGCTCGTACCATCTTGGTGCCAATACTATCCCAATTTCACCATCATAAGTTTTTTTACATTTCCGGAATTCTTCTACTGCAGCGGCGTGAGCAAGAAGAATATTATGCGAAACAATATAAGGCTCGATACTCGAATCGCCGGCTTGACTATTTTCGTCTACCCATTTCGAGCATCGTCCAGGCGCCTTGTTACCGTTATCGTAACTTGCAATAGCCATGATGTATGGTTCATTGATGGTTGTCCACAGCTTAACTTTCTCTCCAAAGTTTTCGAAACAAATTCTTGCAAAATCTCGAAAATCTTCTCTGTTTAAAAGAATCATAATAAAAGTAACAACATCAATTGTTTGTACAACAACAATATATATTTATGTTTGAAAATATATGTCAAGGCTTACACGATTTTAGGGCTTAAAAAGCCACCATATTCGTCCTCTAAAGATTGTGGATGGTCCCAATGATAGAGTGTCATTGAAGGTTGTATGTCTGCATGTTTGTCAAACCATACAATTGATATACTACAGTTACATCTATATCATGATTTAATTTGATTACTGGAGTTATAAACCACGCCTTTAATTTATTAGAGAACTTTAACTTAACTAGAATAATGATCTCACCATTAGCAAGAAGTTCGTCTATGAGATCCTTGTAAAATTGTACACCTTCTTCGTTTATCCCATCCTTTAGCTTTCCAGCTATATATAATTAGATAAATTCATCACATAAACCATTTTTAGTAAGATAGTTATTTAAGTATCAACAAAAGTGAGAGATGTTAAAACTTACTTGGAATTATTCTAGACCACGAAATTGAGAATCGAAAAGCGTCCATGTTTAGCTCCCTCATCAATTTAATATCATCCTGTTTTGTTTTTGTTGTATTAGTAAACATATTGATTAACCAAATAAAACAATAGATGATAACTCTATACGAGTTCACGTTAAGTGTACCAACTTTCCAAGAAAACAAGTGATCCATGTTTTTATTACTTGCCTAATCTTCAAGAATGAGTGTATCCATTGAGTCATCTATTCACCAAACTTTTTAATAGATCTAAGCACGGTACTATTACGGTTGGTTAACTATGAGTGAAATAGTTTATAGTAAAAATCGAGTCTAGGACAAAAGCAAGTTTACGCCATGTTCTTGACCTTTTTACCTTTAGACCATGGCCAATTGATTCTTTCTTTAATTTTATTGACCTATTGTTTTAATATGATAGTTTGACTATTCACAATATGTTTTTTGTTTTAATTTTAAATAAGATTGATTATATACACATTTTTTTAATGAATATGTTGTTAATTATGTAATGTACCTTGTAACGATGATAAAAATCAATTGCTACATCTGCATGATGCATTTTGGTCCTTTCTGCAGTCAACGATTTTATGAAATAATCATAAGTTGTTAGTCACAACTCACATATAAGTCAATAGAATTATAGAAATTAATATGGTCAATTGGTATAGCAATATCCATCAAATTTGGTCCGTAGATTTTTGTTATTGGACAGACCTGGATAAGTGTGGCTGAAGTGATCCCATATACTTGGAGACTTGCCACCTTCATTTGTTGCACCTTCGTACTGCATAAATATTTAAATTAAAAAACATCATTTAATCGCAAAACTGTTCGTTCGAGTTTTTTTCTTTTTCTTTTGATAAAATATTTTCAGTTAAAAACATGGTAACAAGTACAAGTTTTTGAGCTTTTAAAAGATTAAGAATACGAATTTGGGTCATACAGTTTTGAGAGAGTAGTAGAGTAAAAATAGATTAAGAATACGAATGAGACAAAACTTGAAAAATTCACTGTAATCTGTATTAAGAATATGTAATTTTGAAACGAATGACACACAAAACTGAACAATTCACAATCTGATGATTATTTGGCCGAAAATTATTGAAATGTACATTTGTAATTTAAACTTTTGTTTTGGTTATTGATAATAAAATAATATCAATAACAGGAAAAATGTATTCCAAAAAAACAACAAAACAAATGTTAAGTGAAAGATGAAATCATTCAGCAAAAGGTTAGCTTAATCACAAAATTACAGAGTTGAAGAATTGCTTTATCATAAATTTAACATCATCATTAACTTTGAATTGTGAATTTGTATAACTATGTGATTAGTTAAAATCGTAGAATCACATATATAGCCATTTCGCTATTCAAAAGATTAGTAATCAAAATCATAATATTTACCTGAAATGATGAGCCTGCTGTTCCAAAGATGAAACCATCGGGAAAACTATGTCGATCTATTCGAGAATCTATCGTATTCTCCATTTTGTTTCTCTCTTTTGTTTTTGTTGTTGTTTAAGTCTTTGTGTGATTTCAAAGTGATATCGAGAAAAAAAATTTACTCGATCTTCACATCCTTATATTGAGGATTTTCCTCAGTAATATACATCTCTTTCATGACAGATATATCATCATATCTAGATAAAGAGAGATAAAATCGAAATTTTTAATAACCTAATATTTCTGTTCGTTTTTTTACACTAACCTAATATTTCTTTCAAAATTAAGGTTCTTTTTTCTCGATATTCCATTTTTTGGGATCTTAGTTTTTTACTATTTTTGGTACAATTAACTGCTCAGGAGCTTTTTTGTCCATTCTTTTCTCTGAACATTTCCATGATTACTGCTCAGATTCATATATGTCTGTTAATTAATGTTGGTGTTGAATGTGATCAACATCATGGCTACGTTCACTATTAACATATCTTCCGAAGAGTGCACGTATTTCGTGATACGGTTACAAATTTCACATTTATAGCGTAAAGATTTAAAGTAGACCATCTTTCAATTTAAAACTTTTTTTCTTTTTTTCTTTTGGTGATAACTGATAAGTCATGTATCGTTTACTGTAATTAGTGTTCCAATTTTAATAGATGTATACTAATAAATAATTAATGAAAATTGGACTGTTTTTTTCTTTTTTTTGGTAGAATGAAAAATGGACTGTTGACACAATATATATAAATTAAGAATTATTAATTATTAGAAACAAAATCTTAGCCGAAATATTAGCATTTCTTGCAATTGCACGAAATTTTAATTTGGTAAATAGTATCGTGTATTTTTTTTTTTTTTATTGTGCTCAAATAGTATGTGTCATCATTATCCAAAAATCATGCTTATATAATTTGTTTTTTTTGTCATTTTAATTTTACCGGATAATTCATAGAAACAAGTTTTTATTAAATTTAGGGCAATGTTGTTGTGATAAGATTAAACCTTTAACAAAAAATGAAGATATGTGATCAGATTTTATACAATCGGAGTAAATGACACTCATTTCTAGACCAGTTAATACTAAATCGAATAAGTTTGCAGGCACAATTCGTATACAACCACACTATATAATGTATGTAAACAATATTCTTTTAAGTTTCGCTCATTTGATCTAACTTTTAATATAAGTTTTTTACAAGCAATAGTAGAAGAAAATGAACATTTTCACTTTTGTAATTTCGTAAAATTATTCTCAACTTTCACGTTTGTAATTTAATTTCCGAAGTTTCTATTGACTACTCAAATGTATATTTGAAAAAAATCAACATTAAATAAGGAAACATAGACATTAACATTGACATTTCGGAACCTAATTTTTCATAGACAACAAAAATTTGAATAATTAATTTGTCAAAACAAACTTAGTTATATTGGTCCGTCAGTTGATTTAACGACGTGTCTTATTTGGCCAAGTCAATGAAAATTAACGATTTAATCGGAAAATCAGTGAAAATTGACATTTTAATTCACCACAAGCAAAGTTGAGGGTTTTTTTTTCAACATTTTTTTTGTTAGTTAAGGCTTTTTATGACATTTTTCATTAATTTATGAGGTTGAAAATTTTGAGAAATTAATGATCAATTTTTATATTCCGAGATTAAAAGGTCTAACTAATGGGGGCAAGTACGCTTCAAAATCAACAAACACGTCGAGCCCTGGAAAACACGTCGGTAAAGTGTTTTTTGATGGCTTTCCGATGCACAATAAGTCAAAAAATAAGGAAACAAAAAGAGAGACCATCATGGAAAACAAAGTCGGGAAACAAAGGGATAAAGAGGATAGTGAAACCAAATTTAATTTATTCCTCACCATTGGTTCTCTGCTTCAAGAATCAAGACCAACCACGTTGTCATTCTCATTTGCAATTGCTCGGTTCAATATTGCTTCAGTTTCTTCCCAACTTTGACAATGTGCTCATCATACAAAGAAGATCATGTTATCTTATCGCAATGGCTTCTGAATAAGATAAACAGCAACAAATCTTGAATGTCTCTTGAAAAGAATCAGTATTACTTTTTACATTCAAATCAAAAAAAAAAAAGAAGATGAAGCTTTATAATCAGTTTCATCAAATTTGGAATACACACAAAATACAACAAACATATTCCTTACTGTTTTCTCCAACTAGTTAGGACGCGCACAATGGAAAACACAGTTCTGTTATTATTATGCAAAAAGTAAAAATGAGAGACTTCTCATGTAAGCACGTTGGAACCGGATTGGCTCTCTCAAACGGAGAGTCTCCAACCGACTACTTAATAAATTGGGTTTTAGACGAAAAACAAAAAGTAAAAATGAGAGACTTAGTCACGTCATCATCACACCACACAGTTCAATCAATGTTTAGAAGGATCAAGAACTTGACCCATGAACAAAATCACTCCATTCTTGTCTTCTCTCACCGTGAACAGAAATGGATGGTCAGCTACAAAATCCGGATTCCGCCTCAAACACATGGGCACCATGATGGCAACAGAGACGGCTGCAGCTTCAGTTCCCTCTTCATCCACCTCAATGCAAGCTTTATGAAGAATGCTTGAGACATATAGGTTGTCACCGTTTGAAGGTGAATCTACTACCATCTCAGTTAAATTACCTCCAGAAGTAAAGGGAGAAGTCAGCCCCATATCTTTCAAAACATCTGAAGCTTTAAACTCAAAAGCGAAGTTAAACTTTGGAATTATGAAAGCATCTACTTCTATACGGTGTAGCGGAATATGGTTATCAAGAAATCCTGGTTCAGAGCTTATTTTCTCAAGCAGAGCAGCTAATCCATCTTTATCATTAGGAAGATAAATGTACATGGAGAATTGACGATGATCCTCTACATAAGGGAGGCGTAAAACTTGGAAACCATCATAGCCTCTTAGATATTGGTCCTTGTAACTGGTCATAAAGGGGACTTTCACCGTGTTACCATCAAGAAGATGAAAATCTTTGTCTTTTGTCAACTTTGCATCAAATTTTTCGCTCCATGCTGCTTTGAAGTACACTGCATTTGCTAGAACAAGTGTGCTGCTACGGATAGTCTCGACAGAATCGCGTGAAAGAATATGCTTGATGAGTCCATTGGTGTTGAGCTCAGCCCATGTATTCACTTCATCAATCACTTCACCAGGCTTCAAGATAAAGCCACAAAGAACTTGACCAATCAATAAAAAAAATTGGATGAATCATATACACAAGAAATTGAAGAACAAAAACAAGAGCTTGTGGCTCATTTGTCTCTCAGTGGATAAAGGACTAGCCATATGAGTCAAAGGAAGGGATAAAATTCTACTATTTATGAAAAATTGAGATGGTTCCTCTTAAACACTAAAGACAATGGCTGTGACGGATCTAGATATCCTGTAATTTTGAGGTATCTGATCCGGGTTACAAATTACAATTATCCGGATCCGGATTCGGGGTTACTGGATATCCGTTCCAAAATCGATATATCAGCAAATATCCGGATCCGGAAACAAATCTAACATTTTTCTAAAGAAAATACCAAAAACCAGAAGAATATTAAAAAAAACCTTTACATAATAAATTTTTAAAATATTTTATACATTATATATATATAAATGAATTTATTTATACATAAAACTTTATATAAAATAAATACATAGTTTTAATATTTTTAACATTTTTAATATATTCATACCTTAAAATCACACTATCCAAATTCTTGATTTCACTATCTAAATCCAGATTTACCAATCCCAAGTATCCAATTTTTCGGATCGAATTGGAACAGATTCCGAGTAGGATCTCAGATAATAATTCTATAGTTACTATAGACGTCTTAAATGATAAGATTATTCACTTTTTTTTACGTACTTTGGAATCAGAAGATTTTGGCCCATAATCAATCACGGTTTTTTATTTTTTTTGATAAAACAAAACTTTATCCCGGTTATCAAAATAAAATTGAAAAAAATTGAAGCAAAATTTGTTTTTAAAGTTGGGAAAAAAATCGTGACCCAAAAAAAAAAAAAAAGTTGGGAAAAAAAAAAGACATTGTCCATTGTGAAAAAAGTTACCTTAGTTGCAAAGTCAACTTGACTACAAGTAGCCTTGTAGGAGTTCTCCAAGAGATCTTTAAAGGAAGGCTTCAAGGAGACAGACTTGTCGATCCACACACCGTTCGCCGCAGATAAGAGCAAATCACTTCTCTCGGAGCCATCAACGATCTTGGCCAAGACTGTGTTGAGATGATCCGTTGACGGTGACATGAGGAACGAGAGAATCTCTTTTTTGGTGACAGAATTGGATCCGGCCGCAATGAGGCTGAGCAAAACGTTGATTGACGTCGGTGAGAAGACAAGATTGCAGCCATTGGCTACCGTAGCGATAACTTGCTTCGCTAGACTTACCACGACATCGTTTTGATTCTCAATTGATTTTCCTAACTCCATTTTTTTCCTGGAGAGATGGTGAAGAATAGTTCTAAGTATATGCAGACGTGATGATTGATGAATAGCGCGTTAAATTCTATTTTAAATTATTTTCAGCAAATGACTTACACATAGATTATTAAATAGAAAATGATTTTAAAGTATTAAAGTACTGCTAGGTGTCTTGTGGAAAAATCGTATCGTGGATCAATACTATAAAGTATAACATGGATAATGTCAAACCACGTGAATGTATACGAGAAAAATGTTTTTGTGAATGGCTAACCGGACGATGCTAAACCATTCTTCTACAGTTTCCATTAAATCAGAATTACGATGTATCATTAACATCATAAAATATCTAATTTCTATTGAAAATATAGAGATATAGAAATATAAATCGAAATAACTATCCTTTGTCTCAAAGCTCTCATGGAACCCATGTCGATACACTTTATCTATCCTTTTGTGATATTGGAGATTTTTTTTTTTATGTTATCTTTCAAACTTTGGTATCTTTGAACCCCTTGCTCTCTTTGTACTTGGTTATTTTAAATGAATGAAACAAGTATTTGCACAAAAAAAAAAAAAAAAGAATACGATGTTGTTTTGATTTAATGGAAGCTATTCACGAAAATATAATCATGTCTATTTGTTTTGTTTCTTAAGTTAACGATGTGTGTGAATTGGCTAAGTTAATAAAAATTTACAATTTAACGAAGACGTCAACATTATTTGGATATATATTTCACCGGATGCAAAGTTAAATTTTTTTTCATTTTTACCTTTTGAGAATCATTTTTAAAATTACTATGGAGAAGGTGTTAAATTTATATCTTTAACTAGTTTATCAAATTTAGTTTTGATATTTAAAAATTTTAATTATGTCCTACAACTTTGTAAAGATACATAATGGGCGGTAGATCAGCAAAGATAGTGAGGTGTAAGTGTAACCTGTTAAATTTGTTGTAAGAGCAAAGGACAAAACTGATTACTATAATACTATATATTTCCAATGGACTATCACAATATAAACAAGATTCAAGAACCAAACACCTAGCTCTTTTCGCAAATCCATTATTTGCAGCCAACCAAACAATAGATTGTTGGGAACCAAAGAACACAATCCCGAGCATGATCGAACTGATATTTAAGTTTGTGCAATGGTAAGTGTGTATCTCACGTATCAAAGGTACGTTCTATAGATGGGAGTATACAGTTTCCTACACACTCGAGTGTCTAATTACTTGATTCCAAGCAGTCTTGATCTTTGGCTCGAAGAATATTAATTAAAGGCTCCAAATTCAGTCTAGAAAGCAAACCAAAAGGCGCAACACCCGCAACCTCTTCCGTAACAAGTAACAAAAATTGCATTATTTTCTTAAGGCAATCTTGAATTTGATTATTTTAATGCATAATAGGCAAGGATTTAAAAGACAGGAAATAAAGAAACAAAGAATGAGATACTTTAAGGATCTCAATTAGTGATGGAAGGATCAAGAACTTGACCAAGGAACAGAACCAGTCCACTTCTGCTTTCTTTGACTAGGAAGAGAAACGGATGATCAGCCACAAAATCATGCTCTGTTTCCGCGGGTCCACAACACCCGACTCCTACAAGAACAGTCGCAGCTACAGCTTTTGTTCCCTCTTCATCCACCTCTATGCGAGACTTGTGGACAATTTTCTGCATTGTTAACTCCAAACCCAAACCTTTGAGAGCTTCCGAGGCTTCGAAATCAGTAGAGAAACTAAACTTTGGAACCTTGAGTTTACCAATATTCGACCATTCGCCTGACGTATCTCCACTCAAGATTCCAGGATCGGAATCTAAACTTTCCAACATAGCAGTCAATCCATCTTTTTCATCAGGAAGATAGATTTCCATAGAGAAGTACCGATGATCATCGTGATCTCTTCCTGATTTGTAATGGAGCTGAAGTTGTTTGAAGCCATCAAAAACAAAAAGTCTCCACTTCCACAAGTCCTTTTCGTTGGTCATAAAGGGCACACGCACAATGGTTCCATCATGAAGGTGAAAGTCGTCTTCTTTGGTTAACGACTTATCAAATTTGTCGTGCCATCTTCCATTGAAGTAGAGTGCATTTGCAAATATGACATCAGTCACTGCTGGAACATAAGCTGGTGAAAGAATATCAGTAATGAGACCATTTGTCTGCTTTTCAACCCATGCATTCACCTCCTCGCTCACTTCACAAGCCTTTAAACAAAACACAAAAAACAATTAGAGTTGGATTTAATTATATTTTTCCGATGCAATTCTTTTACAAATAATATAGAAATCACGTAACGAGATAAGAGGTTCAATTGGTGACTTAAGTTAGTGACTGGTGACTTAAAGTCAGTAAAAAAATTTTTTTAGCATAGATGCAAAAAAATAGATAGCAGAACAAAGAAATATTTTGTAAATCTTAACTACAAGAAAAACGTACATTGTTATCGTTTAGCTTTATCGTTTTGATGATTGGTGATATGTCGTGTTTTAATCAGTGTTTATCAGTTTTTAAACTTTTACATTTATTTACTCATTTATAGTCTCTAGATCGTGTAAAAGCATCACCATGAAAGCACTACACCCTTACCACTACCGTAAAAGACTAATAATCAGAGCCAAAAAGTTATGTTGGTGAAACAATTTTCAGTTGAGTAATGTAACCATAAGTAAAACTATACGGCTTTAATAGAGATCGCTGACCAATCACAAAAAACTTAACAATTAGCGATGTTAAATAGGTACATTTATCTAAAAGACTTACAGGTTTATATGAAGAATCGATCGGATCAATAACTAAAACAATATCTTTGAGAAAACTAAACTAAGTACCTTTGTGCGAAAGTCTACTGAATTGAAAGCAGCCTTATAGGAATTCGCCAAAAGTTCCTTGAACGAAGGCTCGATGGAGAGAGACTTGTCGAGCCAAACACCATTAGGCGCTGAGATCAATGGCCCTCCCGTCGAACTACTGTCGGCAAGAATGACAGATAAGATCTGCGATGCGACGGTATTAAGTTCATCGGTGGAGGAAGCATCAAGAAGATCAAGAAGATCAAGAATCTGGTCCTTGATTGTGTCAGAAGAGTAAGCAGCAATGAAGCTAAGGACAACGTTGATTGACGCAGGAGAGAAGACGACGTTAGAGTTTTTGCCGGCGGTAGCGATCACATGCTTAGCGAGTGCAAAGACATTGTCGTTTTGATTCTCTATTGATTCCTTCAAGTTCATGTTTTTTTTTTAACAGTCGATGGAGAGATGTGGAGGCAGGGTTACAAGGTAAGTGTTGAAGACAGAAAGATTAGGGTAAATAAGTTAAGATATGGGGATTGAAGATTCAACTAATCCCCTATATATAAAGGGATAAGAGAGAGAAAAAAATGTTAATTAACTTTTGCTTATTTGTCAATAGAAGATGATTTTGAGGAAGATAAAAATGTTTAGAATATGATCCATATAGCTAGACACTCGTTAATTTGACTTAGGGGATTTATTGGTTCATTCATATTTTAGGGAAATTTGGCAAATTGACCCACATTCAACCACACTTTGTCCCTTTAATCTTTTTTTTTAGATTCAATTAGGGAATTAATCCTTTGTCTCTAATGATGATCCTAATCTACCCTCTCCTTTGTAAACCATTCTCTTTTTTTTTTGAAAAATATAATAAAATCTTATTATTAACTTTATTAAAAAAAAAGAAAAAAAAAACTAATCACTTAAACCGATATCGTTCTTCTTCTCTTCATTCTTCTTCTTCTCCATTAAAACAAAACACTCAAAGCTCCATATCTCTCTCGTTTCTTCAGTGATTTTGTTGATTCTTGGCTCTAATCCACTCGGTTTTTGAAGCTCTACTCGATTCTAGTGTAAATTCCATCGATCTGCAAAGGTAAGTTGCTCAAAACCCCAATTTTCAGTCCGATTTTGGTGAGTTAGGGTTTGCTAGAATCAAATTTTCACTTGTTTGAAAGGATTATAAGTTACTTTTAGCCTTGGGTTTGCGTTTTCTAACATAATGGACACTAAGTTTGTGTGCAATTGATAGAGCAACAGTTACAAAGGAAAACGTACGTATTATACGGAAGGTGTATGATAGAGATATAGTAATAACACATATTATACATTGGCTATAATATAGAGATCAAGTTAGAAAACGTTCTGTAACCTCAGGTATAATTTAGTTTTTCAGTTAGAAGATTCATTCTTCGTTTTCTATCTTGAAGACCTTCCATCAGAATGCATATTCTGCGTCAGGGTATAAGAAGAATATGCATTCTACATAGGTAGAACAAATTTTTAAAATATTTCTTTAACAATGATTTTTAACAAAAAAAAAAATCTGAAAAAATATGTATATGACTGTTTGTTTCCTAAACTATGATTTACATAATTTTTCAGATTTTTAAAAAATTTATTTGCAATTTCGTTTTTTTGAAAAAGGGCAAATTAGACTAAATCTAAGAAAGGTGTAATGGGACAAATTGTGTTTCAATGTGGACTAAAAAACCAAATTTCCCATTTTAAAATCCATATAGAATTTGGAAATTTTTTTGATTTTGAAATTAAAACATATGGATTTTGAAATAATGTGTTTACCACGAATTTGTCTCCTATTTTTTACCAAAAACAAATCACTTAACTAGTATTTAAAAATCATATAATCAATAATACATGATTTTGATAAAGATTTTAAAATCAATGATTGCATAACACCAGATTTATGTGAGGGAAATTTGCATATCTAAGACCATCTCCATTGGTCTTACTAATAGGTATCTTTACTATTTTTTTTTTAATATAAAAATTTAAGACACTCTTTTTTTTTGTCAACATTTGGGCCACAACTGGCCGGCCCATTAGCATAATTCCTACAAATTGTAGGGTCGGGGACTCGATCCTTCGTGTGATGGTGTCTGTCTTCTGTGGACTTGCCACTACACCAAGATCACTTCACAAAAATTTAAGACACTCATAGAAGAGAAAATTGTATATGAGAAAAACACTTAAAACACTTAAAACATTTCTTAACACACTTTCTATCATACATGTCATTGTTCTATTGGTTTTAATTTATTATAATTTATTATTTAAATTTTTAATTTAACTAAAGACACTTCATCTCTATCACCAATGGTGTATATTTGTGTGGGCTAGTAATTGTAACGCCCGTAAACCGGCTTCGGTTTAGGTTTGTTGATCACTAAAGGTGTGTCGATCGACACAAGCAAAACGTGCAATTGGGGTTTTGGGCTTTTAATTGCGCGGTTTGTTTGGTTTAAAGAAGAAAACCTTAAAGGGCTCGTATTTAAGGAGAGAAAACTCGAATTAGAGTTTTTTTTAGCCACTTTGTCGTTTTCTAAGAAGAGAAATCAGAGAGAAAATTCGGTGAGTCTCCTGTGAGCCTTTCTCTGAGTTTTCTGAGCCGTTTCTGAGAGATCTTCCTGAGGAGAAGGAGATCTGAGTCTGTGGGTGTCGTGTGAAGGGTGTTAAGGGCTGTTATCTTCCATTTTTCGTTCAGAATCTTTTGTCTCAGAGGTGAGTGCATGACTGAGCGTTTATCTGAGCATTAGATTCCTGTTCTCTCTATGTAAATTGATGTTTGATTGATTGATTGATTGACTCTTTTATTGTGTTTTCTGTGGTTGTGATTGCGTTTTGGGGGTCCTTGTGTGGCTGGTGTGTGGGTCGCTTGTGCGGATTAGGGCACTGGAGAAAGAGATTCGCGATGTGGAGGTCGATCGACAGAAAATGAGTGTGTTGCTCGACACAAGTCGGGCCAAGTGTCGATCGACACAAGGAGGGTGTGTCGATCGACACTAGTTGTGTTCAGTGTCGATAGACACGGAAGGGGTGTGTCGATCGACACACGTTCGTCAGATTGTCTGGTTTTCCTGTTTGTTTGTGTATTGGTTCTAATGCTTGTGTGTATAGCTTGTTGCTTGGGAGGATTGCCTCACTAAGTATTTATGATAATACTTACGCATCTCATTTGTGTTGTTGATACATGTAAAGGTAAAATGTGACCGTGGGATCGTGGCAACGAAGAGAGGATGATCTAGGCGCTCGATGTGTTGTGATCATTGTTGTTTTGTATTGATAGTTTGGTAGTTCTGGACAGATGGTTAGGACTTTCACCTAGGTTGCTGGTTTTGTGATTTCTTGAGTTATGGATTCCTATTGACATTGTTGGTTATTTAATGGAGTTGCTTTTATGGTTTCCGTTGTTGCTTAACTGTTTAAGTGTTATTGCTGTTCTGAGTGTAGAGTGTGTGTTAGGTTGATTAGTGAGTATGGGAACACTAGTTAACGTTGTAAAAAAAAAAACGGGATGGGTTATTTCAGTAATAGTTTTGTTAGCCGAATAGGGGTGTAAAACAGACTAAAAGCCCACGTACCGGACATATAAGTAACCTTGCGGGACGGGGTTGGACAACAATTTCAATGTCCAAAAATTAGTGGCTTCAGCGAGTTAGCCCGTTGCAATTTATAGGTTACATATTCCTTTGCGAGTGACCTGCATAAATTACGTTTTTTTTCACTTCTTTCTAAAATCAATTTTTTTTGTACCTTTTCTCTGTTAAAACCTATAAAAAAATTATATCACAATGTATTAAGAAAAACTAAATATTCATAAAAATAAATAAAAGTGAACGAAAATAATGAAAAACACCATAATTTTCTTGGTTTTCATTTGCCTCTAACTCTAACTCATTTCCTTGCCGAAACCAAATTTGGAATGTATAGCCCATCAGTCAGATGTCCATGTAAACCCATTCATACAGATTATCATCTTGCCATTTCTACATCAAGTTTTGGAGAAACCTCACATGCATTCTTCATGATTTGTATTGTGCCTCCATGAGTGTCGAGCTATATGGATCATATTATAAGTGTTTCAACAAGATGGTCGTCTCCTAGTACGATGCATCTTACTCTTATTTATCTCCAGATAATCCATGAACCAATTCTTACGAGAGGTTATGTGATACGTTCAACCAGAATCAAATACCCATTGATCCTTAGGTAGTTATTCTTTCATGCTTAAGGCTTTCATGCTTAAGGCATTAATATTACTAGATTTTCTGTAATTAATACGACTGCTACACCTTGACCATTCTTTTTCAAAGTTTCCATCTTTCTTATAAAACCAACATTCCCTTGTGTCTTTGATTTGGACTTAGTTCTTGACCTATTCTTTGTATCGTCATCATCTTCTCTTTTCTCATATCTTCCTGTCATGTTTATATATACCTTCAGCTTGACTTTGCAAAATTTTGGCTCCAGGCCATGACTGTCCACTGCTCTGTTTCATTTTATTATTTTAAAAGTATGCTGCTTTGTCAATTGTTGGAATAAAAAAACGGACTGCACTTGATGACTGTAAACAAAGTTTTTTGGGTTAATATATTTTAAGGCCTTGAATGGCACTAGTTTTTAAAGTGGATTCTATAGGGAAATGTATTATATTGCATATTCACAAAGTTACAGAGGAGACAATATATATACAGAGGAGAGCTAAGGATCCTAGGGTTAACGGTATTAATGCTAAATATACACTTTACATATTTGTGATGATATGATTTCTCTACATCCTCCCTCAAGATGGTGGGGCTTCGGACACACCAATCTTGGAAGACAAATGTATGAATGGGGCTCGTACGAGGGGCTTTGTTAAGGCGTCTGCGAGTTGGTTTTTGGTAGAGACATGGGTAACTCCGAGGGTTTCTGCAGTAATTTGGTTACGAATAAAGTGGTAGTCGAGAGCAAGATGTTTCATGCGTGAGTGGAAGACGGGGTTTGCGCAGAGGTATGTGGCTCCGACGTTATCACAATAGATGACTGGTGGTGCTGCGATTTTGAAACCGAGTTCTGTCAGAAGTGAGCATATCCAATGTACTTCGGCTGATGTATTGGCGACAAATCGGTACTCGGCTTCGGTTGACGATCGTGCAACACCCTTTTGCTTTTTGGATGACCAAGAGACTGAATTCTTACCAATGTAGACAATGTGCGCATTTGTTGAAACTTAGTCGTCGGTGTCACCAGCCCAGTCTGCATCCGAGAAGGCATGAAGGGAGTTGGAGTTGTTGCGATGGAAGAAGATGCCATGATCTGCTATTCCAGCTAAGTACCGTAAGAGTTGTTTTGCTGCGTTCCAATGATCAGTGGTGGGTTTGTGCATAAATTGAGACAGGCAGTTAACCGCGTTGGAGATGTCGGGTCGGGTGAAAGCTAAGTACTACAGACTTCCAATGACTGTGCGATATTCTGATGGATTAGGAAGTGGTGTACCAGTGTGGAGTGTGAGCTTCGAAGATGTGGCCATTGGCGCCATTACTGGTTTGGCATCACGCATGTTGTGTCGGATAAGTAGGTCAATAATGTACCTATGCTGGTTGAGATGCAATCCGACTGGGGTGCGACGGGCTTCAAGACCAAGGAAGTAATTTAAGTCTTTGGGATCTTTGATGCTGAACCGTGTGGCAAGAGAAGTAAGCGTTTGTTCGAGGAGAGCGTTGTTGTTGCTTGTGACTATGATGTCGTCGACGTAAACCAAGATATAGACCAGACCGTATTTGTTGTTGAGAATGAATAGTGAAGCATCGGCTAGTAAGTTTGTGAATTCAGCTTGAAGAAGATATGTCTTGAGTTCCTGGTACCAAGCGCGGGAAGCTTGTTTGAGATCGTATAGAGCTTTGTGGAGTCGGCTAACATGATTTGGATGATTGACATCTACAAATCCTTGCGGTTGAGTGGTGTAAACTTCTTTAGTGAGGGTCCCTTGAAGGAAAGCGTTGTTGATGTTCAGCTGCTTGATTTTCCAATCGAGATTGACTGCGGTTTGTAGAACAACACGAATTGTTTTGGCCTTGATCACCGGACTGAATATTTCGGTGTAGTCGATTCCTTTGCGTTGATTGTAGCCTTTAGTGACGAGTCGAGATTTGTACATGTGAACAGAACCATCAAGTGATTATTTTAATCTGAAAATCCATTTCGTACCTATGAGGTTTTGATGTGGAGCCGGTGGAACAAGGGACCAGGTGAAATTGCGTAGTTGAGAACCAAATTCTTCTGACATTGCGTTGCGCCACGTCTCATCGGCGAGAGCTTGGAGGATTGTTTTTGGTTTGGTGTCAATGGCGGAAATTGCAAGGGCATATTTGGAGTTGGGTTTGATGATCCCTTGTTTTAATCGAGTTGTCATCGGGTGTCTATTTGCGTTGGCGGTGGAAGTGTCGGGTGGAGCAAGCGAAGGTGGTGGAGGATTTGGTGGGTTTGGTTAGGCTTGTGATGTTGTTGGGCCTTTATGATGTTGTTGGGTCTGATTTTGGTTGTTATTTGGTTGTTGGGCCATGTGAGTGGACTCGCTGGTGGAAGTGGATGAGGCCGTGGAGAGCTTGGCTGTTGCGATGATGAAGCAGAGTTGGGATTTGAAGATGTCAATAACGTCGCCGATGGTGATGATGATGGTTCTGATGAGGAGGGAGCCGCCGATGGAGATAAGGAGTCGGTCGCTGAGGTAGAGTTCGCTGGTGTCGTGGGTGGTGACGGAGTGTCGGAATTAACTGCAAAAGAATTAGAAGGTGGGTTTTCCGAGCTGCGTTGTGGCGTTGCTGTTGTGATCGGTATGTGAGACAGAGGTGGACTCCAATTGGTATTGGTTTCAGCAGGAGATAGATTATGTAGAAGATCATTGAAGGGTAAGCTAGTTTCAACGAATTGAACATGACAAGAGACATAGATGCGATTGATTTTGGGTTCTAAGCAGAGAAAGGCACATTGGGATCATCTCATATTTATACCTCTAATCTAAGACATCAATTGCATTTAATGCAATTATTACAATTATTCTCATTAATTATGTCGCTTTTGATCTTGTCTTTATTGTTCTAACAGCTATATTCGAAATCTTCGTGGGCTTGGACCTTCCTTCTTTTATCTCATTTTTTCCCGAGCTCTTTTCCATGTCCGAGCTCATCTTTCTCCGAGCTGCCTCAATCTGGATTGGCAACCTAGTTGGGCTTTTCCTTTTGGTTTGTCTGTTGGCCTGGTTCTGAGCTCGGGATCCGGTATCAACAATTGCCCCCCAAGTCTTCCGAGCTGTTCAGCTCGGAGGACTTGAATTGAATGCTGATTTATTCGATTTTGTCCGGATTTGTTGCTCTTTCCATCATTACCTTGATATTCGTGATCGCAACGATTTGATTTCCCTGACATTCGCCGAATTTGTCCATGATTGATGACTAATTTTTATATTAATATCGTGGGAAAACCGCTCCACTTCCCCATGTCTTTTGTGGCGGTTTGAGACAAAAGTAAAAACCAATTATTTTTGACTTTTCTCTTCCATCTTTACTTTTATCCTTTCATTGCTGAAAATTCTGAAATGTCGCCGCCTCGTTCTTCCGCTATTGTTCCGACTGAAGAGGAGCTTGCCATTATCGCCGCTGGAGAAAACATGGCTACTCCCGGTGCTATCGAGTGTACTCAGTCGACCGATGAATTCGGTCCGTACTGGTCAACCCTTTCATCTGAAGAATCCCTCGGTCAGCTCCGGCATCTCTGCAATGTTTCCGAGCAAATTGAACTTGTCATTCCGGCGCCGAACGAATCCCCTGAATCTGTTCGCCCCGGGTATTGCTATGCTTACGAGATCTATTTCAAGGGTTGCGGTTTGCCCTTTCCCATTCCGGAATTACTGCTTTTGTACTTGGATGCCCTTGGCCTCGCGCTTCCGCAATGTACTCCTAATTTAATTCGCAATATTCTTTGTGCGACAACTGTGGCTATGGAGGCGAATTTCGCCATTGGTATTGACGAACTCGCTGAGTTGCTTAGTGTTCGTATCGCTCGCGGGAGTTTTACTTTCACGCTTCATCTTCATACAGATAGAGCATTGTTTGATGGTTTCCCTCTTAAAGACGAGAACTGGAGAAGGTATTGGTTTTTGTTTAAAATCGATGAGTCCTCTGTCGGAAGTTTCAGTAAAATTCTCCAGACAAAGTTCTTGTCGGGATCAGGTAGAAGAATTTCCTTTTTTAGTTCTCATAATATATTTTGGGCATCCTATACTTCGGATCGCTTGATTTATTTCCCTTTTTGGTTTCAGCGGAGAATAAGTTAAAACGTCCCGCAATCTACCAATGTTTAATGCCGTTGCGACTATTAGTAAGGAGAAAAGAGCTTCACCTAGCGTTAAGGTTCACCGCAAGGCTATCCTTGTCAATGACGGCTCCCCCGAAGCCATCAGCGTCTTTGGTAGGCCTCCTTCTCCTCCCCCGGGTCCAACTGCTGTTGTGGGAGATGATTTCAGTGCTACCCTCGCCTCTCTTTCTAAGAAGAGCTCGAAGAAAAGGCCTTCGGATTCAGCTGTTGATCCTTCGGGAGGCTCCTCCAAAAGCCAGAAAAGAACCCGCTCCGAGGTATCTTCGCCATCTGCCCCGATCTCTCCAGTTCCTGGTGACTTGAACCAGACTGGTTCCGGTGAAGATCTTCACAGGATTCGCTCTGAAGTTCCATCATCGTCTGAGCCGATCGTGCAAACCTCTAGTGGTTCACCGCGAGCTGATTCCGGTGGTCCCATGGTACCTGCTTCGGGAGCGAGGTCACGCGCAGATAGGGACTCTCGATCTCTAGAGGCGATCTCCAGAGGTGGCCAAGGTCTTGTAGACCTCCTCGTCGTGGACCAACGCCAAACCCTGCTTTAACAGGTAACATTTCATTTAGCGTCTTTTGCTTTGATATGGGGATAGAAGATATTTTTATTATCTTTTGTGCTCTTTTGTTTAGTTTGCGAACGTGCTGGCAACGTCTTTAGACATCTCGGGGTTCAATCTGGTGAGGTCATTCCGAATTTTGATGACTAGAGACCCGAGATCCGTGATCTTTATTATAACTACTCGCTAAGTTGTGCTCAGGTTTTGTTCTATCTTTTCAGATTTCGATTTCTCCTTAAGACTCGGTTTTATCGGTTTTAATTCTTCAAACTTTCGTTTTCCAGGGTGCTGCCTTTGTCCTCAGCTTGATCCGTTGCTATGAATCACATGTTATTCCTAACATTGCTGGCGGTAAACCATTGCAAAGAAGGATTGAGGCCCTAGAACGGTCCGGGAAAGAACTCAAGGAGGCGTTAGTTCAAGCGGAAACTCGTGCTGGTTCCGCTGATGCCCTTAGGAAAGAACTCAAAGAGGCAAAAGAGCTCGGGAAGGTCCAAGAGCAAAGGATTCGATTCTTTGCCGCATACGCCTCTTCTTCGAAAGAGTCGTGCAAGGTCATGAGCACTGAAATTCATGACCTTAAGGCTAAGCCTAAAGAACAAGAACTAAGGAATGAAGCTCTGACCAAACTTCGCGATCATGACTTGAAGGTGTCTGCTCATTCAGCTCGGAAGACGGTGAAAACCCGTGGACAAATACTCTTTGATGATATCTCTGAGTACTTTCGTAAAGCTAAGGCGAGGAAAAGGGCTGAGGCTGATCTGGTGGAAATTAACAGCAACAAACTGTTTCTTGTTCAGATTGCTGAAGGTAAAGTTTCTCCTGGTGATGAGCTCGATGCACTGGACACGTTGCTGAAGGAAACGAACGAGAAACTTTTGTCTCTTCCTCCAGCTGACTTTGATCTTCAGAAGTATGCTGAATACGTTGTTGATTCTCCCCCTGTTGATGAAACTGGTCCATCTTTAGCATGTGAGGAAAACCTCATGGAAGAAGGCATCGAATCTTCTGAGAGAGTTGACCCTACATCTGCTTCAGCTCCACCTATCTTAGACGTGAATTTCATAATCCCTCATGCTATCTATCAGTTTGGTTCTAATTTTCGTTTGCTTGGCTACAAACAGGTGTCCGAACTTCGAACTTCTGTTGCTCCCAAAGCGAATGTTCAACGTACCAGTTCGGAAATTCCTCCACGGGTTTTCAATAAGAGCCCCGCCGAGGCAGTTAGTTCGGACTTTGAAGACTCGACTCCTGAAGCCAATTGATTTTGCAGTTGTGTCCGCATCTTTTATGGGAATGTCCCTTTATTTTTAAGACTTGGCTTGTCGTTTATTTTGTTGCCCATGGGGGTTCTCATTTCTTGAAAATTTACGTTGCCTGGGGAGGCTTTTAAACCTTGAATTTTCTTCGAACTTTTAGGTTTGCAAGGCCTTTTTATTCGATTCAGAGGTTTTTTAATTTTGTTGTTTGTTGAAAAATGAGGGCTGATCAGACTCGTTGGTCATATGAAAAGTGGGGCCAAGCCCAATTTTTCGACCGTTGTTCTATATTGATAAGAGATTGATTGCGAAGTATTTACTTTGCCTACCTATGAGCTCGGGCTCGAGTTCCGAATGAGGTGAGTACGGAGCCTTAAATTTATTTCCTAGAGTTCGGGTAAACCCGAACTCCTTTATGGTGAAGTCTTATTTATTTGTAATTTCGTCTTCTGATCGTAGGTCAAATAACATACCTAAATATGCAAACTACCGGATCAAATACGGTAATCAATTGTAGCACTTTAGGGTCGAATCCACAGGGACCGATAAGTTACACTACAAATTTATGGGATTAAAGTTAAGCTAAGACAGAAATAGAATAAGATTTTGTTTCTAACAACCTAACGAGAAATCAAACAAAGCAAACAATAATAAAAGAAATATTAGGCATAGGGACACCATCCGGGATGTGACAAAAGAATTCAATCAATTAAATTGAAAATAATAAGATATGTTCATGAACTCAATTCACGATAATAAAGGCAAGTCGCGTGTCACGTAAGTGCCTAACTTAGCAATACTAAATTAGAAAATGGTTTTCGCGTGATCCTAACAAAGTAAGACTAGCATTAATAACAAGATTGATATTTTCCCAAAGTGCCACGACTACAATGGTGTTTTGGCCATGGATCACCTTGCTCGACTATACTAGTTCCAGCAATTAAACAACACTTTTGATGCCACGAATAATCACCCATGATCTAGAACAAGTTAGCTACTCAAGCCCTAGCATTTAGAACAAGTATAGAAGAAAAACTATAAAATAAATTCCCAAACTAACAACCTAATAATCGGATCACATCCCTTCAGAGTAACCCTAGCCTAATAAGGAAACTACTTAAACATAAAAACTAAAAAGAAAGCTATAAAATAAAACTATAAAAATATTTATAAAACTTGGGGAGAGCTACAGCTCTCAAAAGAGAGAGCCACTGCTCTGAAAAGGTGTGTTTGATTACAAGGTCGAGCCCTCCTTATATAGGAAAAGGGGAGAGCAACAAAAGGAAACAAAAGAAATGAAAAGTCTTGGAGAGGAGGCAAAAGAGGCGGTGGACCGGTCGATCCATGGACCGGATCGATCGGTCCTTCATCTTCATGGGCTTGGGCCGAAATTCTTCATAGGATCGATCGATCCAAGTGTGGATCAGTCGATCCCAACTCTCGTCCGCCTCGGCTTCGTCAGCAGGTTGACATGTCTTCAGTAAAGCGGCCATAATTCGTCCGCCTCGGCTTCGTCAGAGTTATGGCCGATTTACTGAAGACATGTCAACCTGCTGACGAAGCGGACGCGGACGAGAGTTGAGATCGACCGATCCACACTTGGATCGATCGATCCTATGAAGAATTTCGGCCCAAGCCCATGAAGATGAAGGACCGATCGATCCGGTCCATGGATCGACCGGTCCACCGCCTCTTTTGCCTCCTCTCCAAGACTTTTCATTTCTTTTGTTTCCTTTTGTTGCTCTCCCCTTTTCCTATATAAGGAGGGCTCGACCTTGTAATCAAACACACCTTTTCAGAGCAGTGGCTCTCTCTTTTGAGAGCTGTAGCTCTCCCCAAGTTTTATAAATATTTTTATAGTTTTATTTTATAGCTTTCTTTTTAGTTTTTATGTTTAAGTAGTTTCCTTATTAGGCTAGGGTTACTCTGAAGGGATGTGATCCGATTATTAGGTTGTTAGTTTGGGAATTTATTTTATAGTTTTTCTTCTATACTTGTTCTAAATGCTAGGGCTTGAGTAGCTAACTTGTTCTAGATCATGGGTGATTATTCGTGGCATCAAAAGTGTTGTTTAATTGCTGGAACTAGTATAGTCGAGCAAGGTGATCCATGGCCAAAACACCATTGTAGTCGTGGCACTTTGGGAAAATATCAATCTTGTTATTAATGCTAGTCTTACTTTGTTAGGATCACGCGAAAACCATTTTCTAATTTAGTATTGCTAAGTTAGGCACTTACGTGACACGCGACTTACCTTTATTATCGTGAAGTGAGTTCATGAACATATCTTATTATTTCCAATTTTATTGATTTAATTCTTTTGTCACATCCCGGATGGTTTCCCTATGCCTAATATTGCTTTTATTATTGTTTGCTTTGTTTTATTTCTCGTTAGATTGTTAGAAACAAAATCTTATTCTATTTCTGTCTTAGCTTAACTTTAATCCCATAAATTTGTAGTGTAACTTATCGGTCCCTGTGGATCCGACGCTAAAGTGATACAATTGATTACCGTATTTGATCCGGTAGTTTGCATATTTAGGTATATTATTTGACCTACGATCAAATTGGCGCCGTTGCCGGGGACCAATAACGCTTGCCTACGAGTTTAAGATTAGGGTTTAGTCTAAGATTATTTTTATTTCTACTAATAAGGGTTTTGTTTTTCTCTTTTTGCTGGTAAAAAAAAAAAAAAAAAAAGTCGGCGGCGGCTAGGGCTTGTGGACGCCGAGGTATTTTTAGGAGGATGAGATGCCTTGTGGAGGCACACGACTTGAATGAGAAGATGGAAAGCGTGTACATCGAGCTCGATAGAAGAAATTGAAAGTTTGACTTCTCGTGTTGATTCTCTTGTCATGAGGATGTCTCAGATTGCGTCTTGCTCTAATCCTAAAGAGTTCTATAACGCAATCGCGATTCAAAGTGAGATTGAAGATGTACAAGTCTCCGAAGAAGCTCTGGACCGATCGATCCAGCACAACGATCGATCGATCCAAGACAGCCAGTAACCAGTCCCGATCTGTACCGCAGACCGATCGATCCATCCTGTAGATCGATCGATCTCACCACATGCTGCACATTCCAAGGCCAACAATGGAGGTACTAGAGTCTTCTCTGACTTGTCCGCTATTACGGCTCATGCTGGAGCCAAGGCGAAGCTTCATACTGCGGCAAACCCACGAGTCCTGAGCGGAAACGACGAAGGACCGATCGATCTAACCCCTAGACCGATCGATCCCCTGGACGATGATGCCGTACTGACCAGAGGGTCAGGACCGACCGGTCCCCCCTTCAGACCTATCGGTCCCCATGGCGTATGCAGGTGTTTCTGATTTGTTTTCGCATGACACCGGTACGCATGTTGTTTCCAGAGCTGATGTGGTTCCTTACAGGCCGAAGAATCCTTATCCACGTATCTCTAAGACGCAACTCGATGTGAAGATGTCCATTCACTTCAAGGAAGTAACAAGCGCGATAACCAATGCACTCTCACCCTTAGAAGCGTTGGACCAATTACCTTTCCTGAGGAAGATTTTCCGAGATGGGGTTGCTGGAAAGGAAGATCTTGAAGAGATATGTGCACTCTTAGAGGACCGAAGGGACACTCTCACCTCAAAGCTAACTAAGGTGTCAAAGCTAGAGGATCCTGGCAAGTTTGTTGTGCCGTGTTCGATTGACGGAGAGGTTTTCGGTAACTCTCTCTGTGATTCCAGATCTAGCATGTACTTCATACCTACGGCTATTACCGAGAGGTTCGGGATAAGCGATATGCAAGCTTCTCATGTTTCCCTTAAGTTTGCGGATGCTTCCACCATAACTCCCGATGGCTTGATTCAAAACTTAGATGTTCGCGTTGGAAGTTGCTTGGTTCCCACTGATTTTCGTGTCGTTGAGATAATCGAAGGTTCTGTTATGCCTTTGATTTTTGGGAGACCTTTCCTTGCAACCGTGGGTGCCATTGTTGATCTACATAATAAGAGGATTACCTTCTCTAACATCAATGAGAAAGTCTTCAATGACGCAACCTCTACCAGTGAAGCTATAAGATATGGCTCTTGTCTCATCATAGACAACGAGAAGACGGTGGATGTCATGCTGGTAGGAGACCTTGGTGATGAGAATGATGTCAACGAAGTCCTGGATGGAGATACTCATTCTGTTAAGAAGCGATCCGAGAAGGTTAGGAAGAGAGACAAGCGATCCAAGAAGATCCAATTGACACGACGGATCAGTCTGACCTGAATCTGCATCGAGGAACAAAAGCCTCGAGATCGACCGGTCTACACCAGAGATCGATCGATCCCGACCCAGGAAATGACTCCTAGACGACGCAGCGGACAGGAACCAGCTACCGGAGAGCGAGAGTGGAAACACAAGGATCGAGATGACACCGTTGCGCTACAAGCCTACAAGTTCGAGCCTACTCGGTTTCTATAAACCGATATCTTGGTCGTGATGGACATTCTCAATGATGTTCAAGAGTTCATCCAGGTGCGCAACAATGCACTTCGGTCTCGAAGAAAGTGATTCTCATTGGTAGCTTGGTGACTCACATCCTCACATATTGCCGTTTCACCATCGCACATCCCCCACCGGAGCATATGGCGCGATTCATTGATTGGGTGCACTTGGAGCATTCAATTTAATCCGCCTGCTGGGGTGCTATGCGAGAGACCGATTACACCGAAGACTAGTGGCATCCGGAGAGTAGCACATACCGACCATCTTGATGAAGCTGGCCCTTCTTAGCCTCCTGCTTCTCAGCCACCACCGTTTCAGCACTACTCCTCCTCTCAGTTGCATCCATTTCACTTCGATATGAGCGAGTACGTCGCCATGGAGCCACCAAAGGAGCCGAACTCGGAGTTTAAGCGATAGGTCTATGATACGACCTAGAAGAACAACTTCCTGTTAACTCAGATTGCGTCATGGCTCTGCTGCGTTGCACCACCACCACCACCTCCACCACCATCACCCCCACGCGAGCCCACTCTACCATCGGCAACGGCGCCAATTTGATCGTATGTCAAATAATATACCTAAATATGCAAACTACCGGATCAAATACGGTAATCAATTGTAGCACTTTAGGGTCGAATCCACAGGGACCGATAAGTTACACTACAAATTTATGGGATTAAAGTTAAGCTAAGACAGAAATAGAATAAGATTTTGTTTCTAACAACCTAACGAGAAATAAAACAAAGCAAACAATAATAAAAGAAATATTAGGCATAGGGAAACCATCCGGGATGTGACAAAAGAATTAAATCAATTAAATTGGAAATAATAAGTGATCGCAGGTCAAATAATAAACCTAAATATGCAAACTACCGGATCAAATACGGTAATCAGTTATAGCACTTTAGGGTCGAATCCACAGGGACCGATAAGTTACACTACGAATTTATGGGATTAAAGTTAAGCTAAGACAAAATATAGTTTAGTTTTTCTAACAACCTAACGAGAAACAAGCAAACAATAATAAAGAAATATTAGGCATAGGGAAACCATCCAGGATGTGACAAAACAATTAAATCGATTAACAGGAAATATTAAGATACGTTCTAGAACTCAATTCACAATGGTAAGGTACATCGATTCTCACGCCAATACCTACTTAGCAATATTTAGAGAACGCTTTACGCTAGGCTTCCCTAATTAAAACTAGCATTAATAACAAGATCGATATGTTCACAAGATATCAAACGAGAGCTTTGCGCTTGCCAAGTTATGAAATCTTGCTCCCCTAGTGTTGATTCCAGCGACTAAACATCACCTAAGATCTTAGAACAAGTTAGCTACTCAAGCCCTAAGCATTAAGAACAACAATAGGAAAAGAACTATAAATTAAATTCCCAAACTAACAACCTAATAATCAATCACATCCCTTCAGAGAAACCATAGCCTAATAAGGAAACTACTTAAGCATAGAAACAAGAACAAAGATGAACACAAAAGGAAACATCTTTATTAAAGAATCTTAACCTAAAAAGAAAGCTATAAAAAGGAAACTAAAATATTTATAAAACTGGGGGAGAGCTACAGCTCTCAAAAGAGAGAGCCACTGCTCTAAAAAGATGTGTTTGATACAATGGGCGAGCCCTGCTTATATAGGAAAAGGGGAGAGCAACAAAAGGAAACAAAAGAAATGGAAAGTCTTGGAGAGAACGCAAAATAGGCTTGGGCCGCAATTCTTCATGGGATCGATCGATCCTAAGTGTGGATCGGTCGATCCCGACTCCCGTCCACGTCAGCTTCGTCAGCAGGTTGACATGTCTTCAGTAAATCGGCCATAACTCTTGATTGCACCGTTGGATTTCCTTCAAACCACTTGGAGATGAAAGCTAACTCCCTTAGCTATCTTGGGTCAAAATCTTAGTAAGATCCAACGGTGGGAAGGTCTTCGTCTGAGGCCATACTTCTGACGGGTCTTCTGGACTCTGCATCTTTCAATGTATATTTGCCTCCGAATTGATCCAAAACTCTTCCTTTTCCAATATTTGCTTCTCAGACCTGAAATATACTAAGTGAAGAAAATAGTCCTAATATCTATCTAATATAAGTTAGTTGACTCAATATACAAACCTAAATCCTTCATAGAAAACGGTAATTTTGGGACTCATCAATTCCCCCAGACTTGAATCTTTGCTTGTCCTCAAGCAAGAACAATCAAAAAGACAAATCTTAAAGAGAAAGGTTTGAAAACGGGAACTTACAACTTCTCGAGAATCTCCGTACTTCTTCCGTGAATCCATCACTCAAAGAATCAAGCTTACAACATGTACTAACCATTGGCTTAGCAACTCTCCGTACTGATGTCTCGGGATCTCAAGGAAGCTCCAATGTCTCCGTTGTTGACTCCCTACATTCATTCTTTACAAGCGTGCGGTCTCAACGAGGGAGTATCGATCAAAGATCGCGTAGACGCTTACCTTCTTCTAGCTTCCAAGACATTCTTCTTATGGTTCCTTTCCTCCTCTTCCCTTTTTCTTCATGAGATCGATTTCTCCCTACTTTTCTAGGGTATCATTTTATTTTTTCTATCGATCTCTTTTTCTTTAACCCGGGGTTGGTTTTCATGAGTCCGAAGTATGCAAGGGGGTAACCACACATCCCTCGGCCCACTTCTTTGTTTACCACATCCCTTTTCTTTTCTTTTTCTCTTTTTCTTCTTTTTCTTTTTCTTATTCAGGAGAAGAGATAGGGGAACCATACTTTTTTAGAAGTTATGTGCATCTCGGAAAGCTTGAGTCAGAGGTCGCGTTCGATGTATACCAAGCCCCAAGTTGAGAAGATTAAGTCCAAATTAACGTCTTGTCGCGGGTGGAGTCAACGTTGGGTCAATCGGATTTCCAAGAGATAGGGACTTCTGGAGAGTTGTTCGGCTATTGCGTTCCAATCTTCGGCTCTACAATAAAGATAGTCATGATGGATAGCAGAAGATGTTAGTACGAACACACGATTCACAAAAGAAGTTCCAAGTTCCAACCATTTTGACTCAATAAAACGACTCAAATAAAAATTAAAATGTTAGTGCAAATGGTCACATTCCTCCCCCAGACTTACTTCACACCGTTCCGGTGTGTAAGATAAAACCAAAGGAAGAATTGAAACCGACAACAAAAGATAGTTATAATATACATATAAGAAAATCAAAAGCTAAAAGTAAAGGAAAGAAAAACCCGGTGATCAAACGTTTGGTGTGTATGGACAATGTCACATGAGTCCTTGTACAGCTCAGGGCAGGGGATCGATCGGTCTGACGTCTCAGATCGATCGGTCTAGATCATTGATGGTCGTGGACTTTGTCAATCGCAAGGGGATCGATCGATCTGTCGACAGGATCGATCGGTCTCCAGTGTCTGGAACAAAAAGTTTCGCATCTTCTGCGTTGAGTACCTATTCCTGAAAACACTCAACACCGGATGTGATTTCACCGTAATAAAATCCTAAAAACAAAACCAAAAATAAAGAAAAACAAAAAAGAAAGACAAGTATGTACGAACTCTATGGGTTGCCTCCCATAAGCGCTTTTTTAAAGTCGTTAGCTTGACTCTGGTTGCAGGCATCAAGTGTGGCAGAATGAAAATCCGCTTCGAAGCAAGCTCTCGCCTGGTGCGAATGCGGAAGTCCTGCGGAAAGCTAGACTCCGAGCTCGTGTGGCTAGGTGTGGAATGCCAAGTATGAGAGCGAAGAGACGGGTTTGGAGAGAACTCCTCATCATCCTCAGCTCGCACAGGAGACACTTCAGCTGATGCATCGTCCGTCGGGTCTGTCTCGTGTACTGATGCCGGTGGTGGAGTTGGCTCGCGTGGAGGTGGGGGTGGTGGTGTAACACAGCAGAGCCATGACGTAATCCAAATCAGCAAGGAGTTCTTCTTTTGGTCGTATTATAGACCCAACACTCAAACTCCGAGTTCGGCTCCTTCGGTGGCTCTATGGCGACGTACTCGCTCATATCGAAGTGAAATGGACGCAACTGAGAGGAGTAGTGCTGAAACGGTGGTGGCGCGGGAGCAGAAGGTTGAGAAGGGCCAGCCTCATCATGATAGCCGATACGTGCTACTCTCTGGATGCCACTAGTCGTAGGTGGAATTGGTCTCTCGCATAGCGCCCCAGCAGGCGGATCAAAAGCAATGTTCTCGTGGGTCGCGAGAGAAGTCAAATTAGTACGAGGGAGTCGGATGTACCGGTAAAGCCTATTATGACCCTAGAAACGGTAGACTAGTGAATGGCGGAGATGGATCTTGCTAGCGTACAAGTGCACCCGATCAATGAATCGCGCCTTATGCTCCGGTGGGCGATGCACGATGGTGAAGTGACAATGGGTGATGATGGGAGTCACAAGACTACCAATTAGGATCACCTTTTTCGAGACCGAAACGCGTTGTTGTGCACCGAAATGAACTCCTGAACATCATTGAGAATATCTATCGCGACCAAGATATCGGTTTGTAGAAACCGAGTAAGCTCGAACTTGTAGGCTTGTAGCGCAACGGTGTCATCTTGATCCTTGCGTGTCCACTCTCGCTCTCCGGTAGCTGATTCCTGTCTGCTGCGTCGTCTAGGAGCAATTGTCCTGGGTTGGGATCGATCGATCTCTGGTGTAGATCGGTCGATCTCGAGGCTTCTGTTCCTCGATGCAGATTTATGTCAGACCGATCGGTCGTGTCAGCTGGACCGATCGGTCTTGACTAACTGGAATGCCAAATTTTCGCATCTTATGCGTTTAGAACCTATTCCAGTTGTACTCAAAGTCAGAACCGTGCTCAGCATACCATCCATTGCTTCTTGGCATTTCTCTCTAAACTCCGGAGTGAGGATGACTTTAACTTTAGAGAAAAGCTTTGACCTTCCTTTACACTTTACCTTATACTCAATGGTCTCTCCAACACATCTTTGTG
The DNA here is from genome assembly GCA_011420285.2 of Erysimum cheiranthoides. Taxonomy (NCBI): domain Eukaryota; kingdom Viridiplantae; phylum Streptophyta; class Magnoliopsida; order Brassicales; family Brassicaceae; genus Erysimum; species Erysimum cheiranthoides. The sequence goes on from CM022182.2 coordinate 5,796,520, forward strand.
TTACCAAAGCGATATGAGAATCGTCCATCACGCTCTCAATCTTTGCCTTGTCTCTCTTCTTGACCCTCTTGGATCGCTTCTTAGAAGAATGAGTGTCTCCATCCAGGACTTCTTTGACATCATTCTCATCACCAAGGTCGTCCACTAGCATGACATGATGCGCTCTATCGTATTCCGGACAATGATTGCTATTCCTAGCAGCTGAAATGTGGTGATCGTGTTCCGGAGCGATGCCGTCTTGGACTTGGTGTAGAAGTGGTAAAGAAAATTGCTCGGCATTGACCCCACGAAGAGCCTAATTGCAATGATTTGAACCACTTTCTCGCCGTATTGCTCAATGAGAAAGGTAAGAGCTTGCATATCATGAAGTCAACAGGGACTTCACTTGATCGAAAAGTGTTGCACAACTCCTCAAAATTCTCAATATGATCCAATGGACTTTCCGAAGGCAATCCATAAAACAAGTTCTCTGCCACCAAGTGGATGATGTGGGGGTTGATCTTGTAAGCATACTCCTCGTCTGATAATGGAATTGCAGCGCGATTGAAGTAGAACTTGTCTGGAGAGTCGTGTTCGCCAAGAGTGGGGCGATGAATAGGTGGTGCCTGATGCAGATCGATCGATCTGTTAGGGGGATCGATCGGTCTAGCAGGTGGAGGCTGTCCGTGGTCATCATAACGTGTAGGGGCTGGTGGAGGGAACAGCTGGTCACGAGCTTCTTCTCATTGTCTATGGTGAGACAAGAGCCACGTTGTATAGCTTCATTGGAAGGGGTTGCGTTGTAGAAGATATCCTCATCGATGTTAGAGAAGAAGATCCTCTTATTAGGTAGATCGACAACTACACCCACTGTTGCAAGGACTGGTCTCCCAAAAATCAAAGGCATAACAGAACCTTTGGTCATCTCAACGACATGAAAATCGGTGGGAACCAAGCAACTTCCAATGCGAACATCTTTCTGCAATCGCCTTAGACATGAGGTTCATGCTAGATCTGGAATCACAGAGATAATCGTTGAAGACCTCTCCATCAATTGAACATGGGACAATAAACTGCCCAGGATCTTCTAGCTTCGACACTTTAGTGAGATACATCACGTGGGGTGTCCCGTCGTTCCGTTAAGGGTGCACTAATCTCTTCAAGGTCTTCTTTTCCAGCAATCAGCATCTCGAAAAATCTTTCGGAAGATTGGTAACAGCTCCAAAGCTTTGGAGAATGGAAGAACATCAATTATCTTGCGGGTTACCTCTTTGAAGCGTTTGTACGTCTTAGCATCAGGTTGCACCTTAGAAACGCGTGGATAAGGATGCTTTGGCTTGTAAGGAACCGCAGCAGCTCTAGCAACAACATGCGTACCGGCGTCATTCGAAAACAGGTCAGGAATTCCTGATTTCGCAGTGGGGACCGATCGATCTGAAGGAGGATCGGTCGGTCCTGACCCTTCGGTCAGTACAGCATCGTCATACAGCAGACCGATCGGTCTAGGAGTGGGACCGGTCGGTCCTTCTTCGTTTTCGATCAAAACTTGTTGGGTTGCTGCAGTAGGAAGCTTCTCCTTAGCTCCAGCGTGAGCCGTAATTGCGGACAAGTTAGAGAAAACCGCATCACCTCCAATCTTCAGCCTTGGAATCGGCAACAGGTGAAGGGATCGATCGGTCTATAGGATGGACCGATCGATCTGTAGTGCATATCAGGACTAATCGATGGATGTGTCGGATCGATCGATCGTTGTGCTGGATCGATCGATCCTAAGTTTCTTCGAAGGCTTGTACATCTTCAATCTCACTTTGAATCGTGATTGCATTGCAGAACTCTTTAGGATTAGAGCAAGACGCAATCTCAGATACCCGCACGTTAAAAGAATTAACACGGGAAGCAAACTCTCAATCTTTCCATTGAGCTCGATGTACATGCTTTCCATCTTCTCATTCAAGTCGTGTGCTTCCACAAGACATCTCGGCCTCCACAAAACATTTCGGCGTCCGTAAACCCTAGCTCGGCGGCGACTTCTTCTCTCTCTCTTTTTTTTTTTTTTTTTTTTCTTTTTTTTTGGTACCTGCAAAAATAGAAAAACAAAATCCTAATTAGTAAAAATAAATAAAAAAAAAAATCTTAGACTAAACCCTAATCTTAAACTCGTAGGCAAGCATTATTGGTCCCCGGCAACGGCGCCAATTTGATCGCAGGTCAAATAATAAACCTAAATATGCAAACTACCGGATCAAATATGGTAATCAGTTGTAGCACTTTAGGGTCGAATCCACAGGGACCGATAAGTTACACTACGAATTTATGGGATTAAAGTTAAGCTAAGACAAAATATAGTTTAGTTTTTCTAACAACCTAACGAGAAACAAGCAAACAATAATAAAGAAATATTAGGCATAGGGAAACCATCCAGGATGTGACAAAACAATTAAATCGATTAACAGGAAATATTAAGATACGTTCTAGAACTCAATTCACAATGGTAAGGTACATCGATTCTCACGCCAATACCTACTTAGCAATATTTAGAGAACGCTTTACGCTAGGCTTCCCTAATTAAAACTAGCATTAATAACAAGATCGATATGTTCACAAGATATCAAACGAGAGCTTTGCGCTTGCCAAGTTATGAAATCTTGCTCCCCTAGTGTTGATTCCAGCGACTAAACATCACCTAAGATCTTAGAACAAGTTAGCTACTCAAGCCCTAAGCATTAAGAACAACAATAGGAAAAGAACTATAAATTAAATTCCCAAACTAACAACCTAATAATCAATCACATCCCTTCAGAGAAACCCTAGCCTAATAAGGAAACTACTTAAGCATAGAAACAAGAACAAAGATGAACACAAAAGGAAACATCTTTATTAAAGAATCTAAACCTAAAAAGAAAGCTATAAAAAGGAAACTAAAATATTTATAAAACTGGGGGAGAGCTACAGCTCTCAAAAGAGAGAGCCACTGCTCTAAAAAGATGTGTTGGATACAATGGGCGAGCCCTCCTTATATAGGAAAAGGGGAGAGCAACAAAAGGAAACAAAAGAAATGGAAAGTCTTGGAGAGGAGGCAAAATAGGCTTGGGCCGCAATTCTTCATGGGATCGATCGATCCTAAGTGTGGATCGGTCGATCCCGACTCCCGTCCACGTCAGCTTCGTCAGCAGGTTGACATGTCTTCAGTAAATCGGTCATAACTCTTGATTGCACCGTTGGATTTCCTTCAAACCACTTGGAGATGAAAGCTAACTCCAACGGTGGGAAGGTCTTTGTCTGAGGCCATACTTCTGACGGGTCTTCTGGACTCTGCATCTTTCAATGTATATTTGCCTCCGAATTGATCCAAAACTCTTCCTTTTCCAATATTTGCTTCTCAGACCTGAAATACACTAAGTGAAGCAAATAGTCCTAATATCTATCTAATATAAGTTAGTTGACTCAATATACAAACCTAAATCCTTCATAGAAAACGGTAATTTTGGGACTCATCAATAAGATATGTTCATGAACTCAATTCACGATAATAAAGGCAAGTCGCGTGTCACGTAAGTGCCTAACTTAGCAATACTAAATTAGAAAACGGCTTTCGCGTGATCCTAACAAAGTAAGACTAGCATTAATAACAAGATTGATATGTTCACAAGTGCCACGACTACAATGGTGTTTTGGCCATGGATCACCTTGCTCGACTATACTAGTTCCAACAATTAAACAACACTTTTGATGCCACGAATAATCACCCATGATCTAGAACAAGTTAGCTACTCAAGCCCTAGCATTAAGAACAAGCATAGAAGAAAAACTATAAAATAAATTCCCAAACTAACAACCTAATAATCGGATCACATCCCTTCAGAGTAACCCTAGCCTAATAAGGAAACTACTTAACCATAAAAACTAAAAAGAAAGCTATAAAATAAAACTATAAAAATATTTATAAAACTTGGGGAGAGCTACAACTCTCAAAAGAGAGAGCCACTGCTCTGAAAAGGTGTGTTTGATTACAAGGTCGAGCCCTCCTTATATAGGAAAAGGGGAGAGCAAAAAAAGGAAACAAAAGAAATGGAAAGTCTTGGAGAGGAGGCAAAAGAGGCGGTGGACCGGTCGATCCATGGACCGGATCGATCGGTCCTTCATCTTCATGGGCTTGGGCCGAAATTCTTCATAGGATCGATCGATCCAAGTGTGGATCGGTCGATCCCAACTCTCGTCCGCGTCGGCTTCGTCAGCAGGTTGACATGTCTTCAGTAAATCGGCCATAACTCTTGATTGCAACGTTGGATTTCCTTCAAACCACTTGGAGATGAAAGCTAACTCCCTTATGGATGGTCTTATATCCAAGATTACATGGCTGAGGTTCCTTCCTTTTTCCTGCCTTAACTCTTCATTAATGGCACTTTGCAGTAAAACGCTTAGTTTTTTTTTTTTAGGGTTTTTTTTTAGGCTCCTAGGGTTATCGGAATATCAGACGCTGACTTCTGATGTCGTACTTTGAATCTTGTTCTTGTTTAGATCGTCGAAAGACATGACCATCTAGTTACCAAACGCTCTCGTCTGGTAGCTGAGAAGAAAAAGTTGCAGGCTAAGATTCTAGATTACGAGAGGAGGATCAGAAGGCTAGAAACGGATCCGATCAACTAGGAGCGCCAAAATTTTGACTCCATAATGCCCATCCCGGATGCTTTCCGGGAATGGATGAGGAGTGGGGAAAAGGCTTCTGAAGTTCATCGGAGGCGGGAGAGAGCCACTCAGAGAGCAAGGACTGTTTCTGACGCCGGAGCAGTTCGTGATATCTCCGTAGCTCCTCCAGCTGAAGTCCGTCGGAATGTCGTTATTGGTAAGCGTAAACGTGATGCCCCCGGCCCGAGTGTTGCCGAGGCCGGTCCCTCGTCCTCCGAAGCCAAACGAGCAGACAAACGCCCCGCTGATGGGCCCTCTCTCTAATCTCTTATAATGATCCCACCATGGGCCTGAGGCCCTTTTCTATTTTGTTTAAGACGTATGCTTTTAATGGGCCCGAGGCCAATTTCCTTTTTGAACAATGGGCCCTTTCACGGGTTTAAAAATTTGGTTTCCATAACTCGCAGATCTTATTTTGCTCTTGCTTCCCTTAGTTTGGACACTAATTCTTATCGCATTTACTCCTGATGACCACAATTTGCTCCGTAACTAAACAATTTTCCTTACTAAATGATGTCAGAGAAGGTTAAATAGATCCAATGGTGTAGTCTCTTCCCATTAAGCAAGATGGGCAAGAGATCAAATTCCAAATGTCGCAGGTCTAGGCGTTCTGGAGCCAAACGTTCAGGTCCTCGGGTTAAGGATGCTGAAACCTCCTTTCGCGAAGAGCTTTTTTGTTCCAACCCGAGGGCGAGTGAGTGTCGTATCAGTCTAGGTACTGGGATGCAGATTCCTCGGGGCATGCTGTCACAACTTGCTCCTGGTCACTACATCTCCGCGCATCCTTAAAAAGGTTTGTTTTCTTTAATCGCGTTTCTTTATTTGTACTTTACCATTTACAGTAGACGACTAACATCCGCTAGTGTTTAGCTTGTTGACAAGTACAAGGGACTCCGAAGTGAAAGGGAGTTTCTTCAAAGGAAGGTCTTTCAACTGGAGAAAAGGATGCTCGAGATCTCGAAGGATCTTTGCGTTCTTGAGGCGCACCCCGAGCACTGGATTGATCTGGGATTTGACCAATTCTTTGGCGGGATACCTGCTGGTCTTCGGGTCATAATTGACCTTGCGAGCCAAGGAGTCGAAGTGTTTGAGAGGGAAGACTAGATTCGGACGAATCAGATCCTTAGTTGTAGCTTTCGCGTTTTACTTTTCTTTCTTGTTTTTCTCAAAATTCATGTAATGAAGAAGGTGGTATAACCCCTTCCCCCCTCTTTTTTTTTGAAAAAATGAAATAAAAAGGATCTAATAGATTTCATTTAATAAAATAGCTTAACTCTTTCGAGCTGCCTACGTACCCCTTTCGAGGATCAAGCCAGACTGTAGTTGATGGTACCCGACCAACCGGACCGCACACGGACAACAGCCGGGACGAGAGCCGGGACGAGGGACTACCCGGGATGACCCGTGAGACGCAAGAAGCGGTCAAGGCACCTCAAATCGTACCAGGAGCTACCACAAGATCCAAGAGCACTGCCCGCAACCTCAGAGACAAGTTCAAAAAGTTCACGGACCGTTTCTTAGAGTCATATGACCCGCGGTCACTTGACTCGACCGGACAAGGCCTACCCAGGCTAGAGGTTGTCCGGTCCGTCTTCACCATCACTAGGTGAAGACCCCAAGTCGCTAAGGGACTTGGTACTCTTTTTCCTCAACTCGGGTTTATCCCACGTGGTTTATCGAGTGAGGTTTTAATGAGGCCAACGTGACTTAGTGCATGGCCATGCGTCTCCGAACGACGTGGCCATCTTCTTTTCCTTTCAAAATAAAGCCGTTAGGCTCTTCTTGTTTGTGGTTGTAAGTGGGACGCGTATACCATTTGTTGACCCGCGTCTTGACCAAGTGTTTTAGGTTTTTAGAGTTCCCTTGTAAGCGCATATATAAAGGCCATTAAGTCATCCTTGTAAAGTTACCCTACTTTTGATAATAAAGATATCTCTTTTCTCTTTCGTTTTGCAACGCAAAGAAACCCTTAGAACATTTGAACCGGGTTCAAATCTTCTAAGTCTAGCCGTATCACAAGAAGAGCCATCACTTGTGTGTCGCTACCTCACTCCGCCATCACGAACCATCTCTTGAGTTCACCGCCGGGTCGAGCTTCTCACCGGTTGTTTCTCTCCGCTTCACACCCCTCTCTTGGACCTTGACGAGTCGAGTTTCTTATCGTCAACCTCCATCCGTCCGAACCGCAACCCTTGAGACCCGAAGGCCCTTACCGATCCAAGTACCGACCGTTCCATTGACCCGAAGGTGTCTTCGATGACCGTGTGACGTATCAGTTTTTGGTATCAGAGCCGAACGTTCCTAAGGTTGTATCTATCCTTCTTAGTTTTCGTTTTGTGTTTTGCTTTTGTTCTTTTCAAAAAAAAAAAAAAAAAAAAAATCATAAAAAGTTTCTCCCTTGTTTGCCGTTTGTGTTTTCTCGTTTAGATCTTAGCTAAAGTTTGTTTCTTTTGCTGTTTTAGGTTGTTTCGAGTTAAAAGTTTGAGTCTTGCTTCGGTTTTTGATTCGAGTGGCCTTGAAAACCACTCGCTTGAAGTTGTTTTGCTTTAACCGGCTTGGATCTTAGTGTTCTTCGTTGGTTCTTGTGTGTTCTTCGTGTTCTTCATTTCGTATCATCATTAGGTTGCTAGATCTTTGTTTTTCTTCATCCTTTAGTGTTGCGCGTTGTTGTGGACCTTGAAAACCCACGTGTCTCGCTTTTGGTCACGCGGTACCGTACCGTTTGTCCTTTTGCGATTTTGTTTAGTCTTAGGTTGCTTTTTGCTTTTGACCGTTTGTTCTTCAATCATTAACTAGCTCATTTTGAATTAGATTCTCTCTTATCACCATCTCGCAGCCTTTGACGCACGTGTGTTTGTTTTGGGACAGGTGGACCGCGTACGGACCAACCCGTGACCAACGACCCATGTGATCATCGACCGCCATTCATTGATCATCGACCGCCGCTCATTGACCATTGACCACCACCGTCTACCACCACCGGCCATCCACTCCGACCAATTTTCCGACCATCCGCCACCGCCGGTTACCCATCTCCGACCACCCACCGCCGTCCAACCTTTTCCGGTACACCGGAATCCGTACCATGGCCGAACAAGACCCACCTATAGCACCAGCTCATCCAAGTGGAGCAACAAATCAAGAAGAAGACATCTAGTCTTGTCCGGACCCGAGGCCAAGGCCTTCCTAGTTGGTCACCTAATGCTTCACCAAACCGTGGACCCAACCGAGACACCGAGAAGACCAAAGACACTAAGGCAGTCCGAGTGGAGTCCCGTTTCAAGCCGAGAGACCAAGCATCCGACACAAGAGCTGACCCGAGACAACACCAACCCACGGACACACGTAGCCGAGACATCGTTTGCTTCAAATGTCAAGGCAGAGGTCACTATGCCCGAGATTGCCCAAACCAACGCACCATGATCATTACCACCACCGGAGACTATGAATCCCAAGATGAAGACGAAGCCCTTCAAGGCCAAGACATTGACTCCGAGATAGAGGAAGACATTGCTGAACCGGAAGTTGGAGAACTCCTTATGATACGCCGCATGCTCAACACTAGTCAAGCCATGGACGACTCCAACCAACGTGACAACATCTTCCACACCCGGTGCATGGTAAGTGGGAAGGTTTGTGGCTTGATCATTGATGGGGGCTCTTGCACTAATGTTGCGAGTTCTTATATGGTCAAGAAACTTTCTTTGGCAACCACAAGCAATCCCAAGCCCTATAAGCTTAAGTGGTTGAATAATAAATCTGTCATTCAAGTTTCGGAGCAAGCGTTAGTAACCTTTAGTGTTGGCCCTTACCAAGACCAAGTCTTGTGCGATGTTGTCCCAATGCAAGCTAGCCACCTATTATTGGGTCGGCCTTGGCAATTTGATAAGAGGACATCGCATTGTGGCCTTACCAATGAGTATACTTTCGTTCATGATAACAAACGGATTTGTCTTAAGCCCTTGTCACCCACCCAAGTCAATGAAATGCAATCGAAAATGTCTAGTGAACCTAGCTCTAAATCGAATTTCTTGATTAATTCTAGTGATGTTAGGAGATCACTTGGTGACTCCTCTTGCCAAGTGTTACTAATGGTCTTTAAAAATGTTTTGACTATAGATTGTGAAGGCAAAGACATTCCGGAGGAGATTAAAGCCATCATCAAACGATTTCAAAATGTATTTCCGGAAGAACTACCACATGGTCTACCACCTATCCGAGGAATTGAGCACCAAATCGATCTTATCCCGGGAGCACAACTACCAAACCGACCAGCCTATAGAGTCAACCCAACCGAAGCCAAAGAACTAGAAAGACAAGTCGGGGACCTCATGAAGCAAGGATATGTCCGAGAGAGTCTTAGCCCTTGTGCCGTGCCAGTTCTCCTAATGCCTAAGAAAGACGGATCATGGTGTATGTGTGTGGATTGTAGAGCGGTCAACAACATCACGGTTAAGTATCGACATCCTATCCCAAGACTTGATGACATGTTGGATGAATTAGATGGAGCTATTATCTTCACAAAGATTGACCTCAAGAGTGGATATCACCAAGTCCGAATGAAAGAAGGAGATGAATGGAAGACGGCTTTCAAGACCAAGCAAGGCTTATAAGAGTGGCTAGTCATGCCATTTGGCCTCTCCAACGCGCCATCTACCTTTATGCGGTTAATGAATCACATCCTTAGACCTTTCATTAACAAATTTGTTGTGGTTTATTTTGATGATATTTTGATCTATAGCCGTAGCCTAGAGGATCACTTGGTCCATCTTGATGCGGTTTTGGCCACACTTCGAGAAGAAAAGCTATATGCTAACTTCAAGAAGTGTGTCTTCGGTACTAATGAATTAGTTTTCTTAGGTTTTGTTGTAAGTGAGCATGGACTTAGAGTGGATCAAGAGAAAATCCGAGCAATAGAAGAGTGGCCTACACCAACAACCGTAAGCCAAGTTGGGAGCTTTCACGGCTTAGCAAGTTTCTACCGCCGGTTTGTCAAAGATTTTAGTACTATAGCCGCGCCTCTTACCGCCATCACCAAGAAGAGTGAAGAGTTCACATGGGGACCTAACCAAGAAGCATCCTTCAAAGAACTCAAGAAAAGATTGACACAAGCACCTCTCCTAGTCCTACCGAGTTTCGAGAAAACATTTGAGGTTGAATGTGATGCATCCGGCATCGGGATTGGGGCTGTCCTAACTCAAGGGGGCAAACCCGTAGCTTACTTTAGTGAGAAGTTACATGGTCCGACCCTCAACTATCCGACCTATGACAAAGAATTGTATGCCTTGGTCCGAGCCATGGAGACTTGGCAACACTACCTTCTACCGAGAGAATTTGTCATCCACACGGACCATGAGACATTGAAGCACCTTAGAGGCCAAACCAACTTGAAGAAGAGGCACGCGAAGTGGCTAGAGTTTATTGAGGCTTTCCCGTACGTCATCAAATACAAGAAGGGTAAAGAGAATGTTGTACCGACGCATTGTCTAGGAGGCACGCTTTGATTACCACCATGGAAGCAAGAATTTTGGGTTTTGAGGCATTGAAGGAAGCATATAAAGAGGATCCGGAGTTTGGAGAGAATTATAGGGATCACGGCAAAGGAGTTCATTCACGGTTCTTCATACAAGATGGGTTTCTTTTTCGGGATAGAAGACTTTGTGTACCCGCCGGTTCTATTCGCACTCTACTAATGCAAGAGGCTCACGGAGGAGGCCTAACCGGACACTTTGGGGTCACCAAGACTTTGGAAGTCTTAAAAGAGCATTTCTATTGGCCTAAGATGAAACGGATGGTTGAGAAGTTTGTAGGACGTTGCATCACTTGTCAGACCGCCAAAGCCACCCCGCGGTACATGGATTTTGTGCTAGGGCTCTTAAATCACTACCGGAAGGACTCCATTTTTGTGGTTGTTGATAGGTTTTCCAAGATGGCTCACTTCATACCGTGCAATAAGTTCACGGATGCCACGGCCTTAGCCGATCTCTTCTTTCGAAAAGTTGTGAGACTTCATGGATTACCCCGTAGCATTGTATCAGATCGAGACCCGCAGTTCTTAGGACATTTTTGGAGGACCCTATGGAGGAAAATGGGGACCAAGCTAGTATATTCCACCGCATGTCACCCACAAACGGACGGCCAAACGGAAGTAGTCAACTGGACTTTAGGAGCTTTGATTCGGACGACGGTTGCAAGTAACCCGGGTACTTGGCTTGAGTTACTTCCTCTTATGGAGTTTGCATACAATCAATCGGTGCACTCCGCGACCAAGAAGTCTCCTTTTGAAGTCGCTTACGGCTTTAAACCTTTGACTCCCATGCATTTGCTACCTCTACCACCTAATGAAGTCGAGTGTCAAGACGGATTAGCCAAGGCTGAATTAGTAAGGAAACTCCACGCCGAAGTCCGAGAAAGTTTAGAGAAAAGGACCGAGCAATATGCCCACCAAGCCAACCGACACCGCAAGGAAATGATATTCAAGCCGGGAGATTGGGTTTGGTTACACTTAAGGCCGGAAAGGTTTCCACAACGCAGGAAGGATAAGCTTAGTCCAAGAGGAGAAGGACCTTTCCAAGTCATCGAATGGATCAACGACAATGCCTACCGCCTCGAACTCCCTGGTACGTATAACACCTCTACCTCCTTCAATGTGGCTGATTTAGTTCCGTTTGATGTAGGTAATGAAGAAGAAGTTTTGAGGTCAGAACCTCTCCAAGAGGGAGGGGATGATGGGACCCGACCAACCGGACCGCACACGAACAACAGCCGGGACGACAGCCGGGATGAGAGCCGGGACGAGGGACTACCCGGGATGACCCGTGAGACGCAAGAAGCGGTCAAGGCACCTCAAATCGTACCAGGAGCTACCACAAGATCCAAGAGCACTGCCCGCAACCTCAGAGACAAGTTCAACAAGTTCATGGACCGTTTCTTAGAGTCATATGACCCGGGGTCACTTGACTCGACCGGACAAGGCCTACCCGGGCTAGAGGTTGTCCGGTCCGTCTTCACCATCACTAGGTGAAGACCCCAAGTCGCTAAGGGACTTGGTACTCTTTTTCCTCAACTCGGGTTTATCCCACGTGGTTTACCGAGTGAGGTTTTAATGAGGCCAACGTGACTTAGTGCATGGCCATGCGTCTCCGAACGACGTGGCCATCTTCTCTTCCTTTCAAAATAAAGCCGTTAGGCTCTTCTTGTTTGTGGTTATAAGTGGGACGCGTATACCATTTTTTGACCCGCGTCTTGACCAAGTGTTTTAGGTTTTTAGAGTTCTCTTGTAAGCGCCTATATAAAGGCCATTAAGTCATCCTTGTAAAGTTACCCTACTTTTGATAATAAAGATATCTCTTTTCTCTTTCGTTTTGCAACGCAAAGAAACCCTTAGAACATTTGAACCGGGTTCAAATCTTCTAAGTCTAGCCGTATCACAAGAAGAGCCATCACTTGTGTGTCGCTACCTCACTCCGCCATCACGAACCATCTCTTGAGTTCACCGCCGGGTCGAGCTTCTCACCGGTTGTTTCTTTTCGCTTCACAGCCCTCTCTTGGACCTTGACGAGTCGACTTTCTTATCGTCAACCTCCATCCGTCCGAACCGCAACCCTTGAGACGCGAAGGCCCTTACCGATCCAAGTACCGACCGTTCCATCGACCCGAAGGTATCTTCGGTGACCGTGTGACGCATCAGTAGTTCATATTACAAAAATACTAAGCATAAAACTTTTTCAAGTTTAAGATGTTCCATGGACGGGGGACGTCTGTCCCATCTTGTTATTTTAGCTGATAAACGCCATTCTGAACTATTTCCGAGACCTCATAAAGGCCCTTCCCAATTGATTCCGAGGTTTCCAGCGTCGTCTTCTTTTTTGTTTTCAAAAACGCGACGAAGAAAGAAATCACCAACGTTCAGTGGCTGGTTTTTAACTTTGGAGTTATAATATCGAGCTACTGTTTGTTGATAATTCTGTAAATGAATTAATGCCCGATCTCGATGCTCTTCAATCGTATCGAGTGTGTCCTGGAGGATTTGGTTATTCATCACCTCATTTCGAGGTAACTCATTGCGGCGAAGTCCTGGAACCTCATTCTCGGATGGTACAACTGCTTCCATACCATATACAAGAGAGAACGGAGTTTCTCCTGTAGCCCGGCGTGGCGTTGTGCGATAGGCTCAAAACACTGGTTGCAACTCATCGTACCAACCCCCTTTGTAAGTTGTCAAACGTTTCTTTAGATTTGACAGAATGGTTTTATTAGTTGCTTCTGCCTGGCCATTCCCTTGAGGGTATCGAGGTGTCGAGTAACTGATTTTGATTTTCCAAGAAGAGCAGAAGTCTTCGAAGTCGGCCGAAATGAATTGCGAGCCATTATCAGTCACAATTTCGTACAGAATACCATGCCGACATATGATGTTTTTCCATAAAAAAGTTTTGACCTGCGAATCCTTTATCTCGATGTAAGATTCAGCTTCCACCCACTTAGAAAAGTAATCACTGAGGACAAGCAGGAATCGGACTCCTCTAATCGAACGATGTAGAGGACCGATGATGTCCATTGGCCAACGCATGAACGGATAGGGAGCTGTAATTGAGGACAACAACTCTGAAGGCTGACGAATCAGAGGTGCATGCTGTTGACATTTTTTGCACCGCCGAGCATATTTCTCACAATCCGTTATCATTGTTGGCCAATAATAACCTTGACGTTTTATATTGAATGCCATTGTTCGACCAGATTAATGACTTTCGCACAAACCTTCATGTGTTTCTCCTATCACCACAAGTGTTTCTTCTCCGTGAATACATAAAAGATATGGGTTGCTTAACCCACGTTTATAAAGTATTCCTCGGATTAAACAGTACTTCGCACTTTGTATGCGCAATTTCCGAGCTTTCCACTTTCCCTCAGGGAGTTCTCCGAACTCGATGTACTTCTGAATTTGAATTCTCCAATCACTCCCCCAGACTTCGGGTGCCGCATCGAACTGCATCCCCCGAGGTTGCTGCTTTGGCTCCGGTGGTAAATCCGAAGTGTCGACTTCCGTTGTGTCAGTATCAACTAGCCCCTCATTCACTTCGCTCGATTCGGGTTTATCAGTGGACTCTTCCAGTAGTTTTTGTAGAACAGGGGTTTTCCGAACTTTCTTGTTCGGAAGTGAATCTGTTAGGCTATTAGGGTTTGCTTTGGATTTTGACCGTGTAACAACTGCCACTTGGTCTGAAATCATTATGCTCGGGGACAAGATGCTCTCTACGGGGATGATCCTTTTGAGATCTGGATCCGACGTAGAGGCTAGGGCTGCTAATGCATCAGCCGAGGTGTTTTCACTTCGAGGGATTCGAACGAGTTTGAAATATTTGAAACGTGCAGCTAACTCTTTGACTAAATGAAGGTAAGCTTCCATTCGCTGATCTTTAGCTTCGTAATCTCCATTAAATTGGTGGACTACGAGCTGAGAATCACAATAAACTGTGATCTCCTCAACGTTTAAACTTGTTGTGAGGCGAATTCCAGCTATTAAAGTTTCATATTCTGCTTCGTTGGTCGATGCTGAGAAAACTAGATGAAAAGACTGTTCTATTACTTCTTTTCCACGTGCGACAAGTCTAATTCCAATTCTTGAACCATGTCTTGACGAGGACCCATCGACATGGAGTCTCCACATATTTCCAACAATTGATTCTTCAGTTGAATCCTGATCATCACGAAACAAATAAAACCTATCATACACTATACGGGATCAAAAACGGTAATCATAGTAGTACTTTAGGGTCGAATCCACAGAGACCAGAGATACACTTTAAATTAATAGATTAAATTAAGCTAATACAAAATAAAATAAGAGTTTTGTTTTCTAATGACCTAACGAGAAATAAAACAAAGCAAATAACTAATAAAAGAATATTAGGCATAGGGAAACCATCCGGGATGTGACAAAAGAATTAAATCAATTAAATTGGAAATAATAAGATATGTTCATGAACTCAATTCACGATAATAAAGGCAAGTCGCATGTCACTACAATGCCTAACTTAGCAATACTAAATTAGAAAAAGGCTTTCGCGTGATCCTAACAAAGTAAGACTAGCATTAATAACAAGATTAATAAGTTCACAAAGTGCCACGGCTACAACCAGTGAACCCCATGTATCACCTTGTTCGACTATGCTGATTCCAGTGACTAAACAACACTTTTGATGCCACGATTAATCACCTATGATCTAAAACAAGTTAGTTACTCAAGCCCTAGCATTAAGAGCAACATGAAGAAGAACTATAAAATAAATTCTCAAACTAACAACCTAATAATCGGTCACATCCCTTCAGAGTAACCCTAGCCTAATAAGGAAACTACTTAAACATAAAAACTAAAAAGAAAGCTATAAAATAAAACTATAAAAATATTTATAAAACTGGGGGAGAGCTACAGCTCTCAAAAGAGAGAGCCACTGCTCTAAAAAGATGTGTTTGATTACAAGGTCGAGCCCTCCTTATATAGGAAAAGGGGAGAGCAACAAAAGGAAACAAAAGAAATGGAAAGTCTTGGAGAGGAGGCAAAAGAGGCGGTGGACCGGTCGATCCATGGGCCGGATCGATCGGTCCTCATCTTCATGGGCTTGGGCTGAAATTCTTCATAGGATCGATCGATCCAAGTGTGGATCGGTTGATCCCAACTCTCGTCCGTGTCGGTTTCGTCAGCAGGTTGACATGTCTTCCGTAAATCGGCCATAACTCTTGATTGCACCGTTGGATTTCCTTCAAACCACTTGGAGATAAAAGCTAACTCCCTTAGCTATCTTTTGTCAAAATATTAGCAAGCTCCAACGGTGGAAAGGTCTTCTTCTGCAGCAATACTTCTGACGGGTCTGCTGGACTCTGCATCTTTAAATGTGTATTTGCCTCCAAACTGATCCAAAACTCTTCCTTTTGCAATATTTGCTCTTTAGACCTGTAATACACTAAGTGAAGCATATAGTCCTAATATCTATCTAATATAGGTTAGTTGACTCAAAAGACAATCCTAAAACTTAGACTAAAAACGATAAAAATAAGACTCATCAAATCCGTAGTCGGTAGCTCAGTTAGGAAATCGGCTAAAACTTGGGCCTTTGCACTAGTTCTGCCCTTGTACTCTATATCGTACTTGCTTAACTCTATAAACCACTAAGCTAGTCTCCCCGATTGCCCTGGACTATGTAAAATAGTTCGCAACGGGTGAGATGTTAACACCTCAATTGGATGTGATTGAAAGCATGGTCGCAATTTGCGAGCTGACACCACAACTGCTAATGCTAACTTTTCCATCATTGAATACCGAGTCTCTGCATCGAGAAGAGTCTTACTAACATAGTAAATTGGTTTTTGTTCACCACGATCATCTCGGACGAGAACACCACTGATTGAATGACTTGACACTGATACATACAAGTATAATTTCTCCTCGGATTCAGGTTTGGACAAGATAGGTGGTGTTGTCAAATACTCTTTTAACCGAGTAAATGCTTCTTCACACTTATCATCCCATACGAACTGTTTATTCCCTTTCAACAGTTGATAAAAACGTAGACACATATCAGTGGACCGCGAGATGAATCTATTTAATGCCGCAATTCTCCCAGTTAGCCTTTGAACTTCCTTGATATTTCGTGGTGAAGGCATACTCAAAAATGCGTTGATTTGGGTCGGATTCGCTTCAATTCCTCTTTCAGTCACGATGTATCCCAAAATTCCCAGATGGAACTCCAAAAGTACACTTCGAGGGATTCAACTTCATGCCAAACTTGTCCAAAATTGCAAAACATTGAAGTAAGTGACTAAAATGATCTGTTGCTTTTAATGATTTCACGAGCATATCATCTATGTATACTTCCATCGTTTTCCCGAGGAGATCATTGAACATCTTGTTCACTAGACGTTGGTAAGTCGCCCCGGCGTTTTTCAACCCGAATGACATTACTTTATAACAATATGTTCCCCTATCCGTGATAAAGGATGTCTTTTCCTGATCTTCAGGATTCATCATGATTTGATTATATCCCGAATACGCATCCATGAAAGATAACCTTTCATGTCCGGCTGTAGATTCAACGAGCCTGTCGATATGTGGCAAGGGAAAATTATCTTTAGGACACGCCTTATTTAGATCCGTGAAGTCGATACAAACCCTCCATTTTCCGTTTTTCTTTTTTATGACAACTGGGTTAGGTAGCCAATCTGGATATTTTACTTCCCTTATCGACCCTATTGCTAGTAGTTTGTCGACCTCGTCATTTACAGCCTTTGCTCGTTCTGGTCCGAGCTTCCATCTTTTTTGCTTTACTGGTTTAAAGCTCGGATCAACCTGCAGTTCATGAGAGATTACTTCGAGATCGATGCCTGGTATATCTTTTGCCTCCCAAGCGAAAGAAGCCTTATGATCCTTCAACATTTGAATCAATGCTTCCCTTTCGTCCTTGCCCATCGCGGTTCCAATCTTCACCTTTTGTTCGGGGTAACCTTCGTGGATTGTTACTTCTTCAGTAGTTTCCGCGGGATTATGAAATTTTATAGTTCTGGGCATAATCCTGAAGTTCTGTAATTGCTATCGTGGACGTAATTTATGACTAGCGAGGTAACATGTCCGAGACATTTGTTGATCTCCATAAATTGTTTTTATCCCTTCACTTGACGGGAATTTGATGCACTGATGATATGTTGACGGCACCGCTTTCATTTGATAAATCCACGGTGTTCCAAGGATTATATTGTACGAAGACGGTTTGTTGAAAACCGTAAACTCTACAATAACAGGAACACCGGCAGCAAGTACTGGTAGTTTGATTGTTCCCAAAGACATCAAAGTCTCGCTTGTAAAAGCAATTAATGGCATTGGTGCTCCAATGATATCAGCTTTGGAGATGCCCATTTTTTCTAAAGTCCGAAGAAAAATAATATCAACAGAGCTTCCTGTATCGATTAAGACTTTTGCTACCTCGAAGTTCGCTACATCCAAGGTTATGACGAGTGCATCGTCATGCGGTTTTGAAAGATGGGAAGCATCCTCCTCTTCAAAACTTACTACGGTCGTATGTAAACTAACAGTTGGTGCTCGCGAGACGTTCATAACTGCTGATCGTTGATGTTTCTTTATTTCCCGAATTGAGTCCCCGAATAACTTAGATCATCCCATGATGACGTTTATGCGTTGCTTGGGACCTTCGGATGGTGCTATCTCCATCACCTTAGGTCGTTCGTTACTGCCTTGAGATTTGCTTGGATTCTCTTTGGCCATGTGATACTGGGTTATAAACTCTTCGGTATTAAAGTTCGCTAGATTCCCGGATGCTCATAAATCTGCGAGATGTCGTTTTAGGATTCCACAATCCTTAAAAGCGTGTCCATTTACTCTGTGAATTTCGCAATAAGCATTTTCATCTCGGACCCAAGTATTAAAAGAAGTTTTCTTTCCTTTTCCAAAATTGGATTTCGAGATGTTATTGCTGTGTGGGTTCACTCCGAGGCGTTTTTGATCTCGCTGTTCCTTCGTCTCGAACTTTTTGTTCGGGGTCGGATTATTGACCCTAGCTGGAGTTTGCGTATTTTTGAACTTCCTAGCGATAGTTTTTTTATCCTCTTCGGCTTCGATCCAGCTATTAGCTCGGAACAATGCATCTTGGATACAGTCGGGTTTGTTGATGATAAGTTCTTCCCAAAACCTTGATTCGTGCCAAAGTCCGTTCTTCAAAGCTGAGATTTCGTTGAGTTGGATATACCCGATATCTTTGCAATGACCTCTTTGAACTTCGTAATATACTTGCGAAGTGGTTTATTTGGTCCTTGGGACAGAGCCCAAAGATCCGCATCCGAAGTCCCTTTCTCAATGAATATTGAGTATTGCTTAAGAAAAGCTGATGACAGATCCTTAAAACTCTTTATGGATTCAGGCTTAAGCCGGGTGAACCATAACAGAGCTGGACCGGACAGGTGTTCGGAGAAGATCTTACAATATCCGGCTTTTTGCTCGGATTCTTCTAGATCGAATCGACCAACCGCGATTTGAAATGATGCAAGATAATTTCTAGGGTCACCTATCCCATCGTTAGAAGGTATCTTGAGTCGGCGTGGATTCTTAAGACGAACATTTGCTATTTCCGAACTAAACAGAGTTCGACATGCTTCCTCAATAATCCGGTCAATCTCAGGAGCTTGACTGACAGCCTGATGAAATTTAGCTCGCATTTCTTTGAGCTCACGCTGCACGTCAAGGAAATCTGAACTCACATGAGCCATTTGTCGAGTTCCTTGTTGTTCATCAAGGGCAGTTAAATCGACCAAATTGTCCGAGCCCTTTCCCTGGGTTGGATTTCCATTTCCGGGCAATGAATTTTGATCCTCATATTGTATATGCCGGTTAGTGTTCGTTGGCAGGACTGGGGGTACCTCGACTGCAGGTGGTGTCTCCATTGCCGTGACCAGTGAATCTAAGCGAGTCGTAACAGTGTCGTAGTTTTTAGTGATATCCTCCTGACCAGTCGTCAGGGTTGCGAGATTTCCTTCTACAGCAGTAAACCTTGCAGTTAAAGCGTTGATCGCGTCCATCATAGCGTTTTGGTTTGTAGCATCTACTCCGTCAGTTGCCATGACGATTTCTTTCCTTCGAATGATCAAGTGACCACAAAGATAGGAATTTCGTGAGTGAAGACTATGTCTCCCCTCCTTCTAGCGCCAAAATGTGGATCTCGGATCCAACACCCAAATAAAATGGATTAAAAGTAAAAATAAGAACGATATTTCAACAATAATTTGCTCTGAAAAAAGTAAAAAGTATAAGTATTATTGCCAAAAATTGTGTGTCCTATTACATTGGAATCATCTCATATTTATACCTCTAATTTAAGACATCAATTGCATTTAATGCAATTATTACAATTATTCTCATTAATTATGTCGGTTTTGATCTTGTCTTTATTGTTGTAACAGCTATATTTGAAATCTTCGTGGGCTTGGGCCTTCCTTCTTTTATCTCATTTTTTCCCGAGCTCTTTTCCATGTCCGAGCTCATCTTTCTCCGAGTTGCCTCAATCTGGATTGGCAACCTAGTTGGGCTTTTCCTTTTGGTTTGTCTGTGGGCCTGGTTCTGAGCTCGGGATCCTGTATCAACACTCACCATCGTTATCCGAGAAGAGCGTTCCTATTTGCGTTTGAAATCGGTTCTCAACGAGAGCTTTCAAGCGAATGAAGACGTCCTTGACGTGAGATTTTAGTTTTAGAGGATATAACCATGTATAGCACGTGAAGTGATCGACTATGATAAGATAGTGTTTGTATGAATCAACTGAAGTTATAGGAGAAGTCCAGAGATCAGTAAAAAGATATTGTAAAGGACGATTGGAAGAGATAGATGTTTGGAAAAAAGCTAGTTTGTGACTTTTATTGGAAAGACAGTCAACACAAGACAACAGTTTGGATAGAGGATCAGAAAAAGGTAAAGAAAAATTCGAGATAACAGTTTTAAGAATAGGAAGCGATGGATGACCAAGACGCGAGTGCCAATCCAAAATAGACACTTTGACTGTTGGTGTTGCGAAGAAAGATGCTGCTTGTGTTTTGGTAATTGGTCACTCGTAGAGTTCATCTTTAGTACGTGTACCTTTCTTCCATTCCATAACTTGGTGTTTGAGTTGCCGGATATGTCCCCTACTTGGCTTGACATAGGTGTTATCCAAGGTGGTCCAAACATCAGCGGCGGTGGAGGCACGAGAGAGCAACGCCTGATGGATTGGGTGATGGCACCGATGAGTGCACTGTAGATTAGCTTGTCCTGCCGTTTCCACAGAGTGAAGGCTGGATTGGTGGAAGCGTTTCCATCAACGGTGATTGTCTGCTCGGGCTTTGGCGCAAATGCATCAAGATGGGAAACAAGATCATAGCCGTCAAGGATAGCTTCAACTTGTCGGCTCCACATGATGTAGTTAGAGGAGTTAAGCTTTGTGACATTGATCATGTTGATGTTGAGAAGAGACTGTGTGGTGAGAGGGATTGACTCGGAGGGAGCAGTACCATTAGGTACGTTTTTGAGTTGAAGACATAGTCGTTAAAAGAAGAAAAACGAGAGGAGAAAAGAGAAGAGAGAAGAATGAGGCGAAGAGGAGAAAAATTTAGGTCTAGGAGCAAAGCTCTGATACCATATAGGAAAATGTTATAGAGGAGACAATATATATACAGAGGAGAGCAAAGGATCCTAGGGTTAACTGTATTAATGCTAAATATACACTTTACATATTTGTGATGATATGATTCCTCTACAGATTCTAGCTTTTGATTGTGCAAAATCCATTTTCTAAGCCATTCATGATTTTATAAAAAGTTGATTCTCTAAATTATAGGGAATCCAGATTTTGAAGGATTCTAATGATTTGTTCTTAAAATCCAAAAACCACTTTTTAAGAGTTTTTCAACCAAATCAATGTAAACTTTTGTTTTTGTTTTTTTAATTCTTTTTTTTAATTTAAATATCCTATTTTTAGTAAATGTATTTATCAAATCAACCAAAATTAAAATAAATATATTAGATAACGTTTTTTTTTTTTTTGTCTGGATTTATTAATTATTACAGATTATGAGAACTATTACATAGACGATTCTACCATGGACAATTCCTTCCAACCCTATTAGATTCACAATAGACCACACACTTCCTTCTTCATGCTGAATCACGGCGAACGGCTCCAATTGCGCATCACTGGAGATCTCCCGGTAATCTTGTCTCCATTAATCTGCATAATTATTAATAAATCGCAATATCTGAGACTCGAACCCCAGACCTCTTGGTGTAGAAGCATTAATCAACCCTTGGCCAACCACTGGGCCAAGGGGGCTTCCACATTAGATAACGTTTTTTTAAAAAAATAATTATATAAAAACCAAAAACTAAAAAAATTTGTCATTCAAGATTTTGCAAAATCCAAAATCTACATCAAAATCAAAAACTACAACAATCAAAAACCAAAAGTCAAAAGCCAAAAACCAACAAAAATCTACCAAACATTCATACAAAAAAAAAACAAGAACAGAACAAAGAAGCTATAGAAACAGCGAAAGAGGAAGAATGATCCTATATCTCGGCCAGAACGTAATCCAGCAATAAACAATCTCAAGTGTACATATTCATCGAGAGCTCCACAATCCAAATTTTTACAATCACAATACGTCTTCAAGATCACAACATGAACACAACTTTATACACTTGTATTTTGTTCCTTTTTTGTTTTAACAAACTCTTAAACCGAAAACAAACTTAGTCACAAACCAGCTCCAGTTCACTTAAGACTTCTCGTTTGATTTACGTAACCATTGCATTTGTCATTTCAAGACTATTTTCAAACATCAACGCGAAATAAAATGGTTATTAATTAAAAAAAAATGTAAAGAAATAATCCACCAAATAAAAAAAAACAAACCGAAACAGACATACATCATTTATACTCACCCAAAGAAAACAATCAAATTAAAATAAGGTCTCCAAAATACACTCTTTGTTTTTTTTTTTTTCCTTCTCTTTTGTATTTGCGTTGATAGAAAACAAATCTCGAATTTGAGATGCTAAATCTATCAAATCGCTACCAAAGCAACCTCTTGGTCTAGATAAGGCTATTACTTTAGGTTAACTGCTACCACCATTTCTTCTCTTCTTTTCTCCATTTGCAGCAACTGTTGTTGCTTTGTCCGAACCCGACAATATCTTAGTCTTCCCTAGAGAAGTAGAAGATGAAAGCCTCTTCTTTGGCAGTACTGCCTCTGCCTGCGGAGATTTCTTCTTATCAGACACAACCTTCTTCTTTTCCAAACCCAAGTTGCTTGTCGTTCCGACATTAACCTTGGATTTCACAGCTTGCGTGTTAGTCAAGTTTTCTTTTGTTCTAATGTTAGCCTTGGGTTTTAAACCTTGCGTGATAGCCAAGTTTCCTTTTGTTCCCACAGTAGCCTTTGATTTCACAGGTTGCGCATTACTCACGTTACTTTTTGTTTCCACACTTACCTTGGATTTCACAATTTGTATGTTATCCAACGAACTTCTGCGAGAAGACGAGCTACCAACGCTCTCGTCATCTTTAACATTTGCAGATGATCCACCACCGATGCTGTGCCTGCGATTAGTAACCTCGTTCTTTTTGCTCTTGGAATCATTGTTTACAGGCCATTGGATAGAACTTTGGCTGGCTGACTTTAGTGTTTTAGATCTGGCAGGAGAAGTCTTGATGGAGTTTTCACGTTTAAGAGAGTTTTTGATTGAGACTTGATCATCGTTAGATTCAGGATCCCATGGACGAGAAGCCATCCACCGCTCAAGCCAACTCCAACCCCAATCTGTTGTGTTTGTGTCCATCAAAGTCTGGTGTGGAAGTTTTGAAGAGTTTCTCCACGTTTGCTGTTTTATTATATTCAACATCAATATACATGAATATGAATAAGTTCACAATGGAGTTGTTGTTAATCTATATATACCTGATGACTGTAAGCATAGGCCAAAGCCCTCTCTCGTCTTACAGAAGCTTCTTTTCGATTCACGGACCTTGCCACGATCTGTTCCTTTGATTTATTGCTGGAATCAAAATCTCCCGCGATAACCTGCAACACGATTATAATTTAAGAACTTTGGTTCACACAGTGTGGTAAAATATATAAAGATTAATTACCAAATTTTGATTCTGATGGTTGTCTTTCTGGTGACCCTTTTGCTGGATCAGCCTGTGACGAGTTTTGTTCTCTGCCGATAACCGATTCCTCCTCTCTTGAATCTGTGTTTGTAAACGTGTGAGGGTTTGCATTGAGCTAAGCATCGCGTTCATTTGTCTTTTGACATATTTTCCTTGCAACAAACTTTTGAGTCTAGCCATTCCTCGCAGCGCACGGAGAGTGCGTCTCGCCTATGAAATCCCAAAAAATTAGACTATGTCCCTCATAATAAGATGAATTAATGATTTTTATGTATACCTTGTAACATCTATAAGCATTTTGGATCTTGATTGCGGCAGCTTCTTCCTTTGATTCTACAGTTTGATGTGTTGACGGGGTGGTGAGACGCACAACCTCCGCGGCAGCATGTGCAGCCACAACAGCTGCTTCGGCTGCAACAGCCGATGCAAGAGCCAGAGCTTGTCTAGTCTTTGCTTCTTTA
Source organism: Erysimum cheiranthoides (assembly GCA_011420285.2). Lineage (NCBI taxonomy): Eukaryota > Viridiplantae > Streptophyta > Magnoliopsida > Brassicales > Brassicaceae > Erysimum > Erysimum cheiranthoides. The sequence goes on from CM022182.2 coordinate 5,820,344, forward strand.
GAATCATCATAGCTTGTATTGCGGGTATATGCCGGAGGAGGAGGAGGTGGAGACGGTGGTGGCAAGGACGGCTGAGGAGCGAAATCTGGCAACGGAGGAGGAGGAGGAGACGGCAGATGAATAGTAGAAGATGAAGGGTCAACAGGTGGAGTCTTCTCCACAGAGAAATCAAAAGATTCTCTACTCTTTTGTATCCCAAATGACCATTTCCTTTTCGGTTTCTCCGGTTTCTTGACAAACAAGGTAAAAACCAAAAAAACCAAATAATTAGTAATCTTGATTGTATCATTAGGTTTACATATTCATAATCAATAATCCAAGAATTTGTAATTATAACAAAGAAAAAATTTGGAGACAAACTTGATTCTTTTTGTCTTTTCCAGGGGATGATAAACAAGACGCCGAGACACATGTTAACCAGTTTTTTCCCATCTTCTCCTGAAAATTCAATCAAAATTTCATTGAAACATTCTTACCAAAAAAAAAAAACATTCTTACAAAATGAAAACAATAAGAAGCTGAGGGAGGAGATGAGATCATGTAATAAGAGAGACCTGGTCACGATGGGCCCCACCGTTTTGTGGGAACCCAATTGACTTTTGTAACGATTGTGTTTTGTAAGAACGATTCAACAGATTTAACGACAGATACGTTATAAGTTACAACTTCTTCTTCTTTTTTTTTTTCTTTTTTTTTTTTTTTTTTCAATTCTCTGCTTCGTTGTTCTTTCTATGTTATTTTTATTTATTTATTTCTGGTGTTGTAGTTTTTAGAATTACCAGCTTTTTATTGTTTAAGCAATTATCTAAAGCAGTTAGACAAATTTAGAAAATTTCGTTTTAAGTTTTGGTGATGCTAATACTCTTTATCCATTCCACTCTGGATCCAATTCTCACTTTCAATCTCCATTCTTTTGTTTGGTCGAGAATTTACGTCAGCAACAAGAAATGAGTAACGAAACCAAAATAGAAAGAACAAATTAAGTGAAAACCAAAATTATGAAACATATAGTAACTTAATAATTACCTGAAGGAGAAGAGGCGAATTGAGAGACGTTCTAGCTCCAAACATAATTACGTAAGGAACCCAAAAATTTTAAGATAAAAAGGGTTTATTCGAGAATTAACAAGGAAACCCAAAAAGAAATAATACAAATAAGAGGATGATAGAACTCTTCAGTTGCATAATGAATCCAAGATGATAACGTATTAACAATTTTCCATCGTTATTAACAAAATAAAAATAAAAAGATTATAACGTATAACAACTTTGGTAGCCTTTTAATTCTATTTATTTATTTGGAAGTCGGCAAAGAGAGTACGTGCGAACCTCTTAATACTTGTTTCTCTCTCCTTTTCACACTAAGTTAGAGATGCTTCTATGGCGAAAGTGCAATTCGACACATATTGTTTAGAGATAAATTAAATGTTTTGACTCCCTTTACTAATGAACTTTTCTAGGTTTTGTATCCAAATTTTATTTTATTTTCGACTTGTTATAACCCATATTACAATAACATGTGTGATTATATATTATCTAGCTAAAGAAACAAAATTACAAAAGCCACCACCTTTTTCTCTTGTAAGTTTCTTAGGTGTCGAAATGATTTTCCCTAGAGGCTGGTCTATTCGGCGCCTAAGATTCTGAAAGGGAAAAAAGGTGACCTTTGTAGTCTCACCAATCCCGTGTAAACCGGGAATACGTTCAGAGAGAAGGATGAAACTGAGGGAGCTGGTTTACATGAGATTGGTGAAAGCCTCTATACAAATAAGAACATCTCTCTCTGGCTGAGGTGTAGATATTATTCACACCAAGTATCCAAGAATTCATAAAGGATCGTGTTGTTTCCTTGAATGTATTCTAACTCCACGTTTTGCTTTCGATTTTAATCAAATATTTTCAGCACGAAATTTGTAGTTCCATACTTGGTAGTCTATAATCAAATGCTCAATTCTAAAAAACTGGCATCATATTACTGACGTTTAGGTGGTGAATATGCTCTATTCTCAATAATGATGGCTTCTCCAATTCGAATTATACGTGTTGTACCATCCTACTCTTGTTCCTCTCGCCAAAATCGTCCACTAGTTGTGTTGAAGACACATTGGGCACGCTAGCTTGACTTTCTAGAAAAATCTATTATTGATGGATCATGCCTTTCTAGAAAAATTTGTTATTGATGGATCATGCCTTTTACTAATATGTGTATAGGTTTTTAGAAATTTTTTATTAAATCCACCGATAAGTAAATTTTATGTTTGCGGTTGGGGCTCAGATTGGGGGTTGTGTGAGGACCCGTTTCCTCTTGTTGATTTTATATTGCGGGATAGCATAGCAATGACTGAAAATAGTATTACATAAAGAAAAACTATTACAGAAAAAAAAATTATTTATGGAAAACCTAGATATATAGAGCGTTAGGTTGGATCATCCTAGTAGAAAACAATAATACAGAAAAAGTATTCACGAAAAACCTATAGATATAGATGAAGATTAAGAGTAATGAATAGGAGGCGGTATAAAAATGCAAATCATTTACTCTTTGTCCATGTAGAATTTATCAGCTCGGCTCGCGATATAACAATAAAATCAAGAAGCATTGTCCTAATCTCTACACTAGCTTTTGAGGAAGCACCAAAACTCTATTCATCTTTGAGAAATGAGGAAACCCCAAAAAATTCATCCCAAAACAGCCGGCAACCTCTTCAACATCCTAAATTTGAGCAACATTGCGGGGTGCCGGGCGTCGTGTTTAGGGGCCTCTTGTTTTAAACTTTCGACATTCGAAACCAAAAAACTTGAATGCCAAACACATGCATGACATTCTGATGTACAATAAAATTCTTCTTCTTTGAACTTGTGTAGGTGTTGCATGTTACTTTCATTCTCATTTGTCTTCAATGAATATTTTGTTTATAAAGTCTCTAAACCTTCGGGAATAAAGCTTAGGGTCAACAGCTGAAATGGAAGTGGGATCTGCGTGGAGTGACTTGTAGGCGTGCTCTAACTTTTTGGTTATATCATAGTCTTGAAGAATGTCAATTACACCAAAATAAAGGATCACGTCAATGACCTCCTTCTTCGTTGATTTAGAATTTGAGTTGTTAATGTCGTCTTCTTCCCATGACTCCTCAAATCTGCTCACCTGCTCTGCTTTTGCCGGTGTACTTTCCCCTAGTCTTAATAAGGGTCCGTTACTACATTTTCAAAGACATAAACAAAATATTGTCAAAATAAAAGAGGCACATATTTACTTGCATTTTGATATGTTATGCTTATGCGAGTGTATATAAGTGATTGCAAAGGGTTCAGTAGAAGTTGATGAGAAATGCTCAATCAAGTAAACACTAAAGTTTCCATGAAATATGGTTTGAATCAATTCTATCGATCTAAATTGAACACTCATGAATAAAAAAGTCTAAAACCTAGTTGGGATAATTTTGTCGCATCTCTTTCGGTGTATAATATATCATGTATCCAAAATTCAAGAAATGGTATGATAATGTACCAAGTTTGGGTGACAGAGTCCATATTTGGAAGCGAATTATACCCTCTCATCAATTTGTCCTCCTGATCTCTTCGACCTGAATTAAGCAAGCCTCTAATTTCTCAGACAAATGATGAAAAATACCAGAAAAAGCTGAAATAAATGTAACGTATATACCGATGCCCAAGGAAATGTCGTCACGCAAGCCAGATTCACGGAAATGGAGACCAATCAAGAGACTATAGTCCATAATCCTCTCAGCTTCAAGGAACTCACAATCGATATCGATTTGGTTGACAAAGGCTTGAAACCATGAGGTCTCAAGTCGAAACACATACTTGAGATCCAAGTCTTTAAGTGTTGTGGTCTCGTCGATTTCACCTTCATCTTTGTCGATGGTACGACCATGTGATGAACCTTTCAAGTCAAAACGTTTGTGTATACGATACTCCGAGCAGAACAGATTGCCCATCACTATGAACCGAGTCTTTTTTATGTCATAAAGATACCAAGAAATAAGTTTTTGTTTGATTTATGAAGATACACTTGTTTTCTTTTTTTTTTTGGATAAAAAGATAAACTTGTTATGGAAGACCATTTGTCATACCTTTTGGCCTCCTATGGGTTTGACGCAATGAACGCCGAAGAATTTGGTGACCAAAGAGTTCTTGTACTTGGAAACATGCTCATAATAATTTGGGAGCATCTTAAGCAATACCTAAGAATGGTTTAAAATGTTCAAAACCATTGTGTTATCGACAGCAATGTAAAAGCAAATGATGATATAAATTACCTTAATTTCCGATTTCTTCATGGTTTTGATCATGAAGCGTTCATCTTGAGTCAAGTAAAAGGAGCTTCCACTCTTTCCAGGCGAAGAAAATTCTCGAAGAGATTTATTTCCACAAATAGCGAGCATGTAGTCCGCTTGATCTATGACGAATAAATCTCTTAGATGCCTGTTTCACCACACAAAATAGACAATCAGGAACCATTAGATCGTTTTTCTCCAAACACCAAACTCTTAGTTTATTTACTTACCTAAACACAATAGGGCAATAGTCTTTCCATTTGAACTCGACAGATAGATGGGGAGGCGTAGATTTAGAGCCTTCGGGGGGAAACCTGGTCCATTGCTTATCCTTGGGATCAAAATCACAATGCCTAAGTTCCCTCAAAAGGGAAGCATGTTTCCCAACTGAATACCTTATCCCAAGTTGTAGATTTAACATCAAATCATAGTTCTTATGTCCGGCTGTAACAGTATGCCCCGGTTTCTTACAATCTCCTTCATCCAACCACCTCGGACTTTGCTGCAAACTCATGGCACCACCACTCTCTAAAAGCAAAGGGCTCCTTGCCCACTCATGCTCTCCGCATCCGCTCGTGTCCGACTCACTCGTGTACGGACTCGCCTCTACATGATCACACAAGCTAGTATCCTCTAATTCCGATATACAAATCCTCGGGAAATTCGTATTCACTGACAAAGTTTCAACGGAAGAGAGCTTATGATGTTGCGCAATCTCATCATCTTTCTTCTTGTTCCTCCTCCCCCACACACTATTACTAGTCTTCTCTTCACCCCAACTCAACACCCCTTTCCCAACCGGAGCTCCGTTTTCCCATAGCCCATTGTAACAGTTTCCGTTAGCCCACGTCATGGTCCCTTTCCCACATATAACACCGTTCTTCCACTCTCCCACATACTCATTTCCATCACTCCACACATAACGTCCGCTACCGTCTTGTAGATTAGCCTTCCAATTCCCTTGGTAAACGTCACCGTTTGCGTACCGCTTCTCTCCATAGCCATGCTTTCTTCCCCATAGCCAATGTCCTCTATAGGTGTCTCCATCGATTCCGATGAACGTTCCTTCGCCGTCCATCCGACCGTCCTTGAACTGACCCTCGTAGGTCGCTCCGGACGGCCAAGAGAAACGTCCTTTACCACTCGCTTTGCCACGTGTCCACTCCCCTTCGTACATACAACCATCTGACCACAGATACTTCCCTGTCCCATGCGGAACACCCGCGGATAAGCCTCCATTGTAAAGGTCGCCGTTCTTAAGAACCTTCTCTACTATTCTAATCTCCGCGGCCGCATCACTCACCTCGCAGCTGGTCGTGGGAACCACACGCCGGGAGCTTTGCTTGTATTTGACCCCCGAGGATTGCCCTTTGTTTAGATTCTCCTCCGAGAAGAGGAACACAGTCTCTTGCATTTTTCTATCTTCTTACTCTTCTTACTCGCCCGTCAAAGTCAACAATTCCGACATATCTCGTTGACTTTTTTCCGGCTTTTGTTTGTCTCTTCCAGTAACATTTAGTGTTCAAACATTTCTTCTGTTCTGTAATTATTTACAAAACAAGAAAAGCAACTTTGATCAAGAATCAAAAAAAGAATGATCCTGAAAATCACTTTGATGTTAAAATCTGAATGGATTTACTATAATCAAGATCTTGTATCGAAAAAGAAAATAAAAATCTATAAGAGTTTAATGTCATCACTCTGATTTGATTATTTGTTCTTTCTGAAAATTGGCATCTTAAATAGAAAAAAAAAAAAATACAAACAAAACTTACCCTTAGCTCATTTCTAGATTGAATTTAAGAACCCATATCTAGAGATATGTATAAGTAATATTACTCATCAAATTATAATCAACCAATCAAAATTCTCAAAAAAACAAACAAAAATATTTACCTGAAGAAGACAAGATAATTTGATGTATGATCAACCGACATGAAAAAGAAGTCCAGAAAATGAGATAATGCGATGAGCCAAATTCATACACTTGAAAGCAGAGAAAAGATTTATCAGAAACTTTTCTTCCAGAGGAAACAAACCATCAGTTCAACATTTTATTTGATTATTTATGTAGCCGGCAACAAGACTACGTGCTGGCCTCTATCACCATCTTTTTTTTTTATTAATCATTAATTATGTTTCTGTTTAGCCAGAAGATCTAGTACATGTTTTTGATATCATATAAGAATATACGGTGCTTTTAGGTCGGAGCTAATAGACAAGTACTTAAGATATAAACAAATGTTTGTGAACGTGCTTCAAGGATACAATCATGTGCCCACAAGTCAGATTTTTGATACTTACTCTCCTCTAAGCTGTGTCACAACTCATAAGTCACAAGTCAAACACAATTACTCTTCCAAAGTTTAAGGCTCCTTCACAAAATTATTATAAATTAGAAACGTAGCTGAGATTCTCGATTCGATTTTGTGTTTATATGTTGATTTTAACATGTGATTTGCTCAGAGAAAGTTTAATTGAGTACACTCAAGAGTTGAAACATATGGGTGGTACTGACACTAACACAATACAAGACAACAATGTCTAAACACCAAGTACAGACTCAGGGGGATTTGTTGACTAGAAGATTGGGTTAATGGTGTCTCCGACGGTCTTTAGATGAATGAGAGGATTCGCGATAGTCACGGTCCCGAGAAGAGTGATGTCTTGATTTATCTGACTGTCCACCTGAGTCTTTCAGTCTATCTCTTGACCGATGATGACTTCGATCTTTGAGTTTGTCTCTCTCCCTATCACTCTCCTTGTCGGAATCTCTGCCTCTGTGAGACCTACCCCTGTCCCTCTCTCTACCTCGTTCCTTATCTCTATCACTCTCTCTTTCCCTTTCTCTTTCTCCAGCTTTACTTTTTTCCTCCCTCGAGTCTCCTATTGGCTGAGAGTTTGACTCAGTATCGCTCTTCTTGGAATCTGTAGCCTTTTCATGAGGCGTAGTAACCATTCCATCCTTAGTGTCGTTATTAGCTGATCCTGGAGTACACTTGGTATCAACAGCATCGCCTACTGCCGGCAACACATCCTGTAACACAGTGGAAAGGCACTTCAAAATTAGTTCTGATTACAGTAGTCAACATCCAGAGTCTAGAAAAGCAGTGATATGGACAATAATCTAATCCTATCGCAAAAATCACAAAACCTAGATAAAAATCTACCACACCTTTGTAGCTGATTGAGCTTGAGGATTCCCGGATCTACTGGAAAATCTAAATGGCTTCCCATCCTTGCAGACAGCGATATACTGAGCCTTTGGAAGACTGTAAAGATGAGCAAGAACTCTACACACTTCGTCAATACTAGATTTATCTGCATCAAATGCTTTCCACCAGGGTGGATTCTCTGGGAGAGGAACTTGAAACCTACGTGCAGCAGCATACACGACCCCACATGCCACAACCTCACTTCTGAACCTTACACAGAGAGTTGTACGCAAACTGCATTTATAGACATATCATGAGAGATCACGTAAGATAAAACCATAAAGGAATTATCAGATATTTAGAAAGCATGACAAACATACTCAAAAACAAAATAGAATAGTGCATAGGTCACAAGACACATATGATATGCCGAGCTTCAGTTGAAATGTCAGCTCTAAAACCTATTAATAATGATATAGAGCTAACTATAAAGTAATCATATGAAACGATATCCATAGTAAGATTTGCGAATAGGGGTTACCTATCATTTGCCAAATTCCAAGCTTCTTGCCTCAATTCTGGAGGTGTTTCAAGTGTGGCAAGGTAGTTTGATATGAACTTGTGAGGATGCTCAACATGACAAACAAAACCCATCTCTTTCAGTATATGTCTCTCAGTTCTACTTAATTCAACTTTCAACTCAGAGAACTTCTGCAGAAAGTCAACAAGTAGGAAAAGGATGAGATTCAAAAATGATAAACAAATAGTACTTCCAAACAAAGCTGTACCCATGAGTAATAACAAGATACACGAACAAAAAACATTCAATATGACAAACGCAATTGGTCACATGTAATGGTGCAGTACACAAACTAACCTTGGCATACATATCCAGATGATCTAATGGTAAGTTCTCCCTGCGGCACTCCATCCTGTGGAAGACAATGATGACCTGTCTCGCTTTCTTAGGATTTTCTTCCAGTTTTGACGCCAACCAAACACAGCTCGCAGCAACTATCTATAAACGGTAAGACTCCCAATTATTACAGTATCATGCAGAAGTACACTACTAAAAGATTGTCATAATGAAACTACATCTACTGCTATTTCTAAGGTTCAAGACCTCAAGACAAGGAAATAGAAAAATGTAAAACAACACATGTACCTTAACATCAAACTTGGCAAGAGACTTCTTGCAATAGAACCGGTGAAAAAGAACCTGTCCAGTAGCCATAACTGCCTGGGGTCTAAAGATAACAATATAGGTTAAGAAAATAACCGCTACACGACATCTGAGCTTCCAAAATATTGAGATCAAGAAAAGGATACAGTCTGAGCAATATTCCACCCTCCTGGATAAGATCACATCCATAGATTCTAAGAGAGATTTCAGTTGTTTCATCTATCCCATCTTTCCTCGAAGGTGAAGCCTTCAGCTGCTCATCGGTTAGGTAGAAATTGTCGATTGCAGTGTAAATCATCGGTGTTCACTGTTATCATTCCAGAGAACACAACAAAGACAAATAACTTAGAATTACAACAAAGACTAAAACATCAGCATATCAAATCAACCAATAAGCAAAACCATTAGTATAAAAAATTCAGAGGATCAAACTATGATTCAGAGGTCACCTAATTTCACAATTCGGGTTTTGCTAAATTCAGAATCGCAAACTGATTGCTATAACAGAGAGACCAGACTAGATTGGCTACATTACTAATTAGCACAGAAACGAGTTTCAATTCAGTTCAAACCAAAGACTAACAACACATCGCGTTCACAAGTTCAAATAAAACATCAATTCACATGCATTCAAGCAAATATTAACAATTTGATGTTTTTCTTTTGAGTTCTAGCAACAATAACGCCTATTAAACACTCTAGAATCTATCAAACCTGTTCACGTTCATAAGCTTCCTTTGAAATCGATTAGCCACCTAAATTATTTTAGCACTCAAAATTGTGCGTTTTTCTTGGCAAAAATCGATTACCCATCACTCTAAATAACTCTTAGCATTATCTAAACCAAAGGGAGAGTCGAATTGACTAACCCTAAACCTCAAAACGCGAACTGAAAATTGGGAAAACGAGGGACTTACCTTGGTAGATTGAGAGTGACGATGCTAGAATCGAATAGATCTCGAAAAATCGATGAGGCTAGGGCCAAGAATCGACGAAAACGGTGAAGAAACGTGAAAGATAAGAGGAATTGAGTTCGCGGTTTAATGGAGATGAGATGAGAGGAAGAAGATGAACATGAACTAAAGAAAATCGTGAATGAGAGGGGAAAGAATGGAAAAATCGATTTTGTTTATGCCCTACCGGTTAAATCCGGTTCAATTCTAGTGATTCTGTTGGAAACAGACATTTTGGGCACTTGACCTGTGACATTGGACCGATCGGTTCACTGGGGAAACCGAACGGTCTGTCAAGACCAGGGAAATTCAGCATTTTGACGTCGTGGATCCGGACCGATCGATCGTTGAGACCAGACATTTTTGAGGTATTTTCCAATCCCTGTTGATTTCTGGAACTTACAGAAGACTAGTGATGGCCTGAAACTCTATGTAAACTCAAAGTAAAGTGAAAACGACGGAGAAAATCTATATATATATATATATATATATAATAGGAGACTTTTCACTCTCTCTCATCTTTCATCTTTTATTTGCGGATGACAGTTTATTCTTTTGCAAAGCAAATACGGACCAATGCGGTGTTATTATGGGAATTCTTAAACAATATGAGGAGGTTTCGGGACAGCAAATTAATTTTGCGAAGTCCTCACTACAGTTTGGTCACAAAGTTGAGGATTCAACAAAAATGACGATTCATGGGGTTCTAGGAATAACAAAGTTGGGAGGAATGGGTTCTTACTTAGGTTTACCGGAAAGTATGGGTGGCCCCAAGACACAGCTTTTCTCTTTTGTACGCGACAGGCTACAAAGTAGAATTAATAGTTGGTCGGCCAAATTCCTATCCAAAGGAGGGAAAGAGATTATGATTAAATCGGTAGCTGCGGCACTGCCCACATATGTTATGTCTTGCTTCCGACTGCCGAAATCAGTCACCTCCAAGCTTACTAGCGCGGTGGCTGATTTCTGGTGGCACACTAGAGGCGAATCAAAAGGCATGCATTGGAAAGCGGGGGAGAAACTATGCAGCAGTAAACAGATGGGAGGTCTCGGTTTTCGTAATGTTAATGATTTCAACACGGCCCTCTTGGCGAAACAGCTATGGAGATTGATGGACGTGTCTGACTCATTATTTGCAAAGGTTTTTAAAGGTCGGTATTATCGAAATTCCAATCCTATGGAAGATATAAAATCATATTCACCATCCTATGGATGGCGGAGTATGGTATCAGCTCGCTCTCTGGTGAAAAAAGGACTAATTACACGAGTTGGTTCCGGAGCTTCAATTTCTATATGGAATGACGCCTGGATACCCTCTCAATTCCCGAGACCAGCTAAAAGTAACGGGTCCCTCATGGACCCCTCTCTACAAATTCACCACTTGATTGATCATCAGACAAGATCATGGGATTTTGACAGATTGAAGGCTATCCTTGACCCCACAGATGTTGAGTTAGTCTCTGCGATTCCCTTAGGTTATAGCAACATTCCAGATTCCTTTGGTTGGCACTTTACAAAAAATGGAAAATACACTGTCAAATCAGGATATCATACAGCACGTCTCCCGTATCCAGTTTCTCCTCTGGTATATGGGCCTGACTGCATCCCGCTACAAGCTCATGTCTGGAAAATCAAATGTCCACCAAAATTGCAACATTTCATGTGGCAGGCTCTTACTGGGTGTATTTCGGTCTCTGCAAATCTCAGCAGACGAGGTATTAATTGTGATTTGGTATGTGCTAGATGTGGCCACTTCGAAGAAACGATTAATCACGTTTTATTCGAGTGCCCACCTGCCCGTCAGGTATGGGCGCTATCACAAGTCCCTTCAGGATCACAGTCGTTTCCCTCGGCATCTTTGTTTACAAATCTGGACTACCTTTTTTGGCGGCAACCAAATCAGTCCCAGAGTGATTCTTATCCTTGGGTACTGTGGTACAATTGGAAGGCTAGAAATACCAAAATTTTTGAAAATATAGATGAGGATCCCCTCGAGGTGGCAAGATTGGTAGACACGGAATCTCGGGCCTGGCAGCAGGCACATGTGGAGGAGGAGGGTACAATCTCGCCTATTTTGGGGCAACGAAACCCCCTTCTTCCACGCTTAAACCCTTTGCCCATCTCCTTCAGTGGTCATCGATGTTACGTGGATGGATCATGGAAGGCGACGGACAACTTTGCAGGTTATGGATGGTTTTGCACTTCAGATAGCATGGGGACAACGATGGGGGCTACCAACCGACGACGAAGTCTATCCGCCCTGCATGCGGAGATGGAGGCTCTGGTGTGGGCAATGAGATGTATGATTGGAGCTGGCAATCTACACGTGGCGTTTCTGACTGATTGCTCTGACCTGGTGAAGATGGTGTCTTCCCCAACATATTGGCCGGCATTCGCAGTATACTTAGAGGACATTGCATCTGATAGGGAAGAATTTTCATCCTTCTCTTTATCTCTTATTCCTCGTAGCGAGAATGTAAAAGCGGACCGTTTGGCACGAAATGTTCGTACCATGCCGCACTCTATTACTTATGTAAACAACATTACGCAAAATTGGCTTTTAAGAGCTAATCAATATATGCAGTTGACAAAAAAAGAAAGGAGACTTTTCACTCTATTTAACGTGTTCACCTAAGCTAATAGAATTAAAACTAAAATTAAAGATTTTATTAATTCTCATATTTAAATATATATTAATTATCTTTCATTAAAATATAATTTCAAAGATGAACTTAAAATATAAGTTAATGAAATAATAAAATACAATAAAAAGATATATATATAAGATAAACATATGAATAGAGATTAGATGCATATAAAATTATATAATTTTCAAACACATATAGTTTATATATGAAAAAATAGAAAGTACAAAAAAACCTATCACGCTAAAAAAATATTAAATTTTCAAGAGTTATAAAATATTTAGAATAAAAAAAAAAGTTGATATGATAGTAATAAAATTTTTAAAATAATTATTCAAAATAAGAATATCTATTTTTCAAGAAAAAATATGTATAAAAAATTAAGATAAAATATATATCAAAAAATTTATAATATGTTTAAGGAAAAAATTATGGTTTAATTGTAGAATTAGATATGAAGATTTCTGCATACGGTAAGGTTAGAGTGCAATGTTAGATGGAAAATGCGATGTATGGGAATAGAAAGAGTCCAAAGATAATATATAATATGTAGGAAAAAAAATTATAATGGACAAGAAAAAATAAAATATAAAAATTAAAAACAAAATTAAAAAAAAAGAGATAATAATTTTCAGATAAGTTAACAATAAATCAACAATCTAATCAATTATTCTAACGAAGAGAACGTGAAAAGAGATAAAATATCGCAAGGTGGACGAGTGCATCATAGAAAATGACGAAAAAATGACAGTGAACTAATTTCAAGAGAAATTGACTAATTTTGAAAAAATGTATGAATTTCGTTCAAAAAAAAAAAAAAAGAGATGTATGACGTCACATGGTCGCATGGTCGTTGAGATTGTTTTCTCTTTTTCTGAGATTTTTCAAATAATTTTATACCACATGTTACCTAAGGATTCATTGTTTGTTTTCCAAAAGAAACATTATTCTCAACAAACTTTATGTTATATATCATTTCATAAATAAAATTATGTGTATATAGATTTATTTTTTGAAATTTGATATATTTATATTCATAACTTATATTGTTAATAGTTTAAAAGTAAAATTCAACGCAGCGCGCGGGGTCACAAATCTAGTGAGAAATATGGCAAAAGAGAGGGATGAATTGATTAGAATCCAACTGTGCTCCAATTTAACCACTGAGCCCACCCAGTTAAAGAAAAAGAACCCAAAGAATGAAGCTTTGGATTTGCATATGACTAAGGCATAAGGGTACAAAGGTATCGCACAAAACAAAGCAAAAATAATTGTGCCCCATTTGTACTTCGAGGCAAGAGAAGCAAAGAAACCTGATGAAAAGAAGAGCATGAAGGTGACGAAGCAAGAGATTACTGACACAATTCTTGTAGAGCTTAAAGGGTTCGCACTGAATTCCCTGATTATGGGGGTGAATGGAGATTTGATTAGCAAGATGAGTAGTTGTATCAGAGACATTGATAGCTTGATAAGCCATAGATCTGGGAGATCAAAGCAACGAACTCTAGCCACATTCTTGCAGAAAAAAAGAAGAGAGAAAAGAGGTTTTGGGAGGTTTTGTGAGAGCGAGAGAGAACAAAGAGTTTTGGGGTTTGTGAGAGTTATGGAGAGAGAACTGGGAAAGTAGTATTTATAGGAGGCAGTGCATGTATGAGCTTTGAAGCAAATTGTGATCGACTCGCGTATTTTTTCTTGGTTAAGTTGTAAGTTCTTTGAGACATTTCTTGATTGATAAATGATTATTGAATTTCTCAAATTAAGTGTTTTTCTTCAAATAATAGTCTGATAATCTGATAGGATTGGCTGTAACAATTGTATGATCTTTTGGCAGTTATAACGGTTTTGCAAGGGAAGTAGAGGGGTGGGCACGAAGTGGATATCCTGGATTTTGGTGATATTTGTGATCCGATTTGTTTTGTCCAAATAATCACTTTTGCGATTTGTATTTGCTCCGTAAGTAATCGGATATCCGGCCATCCAGATATTTGCTAAAATCTGAATTATTTGTGAATATTCGATCCGCTTTGTAAAAGATTAAAATAATTATAAAAAATAAAAAAAAATATCACTATCTAACCTAAAAATAATAAAATTTTACTAGAAAGAGAGTTCTTTCGTCAGAAAAGCAAATCTTTACAATCCTACAAAAAATAAATAAAAGATCTATATAGAAGTGCCTGGTGGTTGCCTCCCACGAAGCGCTTGTTTTTTGTCATTAGCTTGACCGTAATGTCTCTCTAAAACTGATTAGGGTCCGTCAGAGCAACAACTGTTGGTTCCTCAGGAGCTGTGTCTGCGAAGTATGGCTTGAGCCTTTGATCATTCACTATGAAAGGTACACCATTGGGTTCCAAAGCACCACGTCACCATGTGGTTTGATCTCCTTGATAGTGAAAGGTCCAGACCATTGCGAACGAAGCTTCCCTGGAAAAAGTTTAAGACGGGAGTTAATTAAAGAGCAATACCTTATCATTCTCTTCAAAGGTCTTAGGGAGAATTTGCTTGTCATGAAGAGTTTTGGTGCGCTCTTTGTGAATGCGAGAACTCTCATAAGCTGTCAAACGGATCCCATCAAGTTCATTGAGTTGTATCAAACGTTTCTTTGCAGCAATTTCAATGTCGAAGTTCATCATCTTTGTGACCCACAATGCCTTGTACTCTAGTTCAACCGGCAAGTGGCACGTTTTCCCATAGACAAGTTTGTAGGGAGTGGTGTCAATAGGAGTCTTATATAGGTAGTGCGGTAGGCCCAAAGAGCATCATCAAGCTTCGCAATCCAATCCTTTCTCGATTTTCCCATTGTCTTCTTTAGGATTCCTTTGATCTCGCGATTAAAAATCTCAACCTGACCACTAGTCTGAGGATGGTAAGGCATTGCTACCTTGTGCTTGACACCATTTTTAGCCAATAGATTCTCAAACACCTTGTTGATAAAGTGTTTGCGACCATCACTGATCACAACACGCGGTACACCAAACCTTGGGAAAATGATAGTCTTAAACAGCTTAAGAACTACCTTAATTTGCATCATTGGTGGGGCATGCAATGGCTTCTACCCATTTAGAAACGTAGTCCACTGCAACTAGTATGTTCCTGGGCTGTTCTCGGCGACACGTGTCAAGCGTTCATTGGTGTAAATTTTTGATATCGAAAACATTATTCAGTTGGGCCAAAATCAAAAAGAGGCTAGGGTTTTTGAAAAGAGACTAGGCAACATTTTGCGACTAATCCGTAATGAGATTGACTACGAACTCGATCACTCGCCTCCTCTTCAGGTATTTTACGAATCTTTTTTTTTCTTTTCTGGTGATTAGTCAATACGATGATAAAGCTAGTGTTATAGATAAATTAGCAGGCCCGGCCCGTCCATAAGGCAAGCAAAGCCTTTTGCTTTAGGCCACCAATTATAAAAGATATTTTAGAGCCACATATTCAAGATATATGCTTTAGTAGATCGGTTGTGTACTTCATTTCTAAGTCTCATGTGTTAGGTTCAAATCTTTAACTTTACACTTTATTCTGTTTTTCCTTTTTTCCTTTTTGATATTTTAACATTAGGCTTTTTATAGAATTATTTTACTTAAATATGCTTTAGGCCCCCAAAAACCAAGGTCCGGCCCTGTAAATTAGATCCATCTGACTATGAAGCTATTCTTAAAGGAGGCGAACAAGTTACCTCTGTTCTTGAAGAAATGATAACCCTCGTATGTGTTTTCGCGTTACGTTTCATGATTTCCATCTCATTTTTTGCTTTTTGTTTCGTTTCTTTGAGTGTGACATTTCGTCGAACAACCTATAGGCGCTTTTTGTTTCGTTTCTTTAAGCTTGACATTTCGTCGAACAACTTATAGGCATTATGGTTTTATGATACTTAGAATCGTTTACTTGTTAGTTTTGTGAGTTCTTGGTTTCTGTAATGGTTTTATATGTGAATGAATGTCTCTGATGTGTAGTTGGAAGCTTGACATCGAGGTTTCACTACGCTGCCTGAATCAGAGGTTTTGTGTAACAAACTATTATCTCCATTACACTGTGTTTATGAACGTAATTAAAACGTTGAGATACAATGACTTGTTGCATGATCGTCGAATAGGTGAATTTCTTAACCAAATTGGTAGCTCTCAAACCTGGAAAGACTGTGCACCAAATGATTCAGAATGTAATGCAAGGGAAATATAAGTTTGAAATTGTATTTTGTGTTTATTTTTATTTTCATATCAAATTTAGTATAAGTTTAGTTTTGTAATGTTTTTAATTTTAATAACTATTTTTTTTAACTTTAAAAAAACATTTAAAATTTTTGATTATTATATTATTATTTCCTATGTTCTGAACATGTTCTACCAATAATCACTTAGTTTACAAAAGTTCTTATTTAAAACTCTTAGAATATTTTAAGATTATTTTACACCTAAGATCAATCTTCAAAATTACATGGATGCATATGCCCTAATTGTCTTGATTTGGTGGAATTCCTCCCGTGAACAAAATTTCTGACAAGTGAGAGACACAAAATCGCAACTTGTAGTGTTACACTTACCTTTAATACTCATCAACTTGTAGTTAAATACGGATATATTCGATTCCAAATTTAAGTAAAAACAAATGAAATGACGTCACCGACAAGAATGTTTTCTTCTGTTTCTAAGAGCTCAATGAATCTAGTTGTTGTGCGATAATGTAGGTGAATTTCAAACTAAAATATGCGTAAGATAGGTTAATTTTTGATTAATTGTTTTAAATTAAAAATCTATGAAATTTTTCTAACAAAAAAAACAAAAGTCTATGAAATTTATTATTATACAAATATATTAATAAACTTATTTCATTGTTTTAGAAAAATAAAATTTTAATCTCGTAGTCTCCGATTAATTTTAGGTGTTTTATCTGTCATAATAAGAACAAGCCTTACATCATGTTTATAGAATTACTAGTATTGGACCCGTACTTCGTAGAGATTTTAGAGAGGAAAAAGTAGAAGAGATGGAGATCGTGGATGATGAAAGAGAAAAGTGAAATGTGAAAGTGCAAAAAAGAAAATATTCTTTCTTTTGTTTTTTTTTTTTCGTATAGTTTAGATTTTTAGAAAAGTGAAAGTGCAAAATTTTAGACTTACAGGTGTCAAATAGATAGGTTTGCAGTTAGTTGTGAATTTATTTGTGTTTTATTATATAAGGATTTATGATATAAAAAAAAAAAAATTGTCTTCATCCTCTTAGTGATTCTGTCATCTAAACACTTGTATCTCTCTAAATGAGTCAACTAATGTGGCTAATCTCAATCAAACAATGTGATCAAATCATCAAACCCACAAGGGGTTTAATCTTACATCTCTATCGATCGCAAGCTTTGTTACAGTCAAGTCTCTAGAACATAACTTAAAATGAGAAACGCTCAAGAACTTTTACGAGTTCTCCCAATAACTACGAGTACTTTTTGACATGACTTTCCTAATTGGACCATATTGATGCGAACCAAATGGTTCGATCAAGAAAAGCAAATCTCAAATGCAATAATTGAACCAAAAGAAGTTGGTCAAGAGGAAAGAAGAAACACCTTTCATGATTTCCTAAGTTTTAGGGAATTGATCTCCACCTTTCATGTGATTTATGACCGATCCTTGTGCTTCTTTGCTGTATTTAAAGACCTCAAGGTCATGATGATGAATTAGACTTGAAAAAAAATCGGTTCTTGTGTTACATATTTCTTAGCTTTGAGGAGCGACCACACCTATCAAATATCGACTCACTGACCTACAAAATATTACTACAGTTCGCTTTCGAGGTCTTGTTAAAAAACATTAGTTGAAAGCTTATGGTTCCTCGATATCGTAGTTATTTTATATTAAATAGAAACTGATGACATAAGAGAGATTATTTCTGTCACGGACTATGTATCTTATTAAGATAGTAACCGATGTGAGAACTAACAATATCTAAACCCAAGTTAAACGGCAAACAGACACATCGTTTTCTTTGAATACTTCAATTTTTAAAGACTTCCGATCGAATCTTTGGTAAAAAGTTGTCCAAATTATAGATATTTAATTTGTCTTTACACGGAACAAAACATCAAGTAAACCCATTCCTCTCTACATTTAAAAACATAGCACTCTCTTCTCCACTTGCTTCAACTTCTCCAATGGCTCTTTCCTCTCTCAACTTCTCTTTTTTGCTCTTACTCCTCTTCACTACTTCTGTTTTTTCGAGTTCTCTAAACCCTAATCAAACTTCTGCCACAAGTTTTTGCAAGAACACACCATATCCAGATGCATGTTTCCACTCCTTAAAACTATCCCTCTCTATTAACATAAGTCCCAACATTCTCTCTTTCCTTGTTCAAACCCTTAAAACAGCTCTTTTCGAGGCCGGAAAACTTACCGATCTCCTTTCCGGTGCCGGAATCTCCAACAACCTCGTGGAAGGCCAACGTGGTTCTCTTCAAGACTGCAAAGATCTTCACCACATAACTTCTTCCTTCTTGAAACGATCACTCTCCAAGATCCAAGACGGTGTTAACGATGCACAGAAGCTAGCCGACGCTAGAGCTTACTTGAGCGCCGCTCTAACCAACAAGATTACTTGCTTGGAAGGTCTTGAATCGGCCTCGGGTTCGCTAAAGCCAAAGCTCGTGACCTCCTTCACGACCACTTACAAACACGTAAGCAACTCTCTCTCTGCTCTTCCAAAACACAGAAAAGCCAAGAATCCTAAAACCGGCGGCGAGACTAAGAACCGCCGGTTACTTGGGCTATTTCCCGACTGGATCTCTCAGAAAGATCGCCGGTTTTTACAAGATTCTGGTGACGGGTATGATAATGAGGGTGAGTACGACCCGAGTGAAATCCTCGTGGTGGCTACCGATGGATCAGGGAATTTTTCGACCATTAATGAGGCCATAAGCTTTGCTCCAAGTATGAGTAACGACAGGGTTCTGATATATGTAAGACAAGGTGAGTATAACGAGAACATTGAGATTCCGAGCTACAAGACTAATATTGTTCTGATTGGAGATGGATCGGATGTTACGTTTATTACCGGCAACCGAAGCGTCGGAGACGGATGGACCACTTTCCGTTCTGCTACTCTTGGTAATCATCTTTCACTTCTTTTTAACATTGTTTGGGGTATAGTATAGTCTACACTGTATAGATTTCGGACCATAGAATTTTTGTTTTTTTTTGTTTGTCAACTTGGACCGCAGTTTTTTTTTTTCTCTACGGACCGTAGATTTCAACATTTCTGTGAAATTAAAAAAAAAAAGTACATTTAAGATCTTATAATCGTGAAAAAGAAAAAGTTGTAAAAGCTTTTAAAGTTGTACAATTATATTTTAGTTTTTTTTTGTTCCCTAATCATAATGCTAAAGATGTGATTAGTTAAGAGATTATAATTAAATTTTGTAACTCGGAGCCTAATTTATCACGATCAAAACTTAAAGCCTAACATCGGCGACTAAAGTTCTTGGCATTAGGATCAAGACTAATGGTTCTCAAACTTGCTTGATCGCAGCGGTTTCAGGGGAAGGATTCTTGGCGAGGGATATAATGATAACGAACACAGCCGGACCCGAGAAGCACCAAGCGGTTGCATTACGTGTGAACGCAGATTTTGTGGCCTTATACCGATGTGTGATTGATGGTTACCAGGACACACTTTACACCCATTCATTTAGACAATTCTACCGCGAATGCGATATTTATGGAACCATTGATTATATCTTTGGGAACGCGGCCGTGGTCTTCCAAGGTTGCAACATCGTTTCAAAGTTGCCTATGGCAGGACAATTCACTGTAGTTACGGCTCAGTCACGGGATAGTCCTGACGAAGACACCGGGATCTCGATGCAAAACTGCTCCATCCTTGCATCAGAGGATTTAGTTAACAGCTCAAATAAAATAAAGAGCTATTTGGGACGTCCCTGGAGAGAATATTCAAGAACGGTTCTAATGGAATCTTATATAGATGAGTTTATTGACGGTTCGGGTTGGAGCAAATGGAACGGTGGTGAAGGAGTTGATACACTTTATTATGGCGAGTATAATAATAACGGGCCGGGTTCCGAAACGGGTAAACGGGTCAACTGGTCGAGTTATCATGTTATGGGTTATGAAGACGCTTTTAACTTCACGGCGACGGAGTTTATCACCGGTGATGGTTGGTTAGGCAGTACTTCGTTCCCTTATGATGATGGAATTTAATTAACACTTTTTTTTTTACTAGAACTGTATAGGGATCATCGTCTTCATACAAATATATAATTACAATAATTATAAAAATGTTCTAAATAATCCTACGGTTTGAGTTATTTCTCAGAGTTGTGTATTAATTATATAAGCTGGCAAAATATGTATCTTTCTTGAAAAGTCTGAGTATGTCTTTCTTGGCTTTATTTGAGTTTCCACTTTTAAAAAGGAGAAACCCATGCGACCATGTCTTTTTGAAAGTTCCAACTTCCAACACTTTAATTAAAACATACATACTACTTGACAAGTTGTGTTATGTCAGTAGCATATTTTATTTTTATGAAGACGGTGAACTTGCTGCTAAATCCAAATGCTAAAAATAAATAAATTTATAATGATTGCGATTTCGTTTTAATAATTTGTTTTTTCTTCATCATTAGTTGTATGCAAGTTTGAATCACAAATTTGTATATACGATAAGAGCCAGCCGCATCTTGTTGGCATTCATTACAAAAATTGAGTTAAAAAGGTGGGATTATGTACATAGATTGATCCAAATATTATTTTTAGTTTGAGTAGCAATAATATTTTTTTTTGGTGAAGACTCAAGAGGATATATAGAAATATTTAAGAAAATTTAAAGCATATAGTATTTGTGTTTATGGTTGACGTTTAGAATGTAATGGATAGTTTAATTTGTACGTACCAGAGAACATTGTTTTTCTTTTATATATCTTATCCCCCGATCCGGCTAATCCTAATAGAAATGCAATGTAGTGCTATAGAGTGGATTTCCTGAAAGACTATCACACTGTCTAAACTTGGGTTTGAAATGATTTCTGATTAATGGTATGAGGTAGTCAGATCGCCACTTACCGGACAGTAAACTGGCTGAGCCGAAACCCAAACTCAAACTTCCCACATGGATGTAATTTTTGTTTCGAGAGAGGCTCGAACCTCGAGAGAGTGTTTTAGTACATTCCATGTCTTACCAACCAGTCGACCACAACCGTACCATGTGAGGGAGAGCGTTGTTGTTATTGGGTTGATGGTGAGCGTAAGGTAGGCAATTTGACCGCTAGACAACGAACATAACCCAGCCCCACGGTCCGCTGATTTTGTTAAGGGATGAATGAACGGAAGTTGGGTCGAAGTATCTGTTTAACGTGAGGTAGAGCGACCGATGATTATCACCTCGCATGAGTTGCTTTTCGGTATTTTGTACATGTATGAATAAGTTACAGATAATAAGAATACCAATATTATAATACATTTGAAAGAAAAACAAATATAATGTAATTAGGTCATCCTCATTCCCGTGACAAGTATTTTCAAATGGGATATGAGAGGATATCCCAATAAAAAATGTTTGCGTCTAGTCATGATGAATGGGTCTCTGCTATAGTGATCACGTGATTATAAATTTGTATCATTCTATCTTTGTTTGCATACATCTACCTAACACCATTGTTGTCGCATCTAATTGATTTTTATAAGGCCCTAAAAGGTTCAGAAAGAACCCAAACAAAAATTTCAACTTAAATGCTTAATCAATTGACTTTGTTATAAAATTTTGACCAACAACTCCATTGTGGAATCTAGCAATAAATGGTTCGAATGATGAATGCCAAATTTAGAAAGCCTGAAAATTGACATTACCCCACAAAACTCTCCTGTCCATAGCAGATTTGTTCGTTTGTAGAAATTGCAACAAGACAGTAACAAATAAAACTGAAACCAAGGAATGAAGACAGGGGAGAGAAGACAAGAAAGAGCCAAAAATAAAACGTAAAAAGGATTGAGATTTTTCCTTTTAACCTCTCTGCCTTGGCCGCCTTCTAAGGCAGAGGAGGAGATTCATTTCTTTCTCTCCCCAAGCAAAAACCATACAAAAATCTCAGAAGTATAATAGTAATTTCGATATGGCGTTTCAGGATTTCGACAAGATCCAAGAACGTGTAAACGCCAATAGGAAACGTAAATTCAGGAAGAGGATTATTGTTGGAACGGTCTCTTTGATTGTGGTTGTTGCTGCTATTGTTGGAGGAGCTTTCGCTTATGTTGCTTATGAGAAAAGAAATGAACAACAACAAGCGAAGAACCACAACAAAACCGGTACCGGCAACAACGTCAAGGATAGCGAGAAGAAGAGCCCGAGCCCACCAAGCCCGAGCAAAAAAGCGCCTGTTTCCGCAGCGCAAGCAGTGAAACCTGTTCAGGCTGATAAGATCTTCGAAACTCTCTGCAGTTCAACGCTTTACAAGCAAACTTGCGAGAAAACGCTCAAGAACAAAACAGAGAAGGGTTTTGCTTTGGCCAATCCGACAACCTTTTTGAAGTCTGCCATTGAAGCTGTTAATGAAGATCTTGACCAAGTTTTAGAAAAGGTCTTGAGCCTAAAGACTGAGAATCAAGATGATAAAGATGCCATTGCGCAATGTAAGTTACTTGTGGAAGACGCAAAGGAGGAAATCACCGCATCGCTAAACAAGATCAACAGTACAGAAGTCAACGGCTTCGCGAAAATAGTTCCCGACTTGGACAGTTGGCTAAGCGCGGTCATGTCTTATCAGGAGACATGCCTTGACGGGTTTGAAGAAGGGAACCTAAAATCTGAAGTAAAGAACAGCGTCAATTCTTCTCAGGTTCTGACAAGCAATTCCCTCGCGATGATCAAGTCCTTTGACGCGAATCTCTCTCCGGTCACAAAGGTCGCAACACGACATCTTCTTGATGAAATCCCGGCTTGGGTAAGCAACGAGGATAGAAGAATGTTAAGGGCTGTTGATGTGAAGGCTTTGAAGCCTAACGCCACTGTGGCGAAAGATGGCAGTGGAAATTTCACAACCATTAATGATGCTTTGAATGCAATGCCTGAGAAATATGAGGGAAGGTACGTATAGCAAAGCATTTCATAACGTGATAGTTACGTCAAGTTGTCTTGGTCTAGGTTTAGGTTTAGGTTTTGAAACTAAGTTTAGTTTTATTTTTTGTAATTCAAATCCGTAGGTACATTATCTATGTCAAACAAGGCATTTATGACGAATCTGTGACTGTTGATAAGAAGAAGGCGAATCTTACTATGGTCGGAGATGGATCACAGAAGACGATTGTGACCGGAAACAAAAGCCACGCAAAGAAGATCCGCACTTTTCTCACGGCAACATTCGGTAAAACACTATAATTCTTTTAAATGGAAACTCGTATTGACAATAAGTTGAGACAATGACCTATATTTTGAAATCTATTATAAGCATCATCCTATAAATCTTGAAATCTATGACGTCAATGTGAATCAAAACTAAATTCTTTTCTAAAATGTTTGGTTTCCTTAATAGTTGCACAGGGAGAAGGGTTCATGGCACAGTCAATGGGGTTCCGGAACACAGCTGGCCCAGAGGGACATCAAGCGGTCGCAATCCGTGTCCAATCGGATAGATCAATTTTCCTCAACTGCCGTTTTGAAGGTTACCAAGACACATTGTATGCCTACACGCACCGCCAGTACTATAGAAGCTGTGTGATAGTAGGAACAATCGATTTCATATTCGGAGACGCGGCAGCCATCTTCCAGAACTGTAACATCTTCATCAGAAAAGGCTTACCAGGACAAAAGAACACGGTGACCGCTCAAGGGCGTGTCGATAAGTTCCAGACGACCGGTTTCGTGGTTCACAATTGCAAAATCACTGCAAATGAAGATCTTAAGCCTGTAAAGGCAGAGTACAAGAGTTATCTCGGACGACCGTGGAAGAACTACTCACGAACGATCATAATGGAATCTACAATCGAGGATGTGATTGACCCGGTTGGATGGTTGAGATGGCAAGAGACGGATTTCGCGATAGACACACTGTACTACGCGGAATACAAGAACAAAGGACCAAGTGGAGATACAGCTTCAAGGGTTAACTGGCCTGGATTTAAGGTTATAAACAAGGAGGAAGCTTTAAACTATACTGTTGGGCCCTTCTTACAAGGAGATTGGATCAATGCCTCAGGTTCTCCCGTTAAGTTGGGTCTCTATGAAGCTTGATGACAACTTGTTGCTTGCAGAGAAGGTCATGTGGTGACTTCTTTTGTTTTAAAAGCTATTCAGAGAGGAATTAAAATTGCATCCACGGAAATTTACTTGGAAAATCGGATACTAGAACATAGTGTGCTAAGAGAATGTGTTGTATCAAACCTATATCGATTTGTGCTTGAAAATATTTTTGGAAGGAAGCATATTATAAGTAATATTTAGGATCCAAATGCTTTACTTCTTGCTCGATTGATCGCAAATCGATGAAAGAACCCGAATACGACCAATCTATTTCCAAATTAAAGAACCTAGACATGTTGATAAATGCATAAAATCTTAAAATATGTATGCTTTTCGAAGGTGAGAATATACATTATTGAAGGTTTAGACATAAGAACAAAACTTGTTTCATATGACAGAATTAGTCCCAAGACCAAGTTGAAACCCATACCCATATAGTTTAACTTTAGACACATAAATACAAAGAAATAATAAATGATAATATCAATGCTTGCAACTATAGCAATAATGAATATTGCGGCGCTTGAATGGAGTTCCACATCTGTAGCAAAAAGCCAATCCACACCTACAAAAGTGGTAAAATATAAGAGCTTTGTAACACATAGAAGAAGACGAAACAGGCTAAGAAGATACCTGCACTTCATGTATAAGCAACCCTCAGATCTTTCAATGTAGAATTTACAAGAAGGACATCTTTTCCATTTCTTACTCTTTGCCATCTTCTTCAACAATATATCATCTCTTTCTCTTTCGTTATCGGCTAGCTTCTGAAACTCCGCGCAAGTTATCTCCGGATGCCACTTAGTCCCACACTGCACACACACCATTCTATGGCAATGAAGACATTCTGATTCTTCCATCTTCTCTTCACTCTCGTCCAAGAGAAGCAAAGCAGAGCAATCTTTATACGGACAATAGAATCTCTTCGAACGCATCACTACCGCCTCACAGAGAGCGTCTCCCCACCGATCAAAGACTTCTCTTGGCAAGATTTGACGGCATTGCTCTAGCTCAAGCCTCCCGGTGCAACCAGAAACAGGACATTGGATTGATAAGATGTTCTCTTGTAACTTAGCGGCTATGTATTTCGAAACACAATCGTTGCAATAAGAATGAGAACATCCATTGATTCGAAAACATTCACTCTTTGGCTTACGTTCAACACATATCTCACAGTCAAAGGAGCGCCGAGAAGACGAGGATTGTCCCTTTTCTATGGAGACTGATGAGAAACAGAGGTGATACAGGGAATTGGTGGTGAGCTAAGCAAATAAGGTTACGTGTGAAGATGATGAGCTGGAGGTCTATACACGTGTGAAGATGGGTCACGCAAAGTTACTAAAGGAGCATGTTGCTCACTTTTTCATTATCATCGTTTTTGTCAAGTTGTAAAACAATCTCTCTCTTTTCTCTCTGGATTTCTATCTCTTCTCTCTGGATTCTAGTGTGTTCTTCCTCGTTGTGTTGCTAGGTTTAATCCTTATTTTGAGGAGCTAGCAGATGAGAAGTGAATCTGTGTTTTAAGAACATTGATTCAAGTTTCTATCTAAACGTATTCTAATTATCGTTATCAAGAGGACTTTATGATCATCGTCTTCGTCACTGTATTGATCAAGATCGATATAGATTGGTCGAGATTCTGATTTGATTGGTGTTTGTTGAGAAGAGTTAAACAGGACGTGAAGGTGGCGATCACGGTCGTAATCCTCTACGGAGATAGCGTCTTGTTTGGTGGAACCACGTGCGGAGAGAGGTGTGGAGAAGTCGTCATTGACGGTGGCTGCATTGATGGACCGTGTGGTCATTTGTTGGTGATACGATATGAGAATCTCTGATTAGGGTTTTATGGTTCTTCTATTTCTTGGGTTGGTGGTTTAACCGTCTCACTTTGTTTAGTACTAAAACCTAGAGATGTCCTCATTAAATTTAACTAAATGGTTGACTATTGACCTAGGATATATATTAATTTTCATATAAAGATGTTTCTCTTTTTAAAGTTTATGATAAGATCCTGTGTTATACACGTTTAACAAATGATCTAAAATTTATTGTTATTGAATTAGTGATTTGAAAAAGTATTTTAAAATTTATTGTTATTGGAAACATTTTAACAATTGGATTTTTAATAACTTAAAAAATTATAATATGGTATAAATATCTCGAGATGTTTGAATATTATGGCAATATATATATATACATATATATATATATATATATCTTTTTTTGGTCAACAACATATACATATTTCTCTTTTTATAATCAATAAGGTTCGGATAGGTGTCATAAAAAAAAACATGGTTGAATACAAATTATTATCACTATATATGTATAGAAGATTTATTTTCAAAACTTTTAAATAATATGGTATTTTCCACTTTGTATATTTGATATGATCCTTTCTAATAAATTTCTACACATGACTTGTTTTTAATTTTAATATCAATCACATTTTGACTACTGAATTTACTAACTTAGAATACCATACATTTCTTTTTTAATTTGACCTGTCTTTGTAATATAAGTAATTTTCACTTTAATTTTCTCTAATTTAAATATTTATCATTGTATACTTTTGAATTCACTAATAAAATTTATGGCAACATTTATATTAATTGCATAACACTCTAACAACTTAATGTCACCATACTATTATTTGAAAACCATTTTTTAGAGAATAATTACAAAAGTTTTAAATATTATAAAGACTGTCATTGAAAAGTAAACAATATAATCATCTCACAGTAGAATAGCCAAACAAAAACTTTTTGTCCACTAAATTTCATAAATTAAAAGAAACACTACAAGAAAAATCATTATCCTACATAAGATTTTCGTAAACGCTATTTATGCACCAGCTATAATAAGGCCATCGAAATCCATCATCTTGGAAATGACATTCTCTGTATTCGGCATCTCTCTTGAGCCTATGGGACCCTCGCACTGGTCCTTATTATGTTCACAACTCGAAGAAGAGTTTGGAATTATGCCCTGACTGACGTCTCCTAGTTGCAACCTGGAAGGTAATTCTTCATCATTTGAGTACAACAAGTCAGCAGTAACATGCTTCTTCATGTTGTAACTCCCGAGACATGGGTCTTGGACAAGTGGCTGGTTCGGAAAGGAGGCAATCAAATCTAAAGCGGTCTTAGCGGCAGCAATGGCCTTTGCTGCTGCAGCAGCTTTCTCATATGCAGTAGCTCTAGCCGCCTTTGCAGCTATAGCAGCAGCCGTAGCAGTACATCTTGAAGCCTCTGCAATCTCTTGAGGTGTCAGATCTGGGTTACTCAAATGCGAAGCTAAAAGAATGTTAAGATGGTAATCAACTTTGGTGGAAGGATGTGAAACTCCATTATCATCAACCTCTTTTGTCATTGGCTTTCCGGGTGGGAGCACACTGACGCCTTCCATACAAAGCTGACAAAACCTCTCTAACCTAGAACAGAAAATGTCTACTATTAGATCTTACCCGGAGATTAGAATGTTTCAGATACAATTTATCAGTATATCTTTGACAAAGAAAAACGAAACCAGAAGACTTAACCAACAAAACGACAGAGAAGAGCCGACATCTACGTTTGATAAAAGTTGAGACTTTAGAGTTACCTAGGATTTAGCTTCAGTCACCACAATAGAATCAATTAAAAGTCTCATAGCCACAAAAACAATCACATTCGTCTTGTCAAGCTCAAGATATACTGATAAATTACCAAATCATAATTTAGCTTTCTAATACCCTCCAACACAACTTCTTTTGGATTTCCAGCAACAATCCATGATTAGAACAGAAACTTAGCACAACAATGAGGTTCAATTCAGATCAAACCAAAGACTAACAACACATCACGTTCTCAAGTTCAATTTAACACATCAAGTCACATGTATTCAAGCAAATACCAAGAATTGCACGTTTCTCTTTGAATTCTAGCAACAAGAACGCTTATTAAACACTCTAGAACAACCTTCAACAACCTCTAGCAACACCCAAGCCAAATTAAAGCTCGAATTTAGAAACCCTTACTCTCAAAAGTCGGACTGAAAATTGGAGATAGGGAGATTTACCTTTGTAGATCGAAGATGGCGTTACTAGAGTGGAATAGAGCTTGAAGAACCACACAAGTTAGGCTCAAGAATCAACAAAATCGATTAAGGAACGTGGGAGATAAAATTTGAGGTTTAGTTTCAATGGAGAAAAGGAAAAACGAAGAGGGGAAGAACAAAAGAAAATCGTGAAAGTGGGGAAGAAGGGAAAAGAAAATCGATTTTGTATTGTTGGTTCCGGTTAATTCAGGTTTAATTCAAGTGATTTCGGTTTTGCCATGGTTTAGGGATTAGAAGACTTACTTTACTTGCACACGGGACCGATCGGTCCATGCGGGAGACCGATCGGTCCTTCCCAAACGGGAAATTTTTGCCTTTTATGTTGAACTAGCGGACCGATCAGTCTAGTAATGGGACCGTTGCTCGAGTAATTATCCCGATACATTTAACCGCTAGATAGTATATTCGAGGTCATCCACAAAAACCAATGGTACTCTATCGAGACTTGTAATTAGCTAAAACGACAAAATGATTGGTTGGTTTCAGTTTGGTAAATAAAAATGCAGAGAATTAAATCGATATAAACTTATGGATTAAAGACATTAGACATTAGGGAATTTCAGAGAATTAACAATCAACAGAATGATCAAACAAAGAATTCAAAAATCAAAAAACCGTTCTCGAACATGAACACAAAATTAGACTAACCTTCTTTCAAAGCATTAATCTCTAATATTTACTACTCAATTACTGAAACTGTCGTGTTCACTAAGTTCACAAAGTTCTCTAACTACAATTATCGTTGGTTGGAGAAACAAAGCTCAATTCATATTCATTCAGGCATTCTATCGAACACTTTTAATGCATAGAGAAACCTAGAATCTAGAACAAGGTGTACAGTCTTATTCTAGCATTAAGTCCATATGAATTGAAGAACCAACAAGCATAATATAATTCCTTTCAAGCAATCAAACAATCAATCCATTAATTCTCCTACTTAGAACCCTAAAACCCAATTGGATGACTAATACATATTGCAAGAAACAACACAGGAGATTATGAAAGCAAACATGATTCGATTATTGAAATAGAAATAAGGTTTATAAATCTTCTCCAAATTGTCAAGAAGCATGAATCTCTAATCTCCAAGGTGCTTACAGAAAAGTCTCCAAAAGCGTAGAATAACTCATAAAAAAAAGGTGTCTGTCTAATTAGGTTTTGGGTTTTTATATTCCTTACAGAAAATTAAAATTGCAAAAAAAAAAAAAAAAAGTCTCCAGAAGGCTGGACCGATCGGTCCCTCTCAAACGGGTGAAATTGGACTTCGTCGTCAAGGCAGTGGACCGATCGGTCCAGGATGGGGACCGATCTGTCCCTCTCAAACAGACATTTTTTGTTTTAGTCGTTAGGAATGGGGACCGATCGGTCCACTGGCTGGACTGATCGGTCTGCCTGGAACTGGTCTCTTTTTGTTTTCCTTTTAGCACCAAAGTCTTCAGAAACCGTCAAAACATCTTGTAACATGTCCATGACTCAAAACCGCACAAATATGCAACCGAAAGAATCAAAACACCAAAGAAGCAAAGGGTTAGGGATGCTAAAAACACCACATATCAATATACAAATATATCTCTGTTGTATTAGTTAGGATATTATCCTCTGATATTCTATACGGATCCTATGAGATGTGTAATCCCTATATATACTGATATGTATAATACATTGAGGCATCGACCTCTATTCCAACTTACATGGTATCAGAGCCCGATCCACACATGTCCAACCCGATCCGACCCAAAGTTGGTCCAATCATCGACAAAGCCCAAAATTGATGCCGTCGATCTAAGCCCGAACATTCCGAGATTAATGGCTAAAGAGCCATCATCTCGAGGGGGCGTATTAGGACATATAATGTCTCACATCGAAAGTTGGAAGGGATCCTAAGTAATATATAAGTGATATGGGTCACTCCACTCATTGCCAATTAGTTTTGAGTTGGAAGCCCATAGAACTTTACATGGTATCAGAAGCTTCAGGTCAAATTCTTCGACCTTTCTAAATCTCCCATCTTTCTTCTTCTTCTTCTTCTTCTTCTTCTTCTTCTTCTTCTTCTTCTTCTTCTTCTTCTTCTTCTTCTTCTTCTTCTTCTTCTTCTTCTCTTCTTCTTCTTCTTCTTCTTCTTCTTCTTCTTCTTCTTCTTCTTCTCTTCTTCTTCTTCTTCTTCTTCTTCTTCTTCTTTTCTTTTCTCCCCTCTTCTCATTATTCATTCTCCTTCTTTGCGAAACCTGATGACTAATTTGGGTGAAACCTTCACTGTTGCTAATCCTTTCGAGAAACCATTTGGTATCTCTCAGATCAAGGCTTACATCCCTGTTATCCTTGACATGAACAAATTCAATTACGACCTATGGCGTGAATTGTTCGAAACCCATTGCTCCCCCTTTGGGATTCTTAAACACATCGATGGCACCGAAACCCCATCTCCTAACAAAACTTGGAAGGAGCGTGATGGTCTTGTCAAGATGTGGATGTACGTCACTCTGTCTAAATCCCTTCTCCATACCGTCTTGACAGCCAAATGTACTGCTCGTGAACTGTGACTCTCGATCGAGAACCTCTTCCGGGATAACAAAGAAGCTCGAGCTATGCAGTTTGAAAACGAGCTGAGAACTGCATCAATTGGTGATCAAAGCATTCACGACTTCTGCAAACATCTCAAAACCCTGTCTGATCTTCTCAAAAACATGGATTCCTCTGTTACATACCGGACTATGGTCTATCATCTCCTAAATGATCTATCTGACAAATACGATAACATCATTAATGTTATCAAACATAAGGAGTCATTTCCCACCTTCTCCAATGCTCGATCCATGCTTTTCATGGAAGAAGATCGTCTTGCTCGACAACACAAACCATAACCTAGCAACACCAGTAACTCTTCATCTCCGAACGTTCTCTACACTGAAGCTCCACACCAACAATCATAACAACATCAGCCAAAACCACATCAGAACCAGGGACGAGGATACAATAACCGTGGTCGTGGCAAGAACAATCGAGGTCGAGGATGCTTCAACAACTTATGGAATCAACCATACGCCTCTCCACAATGGACATATAGACCACCACAGTGGGGATCCCCCTACGGCTATGCTCCATATCCGTCATCTCCCCACTTCTCTCCATCACACTATTTCCCGCATCATCAATCCCCATGTCCACCTGCTAGCATTCTCGGTCCGGCTCCTCAACAGCGTCCTCACACTGAAGCACACGTGATCCAACATGCATCTATGACAACTCTGATCACAACGCCACCTGCCTCCTCACCATACTTACCATCTGAGATCACTCACGCTTTCAACACCATGACACTTCAAGACCCTGACGCTAACTCGTGGTTCATGGACACCGGATCAACAAACCACATCACTACGGACTCAGGTACCCTTTGTTTTACCTTTAA
Source organism: Erysimum cheiranthoides (assembly GCA_011420285.2). Taxonomy (NCBI): domain Eukaryota; kingdom Viridiplantae; phylum Streptophyta; class Magnoliopsida; order Brassicales; family Brassicaceae; genus Erysimum; species Erysimum cheiranthoides. The sequence goes on from CM022182.2 coordinate 5,852,315, forward strand.
TACTAGCGCTTATCCTTCAGTAACAGTCGGTAATGGATCATCAGTGCCGGTTACTCGCGTTGGAAACGGTATAATTCCATTCCATTCACGTGCTCTGCATCTTAAAAATATTCTTGTATGTCGTTCTATCATTAAAAATCTAATCTCAGTTCGCCGATTTGCCATTGATAATAAATGTTCTGTTGAATTTGATCCTCTTGGCTTTGTTATTAAGGATCTACGAACCAGGACACCTTTGCTCCGATGTGATAGCTCCGGGCCACTATATGCGGTGAATCCTTCAACAAAAATTCTCTTACCGCAAGCTTTTCTCACATCATCAACCAACAACACAGTTTGGCATCGCCGTCCGAGACATCCTGGCATCTCTGTTCTTCAAACTCTTTCTTCTTCTGGTGTTTTTAATTTTAATAAGGCTGATATGACTACTTTGTGTCATGCGTGCCAGATTGGAAAACATGTTTGACTTCCTTTCTCTTCTTCTACCTCTGTTATTTCTAAACCTTTTGAAATCGTTCACTCGAATATTTGGACTTCACCAGTCTCGAGTTTTGGAGGAATAAAATTCTATACCATCTTTCTTAATCAATTCTCTAACTATGTGTGGGCTTATCCTCTCAGACGCAAAAGCGAAACCTTTAGCATATTTCTTCACTTTACAGCTATGGTTCGTAACCAATTTGGATGCTATATCAAGTCATTTCAGTGTGACAACGGTGGAGAATTTAACATCCGTCAATTTCTATCACACCTTGGTGCTGAGGGAATTCAAAATTGCTTCTCATGCCCATACACTTGATCGTAGGTCAAATAATAAACCTAAATATGCAAACTACCGGATCAAATACGGTAATCAGTTGTAGCACTTTAGGGTCGAATCCATAGGGACCGATAAGTTACACTACGAATTTACGGGATTAAAGTTAAGCTAAGACAAAATAAAATGAGAGTTTGTTTCTAACAACCTAACGAGAAATAAAATAAGCAAATAATAAAAGAAGTATTAGGCATAGGGAAACCATCCAGGATGTGACAAAACAATTAAATCGATTAACAGGAAATATTAAGATACGTTCTAGAACTCAATTCACAATGGTAAGGTACATCGATTCTCACGCCAATACCTACTTAGCAATATTTAGAGAACGCTTTACGCTAGGCTTCCCTAATTAAAACTAGCATTAATAACAAGATCGATATGTTCACAAGATATCAAACGAGAGCTTTGCGCTTGCCAAGTTATGAAATCTTGCTCCCCTAGTGTTGATTCCAGCGACTAAACATCACCTAAGATCTTAGAACAAGTTAGCTACTCAAGCCCTAAGCATTAAGAACAACAATAGGAAAAGAACTATAAATTAAATTCCCAAACTAACAACCTAATAATCAATCACATCCCTTCAAAATAACCCTAGCCTAATAAGGAAACTACTTAAGCATAGAAACAAGAACAAAGATGAACACAAAAGGAAACATTATTAAAGAATCTAAACCTAACAGAAAGCTATAAAAAGAAAACTAAAATATTTATAAAACTGGGGGAGAGCTACAGCTCTCAAAAGAGAGAGCCACTGCTCTGAAAAGGTGTGTTTGATACAATGGGCGAGCCCTCCTTATATAGGAAAAGGGGAGAGCAACAAAAGGAAACAAAAGAAATGGAAAGTCTTGGAGAGGAGGCAAAATAGCCTTGGGCCGCAATTCTTCATGGGATCGATCGATCCCAAGTGTGGACCGGTCGATCCCCGTTTTCATGGGCTTGGGCTTCGTCAGCTTTGTCGGCAGGTTGACATGTCTTCAGTAAATCGGCCATAACTCTTGATTGCACCGTTGGATTTCCTTCAAACCACTTGAAGATGAAAGCTAACTCCCTTAGCTATCTTGTGTAAAACGCTTAGCAAGATCCAACGGTGGGAATGTCTTCGTCTGAGGCCATACTTCTGACGGGTCTTCTGGACTCTGCATCTTTCAATGTATATTTGCCTCCAAAATGATCCAAAACTCTTCCTTTTCCAATATTTGCTTCTCAGACCTGAAATACACTAAGTGAAGCATATAGTCCTATATTCTATCTAATATAAGTTAGTTGACTCAATATACAAACCTAAATCCTATATAGAAAACGGTAATTTTGGGACTCATCAATTCCCCCAGACTTGAATCTTTGCTTGTCCTCAAGCAAGAACAATCAAAAAGACAAATCTTAAAGAGAAAGGTTTGAAAACGGGAACTTACAACTTCTCGAGAATCTTCGTACTTCTTCCGTAAATCCATCACTCAAAGGATTGAGCTTACAACATGTACTAACCATGAACTTAGCAACTCTCCGTACTAGTGTCTCGGGATCTCAAGGAAGCTCCAATGTCTCCGTTGTTGACTCCCTACATTCATTCTTTACAAGCGTGCGGTCTCAACGAGGGAGTATCGATCAAAGATCGCGTAGACGCTTACCTTCTTCTAGCTTCCAAGACATTCTTCTTATGGTTCCTTTCCTCCTTTTCCCTTTTTCTTCATGAGATCGATTTCTCCCTACTTTTCTAGGGTATCATTTTATTTTTTCTATCGATCTCTTTTTCTTTAGCCCGGGGTTGGTTTTCATGAGTCCGAAGTATGCAAGGGGGTAACCACACATCCCTCGGCCCACTTCTTTGTTTACCACATCCCTTTTCTTTTCTTTTTCTTTTTTTTTTCTTTTTCTTATTCAGGAGAAGAGATAGGGGAACCATACTTTTTTAGAAGTTATGCGCATCTCGGAAAGCTTGAGTCAGAGGTCGCGTTCGATGTATACCAAGCCCCAAGTTGAGAAGATTAAGTCCAAATTAGCGTCTTGTCATGGGTGGAGTCAACGCTGGGTCAATCGGATTTCCAAGAGATAGGGACTTCTGGTGAGTTGTTCGGCTATGGCATTCCAATCTTCAGCTCTTCAAAAAGATAGTCATGACGGATAGCAGAAGATATTAGTACGAACACACGATTCACAAATGAAGTTCCAAGTTCCAACCATTTTGACTCAATAAAACGACTCAAATAAAAATAAAAATGTTAGTGCAAATGGTCACATTCCTCCCCCAGACTTACTTCACACCGTCCCGGTGTGTAAGATAAAACCAAAGGAAGAATTGAAACCGACAACAAAAGATAATTATAATATACATATAAGAAAATCAAAAGCGAAAATAAAAGGAAAGAAAAACCAGTGATCAAACGGTTGGTGTATCTGGACAATGTGACATGAGTCCCTGTACAGCTCAGGGCAGGGGATCGATCGGTCTGACGTCTCAGATCGATTGGTCTAGATCATTGATGGTTGTGGACTTTGTCAATCGCCAGGGGATCGATCGATCTGTCGACAGGATCGATCGATCTCCAGTGTCTGGAACAAAAAGTTTCGCATCTTCTGCGTTTAGTACCTGTTCCTGAAAACACTTAACACCGGACGTGATTTCACCGTAATAAAATCCTAAAAATAAAAACAAATAAAGAAAAATAATAAAGGAAGGGAAGTATGTACAAACTCTATGGGTTGCCTCCCATAAGCGCTTTTTTAAAGTCGTTAGCTTGACTCTCAGACTCTGGTTGCAGGCATCAAGTGTGGCAGAATGAAAATCCGCTTCGAAGCAAGCTCTCGCCTGGTGCGAATGCGGAAGTCCTGCGGAAAGCTAGACTCCGAGCTCGTGTGGCGATGTGTGGAAAGCCAAGTATGAGAGCGAGGAGAAGGGTTTGGAGAGAACTCCTCATCATCCTCAGCTCATACATGAGACACTTCAGCTGATGCATCGTCCGTCGGGTCTGTCTCGTGTACCGGTGCGGGTGGTGGAGTGGGCGCGCGTGGAGGTGTGGGTGGTGGTGTAACGCAGCAGAGCCATGACGCAATCCGAGTCAGCAAGGAGTTCTTCTGTTTTGTCGTATTATAGACCTATCGCTCAAACTTCGAGTTCGGCTCCTTCGGTGGCTCTATGGCGACGTACTCGCTCATATCGAAGTGAAATGGACGCAACTGAGAGGAGTAGTGCTGAAACGGTGGTGGCGCGGGAGCAGAAGGTTGAGAAGGGCCAACCTCATCATGATAGCCGATACGTGCTACTCTCCGGATGCCACTAGTCGTAGGTAGAATCGGTCTCTCGCAAAGCGCCCCAGCAGGCGGATCAAAAGCAATGTTCTCGTGGGTCGCGAGAGAAGTCAAATTAGTACGAGGGAGTCGGATGTACCGGTAAAGCCTATTATGACCCTAGAAACGGTAGACTAGTGAATGGCGGAGATGGATCTTGCTAGCGTACAAGTGCACCCGATCAATGAATCGCGCCTTATGCTCCGGTGGGGGATGCACGATGGTGAAGTGACAATGGGTGATGATGGGAGTCACAAGGCTACCAATTAGGATCACCTTTTTCGAGACCGAAACGCGTTGTTGTGCACCGAAATGAACTCCTGAACATCATTGAGAATGTCCATCGCGACCAAGATATCAGTTTGTATAAACCGAGTAAGCTCGAACTTGTAGGCTTGTAGCGCAACGGTGTCATCTTGATCCTTGCGTGTCCACTCTCGCTCTCCGGTAGCTGATTCCTGTCTGCTGCGTCGTCTAGGAGCAATTGTCCTGGGTTGGGATCGATCGATCTCTGGTGTAGATCGGTCGATCTCGAGGCTTCTGTTCCTCGATGCAGATTCATGTCAGACCGATCGGTCGTGTCAGCTGGACCGATCGGTCTTGACTAACTGGAATGCCAAATTTTCGCATCTTCTGCATTTAGAACCTATTCCAGTCTTACTCAAAGTCAGAACCGTGCTCAGCATACCATCCATTGCTTCTTGGCATTTCTCTCTAAACTCCGGAGTGAGGATGACTTTAACTTTAGAGAAAAGCTTTGACCTTCCTTTGCACTTTACCTTATACTCAATGGTCTCTCCAGCACATCTTTGTGTTACCAAAGCGATATGAGAATCGTCCATCACGCTCTCAATCTTTGCCTTGTCTCTCTTCTTGACCCTCTTGGATCGCTTCTTAGAAGAATGAATGTCTCCATCCAGGACTTCTTTGACATCATTCTCATTACCAAGGTCGTCCACTAGCATGACATGATGCGCTCTATCGTATTCCGGACAATGATTGCTATTCCTAGCAGCTGAAATGTGGTGATCGTGTTCCGGAGCGATGCCGTCTTGGACTTGGTGTAGAAGTGGTAAAGAAAATTGCTCGGCATTGACCCCACGAAGAGCCTAATTGCAATGATTTGAACCACTTTCTCGCCGTATTGCTCAATGAGAAAGGTAAGAGCTTGCATATCATGAAGTCAACAGGGACTTCACTTGATCGAAAAGTGTTGCACAACTCCTCAAAATTCTCAATATGATCCAATGGACTTTCCGAAGGCAATCCATAAAACAAGTTCTCTGCCACCAAGTGGATGATGTGGGGGTTGATCTTGTAAGCATACTCCTCGTCTGATAATTGAATTGCAGCGCGATTGAAGTAGAACTTGTCTGGAGAGTCGTGTTCGCCAAGAGTAGGACGACGAGCAGGTGGTGCCTGATGTAGATCGATCGGTCTGTTAGGGGGACCGGTCGGTCCAGCAAGTGGAGGCTGTCCGTGGTCATCATATCGTGCAGGGGCTGGTGGAGGGAAGAGCTGGTCACGAGCTGAAGCATAAGGATCCACTACTAGAAGTGGGACATCCACCTTCTTCTCATTGTCTATGGTGAGACTAGAGCCATGTGGCGTAGCTTCATCGGAAGGGGTTGCGTTGTAGAAGATATCCTCATCGATGTTAGAGAAGGAGATCCTCTTATTAGGTAGATCGACAACTACACCCACTGTTGCAAGGACTGGTCTCCCAAAAATCAAAGGCATAACAGAACCTTTGGTCATCTCAACGACATGAAAATCGGTGGGAACCAAGCAACTTCCAATGCGAACATCTTTCTGCAATCGCCTTAGACATGAGGTTCATGCTAGATCTGGAATCACAGAGATAATCGTTGAAGACCTCTCCATCAATTGAACATGGGACAATAAACTGCCCAGGATCTTCTAGCTTCGACACTTTAGTGAGATACATCACGTGGGGTGTCCCGTCGTTCCGTTAAGGGCGCACTAATCTCTTCAAGGTCTTCTTTTCCAGCAATCAGCATCTCGAAAAATCTTTCGGAAGATTGGTAACTGCTCCAAAGCTTTGGAGAATGGAAGAACATCAATCATCTTGCGGGTTACCTCTTTGAAGCGTTTGTACGTCTTAGCATCAGGTTGAACCTTAGAAACGCGTGGATAAGGATGCTTTGGCTTGTAAGGAACCGCAGCAGCTCTAGCAACAACATGCGTACCGGCGTCATTCGAAAACAGGTCAGGAATTCCTGATTTCGCAGTGGGGACCGATCGATCTTATGGAGGATCGGTCGGTCCTGACCCTCTGGTCAGTAAGTCATCATCGCCCACGAGATCGATCGATCTAAGAGTGGATCGATCGGTCCTTCTTCTTTGTCGATCCGGACTTGTTGGGTTGCCGCAGTATGAAGCTTCGCCTTGGCTCCAGCATGAGCCGTAATAGTGTACAAGTCAGAGAAGACTCTAAGACCTCCGATTTGAGCCTCGGAACTTGTAGCATATGACAGGATCGATCGGTCTAAAGCATGGACCGGTCGATCTGTTGTGCAGATCGGGACTGATTGCTGGCTGTGTTGGATCGATCGATCGTTGTGCTGGATCGATCGATCTTGAGCTTCTTCGAAGGCTTGTACATCTTCAATCTCACTTTGAATCGTGATTGCATTGCATAACTTTTTAGGATTAGAGCAAGACGCAATCTCAGATACCCGTACGTTAAAAGAATTAACACGGGAAGCAAACTCTCAATCTTTCCATTGAGCTCGATGTACATGATTTCCATCTTCTCATTCAAGTCGTTGCATCCACAAGACTTCTCGGGCCTCCACAAAGCATCTCGGCGTCCGTAAATCCTAGTCGCCGCCGACTTCTTCTCTTTTTTTTTTTTTTTTTTTTTTTTTTTTTTGCGAAAAGAGAAAAACCCTAATAATAACCTGCAAAAAGAGAAAAAACCATAATTAGTAATAGTACATAAAAAATCTTAGACTAAACCGTAATCTTAAACTCGTAGGCAAGCGTTATTGGTCCCCGGAACGGCGCCAATTTGATCGTAGGTCAAATAATAAACCTAAATATGCAAACTACCGGATCAAATACGGTAATCAGTTGTAGCACTTTAGGGTCGAATCCACAGGGACCGATAAGTTACACTACGAATTTACGGGATTAAAGTTAAGTTAAGACAAAATAAAATGAGAGTTTGTTTCTAACAACCTAACGAGAAATAAAATAAGCAAATAATAAAAGAAGTATTAGGCATAGGGAAACTATCCAGGATGTGACAAAACAATTAAATCGATTAACAGGAAATATTAAGATACGTTCTAGAACTCAATTCACAATGGTAAGGTACATCGATTCTCACGCCAATACCTACTTAGCAATATTTAGAGAACGCTTTACGCTAGGCTTCCCTAATTAAAACTAGCATTAATAACAAGATCGATATGTTCACAAGATATCAAACGAGAGCTTTGCGCTTGCCAAGTTATGAAATCTTGCTCCCCTAGTGTTGATTCCAGCGACTAAACATCACCTAAGATCTTAGAACAAGTTAGCTACTCAAGCCCTAAGCATTAAGAACAACAATAGGAAAAGAACTATAAATTAAATTCCCAAACTAACAACCTAATAATCAATCACATCCCTTCAAAATAACCCTAGCCTAATAAGGAAACTACTTAAGCATAGAAACAAGAACAAAGATGAACACAAAAGGAAACATCTTTATTAAAGAATCTAAACCTAAAAGAAAGCTATAAAAAGAAAACTAAAATATTTATAAAACTGGGGGAGAGCTACAGCTCTCAAAAGAGAGAGCCACTGCTCTGAAAAGGTGTGTTTGATACAATGGGCGAGCCCTCCTTATATAGGAAAAGGGGAGAGCAACAAAAGGAAACAAAAGAAATGGAAAGTCTTGGAGATGAGGCAAAATAGCCTTGGGCCGCAATTCTTCATGGGATCGATCGATCCCAAGTGTGGACCGGTCGATCCCCGTCTTCATGGGCTTGGGCTTCGTCAGCTTGGTCGGCAGGTTGACATGTCTTCAGTAAATCGGCCATAACGCTTGATTGCACCGTTGGATTTTCTTCAAACCACTTGGAGATGAAAGCTAACTCCCTTAGCTATCTTGTGTCAAAATCTTAGCAAGATCCAACGGTGGGAATGTCTTCGTCTGAGGCCATACTTCTGACGGGTCTTCTGGACTCTGCATCTTTCAATGTATATTTGCCTCCAAAATGATCCAAAACTCTTCCTTTTCCAATATTTGCTTCTTAGACCTGAAATACACTAAGTGAAGCATATAGTCCTATATTCTATCTAATATAAGTTAGTTGACTCAATATACAAACCTAAATCCTATATAGAAAACGGTAATTTTGGGACTCATCAACACTTCCCAACAGAACGGTCGTGCAGAAAGAATGCTACGTACTATCAACAATTTGATACGCGCTATCCTGTTTCAAGCTTCAATGAAACCTGAATTTTAGGTTGAAACACTGCATAGGGCTATTCACGTTCTTAATATTCTTCCATCTTCGTCCATCTCTAATGATACCCCCTTTACTAAATTATTTTCTAAACCTGCTACTTATGCTCACTTACGCGTTTTTGGATGTTTATGCTACCCCAATTTATTTTCTCAATCGCAGCATAAGTTAGCTCCTCGATCATCGGCTTGCGTCTTCTTGGGATATCCAACTGATCACCGAGGATATCGTTGCATGGATCTTTCTTCACGAAAAATTATTTTCTCTCGCCATGTTTCCTTCGATGAAAATAGCTTCCCTTTCAGCACCACTTTGCGTTCATCATCTTCTCCACCACAAGCTCCTTTACTTCTTCCTCCTCCAATTCCTCACAATTCATTTTCTCCACCTACCATTCTAGCTCACGAGGCTACTCCTCTGCCTCCACCGCCTCCTCCGCCGATGCCAACGCATCCAATGGTAACACGAAGTAAAAACGGCATTATTAAACCACGACAGCCGTTCTGTCTTCACACCTCTGTTGTGTCTCCTCTTCCCTTGACACATGTACAGGCAGCTAATGATCCTTATTGGAATGGTGCTATGAGCGAGGAATATAGCGCTCTTATTAAAGCTAGAACTTGGGACTTGGTCCTGAGACCCGTTGCTAATAATATTGTTCGATCTCTTTGGAATTTCAAGCACAAGTTCGATGCGCACGGAAAACTCTCACGGTACAAGGCCAGACTATGTGCTAATGGCAAATCTTAGCAGCAGGAAGTTGACTGCGACGAGACATTTAGCCCTGTCGTGAAGCCAGCCACAGTTCGTGTCGTACTTCATGTCGATGTTGCCAAAGACTAGCCTCTGCACCAACTCGATGTCAAAAACGCTTTTCTCAATGGCGATCTCGAGAAAACAGTATACATGCACCAGCCACCAGGATTTGTTGATCCATCTAAGCCAGATCATGTTTGTCTCCTCAAACGATCTCTATACGGGCTTAAGCAAGCCCCCAGGACCTAGAATCATCATTTTGCCACATTCGCGAAAACGATTGGTTTCAAACAGAGTACCAGCGATCCATCACTCTTTATCTTTTCTAAAGGGACATAACTCGCATATTTGCTTCTCTATGTTGATGATATAGGGCTGACGGCTGACGGCTTCCTCCAAGGAACTCCTGCAATCATTAATCGCCTCTCTTCATAAAGAGTTTGAGATGAGTGATTGCGGCGAACTTCATTATTTCTTGGGGATATCAATCAAATGTGACTCATCGGAACTCCTTCTTCAACAACAAAACTACGTTGCAGACATTCTTCACAGAGCTAATATGACCAACTGCAACACCTGCTCAACTCCGGTGGACACAAAGGCGAAGCTTTCTCCTGACGGTGAACCCGTCTCTGATCCAACGCTTTACCACAGCCTTGCTGGTGCTCTGCAATACCTCACCTTCACCAGGCCTGATATCACCTATGCTGTTCATCAAGTATGCTTGTTTATGCATGATCCTCGAGCTCCACATCTTGCAGCCCTCAAGCTTATCTTACGATATATTAAGGGAACAATCTCACACGGTCTTCATATCACCAAGTCTTTTACCACTTAGCTCACGACTTATTCTGATGCGGACTGGGCTGGTTGTCCGTCGACGCGACGCTCCACCTCTGGCTTTGGCATTTTCCTTGGCGACAGTCTCATCTCTTGGTCTGCGAAACGACAGCCGACTGTTTCACGCTCCAGCGCAGAAGCTGAGTATAAGGCTCTAGCAAATGCAGTTTCAGAGGCAACTTGGCTTTGGAGTCTTTTGGGTGAAATGCATTGTCCTCTCTCCAAAGCTACGATTGTCTTCTGTGACAACATCAGTGCTGTCTACATGTCTTTAAATCCGGTAAAACACCAATGTACTAAGCATATCGACATTGATATTCACTTTGTGCGTGAAGGAGTGGCTCTTGGTCAGGTCCGTGTTCAACATGTTCCTTCTGGTCTTCAGTATGCTGACATTTACGCTAAGGGATTACCGACACAGCTCTTTGTTGACTTTCGCTCTAGTCTCAACGTCTGTGCTCCTCCCGTTGCAACTGTGGGGGTGTGTTAGAGTAGATATATACAAATATATCTCTGTTGTATTAGTTAGGATATTATCCTCTGATGTTCTATACGGATCCTATGAGATCCTTTCTGTGTAATCCCTATATATATTGATATGTATAATACACTGAGGCATCGACCTCTATTCCAACTTACATAAACCTCTCTTTATTGATAAACTTTGATAGGATTAACGCTATGATCACATATATGATCAATAACTAGACTTGGATTATGATTGTTGCTTATAGATAAATCTCTCTTTTTTCTAGCCACAATGTTTATGAGTGCTTGTTGATTATTTTGTTGCTTATATTTCAGGGGTTCTATTTTTACTTTTCTCAAAAAGTGGTGGTATTAATGGAAAATTACAGTTAGACACATAATTGGATGAGCCGGTGTTAGATATGGTTTTATTTAGAAGTTTGAATGTGGTGGCATATTGGAAAGACAACTCAAACCGTTTTAAAGAGTTGGCGTCAATGGCATGCGATGTACTTAGCATACCCATAACAACTGTGGCATCAGAATCATCTTCTAGCAAAGGAAATCGTGTTCTCAAAAAATATAGGAGTTGCCTCTTACCAATAAATGTCCAAACTTTGATATGTGCAAGGAACTAGTTTCGGGGATTTCAAGAAATTGGTAAGACTTTCATGATTTCAAGAAAAAACACAGTGTGATGAAGATTGCGTTTGAGTTTTAAGTTTGTGTGTTGTGTTGAGACTTTGAGTTTGTGTTTTTTTTTTAGACTTTGAGTTTGTGTTTTATTTTGAGACTTTTGAGTTTGTATACAACCTAAACATTAATGATCTTGTAATAAAGCCTATACTGTACGAACAATATCCTTTGGACTTGACTATGTCGTTTAGACTTTTGAGTTTTGTGGAAGTGACGATAACATTCTCTTTGGACTTGCTCTTCTTGGTTTAGTCCATATAATTTGTTTTTCCAATTTTGCAGAGAATTTATTCTATATGATTTATTATTATTTTATGTTCGCTTTAACGTTTGAGTTAGTTGATTTCAATTTGTTATATATTCAGTATAATTAAATAATTGTACTTGTGAAAAGAGTTATTTTTCCATTTAAGAGATTTTAATTTGTCTGTCTGTTCATCTTCATCATTTATATATAAACTCAATAGACAATATATTTTAATTATATCTTCATTTCCCAAAATATATAAAATAGTACTTAATATATAATTTAATATATAGACAAATATATTTAGATAAATAAGGTAAAAAGAAAAGGACTGTTCATGGGCATGTCCATATGGACATGGGCGTGATCGGGTTTGGAGGTTTATTAGCCCGTTGTCCATTATGGACCGTCCAGTCATAGTCCGCAAAATATATTTTTCGCATGGACACGCCTAATTGACACTTATAATTGTGGATGACGTGATATTTATAAGCATCCAACACAACCATCCAATGCATTATATCAAATAAATGATTTGATGCGCAATTTTGTTTCATGTCTAAAACAATCTCATCTTCTTAAAAATGTCCTTAATAATTTGTCCATACTAGTCCTGGGCAAAAAAATTATTAACCGATCAACCGATTCAGTTCGAGCTCGGTTAGCTTCAATAACCTATTGGATATTAGATGTCTCATAAATTGGTTTCAGTTCCATTCTGTTTGGTTACCGATAACCGAATAATAACCAATAACAAACCAAATGTATACATACTAGGATTAAACCAGTGGTATACCGTGGAATAACCTTTTTCACTAATCTTAACTAAATTAATTTGTTTTAATATGTTTAATATTATAATATTAGTGATGTTGAGAAAATAATAAAAACAAATTTTAATCCGTGTTGTAACATTTGACTAATGATATTTTATATTTATGTTAATATCGATCCAAACCCATCCCGCAATATAATCTCGTGATATTTTAAACTATTTATAATTAAAATATTCATAATATTTTAAACTTATTGTAAAATTTAAATATATAAATAATAATATTTAAATTTTTTAAAAAGTAGAAAATTTATTATATACGTTATAATTAAGCGGTTCAATTAAATAACTGAATTAAACTAAATATACACTTTTAAATTTGGATGCTTGTAATTAAGTTTCCTGTGTCATACGAATTTGAATTCATTTTGGTCATATTTATATTATGATTCTGTGTCATTGCCTAAAAATTTTAGTCGATGTGGGACGTTGAACACACATTTGTTTTTTTTCATTGATTGAATAATATATGTCCATTTTTAAAAAATTCAAATCACAACATATGCAGAAAAAATTCATAATTTTAAATCTTAACTAAATCTTTTTAAATATCTATATATTAATTGTAATGGCATTTCTTGTAATACATTAAAAAAAATGACTACTTTATAAAATGTATTTCAAAAATGTTAATATAGATATGTTTATATTATATTATAAGTCTCATTGTATATATGTCTAATATATTATATATGTCGTTTGATATTTCGAGATTCGAGAGGAGAAAGGGTTACTTTACACATTAAGTAAATAATCCTAAACCAAAATCTGGAAACTCAAACGCAAATCGCCTCCTTTCCTGTCTCATTGTCTTCTTCGACGAATAGATCAAAGATTAACTTTCACCTCCTCTCTTTCCCTCTCTCTTAATTTGCTATCAGTCTTTTTCTTGCTCCTTCTCTGGCTCTCTTATCTCTCTCAATTTCTTTCATCGATTGTTTATGACCTATGCATATTTGATTTTTGTGTTATCCTTTAAAGTTTGAATATGTTCATTTATTTGATTTATTGAATTGTTGTGTTCAAGCTACAATATTAGAATTGGAAAATAAAATTTTAAAATTGAAATAAAAAAATCGACTGTGAATAATCTGAATTTTGAATTGTCTCTTAGATGGACTCAAGTTCATTTCCAGAACGAGAAGATGATAACAACATGGCTCAGAGTCCTGAAAATGTCCGCAAATCCAAAGGCAAACGAAAAGAGAAAGATGTTAAAAGTAAAACAAAAACGAAGCCACCAAAATCGCATAAGAAAACTCAAGTAACACTGATGGATACAAGGTCTTGGGTGCGAGATCACTTCACAAGAACTGAATAGAGCAGAGACAGGTGCAATTGTAACTGTCGCGAAAAGGGTATGAACTGGGACTTTAAATTTGAGTACACATCTGTTGACTTGCGAGCAATACAAGGCATGGAATGAAAGAGAAAATCAACATAATTTAGATGGTTACAATGGTAATCGGAAAATGGTGAGTGTATTGCTTGGAGACACTTCTGTAAAAGGTGCAAACTCTACGATCTTCATAATAAGGTTCAATTTCATAATAAGGTTCAATTTATATTGTCTAATTGTATGTTACCTTCGTCTGAGAAATCGAAGAAGAGCAAATCTAGCTCGACGGAGGAAACGAAGCCGACTGAGGAATCGAAGAAGAAGACACCGAGAACGACACAGAGACAGGAGGAAATCGCACCCAGACTGCAAAATCGACACCGCCGGAGTCAGATTTAGGTCTGGCGACGGGAAGCTCTAGTCTGGCTCGAGTTTCGTTTAGCTAGGGTTCGACGGGAAGCTTAGTCTGTTTCTATTTTTTTTTTGTTCTAAGTGTGAAGTGTTATTTTTTGGCTAAGTGTAGAGTACATTATTGGGCCGCCAAAAGTGAATTTCGTTTCCCGCTTTTGCTATAAATGGGCTTAGCACTAAGAAAATGCTGTAATATAGTTGCTAAAATCCAAAACTAATCTTTAACAGCAGTTACTGAATTAGTGCTATCAACTGGTGCTATCAATGAGCATATTTCTTGTAGTGAGAGATTCTAAATTAAAATGATAATAATTAATGCAAAGTCAATGGAATAAAAAAAGACTTTTGCATTAAGTTCACTATTGTTTTTGAATAAAAGTTTGTTTGTTAGTCAAGTTTTACTAAACTAGTTTTTGATCAAATAAGTATTTTATATTCTTTAGATGACCAACCACAAGTAAGTGTCTATGTACAACAGCGCGAAGGACAATTATATAAGATAATGAATAAAAAGAGAGGTAACAAAGAGAGAAAAATGAAGAGAGAGAGAGAGAGAGAGAGAGAACAAAAAATTTGAGTTGATAAATAATTATTTTCTAAGGCTATATAGACTAACGGTGAAGTTATAGACACGTGTCGATGTAGACTTTGGTGGAGACGTGTTAGGAGAGCCAAAGACCTCCCTTTAGCAGTGTGATGAGTTGTCTTATTACTTTCGTTTCATTACTAGAAGGAGAGTGTGTGTGAAGGTTTTGAAATAATTAAGGCAAGAGAATAAAATTGGGATTTTTAAGGAAAAACAATTAATCCAAGATATATGATTGAGGTAAAATGTAGGTTACATACTAGCTTAGGCAAAGACCTCCTTTAACTTGAGTTGTATAAAAGATGGGGGCAGAGGAGATGTGACAGAGGACCAATGTTCTAAAAAGCGCTAGGCGTTAGTTAGGCGGTGAACTAGTGCCTAGCGCCTAGGCGGTTATAGCGGGGATAAATCGGGGACTAGGCGTTAAAAAAAATTAGAGCAAAAATCATGTTTTATTATCAATATATGGGTTATATATTAATGTAATCGCTAACATACATCAAAAGTTTAAGTGTCCTAGCGGTAATGTACCTTCTTGCCTGATCTAAACCAGAGATCGAGACTTGAAAATGAACAAATGTCCTTGTTTTTAACATACAAGAGAGGGGCAAAATCGTAATTTTGGCCAGACCACTCATCTTCTTCCTAAAAACCCTAGCTGTCGTCCGTACCCTGCATTTTTTCCATCTAATTTTTTGTATTTCTTCTATTCTTTTTAATCATTTGCTCGTATCTCTTAATCAAAATCGCACAAATCTACTTTGAAGTTACAGATTTAAACCAAACTAAACCGGCGACTTCGGCGATTTGGCCGACTACCACCGATTTGAAGCGCCCGAACCAGGCTTCCGGTTTGTGTCTCCGATATGGCATTAATCGCATCGGCTGGTCATTTTTTGCCGATTAGTCGGCGCCTAGGCGGCGATTAGGCCGATTTTTTGAACATTGCAGAGGACAAATAAATAAAAAAATAAAAAAATAAGTAAATATAAAAGGGAAGAATATATTTCGAAAAGTGCAACATCTTTACAAGCATGTTGTTGGTGTTTTATTATACTTAAGTTACTAAACTAATAATCATATTATTGATTGGTTCTACTTCTAATTTGTTGAATAGTATCTATTAACATATACTATAGTTTGTTAGTCAATTAGCTTAAGTCTCCTTTAGCTTGAGCTAATGTATATCAATAATTGACCATGTACACTTTACGACAGGGCTAGCCCAGACCTAAAGCCCAGCAAGCTGGTGCTTTAGGCATCAAAATATTTTAAAGATTTAAATGGCATCAATTTCCTAAAAGTTTTATGTGGTGTAGTGGTAGTTGGCCACGTGAACTACATGTATTATTGTTTGTCGGGAGTAGCACGTTCGAGTCCCAGTCTGTGACTTTTTTTACCAAGTTTTTTTAAAATGAGACAATTTTTTTTTCGCTTTAGGCATAGAATTCTTTCGGGCCGGCCCTGCTTTACGGTTTAATGAAAAATATAATTCAGTATTAAGAAAGTTAATAGTATCATAATGCCTTGAATATTCAATTTCTTAAAAATAATGCATGTGTTGATCCTTTTTAAGTTATGGAAAACATTTGTCTCCGCATATATACTCTCTCTTTGTGGACACGTATTAATTTATTAAGTAGTAAAATATCATGCAAATGATTTTAGCTAGGGATTCTTCAGTTGTACCATTTGAAAGTGATTAAAACCCTTGTACATCATTTCTTGATTCTTTTTCTTGGGGCACTTTCAAATATCATGTATGACTAGGGACCTACTAACAAATTAGGTATGTCAGAGAACTCAGTATTAATAACTAAGAGCATCTTTAGTGGAATATGTTTGGGGACACATCTTAAAATAATTATAACAGTATTATAATAAAGAAAGAGAGAGAGAAATAAAGAGAGAGAGAGATGATATCGTTAGAGAGAGAGAGAGTTGTGAAAAGTTGTCTCCAATCATAGCTCGCCACGTCACTCCAATACACGACCCAAAACACTTCTTCTGCAAGACTCGTGTATGGCATCCGACACAACTGTTTTAATATTTTCCAATTTTTTAATTGGTTTAAGAACTGAGAGTATATGGCGATGTGGGTGGTCTAATATGTGTGCTCTCCAAGTTTAACATTTACGAGATCTTTTTCTCCTTTAAAGGTTGTTGTTCTCATCTTCACTTTAGAAAACTAAAAAAGAAATTAGAAAAAATAAATTTAAAAAAAAAATCGATGATAATGATACTTTTTTGTCCCTACAACAATTGGATGAGGACTGAGGAGTCATCATGTTACATAGTAATTAGTAATTAAACGACACAGTTGTGAACCATCCAGAAATTGGGAGTTTACAAGAGGTTGTAAACTGAATTTTAATTGAATCGAACCAACATTACTTTAAAATTGGTTTAACCAAATGGAGTGTATTGCTTGGAGACACTTCTGTAAAAGGTGCAAACTCTACGATCTTCATTCTCGCATAACAGGTACAAGAGATATCGTGGAGTTTTTTTGTAAAGAAGAAAGAAGCTCTGAAGAAGATGTTCAAGTCTACTAAGAAGAGAGTGTCTCTTACAACATACATTTTGGTTGCTACCACCATATGTTCAAGTTATATGGTCATTACTTTGAATTTTGTTGATCTAAACTAGAATTTAAGGAATTTTGTTATCGGTTTGAAGAATGTTTCTAATCACAAAGGAGCTACTATATCAGATGTTCTTCTAGAGTGTTTGGCTGAACGGGACATAGAGAGGCTCTTTACTATCGCGGTTGACAATGCCACAACCAATACTTTATCACTGAAGAAGTTTCAAGACAGGTTACTAGGAGATGACTCGTTGGTATTAGGTGGAAAGTTATTGCACATGCGGTGTGCTATTGTCACATTTTAAATTTGATAGTTAGGGAAGGGTTGCAAAAGGTGGAATCTTATGTGACTGATATCCGCAATGGGATCACGTATGTGAGGTCTATGATTCAGAAATTGAATTCATTTGAGTTGTGTGTTGACAACAGTTAATTGACTAGAGGAAGCTTGCCTTTGGACATAAACACTAGGTGAAATGCAACATATCTAATGCTAACCAAAACTATTAAGTATAGAACAACATTTGATAAGATGTGTCCATGTAGACTTAATCGTCGCATACAAACCATTTACTAAAAATTTAGATTTGTGATGTTGTTTTAAAAAACAGTATTCTTATGTTCAATGATATGTGGACATTGTCTACTTGATGAGGCTAATTTGAACATCAACAATAAAAGCCAAAGTCTGATTTAAACTCCATTAATGAAAAACAATAGAGATTCCAAATTAAAATGATAATAATTAATGCAAAGTCAATGAAATAAAAAAAGACTTTTGCATTAAGTTCAATATTGTTTTTGAATAAAAGTTTGTTTGTTAGTCAAGTTTTACTAAACTAGTTCTTGATCAAATAAGTATTTTATATTCTTTAGATGACCAACCACAAGTAAGTGTCTATGTACAACAGCGCGATGGACAATTATATAAGATAATGAATGAAAAGAGAGGCAACAAAGAGAGAAAAATGAAGAAAATAGAGAGAGAGAGAGAGAGAGAGAGAGAGAGAGAGAGAGAGAGAGAGAGAGAGAGAGAGAGAGAGAGAGAGAGAACAAAAAATTTGAGTTGATAAATAATTATTTTCTAAGGCTATATAGACTAATTTGTGGAAGCCCCCTTGGTCCAGTGGTTGAGACCAAGGATGGTGATTATGCTTCTACATAAGAGGTCTGGGGTTCGAACCCCAGATGTTACGATTATTGGTGGATTTTCCACTTGGAGGATTTATTGGTGGGTTTTCCACCTGGAGGTCTGGGTTTCAATTCCCGGAGTCAAGTTTACATGAGATCAATTCCCGGAGTCAAGTTTACATGAGATCTTCAGCATGGTGCTGGTGCAACCACTGGATATGGATCTTCAAATATGCAGGAGATGTAATAGTTCTCTTAATTTGTAATAGAATAATAAATTCAGTGTTAAAAAAAAAAAGGCTATATAGACTAACGGTGAAGTTATAGACACGTGTCGATGTAGACTTTGGTGGAGACGTGTTAGGAGAGCCAAAGACCTCCCTTTAACAGTGTGATGAGTTGTCTTATTACTATCGTTTCATTATTAGAGGGGGAGTTTGTGTGAAGGTTTTGAAATAATTAAGACAATAGAATAAAATTGGGATTTTTAAGGAAAAACAATTAATCCAAGATATATGATTGAGGTAAAATGTAGGTTACATACTAGCTTAGGCAAAGACCTCCTTTAACTTGAGTTGTATAAAAGATGGAGGCAGAGGAGATGTGACAGAGGACAAATAAATAAATAAATAAAAACATAAGTAAAAATAAAGGGGAGAATATATTTCGAAAAGTGCAACATCTTTACAAGGATGTTGTTGGTGTTTTATTATACTTAGGTTACTAAACTAATAATCATATTATTGATTGGTTCTACTTCTAATTTGTTGAATAATATCAATTAACATATACTATAGTTTGTTAGTCAATTAGCTTAAGTTTCCTTTAGCTTGAACTAATGTATATCAATAATTGACCATGTACACTTTACGGCAGGGCCGGCCCAGACCTAAAGTCCAGCAAGCTGGTGCTTTAGGCATCAAAATATTTTAAAGATTTAAAGGGCATCAATTTCCTAAAAGTTTCATGTGGTGTAGTGGTAGTTGGCCACGTGAACTACATGTATTGTTTGTCGGGAGTAGCACGTTCGAGTCCCAGTCTGTGACTTTTTTTACCAAGTTTTTTTTAAATGACTCAATTTTTTTTCGCTTTAGGCATAGAATTCTTTCGGGCCGGCCCTGCTTTACGGTTTAATGAAAAATATAATTCAGTATTAAGAAAGTTAATAGTATCATAATGCCTTGGATATTCAATTTCTTAAAAATAATGCATGCGTTGATCCTTTTTAAGTTATGGAAAACATTTGTCTCCGCATATATACTCTCTCTTTGTGGACACGTATTAATTTATTAAGTAGTAAAATATCATGCAAATGATTTTAGCTAGGGATTCTTCAGTTGTACCATTTGAAAGTGATTAAAACCCTTGTACATCATTTCTTGATTCTTTTTCTTGGGGCACTTTCAAATATCATGTATGACTAGGGACCTACTAACAAATAAGGTATGTCAGAGAACTCAGTATTAATGACTAAGAGCATCTTTAGTGGAATATGTTTGGGGACACATCTTAAAATAATTATAACAGTATTATAATAAAGAAAGAGAGAGAGAAATAAAGAGAGAGAGAGATGATATCGTTAGAGAGAGAGAGAGATGTGAAAAGATGTCTCCAATCATAGCTCGCCACGTCACTCCAATATACGACCCAAAACACTTCTTCTGCAAGACTCGTGTATGGCATCCGACTCAACTGTTTTAATATTTTCCAATTTTTTAATTGGTTTAAGAACTGAGAGTATATGGCGATGTGGGTGGTATAATATGTGTGCTCTCCAAGTTTAACATTTACGAGATCTTTTTCTCCTTTAAAGGTTGTTGTTCTCATCTTCACTTTAGAAAACTAAAAAAGAAATTAGAAAAAATAAATTAAAAAACAAAAAAAACAAAAAAAAAATTGATGATAATGATACTTTTTTGTCCCTACAACAATTGGATGAGGACTGAGGAGTCATCATGTTACATAGTAATTAGTAATTAAACGACACATTTGTGAACCATCCAGAAATTGGGAGTTTACAAGAGGTTGTAAACTGAATTTTAATTGAATCGAACCAACATTACTTTAAAATTGGTTTAACCAAATGGAGTGTATTGCTTGGAGACACTTCTGTAAAAGGTGCAAACTCTACGATCTTCATTCTCGCATAACAGGTACAAGAGATATCGTGGAGTTTTTTTGTAAAGAAGAAAGAAGCTCTGAAGAAGATGTTCAAGTCTACTACGCAGAGAGTGTCTCTTACAACATACATTTTGGTTGCTACCACCATATGTTCAAGTTATATGGTCATTACTTTGAATTTTGTTGATCTAAACAAGAATTTAAGGAAGTTTGTTATCGGTTTGAAGAATGTTTCTAATCACAAAGGAGCTACTATATCAAATGTTCTTCTAAAGTGTTTGGCTGAACGGGACATAGAGAGGCTCTTTACTATCGCGGTTGACAATGCCACAATCAATACTTTATCACTGAAGAAGTTTCAAGACAGGTTACTAGGAGATGACTCGTTGGTATTAGGTGGAAAGTTATTGCACATGCGGTGTGCTATTGTCACATTTTAAATTTGATAGTTAGGGAAGGGTTGCAAAAGGTGGAATCTTATGTGATTGATATCCGCAATGGGATCACGTATGTGAGGTCTATGATTCAGAAATTGAATTCATTTGAGTTGTGTGTTGACAACAGCTAATTGACTAGAGGAAGCTTGCCTTTGGACATAAACACTAGGTGAAATGCAACGTATCTAATGCTAACCAAAACTATTAAGTATAGAACAACATTTGATAAGATGTGTCCATGTAGACTTAATCGTCGCATACAAATGATCGTAGGTCAAATAATAAACCTAAATATGCAAACTACCGGATCAAATACGGTAATCAGTTGTAGCACTTTAGGGTCGAATCCACAGAGTTACACTACGAATCTATGGTATTAAAGTTAAGCTAAGACAAAATAAAATAAGAGTTTGTTTCTAACAACCTAACGAGAAATTAAATAAGCAAATAAATATAAAGGAAACATTAGGCATAGGGAAACCATCCGGGATGTGACAAAATAAATAAATCAATCAACAAGGAATATTAAAGTATGTTCTCGAACTCAATTCACAATAATATAAGTAATCCATTGGTCATGCTCATACCTAACTTAGTAATACTAAAATAGATCCTAAACCATTGGTTCGCCTATTAAAGTAAAACTAGCATTAACAAACATGATTGATATGTTCACAAGGTGCCACGACTTCAATTGGTTATAGGCCATGGATCACCTTGCTCAACTATATTAGTTCCAGTAACTAAACAGCACTTGTGATGCCACGAGAAGTTACCTATGATCTAGAACAAGTTAGCTACTCAAGCCCTAGCATTAAGAACAAATATAGAAGAAAAACTATAAAATAAATTCCCAAACTAACAACCTAATAATCGATCACATCCCTTCAGAATAACCCTAGCCTAATAAGGAAACTACTTAAACATAAAAACTAAAAAGAAAGCTATAAAATAAAACTATAAAAATATTAATAAAACTGGGGAGAGCTACAGCTCTCAAAAGAGAGAGCCACTGCTCTGAAAAGGTGTATTTTGATACAAGGTCGAGCCCTCCTTATATAGGAAAAGGGGAGAGCAACAAAAGGAAAGAAAATAAATGGAAAACTTGGAGAGGAGGTAAACTTGGGCCGCAATTCTTCATGGGATCGATCGATCCTAAGTGTGGACCGGTCGATCCCACTCTCTGCCACGTCAGCTTGGTCGGCAGGTTGACATGTCTTCAGTAAAGCGGCCATAACTCTTGATCTCACCGTTAGATTCCCTTCAAACCACTTGGAGATGAAAGCTAACTCCCTTAGCTATCTTGTGTCAAAATCTTAGCAAGATCCAACGGTGGGAAGGTCTTCGGCTGAGGCCATACTTCTGACGGGTCTGCTGGACTCTGCATCTTTCAAAGTATATTTGCATCCAAATTGATCCAAAACTCTTCCTTTTGCTCCAAATGCTCTTTAGACCTATAAAACACTAAGTAAAGCATATAGTCCTATATTCTATCTAATATAAGTTAGTTGACTCAATATTCAAACCTAAATCCTATATAGAAAACGGTAAAAATGGGACTCATCAATTCCCCCAGACTTGAATCCTTGCTTGTCCTCAAGCAAGAACAATCAAAAATACAAATCTTAAAGGGAAAGGTTTGAAAAACGGGAACTTACAACTTCTCGAGAATCTCTGTACTTCTTCCGTAAATCCATCACTCAAAGGATTGAGCCTACAACATGTACCAACCATGAACTTAGCAACTCTTCGTACTAGTGTCCCGAGATCTCAAGGAAGCTTCAAAATCTCCGTTGTTGACTCCCTACATTCATTCTTTACAAGCATGCGGTCTCAACGAGGGAGTATCGATCAAAGATCGCATAGACGCTTACCTTCTTCTAGCTTCCAAGACATTCTTCTTATGGTTCCTTTCCTCCTCTTCTCTTTTTCTTCATGAGATCGATTTCTCCCTACTTTTCTAGGGTATCATTCTATTTTTTTCTATCGATCTCTTTTCTCTTTAGCCCGGGGTTGGTTTTCATGAGTCCGAAGTATGCAAGGGGGTAACCACACATCCCTCGGCCCACTTCTTTGTTTACCACATCCCTTTTCTTTTCTTTTTCTCTTTTTCTTCTTTTTCTTATTCAGGAGAAGAGAGAGGAAAACCATACTTTTTTCGAAGTTATGCGCGTCTCAGAAAGCATTGAGTCAGAGGTCGCGTTCGATGTATACCAAGCCCCAAGTTGAGAAGATTAAGTCCAAATTAGCGTCTTGTCACGGGTGGAGTCAACGCCAGGTCAATCGGATTTCCAAGAGATAGGGACTTCTGGTGAGTTGTTCGGCTAATGGTGTTCCAATCTTCGGCTCTTCAAAAAGATAGTCATGACGGATAGCATAAGTTATTAGTACGAACACACGATTCACAAATGAAGTTCCAAGTTCCAACCATTTTGACTCAATAAAACGAATCAAATAAAAATAAAAATGTTAATGCAAATGGTCACATTCCTCCCCCAGACTTACTTCACACCGTCCCGGTGTGTAAAAAAAAACCAAAGGAAGAATTGAAATCGACAACAAAAGATAGTTATAATATACATATAAGAAAATCAAGAATCTAAAAGAAAAAAAGAAAGAAAAACCAGTGATCAAACATGTGGCGTTTCTGGAAAATGTGAAATGAGTCCTTGTACAGCTCGGAGCAGGGATCGAGCGGTCTTCGCGAGGGACCGATCGGTCTGGATCTTTGATGGTCGTGGACGTTGTCAATCACCAGGGGATTGATCGATCTGTCGACATGATCGATCGGTCTCTAGTGTCTAGAACAAAAAGTTTCGCATCTTCTGCGTTTAGTACCTATTCCTGAAAACACTCAACACCGGACGTGATTTCACCGTAATAAAATCCTAAAAACAAAACCAAAAATAAATAAAAACAAAGAGAAGGAGAAAGTATGGACAAACTCAATGGGTTGCCTCCCATAAGCGCTTTTTTAAAGTCGTTAGCTTGACTCTGGTTTCAGGCAGCAAGTGTGGCAGAATGAAAATTCGCTGCGAAGCAAGCTCTCGTCTGGTGCGAATGCGAAAGTCCTGTGGAAAGCTAGACTCCGAGCTCGTGTGGCTAGGTGTGGAAAGCCAAGTATGAGAGCGAAGAGACGGGTTTGGAGAGAACTCCTCATCATGCTCAGCTTGCACAGGAGACACTTCAGTTGATGCATCATCCTCCGGGTCTGTCTCATGTACTGGTGCTAGTGGTGTAGTTGGCTCGCGTGGAGGTGGAGGTGGTGGTGTAACGCAATCCGAGTCAGCAAGGAGTTCTTCTGTTTGGTCGTATTATAGACCCAACGCTCAAACTCCGTATGTGGCTCCTTCGGTGGCTCCATGGCAACGTACTCGCTCATATCAAAATGAAATGGAGGCACATGAGAGGAGTAGTGCTGAAACGGTGATGGGTGCTGCTAGTCTTAGGTGGAATCGGTTTCTCGCATAGCGCCCCAGCAGGCGGGTCAAAACCAATGTTCTCATGAGTCGCGAGAGAAGTCAAATCAGTACGAGGGAGATGGATATACTGGTATAGCCCATCATGACCCTAAAAACGATAGACTAGCGTATAGCAAATGAGAATATCGCTCGCGTACAAGTGCTCCCGATCAATGAATCGCACCTTATGCTCTAGTGGGGGATGCGCGATGGTGAAGTGACAATGGGTGATGATGGGAGTCACCAGGCTACCAATTAGGATCACCTTCT
Organism: Erysimum cheiranthoides; assembly: GCA_011420285.2. Classification (NCBI taxonomy): domain Eukaryota; kingdom Viridiplantae; phylum Streptophyta; class Magnoliopsida; order Brassicales; family Brassicaceae; genus Erysimum; species Erysimum cheiranthoides. The sequence goes on from CM022182.2 coordinate 5,877,089, forward strand.
TCGAGACCGAAGCTCGTTGTTATTCACCAAAATGAACTCCTGAACATCATTGAGAATGTCCATCGCGACCAAGATATCGGTTTGTAAAAACCGAGTAGGCTCGAACTTGTAGGCTTGTAGCGCAACGGTGTCATCTTGATCCTTGCGTGTCCACTCTCGCTCTCCGGTAGCTGGTTCCTGTCCGCTGCGTCGTCTAGGAGCTATTTCCTGGGTCAGGATTGATCGATCTCTGGTGTAGACCGGTCGGTTGTGTCAGCTGGATCTTCTTGGATCGCTTGTCTCTCTTCCAGACCTTCTCGGATCGTTTCTTAGAAGAATGAGTGTCTCCATCCAGGACTTTGTTGACATCATTCTCATCACCAAGGTCTTTTACCGGCATGACATGATGCGCTCGATCATACTCCGGACAATGATTTCTGTTGCTAGCCGCCAAATTGTTGATCAGAGTATTAGATTCTACTGCCGTGTTAGTCGAGAAATCACCTCAATATGATCCAATGGACTCTCCGAAGGCAATCCATAAAACAAGTTCTCTGCCACCAAGTGAATGATTTGGGGTTCGATCTTGTAATCATACCCCTCGTCTGGTAAGTGAATTGCAGTGCGATTGGAGTAGAACTTGTCTGGAGTGTGGTGTCCGCTAAGAGTGGGGCGACGAGCAGGTGGTGCCTTATGCAGATCGATCGGTCTGTTAGGGGGATCAATCGGTCCAGCGCGTGGAGGATGTCCGAGTCATCATAACGTGCAGGGGCTGGTGGAGGGAACAGCTGGTCACGAGCTTCTTCTCATTGTCTATGGTGAGACAAGAGCCACGTTTTATAGCTTCATTGGAAGGGGTTGCGTTGTAGAATATATTCTCATCGATGTTAGAGAAGGAGATCCTCTTATTAGGTAGATCGACAACTACACCCACTGTTGCAAGGACTAGTCTCCCAAAAATCAAAGGCATAACAGAACCTTTGGTCAACTCTACGACATGAAAATCAGTGGGGACCAAGCAACTTCCAATGCGAACATCTCTCTGCAATCGCCTTAGACATGAGGTTCATGCTAGATCCAGAATCACAGAGAGAATCGTTGAAGACCTCTCCATCAATTGAACATGGAACAACAAACTTCCCGGAATCTTCTAGCTTCGACACCTTAGTGAGCTTCGGGGTGAGAGTATCCCTTCGTTCCGCTAAGAATGCACTAATCTCTTCAAAGTCTTCTTTTCGAGCAACAATATCATGAAGAATCTTTCGGAAGAATGGTAACCACCCCAAAGCTTTGGAGAATGGAAGAACATCAATTATCTTGCGGGTTACCTCTTTGAAGCGTTTGTACGTCTTAGCATCAGGTTGCACCTTAGAAATGCGTGGATAAGGATGCTTTGGCTTATAAGGAACCACAACAGCTCTAACAACAACTTGCGTACCAGCATCATTCGAAAACAGGTCAGGAATTCCTGATTTCGCAGTGGGGACCGATCGATCTTATGGAGGATCGGTCGGTCCTGACCCTCTGGTCAGTAGAGCAGCGTCATATAGCAGACCGATCGGTCTAGGAGTAAGTCTGATCGGTCCTTCGTCGTCGTCGATCAGGACCTGTTGGGTTGCTGCAGTAGGAAGCTTCTCCTTAGCTCCAGCTTGAGCCGTAATTGCGGACAAGTTAGAGAAAACCGCATCACATCCAATCTTCAGCCTTGGAATCGGCAACAGGTGAAGGGATCGATCAGTCTATAGGATGGACCGATCGATCTGTAGTGCAGATCGGGACTAATCGCTGGATGTGTCGGATCGATCGATCGTTGTGCTGGATCGATCGATCCTGAGTTTCTTCGAAGGCTTGTACATCTTCAATCTCACTTTGAATCGTGATTGCATTGCAGAACTCTTTAGGATTATAGCAAGACGCAATCTCAGATACCCGCACGTTAAAAGAATTAACACGGGAAGCAAACTCTCAATCTTTCCATTGAGCTCGATGTACATGCTTTCCATCTTCTCATTCAAGTCGTGTGCTTCCACAAGACATCTCGGCCTCCACAAAACATCTCGGCGTCCGTAAACCCTAGCCGCCGCCGACTTCTTCTTTTTTTTTTTTTTTTTTGTAAAAATAAAGATAAAAAAAATCTTAGACTAAACCCTAATCTTAAACTCGTAGGCAAGCGTTATTGGTCCCCGGCAACGGCGCCAATTTGATCGTAGGTCAAATAATAAACCTAAATATGCAAACTACCGGATCAAATACGGTAATTAGTTGTAGCACTTTAGGGTCAAATCCATAGGGACCGATAAGTTACACTACGAATCTATGAGATTAAAGTTAAGCTAAGACAAAATAAAATAAGAGTTTGTTTCTAACAACCTAACGAGAAATTAAATAAGCAAATAAATATAAAGGAAACATTAGGCATAGGGAAACCATACGGGATGTGACAAAATAAATAAATCAATCAACAGGGAATATTAAAGTATGTTCTCGAACTCAATTCACAATAATATAAGTAATCCATTGGTCATGCTCATACCTAACTTAGTAATACTAAAATAGATCCTAAACCATTGGTTCGCCTATTAAAGTAAAACTAGCACTAACAAACAGGATTGATATGTTCACAAGGTGCCACGACTTCAATTGGTCATAGGCCATGGATCACCTTGCTCAACTATATTAGTTCCAGTAACTAAACAGCACTTGTGAGGCCACGAGAAGTTACCTATGATCTAGAACAAGTTAGCTACTCAAGCCCTAGCATTAAGAACAAATATAGAAGAAAAACTATAAAATAAATTCTCAAACTAACAACCTAATAATCGATCACATCCCTTCAGAATAACCCTAGCCTAATAAGAAAACTACTTAAACATAAAAACTAAAAAGAAAGCTATAAAATAAAACTATAAAAATATTAATAAAACTGGGGGAGAGCTACAACTCTCAAAAGAGAGAGTCACTGCTCTGAAAAGGTGTGTTTTGATACAAGGTCGAGCCCTCCTTATATAGGAAAAGGGGAGAGCAACAAAAGGAAAGAAAATAAATGGAAAACTTGGAGACGAGGTAAAGTTGGGCCGCAATTCTTCATGGGATCGATCGATCCTAAGTGTGGACCGGTCGATACCACTCTCTGCCATAACTCTTGATCTCACCGTTAGACTTCCTTCAAACCACTTGGAGATGAAAGCTAACTCCCTTAGCTATCTTATGTCAAAATCTTAGCAAGCTCCAACGGTGGTAAGGTCTTCGGCTGAGGCCATACTTCTGACCGGTCTGCTGGACTCTGCATCTTTCAAAGTATATTTGCATCCAAATTGATCCAAAACTCTTCCTTTTGCTCCAAATGCTCTTTAGACCTATAAAACACTAAGTAAAGCATATAGTCCTATATTCTATCTAATATAAGTTAGTTGACTCAATATTCAAACCTAAATCCTATATAGAAAACGGTAAAAATGGGACTCATCAACAAACCATTTACTAAAAATTTAGATTTGTGATGTTGTTTTAAAAACTATTATAAAGATACAATAGCGTTTTAGTGGTGCTATTAATAAGCATATTTCTTGTAGTGCTTTAGGCATCAAAATATTTTAAAGATTTAAAGGGCATCAATTTCCTAAAAGTTTCATGTGGTGTAGTGGTAGTTGGCCACGTGAACTGCATGTATTGTTTGTCGGGAGTAGCACGTTCGAGTCCCAGCCTGTGACTTTTTTTACCAAGTTTTTTTAAATGACTCAATTTTTTTTTTTGCTTTAGGCATAGAATTCTTTCGGGCCGGCCCTTCTTTACGGTTTAATGAAAAATATAATTCAGTATTAAGAAAGTTAATAGTATCATAATGCCTTGGATATTCAATTTCTTAAAAATAATGCATGTGTTGATCCTTTTTAAGTTATGGAAAACATTTGTCTCCGCATATATACTCTCTCTTTGTGGACACGTATTAATTTATTAAGTAGTAAAATATCATGCAAATGATTTTAGCTAGGGATTCTTCAGTTGTACCATTTGAAAGTGACTAAAACCCTTGTACATCATTTCTTGATTCTTTTTCTTGGGGCACTTTCAAATATCATGTATGACTAGGGACCTACTAACAAATAAGGTATGTCAGAGAACTCAGTATTAATGACTAAGAGCATCTTTAGTGGAATATGTTTGGGGACACATCTTAAAATAATTATAACAGTATTATAATAAAGAAAGAGAGAGAGAAATAAAGAGAGAGAGAGATGATATCGTTAGAGAGAGAGAGAGATGTGAAAAGATGTCTCCAATCATAGCTCGCCACGTCACTCCAATATACGACCCAAAACACTTCTTCTGCAAGACTCGTGTATGGCATCCGACACAACTGTTTTAATATTTTCCAATTTTTTAATTGGTTTAAGAACTGAGAGTATATGGCGATGTGGGTGGTATAATATGTGTGCTCTCCAAGTTTAACATTTACGAGATCTTTTTCTCCTTTAAAGGTTGTTGTTCTCATCTTCATTTTAGAAAACTAAAAAAGAAATTAGAAAAAATGAATTAAAAAACAAAAAAAAACAAAAAAGAAAATCGATGATAATGATACTTTTTTGTCCCTACAACAATTGGATGAGGACTGAGGATTCATCATGTTACATAGTAATTAGTAATTAAACGACACAGTTGTGAACCATCCAAAAATTGGGAGTTTACAAGAGGTTATAAACTGAATTTTAATTGAATCGAACCAACATTACTTTAAAATTGGTTTAACCAAATGGAACCTAAAAATGCCCACTAAAAACTCAATATATATGACTATATTTCGTTGTATAAATTGAACTTTACAAAATAAGCAGCGATTTAGTAATCCACATTTGATAGATTTTTTTTTGTTGTACATGTGCATGTGTGTGTTAGTGTCATGCATGCATTCTATATATTTATGATTTGCCAAAAAAGATAAAAACACATATGTTTCTAAATAATATATCTTTATAAAAAAATTTAAAAATACATATAACCAAATATTAAAATTACGTCAACATACTCTTATTTCCAAAAAAATATGATTCCTACCAACCCTAAGTTTCTTTTTCTTTTGCAATTGCTTTATTTTCTAAGGCTATATATAATTAAGATGTTGATAAATAATTATCAACAGTTGATGAGATGAAATGGACGTGTTGTAATTTTGCTTGCAAACTTTGAGTTGATTATTTTCAACATGTTAAAACGCATAAAATCCTCGAATAGCCACATGTCAAGTTTAAATTGATGAAAACTAACAAAAAAAAAAGTAAAAAAAAAAAAAGACAATGCAGAATTGTAGATTGGGAAAGGGTGTTGGTTTATGATTGGTTAATGAGATATGTGAGAGGTTTATCTCATCCTAATAATATCAAATTGTTTTTGTATTTTTGTATTTTTTATACCAAAATTCATCATTTCTTCTCTATAAATAGAAATTTGATTCATTTGATTCGAACAAAAAAAAGGGTATATGCACTAACTATCCTCAAACGAGAAATGAATTGAGTAAATAACTATGGTCAAATAGTAGGAAAGAGATAAACACTTTTACACCCAATTTATGACACATTTACCCACCAAGAACATACCCGATTCCCTTCCTTCCTCTACTCTTTCTCCCTTTCTCTCTTTTTCTCTTTCTCTCTTTCCCACTTTCTCTCTTTCTCTCTTTCTCACTTTCTCTCTCTCCATTTCACAACCTAGATTGATTTTATATTTCTTCAAGAAAGATTTTCTATTTCTTCCACAAAAATTGTTTATGGATTATTTTTCTATTTCTCCGAAACTACTATCTTCTTCTTTGTAACCACTTCTACTACAACAATAACCACCATCAGATCTGTAAGCTCTATTAGATCATTTATATCTACCATCACAACCATGACCTCCTCCAACACTTATTCCTCTTGATTTCAACACCAGTGATTCCTCTGAAACCATCATTACCTCTTCTGTAATCACCTCCATCACATTGAAAATCACCATCAAATTTGTAATTCCTGTTACTTCATTTGTATCTTTCACCGCCTCCTCTGTATCCACCACCACCACCACCATAACCATCCTCCACTGCCTTGACTAAACTCGTTCATAGTGGTGCCATTTTGACAATTTAATTATGTGAGATTAATGTGTTAATAGTTATGGTGGGAGCCGAGACTCTTGGAATCTCCTTCATCAAATATCATGTTTTTTTTTTCTTAACGTTCTCATTTTCTTTTGTAACATACTATTTTTTTGTATTACATGTTATTTCTTACTTTCACATGTTATTTTTTCTAAAACAGATTATTTATATAAATAACACATTAAAAAAATAATAATAATGTCATATCCAAAAGATAACATGATTTTTGGGAAAATAAAAAGAGTCAAAATAGTCACAAATATGTGAAAATAATAATTCGTAACCATGTAATTATCTTTTTATATGGTGTATGTTTTCAAAATAACATGTAATGTTTCAACGTTACATTATTATTTTACATGTATTTTTCAAAAATTACAACGTCATGTATATGCTTTTTCATCTTTAATTTATGAGGGTATTTTTGATTTTTTACACCCTCTGAAACATTACTTACCAATGTTTTCTCACACAGAGTTATTTTCTTAATTTTATCCAATAATTTAGTCATCTACTAATATTACCCCAAAAAAAATCCATTTTTTACTATATTTTATATTTACCCTTTGATAAAATTTTTGTTTAGAGCTTCAAACATGTTTTTAGTGAAAAAGATTCCAATAATGATTTTTAATACCCTAATCTCAACTCTTATCAATTCCAAAATCAGTCTTCCAACCCAAAAATATACCAAATTATGGATTTGCACCACATTTCTTCATGTCGTCACATGTTCCAAACTATCGACCGTATTGTGGATCGATGATATCATATTCTCAGTCGCCCCCTTAATTTTTTACTCCAGCAGGTAATGAAAATATTAAAGCAACTGAGTTCCCATAATCTTCTACACAACTCGCTATTGGTGGCATAACCGATGTTAAATTAAAATAGTGGAGTGGGGTGTCCAGGCAAATATTTCCCCCGAATATTTGAGATAAACATTATAAGACATATATGTGTGGACACATAATCATGGAACATCCATACGTCCTTATAATGTTGGGATAGACAATTTGTTACGTCTCTTGCCTCATACTTCACGCGGACGTGACCACCGATTAATATGTAACTTTGTCATACTATCCACGTGTGCTTCACTATACAAAATGTCTAAGCGGACAACTTATGTGAGTATAATTTACATGAATAAATTTGGGTGGACACGTAAAGGGAAAAAAAACTAATATGACCCATATAAAGTGTTTAATTGCTAGAATAACTCTAAACATTTGAGGGTTATTTGAGTTTTTTTAATGCCTAAAATATCCTTGTATTCCTTTGTTAGGAAAATAACACATAAATTTCTTATGGACAACAACTTTTGCGAGTAATAATTTTCGTAAATATAATCATTGACCAAAAATATATTAAAACGGATCTTAAAATGTAGATAAAATATAACTATAAGTTATTATTTTATTTTTTTAACAATATATATAATCATGATAAAATAAAATGATAATAAAGTGAAGGAGAGAAAAAAAATTGAGGAAGATAGAGAGCAGTCTCGGCTTAACAATTTTGAAAGCCTTAGACCATCATTATCAGAGGTTTTTTCTCATGTCCTTAGGTTTAAATTGATTTAATTTAAATCAAAAATGCCAAAACACTGAAGCAACGTAGCTTAAATAACGATTTTTGCTCTGCGTCCTTATTGCCATGTGTCGCCTATTGATTGGTTTGAGTGAAATTCTCTGTTTAATGGAAAAAAAGAATATCGATCTCCTCCGTTCGACAAAATCGATAATTTTCTTTGCTTTTTCCCAGAATCAAATTTCTGAGATCTCCTCCGATCGATTTTGATTTCCACACTCTCTGGTTCATGGATCTTCTTCGTCAATTACGCATCTCTTCTTCAATCCTATGCTTTAGTTTCCCGACTTGCAGTGTCCAAAGAGATCCGAATTCGTTCTCTCTCTTTCTCCACTGTTCTTCTCTCTCGCTCAACGAATGTAAGTTTGTGTCCATCATACTCCATCATTTGAGTCTTCTGGTGTTGTTTCTGTAGTGATTCGATCATATTCATATAGAAACCATTAGATTCTTATGCTGATTGCAGTTTCATTTAGTGAGATCGGTGAAATTTGCTTTGGTGATGATAATTGTAGGCTGTGTAAAGAGCATTTTAGCTGATTGAATTCTGAGATCCAGTACCTTGTGTATATCTCTGTTGATTGCTTTGTGTCTGGAACCTTGAATTTCTCTTGGATATTATGCATAATTATTTTGCTTAATTTGATTACTCTAATGACTTTCAATTGTTTTAATATCTGCAGTTTTATAATTTATATTAGTTTGCAGTTGAGACATGGATGAGATTGTTGTTGAAGTGGAGAAGACGAAGAGAGAATGGGAAGACGCGTATGAGTCGCTTAATTTCGTTTGTTTTTGAATGATTAATTGTTCTAATGACCATAAAAATGAAACTCTTTTGTTTGTTTATATGCAATTTTAAATTTTTGATGTGTTTCCTGACTAAGGAATTGTTTGAATCTTTAGAGTTTTTACAAGTTGATCAGAAGCTGGGCATGAAAAAAGTTCATGACTGGATGGTAGGGACATGTTTTCTTGCTTATTGCAATGGAGGGATTTAGTTTCCTAAGCAAGTGTCTTTATTACTTGTTCATGTTCACAAGTTCTGTCAATATATTCTGACTCTCATACGTCGTCTTTGCAGTGTGATCTTGCTCAACTCGGAATCAATATATTTGGTGATCTTCTTATATTTATTCTTATTGGCAATCATTGTATCTAGCTGAGTGCTCACAGTGCATCTTTTGTGGTCATATTTCTTATGGGGACAAAAGAAGCAAGGTAATGCTCACTTTCTCTTAAATGCTTAAGTTTTTTTACCAATTTCACTCATGCTAGATGATAGTTTATTGAAAAGGAGTTTGTTTTCTTTTATTTTCTAAGGCTGAGGATAAATCTAAGAGAAACAAGTCGAGCAAGAATACCATGGGCTTATTGGTTCCGTAAAATTCTATACTATCAAGTTGCTATGGTTTATCTCCTCACTCGACTAGTATTGAATGTTTCACAGGTTAGTTTCTGTATCTTTCTTTCTTTGTTTCTTTTGTATTCGATCAATACTTACATTTCAGGATGACTTCAATGTTCACAGGCATATCTGGCATTCTTTTTTATTGATGATTTGCAAATGGTTCAATCCGCTAAAGCTCTAGTAAAAGAAGTAGAACCACTGCAGTAAGCTTTCATCTCTATGGTCATCAAACTTTTCTCATCAATGTTTAATTTTCAGATTCCAGCAATAATCTACATCGGCAGGTTCGTTGTGTCGGAATCCTTGTTCAACAGGTCTATTACAAGAAACCATTAACTTTCACTCTAGAAAAACAGGTCTTGAACAAAACCTAAATGTGTTAACCATCTGTAGAACTTGCAAGAGGTTGTTGTAAACAAATCATCAGACAATGTTTTTAATAAATGTTGATAAGTATATGTTATTAATTATTAAATTTAATAATTTATTTACTAAGAGACAACATAAGTATCTACCAATAATCTTACAACCAACTCTTATATTAAAGTATTAATATACCATATTAAGGACAAATTTCTTAGGACAACCAATAATCATGCTCTTAGGCAAAACACAAAATATGGGCCTTTTTATATTATCAATAAACGATAACAAACAAATTTTACATATTAAATGTCAAACCATGACTATGTAATACTTCATTGAAAATTGAAAACAAAATTTAGTTTGTTGGACTAAAAAAAACAGTTACATAGTTGGTTTGTTACAAATAATGTTGCATAAAACATGACATAGATAGAGTTTCCACTCTTCATTCAACTGCGTTCCTGTATATTACATCAAAAATTTCACCTAAAAAATATATATAAACCATCGTTGCATCCTTATAAAGAGTTGAATGAAGATTTGTTGGTTGTTGGCGAGGAAAGCACTGAAATTTTGGAGGTAGATCGGCTGAAGATTGGATTATTCACAATCAAGCTCATCATTTTCGATGGATAGGTTGAGAAAGGCCGCTGGTGTTTGGTTAGAGTTTTCTTCTATATGTAACATTCTATTTATATACTAATTAATATGATGTAGTATCTATTTATGTAACAAATAGTTGATTTATTAAATTTTTTTTTAAAAAAATAAGATTAAATTATATGTCAAATGAATATATATGAATAAAGATTAAGAAAATAACATTCTGTGTTATATAATCATGGAACATCCATACATCCTTATAATATTGGGATAGCCAATTTGTTACGTCTCTTGTCTTATTCTTCACGCGGACGTGACTACCGATTAATATGTAACTTTGTCATAGTATCCATGTGTGCTTCATTATCCAAAATGTCTAAGCGGACAACTTATGTGAGTATAATTTACATGAATAAATTTGGGTGGACACGTAAAGGGAAAAAAAACTAATATGACGCATATAAAGTGTTTAATTGCTAGAATAACTCTAAACATTTGAGGGTTATTTGAGTTTTTTAATGCCTAAAATATCCTTGTATTCCTTTGTTAGGAAAAAAAATATTACAAAAATGCCATTAATTTTTTTTTTCAGCGTGGCATTTTATTACGAAAATGCCATCGGCGGATTTTTGGTTGATTTATAAAAATCTGCCGATAAGTTGTCACAGATTTATTTTTTGTGGCAGACTTAATTTACCGTGGCAGGTTTGTTTTATCGCAACAGATTTATTTCGACAGACTTAATATTTTCCACAGACTTATCTGTTAAGGTTATGGCAGATTTATTATATGTGACACACTTATTATTTAAAGACACTTGTTAAATTTCTAACAGATTTACTGTCTAAGAAATTAAATCTGCCACAGATTTAGTTTATATGGTAGACTTATTATTTAAAGACACGACAGACTTATAGTTTAAGAAAATAAATCTGTGTTAGATTTAATTTTTACGACAGACTTATTAATTGATGACACCACAGACTTACAAAACTATTGACAGACTTTCTTTTCTAAGAAAAATTTAGCATGTTGTAGCAGATTTATTTAAACAAAATATATGTGATAGCAGATTTGTTTCTGTTATGGCAGACTTATTATATATGTGGCAGACTGATTAACATAAAATGACTTATTGACCATTAAGAGAATAGGCAGTTACGGTTTAGTAGAACTTTGCCATGAAAATATTTTACACATAAATCGTCAAAGTATCTTGACAAAAGACTAGTCTAGCTAGGGGTTTCCAAACACGTATACAGATGAGTTTACAACAAAAATAAAAGTAAACGGTCTCGGGTTTACCAGTTCAGGTCTGAAAACATTGATGCCAACAAGTGCATAGTAGTAATTTGTGGGATTACATGGACATCAACCACCAAGAAACATAAAAAAGACGTGACATGCATGACACTTTAATTTTTTGTTTCGACATCATAAAAACCTATATACATCCTAAAAGTGTGAAACCAATAAAACCTGAATAGAACAAAGTTTTACAAAAAAAAAAAAATGGAACAACTAGGGAGAATCAGTGAGGTATCATATCAACAATGCATGAACACAGCCGTGTATCACGTACGAGTCATTAGTATACTCCACAGCCTTTATTGAGTTTACTAGACTGCTAAAAGCCACTCTACCCCATGGATGTTTCTCAAATGCATCTAGATCAAGAACTCTTTTAGCACTTGATAGCGGTACTCTAGACGCATGATGGATGCCATATATCCCAACAGAAAGAAGACATAACCTTCCCACCATCATCCTCTCTTCAGGACTAAAAGTCTTGCAACAAGCCATTACCTTCTCTAACTCTTTATACGTAGGTCCATCTGAGATTGGTACTCTCATTTTTTTCCAAAAGTCATGGTGATTGGCATCCCAATTGTGTTACTTGAAGAAGCCATACCTAAACACATGAAAGAGTAACTTCAAGTAAGCAATTATAATGGACATTGTTCCAACAATCAAGAGTTCAAGAACATGACAACCGGTTAAAAGCCTATTGAGAAATTCATCATCACCAGGGTACTTCATGATTTCAAAGCTCCAAGTTTTGATGGATGTGAAAGAAACAGAGACGAACAAGCATTCTACACCTTGTATACAAAGGCTCAAACTAGATACTAGATTCTCAGTTTGAGTAAGATAGGAGTACATAGTAACACAATTCAAGCACAAATCATTGCCTTTGAATATTATAAGAGATAAAACGCTACAGAGTTGTGGCAAACACTATAAGCTCAAGTGCTCAACATGACAATCAGAGGAATAAAGAAAAGATAATATTTGTTTCTTTCTTATAGTATGCAAAGACATTGAGAAACAACATAACAAAATGAAAGAGCTCAAATTTGGAAGACGCAAAGTCGAACTAAGAATTAAGCTTTCGTCCAATACACATTACACACTTTACAAACAGAGCATCACAAAAGAGACAAAGATAGCAAAGGAACCCGATTTCAAATACTAATTTTTAAGGAAATTCTAGAGAACAGTATGAAAAGAATCGAATCAAACACAAATGAAAAGGAAGTACCCACACAGAATTGTAAAATTCTTTAATTTGAACACATAATTAAACAAATATGAATGAGATCAAAGAGATGAAAAGCAAGTACCTTGAATTATTCTTGGGCTTTTCAATTTGTTCTTTCTCCTCCGTCAAATCGAGAGAGAGAGAGAGAGAGAGAGATTGGGTAATGGATCGCGACTCCAAGAAAGCTGCGATGCTCGTCGGAGACACGGCCTCTCCGAATCAGAGGCTCGTCGGAGACACGGCCTCACCGAATCGTTGCCATCCTCGGAGGCGGAGGTAATAATCGAAGGGCTCACAGTAAGTTTGGGATTCGAACAACTAGGGGAAGAGAAGAGTGATTGGGAGAAGGTAGAAGACGGAGGAAGAAGACTTATGTGACGACAACGAGACTTTTGATTTGATTTTGTCCTTTTAGGTTTTTTTTGTTTATTTTGGGTTTTGTATTTTAGGTTTTAATTCATTCTTTTTTGGGTTTTTATTAATTTTAATTGTTAATAATTCAAATATATGACCCCCAAAAGGGTACTTTAGATTTTTAACCAAAGAGTTGGGTTAATATAGTTTTCACTTTTTCTAGGGAGTCAAATGAGTTATTTTTGTAAAGAGTGGAGTCAATCTGGGCAAATTTCAGTAAATTTTTTATGGACAACAACTTTTGTGAGTAATAATTTTCGTAGATATAATCATTCACCAAACATATATTAAAACGGATCTTAAAATGCAGATAAAACATAACTATAAGTTATTATTAAGTTTTTTTAACAATATATATAATCATGATAAAATAAAATGATAATAAAGTGACGGAGAGAAAAAAAATTGAGGAAGATAGAGAGCGGTCCGAGCTTAACAATTCTGAAAGCCTTAGACAAAACACAAAATATGGGCCTTTTTATATTATCAATAAACTATAACAAACAAATTTTACATACTAAATGTCAAACCATGAATATGTAATTCTTAATTGAAAATTAAAAACAAAATTTAGTTTGTTAGACTAAAAAATAAGTTGCATAGTTTGTTTGTTACACATAATGTTGCATAAAACATTACATATATAGAGTTTCCACTCTTCATTCAACTACAATCTTGTATATTCCATCAAAAAATTCAGCTGAAAAAAATATATATGTTAGTGTTTTCAAAGAAAGAAATGATCATATGAAACGTTTCATTCTAGCTTTTATTGATGCAAACTCATTGATAATTGTATCAAAATCCATAGTCTCCAAAACATCATTTTCAATGCATAAAATTGCTAGACCGTACCATTCAATCTTTCTTGAGACATTGATGATCTCATATAGTTTTTCAGCAATTTCAACTTAGAAAAACTCCTTTCAGCTAATGCCATAGTCACATGAATGGTTAGTAAAATTTGGTAAACAATAACAATATTTGGATAAAATATCCACGTCCTTTACAAATTCAAGAACCTGAATAGGCATCATTGCTTCATCGGATAAAATCACCTGCAAAATTCTTAACTCAGAATAAGATCATCTAAATCAACATGAAAAAATGTATCCCTACTAGCTAGGATCTAACCCGCGGACCGCCGCGGGTGTATATTCTTTTATTATACATTATTTATTGGTTTTATTGGTTAATGAAATGATAATAAAAGTGGTAGATGAATATTAAACGTACGTGATTAAACGAAAGTTTGGAGTTGTTGGGTTTTTGTTTTGTGAAAATTAGAATGGGACATTAGTATTAACTAAGATAAATGTATTTTACTATTTGAAGAATTGGATTAAACCCGTGATCCACCACGGGTGTATATGTATTTATATTTTTTGTTGGTATATTTAAATTAATAGTGTTTATAGATTATGTAGGTCTATTATAGTATATATTATATAACATGAATATTAAACTTTAGAGTTATATTGATAAAAAAATCGTTAAAGAACGCTAGTCAACCCGTGAGCAAGCAAAATATCCTGGATTTATTTATAATTAGTTACAATTAGAAAACTAAATAAGGGCGAAAATCTCAATTGCTCCTCAGAGCCAAAGAATTAATCTACATACTCTTCTCTAATCCACATACTCTCTCCTTTTAATGAAAGGACGAAATTACCCCTCTACGACCAGTTATACCACGTATACCTGGTACAACTGGTACAACTACCTACCAGTTGTATACGTATACCTGGTACAACTACCTACCAGTTGTACCACCCTAGTTGTACCAAAATATACCCTAGTTATATTTGTTAAATCCCGCATGGGGGATTCGAACCCTGGGCACGCGCGCGTGCGCATGATGCTCGCAACCACTGAGCTACTGTGTTTTTCGTTGAATATTTACCCATTTAATTATATTTAACCCTTATCACCCGGAATCAACCCTCATTAAGGGTATTTTGGTCTTTTTACAATTGAGGAGTATTTGAGATTAAATTTTAAATCTGAAGAGTATCTCAGATTAAAACTCACTAAATAAATAAAAATTTAGCTAGCTATGAGATTAATTCCAAAAATATATATGAAAAAAGATATAGATAAAATTAATATATGATTTAAATAAACCATGACAAAGTTATCGTTGAAAAATGCTAGCCAACCTGTGAGCCAATGAAAAGACCAATACATATATCATGTGAAAATTGATAATAAAAAATATTTGCCTCAACAAATGCTCCAAATTTTTTTATCACAACGATTTAATATTTTATATTAACAAAAAAATTAATTAAAATGTAATTTATTATTAAATCCATAGATTTAGTTCTGAAAATATCTAAAAATGAAGGGAGATTTGCAAAAATACCCTTTTAGCCATGCCCTTATGCAAAAATGCCCTTTCACTTTGTCACTTTGTAAAAATGCCCCTCATTTTATAGCAAAAGGACCAAATTGCCCTTAATGATCAAAACCCTATCCTCAAGACTCAAAACCCTATCTTCTTCAAAATTTTCCCGCCAAATTTCCAAAAATTTTCCCGCCAAAATTTTTGAAAATTTTCCCGCCAAAAATTTCGAAAATTTTCCCGCCAAAAATTTTGAAAATTTTCCCGCCAAAATTTTTTCCGCCAAAAAAATCATATAAAAACCATGTAAAAACCATATAAAAACCATGTAAAAACCATATAAAAACCATGTAAAAACCATGTAAAAAAAACCATATAAAAATCATATAAAAACCATGTAAAAACCATATAAAAACCATGTAAAAACCATGTAAAAAACATATAAAAACCATGTAAAACCATGTAAAAACCATATAAAAACCATGTAAAAACCATGTAAAAAAAACCATATAAAAACCATATAAAAACCATGTAAAAACCATATAAAAACCATGTAAAAAGCCATGTAAAAACCATGTAAAATATATTGTTTTTCCCGCCAAAATTTTTTTCCGAAAAATTTTTCCCGCCAAAAAATGTTTTTTCGTAAAAAAATTTTCCCGCCAAAAATTTCCCGCCAAAAATTATTGTAGTTATTTATTTTTTGAATATAATATTTTTTAAATAAGGTTTAAGTTTATAACATAAGGGCAAAATGGTCTCTTCAATACAAAATATAGAGGGGTAGATCTGAGAGGGGTATTTTTGCAAAGTGACAAGGAAGGAGGGGCATTTGTACCAATTTCTCAAAAATGAATGGTGATTTAGGTTATTTTAGTAATATACTGTAGATTTAGTTCCTAAAATTTATGATCATGAATTACGCTGCAATTATAACTTTCCAATTAATTCTTTTTATAATTTTAAAGTATATCTTTATTAATATCCAATCTCGTTTTTGGTAATTTTAAAATGTATTTCATTTATTTTTTGAAAATGAAAATTTATGATAAAATTGAATCTTAAGAATATTAAGATTAAATTTATATATATATTTACATATATTTTTAATTTATTGTTAAAATCATGTATCTATTTGTAAGTGTATTTTTATAAATAAAACTTAATTAATATAAATCTCTATTTTTAAAAAGTGTTTAGAGACTATTTGTGATGATTTAAAAAATTAAATTGATCGTATAAGTAAATGATATTTTTTTTTGATGGTGTATACCAATTATTTTTATTATTCATTTATTTTATTTATAATTACAAAATATATTTTATAATAAAAATAAATTATTTTCGTAAGAATTGTCTTTTAATATTTTTTAAATTCTAAAATCGAGAATTTCATTAATTATTTTACAATAAATTTTTGACATAATATGAAAGTAGAATATTTTCGAAAACTAATATTGGATATTTAAGGAATATATGGTAGAGATAATTTAGGAAAAGACATTAATTTCACTTAGTAATCAAAATTTTTCCTTCTTAAAATCCGATAGAATTGGATTATCCGTCTGACCCGTATCCAAGTTGTTCAATTTCGGATCAAGTTATTTCCTTATTTGCGAAGTGTACTTCGATTTTAATATAATAGGGATACTATTAAAAGAGAAGTACGTTTTCTAAATAAGGCAAGGAGTTTTCGGGTAATTACGACATGTGCCATTGGTTTTACACATGAAAATCGATTTTCATTAAGGGTATTTTCGTCAGTTTACAAAATCAATGCTAATTGGGTCGGGTCAATTAAATTGACCCGAAATTAAACTATTTGGTCCGGCTTAATTGGGTAATCCGTATGACCCGTGTTTTAAGAAGGCAAATTTTCAAATCCCTTAGATATTAGTTTCCCTTCCTAAATTTTCTATACCTTAATAAATTAGATTAATATAAAAAATTCTAACTAAATATTCATAACAATCGCATATTCCTTAATTTATCTACCCTTCCTAATTTATCTCTACCATAATAAATCCAATTAATATCACATCCAAACTAAATATTCTAAATTACAGAATATTCCATAATCTTAGTCACTATTAAGTAAGCAATTAAAACGAAATTCCCTTAAATGATACAAAATTTCTATTATTACGGTTTAATTGGACAATACTAATCAAGATCATAACTATAAAATCCTAATTAAATATTCAAAATTTTATATTTTCTAAATAAATGTAACCAATAATAGAACTTTGTATTTGTGTAAACATAATAATAGGTTGTTAATATATAAATGATTTAGATTTACTAAAATAACTAGATGATGACCCGCGGTATACATCTTAGAAGTTTAGACGTCTTATTTATTGGATTGTAGTTATATGAGTTTTTTTGTACCTTAAATATTATATTACTATAGTCTATTTGTTTAAGGAATTATACATAATTTGTTTGGATTATGACATAGTTATATAGAATATATTGTAATTTAAAAAAAAATTTCTTGTGTTTGGTAATATAATTTATTTGAGATAATATAATTTTTTCTATATAAACAGTATTTTAAACAAAACTGAAAAACATTTTTATAAAAATATAAGCAACATTCAAAAATAATTATGTGAATTCTATGTACTTAGTAATAAGTAACAAAAAAGTTTTTTTTTTATATTTGTTACTCTGTTAATTTTTATTTTTGGGAATTTTTGAACCCGTTACGTTCCATCCCGTTCTCATTCAAATGGGACATCTTTTTCGAGTCCCAAATATCCGTTCCATTACCGTTTTCACAAAGTTCCGTCCCAAATTTTCGTTTTTCCACCAAAATATTTTAATTTATTTTGATTCTATTATGACTATATGGTTTATATTTAATAAATTATATAGATTGGTTTGGCTTTGAATTTTAAATTTATAAATATTAAATCGCAAAAAAAAGTTTTTTTACAATTAGATCCGAATCCGACCCACAAAAACGGAATGAAATCGGATTCGGTTATGCTTGAAAACCTGATTGGTTTGTATGTGATTAAAATTCCGGTTTTTCTTTTGGTTTGGGTCTAACCCGTTCCAAAATTAATTTGGATAACCGAATTAAACCGAACTATATATACTTATTTTCCCCCAAATAGACTAACCCTAGTTCCTCCTCTTGTTTTCTCTTCGACTAACTCCTCTCTCATTTTTTCTCTTCGACTCAGTTGCGTTTCCGGCGAAACTTCAATCAAGCTGGTCTCGTCGCACCAAACGAAGCCGAGTACGAACTCTGTCTGGGTGTTTCCTCTTGCAGCTTCGTCGCATTCCAAAATTTCTCAGGTAATTTCTATTTTTTAGTTTTAGTTTCATTTGGTCTAAAAGATCCGACCCGATTTAATTACAATTCGAGATATTATGGCTGCAGCCCAATTCGTAAGAGTACTTGGATGATCTTTTGTGTTGAAGCCCATTTAAACATGTGATCCACTTTTCAAATATTCCCGATTTACGCCAATTCTTTTTCCTCAAGCCACAATCTCTTTAAAACTTCCATATTCTACCAGAATGTCACAACCAAATCTTAATCATTAATCATCAAAATAACAACTTATTGTATCTTAGAATTAATTAGTATCAAATATAAACAGAAACTACCATATAGAAACAACTTTTTTGATTGATTTGGGATATTTACCGTAAATCTATGATAATATCTTACACTATCAATCAATATCTTTCTAAAATTAGAGTTTCCTTTTGTTTGACGATATCTACTAAACAAAAAGGAAAATTTATATATTATAATTAGAAAATTTACATTTCTTTTATTTCCAAATTATTTTCTTCATTTAAAATTTATACTATATAAAACTAACTTTTCTTATTTGTCTACTACGTAATATTTTAGCAAGTTTCTATTTATCTTATTTCCATATTATTTTCTTCAACCAACTTTTTACATTTGTCTACTACGTAATATTTTAGGAAGCTTACATTTCTCTATTACATAATATTTTTAAAATTTTACATTTTACATTTCTCTACTACGTAAATTTTAGAAAATTTACATTTCTTTTATTTCCAAATTATTTTCTTCATTTAAAATCTATACTATATAAAACTAACTTTTCTTATTTGTCTACAGTACGTAATATTTTAGAAAGTTTCTATTTATCTTATTTCCATATTATTTTCTTCAACCAACTTTTTACATTTGTCTACTACGTAATATTTTAGAAAATTTATATTTCTCATATTTCCAACTTATTTTTTATTTAAAATGTTAATTAGTGAGGTATCTAATCGTGATTGGTCGTCTAAAATCCTATGTGGACGGTCTTATAAGCATTTAGTCTCAACTTTTATATATTTTAGGAAGTTTCTATTTATCTTATTTTCATATTATTTTATTCAACTAACTTTTTACATTTGTCTACGTAATATTTTAAGAAACTTACATTTCTTTATTACATAATATTTTAGAAAATTTACATTTTACATTTCTCTACTACGTAATATTTTAGAAAATTTACATTTATTCTATTATATATTTTAGGAAGTTTCTATTTATCTTATTTCTATATTATTTTCTTCAACTAACTTTTTACATTTGTCTACGTAATATTTTAAGCTTTCTTCAACTAAATTTTTACATTTGTCTATGTAATATTTTAAGAAGCTTACATTTTTTTATTACATAATATTTTAGAAAATTTACATTTTACATTTCTCTACTACGTAATATTTTAGAAAATTTACATTTATTCTATTATATATTTTAGGAAGTTTCTATTTATCTTATTTCCATATTATTTTCTTCAACTAACTTTTTACATTTGTCTACGTAATATTTTAAGAAGCTTACATTTCTTTATTACATAATATTTTAGAAAATTTACATTTTACATTTCTCTACTACGTAATATTTTAGAAAATTTACATTTATTCTATTTCCAAATTATTTTTTCTCATTTAAAATGTTAATTAGTGAGGTGGCTAATCGTGATTGGCCGTCTAAAATCCTATTTGGACGGCCTTAGAAGCATTTAGCCTCAACTTTTATATAGTATAGATTTTGCGAACCTAATTCAAGAGATATTCATCTAACAACTACCATTTCAATAAAGATATATTTCGAAAATCTTTCCCATTGGTAACTAATCTATCCAAAAACAGCATATTCTTTAGGTTATGCCTTTGATACGTACCCTATCTACTATCCTATATATATATATATATATATATATATATATATATATATATACCATGCGAGTATACATTCCCAAAACATCTCAACTTTCAACATCGGATTTAGCAAACAAAGCAGTCTATCAACTATCAACCAACCATGAATCGAGCACAAGCAGTCACTTACCTTGCTGACGTGAAGCCATACAAGAGAACATGAAGTGTGCATGTGAAAATCCTGCATACCTGGAAACAATACACGGCTCAATCAGGAGAGAGTATGAAATGGTTCTATCTAACCAGAAGGTACTATATACTATATTGTATTACAATTTCTCTAACGTTTAACCAGTTTCTCTGATACTAATGTAGTTTACACAATGTATGCAGGGAACCAAAATTCATGCTTCTGTTAAGAAGACCATGGTGTCCAAGTATGAGAATTATTTGTGAAAGTGTCAACTTTCAAAGGTATACAAAGAACTTGCCTATCTCTTATGTTATGACTCTTGCCTATCTCTTATGTTATGGGTTTACATACAAAAACTTTGTAAAAACTGCTTTATATTTTTCAGGTGAGAATCAGATTACAAATGCATTTGATGCATCAATTGTGATAATCAATCTTATGTTACCAGATGTTGAGAACTTTAAACAGAGGTGATTTATATACTAAATTCATATATATAACATTATATGAAGTTTTAACTAAATACTAATCATTATTTTTCCTTAAATGATACAAAATTTATATTATTACGGTTTCATTGGACAATACTAATCAAGATCATAACTATAAAATCCTAATTAAATATTAAAAATTTTATATTTTTTAAATAAATGTAACCAATTATAGAACTTTGAGTTTGTGTAAACGTAATAATAGGTTGTTAATATATAAATGATTTAGATTTACTAAAATATTTCCTAAACATTTCCTGTGAGCAAATATTTTTCCACTTTTCCTGAAGAAAAAAACAAAATTATGTTAACAAAAATATTTACTATTTAATATCACGATTATTAATTTCCTTTTAGATAAACATGTATTGATTTACCACTTTATTTTTTTGGCTTAACTTAAAAAAACAAATAAAGGAGTACCCACTATCTACTATATAAAAAATAGCATACTCAACACATCTGACCAGTATATCACATCTTCAATGTTTCAAATGTTAAATTTTTAGAAAAATCATAATACTTATGTTATATTGGATTCTATTTTCACACTTTCTGACCATACGTTTTATTTTATCTTACAATATGTATAACAATGTCAAAGTAGATGAAGATGATTCGTTGCAGGTTCTCCGTTTTTCTGAAACTAAATCTTTTAAGGTAAACCTTTTTATATAATCTTAATCTATATAAATTCTTATACTGCTAATATGCTTATATTTTTATTTTTACTATCTTGCTTATAACACTATGCATAAGAAAATACTATAACAATCATTTTGCTTATATCTTCAACTTCAAAACAACATGTGTATATATCTTAGGTTTATATGCATATAAAACCAAGACAACGACTTTTGTTATTTGGCCGTATTATATTTTCTTTGATTATTTACATTTTTGTTATGACAGGGAGAGGAAAGTTTGATACAGAGAATTTAGTAACAAGAGAACATCTCCTAAGTAAAAAGAATTTCAAGAGAACCCAAGGAAGATACATGTGAAGCTCTACCTGAGCAAAACTCAGAAACAACAAAAACATCTCTTTGATTTTCTTTAAGAAAGAGAATCATGTAGTGAATCGGATTAGGAGTTTGGATTGTCAAGGTTTTTTTTTCTTTTTTTCTTTTAAGTTTAAGAGATGACTTTCTCTGTTGACAAAAAAAAAAAAATATGACTTCTCTCTTTTTGTTAATAGAATTTTAATATTGAAGTGTTTGCTATTTTAGGTTTTGCTACATTCGATTTAGATAAATTTGAACTGATATAATGAAGTTGTTTGTTGATATGCGCAAACAATATTTGTGATGTGAAACTTGATTATTTTGTATTGTATCTAATTAATACGTAAACTAAAGCTTATAATTTCAAAGTACTTCAAATATAATAATTTAGAGATTTGGTTATTAGAGGGTAAGGACTACAAACAGACTTTCACAACTCTTAATTTTAAATGATCATATTCTCCTAAAGTCCGCTAATTTTTATATACTAAAAAATATATAAGACATATCAATTTATCTAAATTGTACTACAATTTATCTAAATTGTACTATAGAATTAATTTTGTTAAAAAACTCCAAATAATCATGCAATTTTGAATAGTTTGTTTTTTTAATTCTTAATTCTGCTTATTTAAATATAAGAGTTATTTTATGGTGTAC
Source organism: Erysimum cheiranthoides (assembly GCA_011420285.2). Lineage (NCBI taxonomy): Eukaryota > Viridiplantae > Streptophyta > Magnoliopsida > Brassicales > Brassicaceae > Erysimum > Erysimum cheiranthoides. The sequence goes on from CM022182.2 coordinate 5,899,979, forward strand.
TGTATATAGATAGAATCGATTTTGTTAAAAAGGTACAAATAATAATAAGTTAATGACCAGAGTTTAAATTATTATAATTATCAGTATCATTAAGGGTAAATCAAGATTAAAATTTGTAAAAACAAAATAGATGGATGTAAAATTGACTTAGATTTAATAGATTTTGATTCGAACATTTAATTCCATATTAATTCATAGAAATATATTATGATATTTAAAGACATAACAAATCAAATATAAAGTTTGTGGAATTTTATTAGTAAATAAAAATTAAATATATTTTCTTCAAATATCATATCTTCTCAAATAAATTCAAATAAAAAGTATTATATATTATGGAACGGGTTATATAGCGGGACGAATTATATAGCCGGATGGATTACATAACGGGACGGGTTATATAGCAAGGCGGATTATAATCAATATTATATAAATTTAAAATATCATTAAGCCGGTGTTACAACACGGGTTAAATCTTCAATTTATTATTTTGTAAACACTACCAAAAATAATTTGTTTCTCTTAATTCTCTAGCAAGTGACATTAACTTCACCGAGTTAAAAAAGAATCCAAAAACAGTTTCAAATGTTCTCATTTGTTGAAATCTATCATTCAAAGAAGCAATTGCAATATTCATACAAAAAGAAAGAAGCAATTGCAATATCCACAACAACCAAAATTAATTAATTTTAAAAGCATTCTCCGCTGCGTGAATTACTTCATTATGATTAGTTTTATCAAACTGTTTTTTCTAAAACTTCAACGTTTACTTGGAAGTAAAGCATCCACATCCATATCATGAGCAAGAATTTTAGCTATATCCATACTAGTGTTAAATCCATCGTTTCTATATTTTTCAAAGAAAGACATCACACATTCTACTTGCTTCATAGCATTATCAATACACATGAATTGAGCTTGTAATTTCTTACTTACCATGTTAATACCAAACAAAATGTCATGCCAAATAATAATACCAAGTAAAAACTCAAAATTCACAAGCGCATCAACCAAACATTAAGTTTCAACTCTTTGATATAGCATCATCACACAAATCATATAACTCTAGTAAAGCTGATCTTATTTGTGGAGGTTGATACTTTATAGTGTTAACACTTTTGATTCGACTTTCCCATATAGTATTAGACAGATTTTTTACCGTTAAACATGGAAATGCTTAAGTAAAATATTGCATCTTTTAGTAGAGCTTGAAAATAAAGTGTATATGCATTGCACAATTCTTAAAAAGATACAGATTTCATGCAAGAATGTGCCATGTCACTAACAACAAGATTCAAACAATGACAAGCACATGACATAAATAATGCTTTGGAATTAATATCAAAAAATTGTTTTTGAACTTCTTGATGTTTTCCCTTCATATTAGAACCATTATCATAACCTTGTCCTCTCACATTCTCAATATCAAGATCAAAAGACTTAAGAGCATTTTGTAATTCATTAAAAAGACCTAGTCCCGATGTATCATCTACCTTTAAAAACTCTAAGAAATACTCTTCTATTCTTATCCGTTTATTTGACATATTCACGCATCGTATTATTATACTCATTTGCTCTTGATGACTCACATCCGGTGTACAATCAAGGATAATAGAAAAATATTTTTGAATCTTTAATAATACTTGTGATAGAAGTCCTAACCTTATAAGCGAGAAGAGAAATCAGCTCATTTTGAATGTTATGCCAAGATAGTGATGATGTATCTCATGAGTTTGGATGCGTCGAATATGATCCTACATAATCACATCAAATTCAGCAATCATCTCAATCATCTCAATCATCCCTAAAAAAGTTACCATTACTATCTTGGTAAAGCTTCCCATTTGATCCTCGAATGGCTAAATTTCTTTTTGAAAGACATTTCACAACTGCAATTATTCTAAATAGAACTTTCCTACAACGCTCTTTTTCTTTTGCAATCTCTTGTTGGAATTATTTATCAATAATTAGATTACTCTGAATTATAATTTTGAATCATTCCAAGTTCTCATATTAGCCATATGCACTTCACTTTTCTCATGATTTTTTAGTCTATCACTAATATGTTTCCAATCTCTTAATCCTTTGTTTGCTAATAAATTTAAGATACCATGAGATTTAAATAATTTACAGCAAAAAAACCATACACCTTATCCTCATGTTTTGAGTAAACAAGCCACTTTCAATCATGAACCTCTCTATTATACAACTTTCTAAAATAATTTCTATATGCAAAATGCCTTCTAGTTTCACCATCAATAGGAAACTCAAAATTCATCTCTCTTTTTGGCCCTTTTTCAATCAATAAATCCCTTGTTTTATTGTCAAGATTATTCCAATTTTTAGGATCATAGATATCAAAAGAAGGAATATTGGATTAGATACATTCTCATGAGATTCATTCACAATATCATCTAATTTTTCACTTGGATGATCATTTGGATTCTCATTAGTATTAACACTATGACTCGCACAGTCTGTGGTTCTCTTTTTAACAAACTTATCTAAAGCTCTTCGTTGACTTTATACAATTTTTTTGACTTCTTTTTTTTTCTTTTTTCTTTTTTATCATTTCCACACAACACCATAATTTAAAGAAGGAACGATGTCACGTGAAAATCTGAAATATGTGTAGACACTACAAAACAATACTTGAATAGTTGAACGGTAGAACCCACAACAACGTGCTAGAAAAAGTCACTATATCCACATAGAAAAAAACAAAAGCAATTGATCAATAAACAATAAAATCAAAAGCAATTCAGAAATAAACACTGAAATCAAAAGCAATTCAGAAATAAACAATGAAATCAAAATCAATTCATCAATAAACAATGAAATCAAAAGCAATTCAACAATAAACAATGATATCAAATAGTCAAAATAGTGACCAAACAAGCAAACAAAGAATTTTGTATAATCGTTTAAAACTTACCCAAATGTAAGAAGCAAATTGCAATGAAACTATTGAAGAATATAAAAAGAATTTCTTGTCGGCTAATGACATTGATCTCTGGAAAAAGAACACAGTTTTTCCCTTTTCTGAGATTTAGATTACGTGGAAAGGAAGAGTCTTAATGTTTTATTATTTTTAATAACATGGGCAGAGGAGCTTTTATCTTTAAAAGAAATCAGACCTTAATATATGTTATCTAAATGTTATATGAGCCCTTAAAAAGATTAAAATAATTTTTTAATTATTTTTCTAACAAAAAATTAAAAAAATTCGGACCCTTAAAATTGTGGGCCCATGGAGGTCGCCCTTCTCGCATCACGTCTAAGCCGGGGATAATAGAGAGAAATAAAAATGATTATTGTTTTAAAATGGAAAGTAAATTGTGAGGGAGAAAAATAGATAAGAGAGAAAGGAGAGATAAGAGAGAAATGAGAGATATATGAGTACAGAAGAATAATTGTCATTGATTAGGTAAAAGTATGTTGGTATTCAGAAAGTGTCTTTTTTTGTTTTTTTTTGTCACCGGAGAAACACAACTCTTTCAATAAGTAACCGGTCGAGAACTCTCCTCAAGGGAGAGCCAAGTCGATATCGATGTACTTACATGAGCGAAAATAGAACCACGCGCCCTTGCCTTCTTAGCAAGAGAGTCAGCGTGGGTATTGTTCTTTCTAGGAATATGTCTAATACAAAATCCTGGGAAAGATGTCTTCAGAGTCTTGAAGCTCTGGATTTCCACTGCAAAGTTATATATGCCAATCTAAGGGGCTCTCAACGATCAAAATCAGCTCAGTGCAATCAGTTGCGAAACCAATGTTTATTTTGCCAGCCGTAATCATGCATTCAATTGCCCAAAGTAGGGTATCAATTTCTGCTTGTAGCGGCGATAGTCCTCTAGATAAGGACTTTAAGCCCACCAAACTCACATGTTCGCCCTCTTGTACAACCCATCCATGACCACTAAAGGGATCGGTCACAAGCCACAAGCCATCTATATATCTGGCACTCTTGTGTAAAGCCGCCTCTGGAGAGAGGTTCCTGTCCTAGGTAGGTTATGACATCTACAGGTTCTTCTTTCGTGTTTGCTACACGCCATGCTGCTTCTTCGGATATAGCATGTTCTAAGATCTCTTGAGGTGATTCACTAACATTTTCGAAAATGAATCTGTTTCTAGCCTTCCATAAATACCATAGTATCCATGGAAATGTTTAAAAGTCTCTTCCCCATTCATCAGCCCGCCCTCTAGCTCGCCAAAATAGGAAATTCATATTGTAGAAAAGAGATTGTCTAGGGAAGGAATTGGGCGAGGAGGGAATCGCTGAGAGTGCCCATGTTTGAATGGCCGGTGGACATTCAAATATAATATGGTTAATTGTCTCCTCCTCTGCTCCACATTTTGGGCAATGTTTTTCGTTCCCCATATGTCGATAACACATCGTCTGATTTGTTGCCAGACACCCCGAGAGGCATTGCCACACGAAATGTTTAAGCTTTTGTGTAGTTTTTAATTTCCAAGCTTGCGCCAATAGGGAGGTGATCTCTGGTCCCTGAAAAGGAGGGTCGCAAGTTTGGCGGGAAATTTCCCGCGCTGCCCAATACCCTGACTTAACTGTATAGTTACCAGTATTCAGAAAGTGTCTAAATGTAAGATATTTATGAGAAAATGTATCTAGATGCAATTCTCTTGTACAATATAAAATGTGTTTCAAACACACAAAGTGTGTCAAATGTAAACTTTGTATTTAAAAGTGTCTCAAAGTGCAAATCTCCCAAACTTAAAGTGTCTTTCCAACCAAAATTAGTAGCCCTGGGTTTTCGGTTCGGTTTATTCGGATTGAACCGAACAAACCGAGCAATTCTGATTTCGGTTTCCGAGAGTTAAGAGAGAGTAAACCGATCGGATGAATTAAAATTGGGAAATCGGTTTCGGGTTAATCGGGTTCGGAAACTGATTTCCGATCGGTTTTCGTTAATCGAGGTATAAAAGCCTTCTTCTCTCATTAACCCTAACACTTTTACCCCAAGACCAAAAACTTCTAACCCTAGGCGACTCCAAAGGCGATTTTTCCTTTCTTCTTACTTCGAGTTCGCTTGGGAGAAGGCGATTCACTGAGAAACAGAAACCTCAATCTCTCATCATCATCTGTTCTCTTCTTCTGTTCTTCATCTTTCAGTTTTCCTCTCCAATCTTGTTGTATAAGTCCTGAAATCGGAAGCTTTACTGATTTTTATCAACCCTAATTGTGCAGATCTGAAAGGTAACCCCTTCTTCTTCTTCGTTAGTATGTTAAAGGGTTTCAAAAGTTAGGTTTATGTTGATTTCTAAGCTCGACTTCAACCCTAATGTCGTTAATGTCATACTTCAAAGAAAAACTCTAACCCTAAAATTTTCAATTCGATTGATTTGTTCAACATTTCTTTTTTTATTTTTCATCACATCTCATCTGTTTTCTTGCCTAGATCTGTCACCAAGGCGAGATTTGAGAGGGCAAGAAGTCTCATCGGACGGAGATATCAAACAGCCGCCGTCACCGTCACCGTCACCGTCACCGTCACCGTCGCCGTCGCCGTCGCCGTCGATCTGGGCGGCTCACCCATCAGTTGGTCGAAACCCTAATTCTAAATGGGTTTGGGCTTGGATTTTGTTTTCTTTGGGCTTAAATTTGTTTGGTTTGGGTTTTAATTTTTATTTGGTTTGGGATTTAGAATTTATTTATTGGGCTTTTGCTGGATTTGGCCTTTTAATTTTGTTTGTTGCAAAAAAATAAACCGAATAAACCGAAAAAAAAATTTGGTTTCAATTCGGAATTGATTTTTTGGCATGTAACCGAACCGAACAACCCGATTACCGATTAACCCGAACCGATTAATTATTCGGTTCAATTCGGAAGCTTTTCTCAATAACCGAACAACCCGATAACCGAATAACCCGAACCGAATAACCTGAAAATTCCGAAAACCCAGGGCTAGTATTCCATGGAAAAACTATTGTAGATATTGTTATCATGTATGGATATTGGATAACCTTACAGGTTTGTAGTTTTAATTTGTCAAAAAAAAATAAAAAAAATTATCAAATGAGTTTAGAAGTAAACATTAAATGTAAAATCTTTTTTTATGCAATGTCCTGTTTCCAACTTCGAGTGTCCTTATGCAAGAGAATCCAATCTGCCTTAACAAGATTCTGGTGGGACTCAAACCCACAAAAGAAGAACATGTGCTGGGTGTCTTGGGACAAATTAACCAAATCTAAACAATCAGGAGGGTTGGGGTTTAGAGATCTTCAACACTTCAACACTTCAACTCAGCTCTGCTAGGAAAACTCGGATGGAGAATAATCCAAAATCCAGATTGCTTACTCTCACGGGTGCTGTTAGGGAAATACTGTCATTCTTCAACCTTCTTGGAAACAAAATGTCCACAGTCTGCTTCTCATGGTTGGAGAAGTGTTCTTGTGGGGCGTGACCTATTGGTTAAAAAGCTGGGCTGGGTTATTGGTGATGGCAACTCAGTGCGGATATGGAAGGATCCATGGCTAGCCGTAGCAAACAACAACAAACCTATGGGTCCAGCGACCTCTCTCACCAAGGATTGGAGAGTAAAAGACCTCTTTAAGCCAAACTCTGTGGATTGGAACACTGAAGCAATCCTGGAAATTCTTCCTGCTTATGCCTCATAAATTCTCTCTCTCAAACCAAGCAGACTTGGAGCAGCAGATAAACAAGTCTGGCTGGGACACCCCTCTGGAGTTTACTCAACCAAGTCTGGTTATCATCTAGCTAAAGAACTTGGCTCTTCCCAGCAGGCCCCTCCTTCTCTTAATGAAGTTAATTGGAAAGCAGAGGTATGGGCCATTCAAACAGCCCCCAAGATTAAAATCTTCTTATGGAAAGCCCTTCAGGGTGCGCTACCAACCGGATCGCAGCTACAATCCCGCAATATTGGAGAAAATACGGTGTGCTGCCGCTGTGGAGAGGAAGAATCTATTGTTCATCTCTTGTTTACCTGTCCTTTTGCAGGAACTATTTGGAAACTAGCTCCTTTTGCCACTGATTTGCCCTGCGACTTACTGCAGGATGTTAGATCAGGGCTAGAAAGAGCAAAAGCCCAAGTATGTCTTCCTCCTATAGGATTGGGACTTTGTCCCCTCTATCCTTGGATTTGTTGGAATATCTGGAAAGCCAGAAACCAAAAGATCTTCAATGGTAAATGCTTTACAGCAGAGGAAACACTGATGAAGGCGATTAAAGATGCAAAAGAATGGCAGGAAGCTCAAGAAGCTAAATCAAATCCACCAACCAACACTGGTACAGTTCGAGAAGCACCAGTGCCGAGATTATCTACGGCGGTGATTTGCAATACGGATGCAGCTTGGCGTCTCGGGTCTAAGTGGGCAGGCTTAGGCTGGACACTTAAGTTTCAGAATCCAAGGACGGTGTCACGACATTCAGCCTCCTGTGATAATGTATCTTCACCTCTTATGGCGGAGAGCTTGGCTTGCAGGTCAGCAATAATGGAAGCAGTACGGATGGGTATAACTCAGCTCACACTGGAGTCGGATTGTCAAACTTTAATCAGGGCCATCAATTCACGAAGCTTTCTACCTGAAGTACATGGAGTTATAGCTGATATCTTTCTGAGTATTAACTCTTTTGATTGTTTTGTTTGTCGTTTTATTCCAAGATCTGCTAATTCTGTAGCAGACGAGTTGGCAAAAAACGCTCTGAACTTGGTTGGTTTATCTCCTTAAGAAATGAAATAGTTGTGGTGCTCAAAAAAAAATGTAAAATCTTTTTAAACTAATAATTTGATGTCAAGGTACTAACTATTCAAATAAAACCTAAACAGAGTTGAAGATAGAAACAAAATAGATTCTTGAGGGAATGATTTAGATCAATGCTTGGATCTCTTGGGAGTCTGTGCATCGGCGACATCAAAAGAAGCAACATCCCCACCTTCCTTCTCCATCTTCTTCCTCGCAAGTATCTTATTGATTGTATTTAGTTCGTTACTGAGCTTCTGATCACGGTTCTGCTTCCTCGTCTTTCTACCATCTTGCATCTTTACCCCGAATTGGAACGCGGCTTTTGGCATTGCTTCCTTCTGCTCATTATATTTTTCCCATTCCTCTTCTGTCTCGAAATCCCATCGATGTAAACCTCCCTTTGCCTGTTTCACGTTCATCAACACCAAAAACCTGTCATTTTTCTCTTTCACGGTAAAAAAAAAAGAATGAATATGTAATTGAACCAAGGCGTACCTTTCCACCCATGTCCATTTTAGACAAATCGGCCTCTTCATCGCTACCGACAATCTCATGGTTGTACTCTTGGTAACCAGGGTAACACTCTGAATAACTCTCGGATACAAAAGTTGGATCTTTCTCCCGCGCGTCACTCTCCCTCAACTGTTGAAGCCTTTGGTCATCACGCTTGAATACTGATCCCAAACCCCTATCTTTCTCTTCCTGAGACATGAGTTGAGGATCTTGTAAAACTCCTGTTTCTGGTTGAATATCGTAACCCACCATTCCAGGCTGAAGGTACTGCTCCGGATACCCAATTTGCTCTGCATATTGGTACTCCTGCCACTCTTCAGGATACCCAGGAGCCAGTCCTTGAGTTTGCATTGGACCATATTCACTCTGAAAAGTACACAACATTAAAATTTGCAGCCGAGGATCAAGATTTAAGAATAAATACAACCAAGGATTAGTTAGGGCGAACTGACCATATGTTGCCATTCTTGACCAGCAGATGGCTGCACTGGACCATAAGCAGGCTCATCAAAATAAGAAACTTTCTCCTTATCCCTTGGAGATTCTTCCATGTCTTCAGAAATAGGACTCTGCGTCACATCTTTACCAGGAACAGTGTAGTCAACGCCTTCACCAACAAATATGTCATCATCGTCTGTCCTGGCAACAGCGGGTTCTTCTTGTTTCTTACTCAATTCCAGATGGTTGATCACAGGGGGTAATGGCGGAGGAGGAGGCAAAACTTCTCTTTCACTCATGTTCACAGAAGATCCATTCTCAGTCTTAGATTGATTATTGTCTTCATCATAATCATTAGCAACAGTTGACGCCTTTCCTGCATTTGAAAAGTTGCAGTGAATGTGATTGTGATGAGGCAAAAGAAGAAACAAAATGCATGAACGATAATTCCTTAACTTAAATCACATTGTATGCTGATATCAAACGAGATTTACAACATGTTCGGGCAGCACATTAGCATAATACAAGTTATTAAAAAAAGAGGTCTCAGAACCATGACTATATATATATCCAGAGACCGCAGCAAAGTATTTACAATACAACTAACTTTCATCAAAATTGATAAGAAAGAAACCACTAAGCGAACACCACCCGACATCATTAGATACTACTAATACTGTGGTTGAAGGCTAGGGATATTCTTTACTCATTGATTCCAAATTATTAAACCAGACAACTAATATGGGGGAAAGCAGAAAAAGAACAATTTCAGGATAATTCTTAAACCAGTTTGTAAGTGAATCAGGACTGCTAGTACTTAAAATCAAATAATTGTATAATGTAAGTGCAGCTAGAGAAATTGAAGATGCAAAATACCTTTCCCATCTTTTTCTTTCTTTTTCTTCTTGAGAACTTTCCCTGATGATCCAAGGCGAAGGTATGACATAATTTTAGCAATTCGATCTAGCACAGAACCATCAACATTGACTGTGACAAGTTCCTGTTGGAAAGATAGAACAGAGCAACAGTGCCTGTTAATGAAACAATTCTTGCAAATACTGCGACAGTTATTTCAATCATAAATTTAAAATATGTCCAGTACACAAACATGTTTAGCAATGTTAATTTGGGTTCCAGATTAGTAGAAAGACAGTTTAATTTAATTTAAAAAGATTCTTTACTTAAGAAAAATCTATGCTTCTACCAAAACCTAAGACATATAATCAATATTAGCTGTATTAATTACATCAACACTGTCAAAGAAGAGGAGGTTACAGAGACCATCAAAGTGGGCTTATTTCATTTGAATCACAACGATCATTTCATATGTAATCACTGCATACAGTCTTTTCCAGGATCAAGAAGACTATTACATTAAGGATTCTAAGTATACATACCTCGGGCACGGGGCAGTCAGCTTTACTCCTGTATAACGTGGTTGGTATGTCATGGGTATAGCCACCCTCCTGAAAAGCAACAAATAGATTAAAAAATAAATAATATTTGACATCAGATTGTGGGTGTTTGACATCACAAGGGAGGCCTTCAAAGGGAAGACTCAAATCATACTATAAGGTTAGCTTGTTTAACTGAGACTAGGGACAATTGTAAATCAACTGAAACATCTCAAAGGAAACTTCATATATAACGATACTGAATACCAATAGTATATTTTTAACTGTGTTCTCTCTGGAATGATGTCTCGTTGTGCAAAACAAAGATATGCTTCTACAAGAAAACCAGATACGAAAAACAAACTTAATATCTTTTCAACCAATTCTTCCTATAAGGTCTCTTCAAATAGACATCATATGCTGAATAACTCGTTTACCGGGTAATGCAGAGTTTCTTAAGATTTTCCAGAGACCCATGTATTAGTTGACTAAAACACAAAATTTTAACTTACTATTACTCGAAGAAGAAGAGTGCAAGCAGAATGCACATGTATATAAGTACTTCCTAAGACATACAATACAACGATACAAAAACAGGTAACAATACTGAATCTGCTTGAAAATAAAGAGGTAAGAAAGCATTACCATATCATAGACAAATGTCATTCTTCCAGGAAGAAACAGCTCATTAGACTTGATTATAGTTTGAGGCTTAACAATACACTGGTAAACTGACTGAAACATATCAAAGAAACAGCAAACGTTAACTACATCCCAAACCATTCCCCCCTCATCTAGACAAAATTCTAAACAAAATTACATACCTTCGCAGCCGTAGTACGGAAAGTAACCCGTTGATCTTCCTTAGGCACACTATCAACAAAAAAAAATTAGCACTTTAAATCAAACAAGCTAAATAAGTCAATAAAACCATAGTTAAACAAAACCACCTACCTAGTCTTGCCACCATCATCTTCACCATCAGGTTTCTTATCAATTTCGCTTCGTACTTTATTCAATAAAGCATAATCCAACCCCTTAACCAAATGTGTATGTTCAACATCACCTAAACCATATTATAACACACAACATAAGCACCACAAAAGAACCAAATTAAGATCACAACAATTTTTTGAACATTAAAACTAAAACTAACCTCCAAGATACTTGCTGTTCTCAATAGAAAGCTTAAGTGCATCAGCAGCACTACAAAAAAAAACACAAAAACATAAATTTTAAGAAACCCAATTAGAAATTCAATAAACTAATCATAAAAAAACTAGCTTTACCGAAGATCAACAGCTCCAGGAGGAGCAACAGCGTGAAAAGAACTAAGCTCTGTTGGATCATAATCTGGATTTTGATTCTCTCTTCGTTCTTTAGCACGATCTCTGTACTTGGGATTATCTGATTCTTCTAATTTCTCCTCCCTTTAAAAAAAGTTGCGAATTTTGTGTAAAAACCCTAACTTTGATAAATAAGGGAAGGGGAAAAGTGAAGATTACTGACCTTCGACGAGCGATTTTTTCTTTGTAATTAGATTTTGAGGAAGTCATGAGATTCGATTTCACTTTTTTTTTGTTCGAAGATTTTTGGTCGAAGTTTTTTTTGTTCTGTATCTCTGTTTTTTGATTTCTAGGGATTGAAGTGTTCTTCAATTTTAGAGCGTTGTTGGTTCAGGTCAGGAGCTGAATGGAATCGCCTGGTTAAGTGATAACCAATGTTTGTTTTTTAACCACAAAGTCCGATTGATAAAATAAATTAAACAAGAGATTTTATCTTAAATTAGAAGGGAAAATAAGCTTTTTGCTTTTTTTTTTTTAAAGAGAAATTGGGTAAAAGACAATATTTTTTATCCATATTTGTTTTTGGACAATATAAGTGTGTTTCTGAATTACCCACTCATTTTCTTCTCTTATGTGAGAATTTTCAACTCAGAATTCTTTTTTATTCATATGTTAAATATTTATGTTTATTTTGGAAAAAAGGAATCATATTTTATACAAAATTATAAATATAAATTCTTTTTTTTATATATATAAATAGAAATTCTTTTTTATATAATTTGATATGAAATCATATTTATATGTATTTTAATAATATGGATGATATGATCATCATATTTTCTTAGTTACATATAGTAGCAAACAAAAATGAGCGAAATAGTATAATGATTAAAATTACTATATATGATAATAATCAGATATTAATTCTTTTTTATATAATTTGATTAGCTATATTAAGTTTTTTTTCGGATAGAAAAGACTTCCGTAAAAATATTTTTGGAAAGTAACTAAATTTTTGAATTTTTTGTTTGATGTTTTTACCGTTAAATATTTACCATTTTTAATTTATCCAACATTCATATTTCATAGTGTAGTACTCGACATTTCAAATTGGAAAAGTGTAATTAGTAAACATTAAACACTTTTTAAAAATTTATAAAAAAAGTCTTGAAAATCTCAACCAATCACCTTCTCAAACTTGACTCCTTCAAACTTTCATGAGAGATAAAAAGACAAAAGAGACGGCCATTTCTATTAGCTTAGATGAAAGTTCAAACACAACATATATACAAGCAACATTGCCAAAATAAACAATACATATCTAACATTATCTACACAACCAAAGTAGCCTAACATGGTCCTCATAGATGTTATGTAGTCACAAACTATTTCTCATCGAAAAAGAAATGTAAAGTAGACTGTGTCTCCTTAGATTTCTTGATGTTAGATTTCCCCTTTCCTTGCTTCCTTCCGTGTTTGCCACTGCTTTTAACACTTTGCAACCTCTCAGAGTGTTTCCGAGACTTTTCTTGAGCTGAGAATACCTCATAGTCTCGCTTTGTCCCACTCTTTTCTGAAGACTTCTCGCTAAACTCTAAGCCACCTTCCTTCGTGGTCTGGCTAGCTAAAACAGTCTTCTGGTTTTCATTTCCTGGTTTTTCTTCAACAGCCTCATGCTGATTCGATTCCTCAATTATAGTAAACTGATGATGGCCTTGGGTCTCGGGTTCTTCTTTTGAGATTCTCGGGAGATCGAGGTTGTAGGACTCAGCTCGTATGTTGGTATTGCTCTCACCTGTTTCTTTAGTAAGACTGGTCTCTATGGATTTGCTTTCTCCATATGTACCATCCTCAACTTCATTCTTTACAGGTTCAAGATGGGATACAACAGCTGAGTTATCTTCAACAAATGGTTCTGATTTCACCGTCTTTTGGAACTCCAGATTTTTGGCTTCATTCGATATATCTTTCTCCTCGCCTAATTCTTCGATTTTCTTAATGCTGTCAGAAAATATGGCCCCTTCATGACCATCAACCGTAGGTTCCTCTTTCAAATCAACTGGGATATTTGCATCTGTCGATTTAGTTTCTTTATCTCCTTCATCTGTTTTGGGCTGCTTTGCTGAGAAAAACTTCGAGATCAAGCTATTTTGTGAAGTCTTTAGCGGTATCTGCAGGTGGCATAATCCTTATCAAAATGATGATAAGCACACAGAGTGTACAAAAACATAGCTTGCTATATGAGAATAAAGAGGTTGCATGAGACCTTGAGCTGTACACTAACAAAGGGAAACAGATTAACCGTACCTGTTGAATACACTCTGGTCCATCAAAAGTTGGTTTACCAATTGCAGGGGTTACTGGATACAATACCTGAAAGTTCAATCTTAAGTATGTGAAAAAGGAAAGACCATTATTACATAGAAGCTAGGAGCAAAGAAGCTTACCAAATCCGATTTTTCATATGGTGAGAATAATGGCTGCAGTTTCGTCGTCGAGGGATCATCTAACCATGTGTCTATTGAATCCTTGTCACCAAGAATTACTGGCATTCTGTCTTACATGAAAAATAAAGAAACTCACAACTTAGCGCGCAAAATTCTGGACTACTGCAAATAAACAAAAAATTCCCCAAAAGCCGCGTATAATGTAAACTTTGTCTAAGAAACGCTGTTGTCATTATTAAACTATTACCAGGGTTTTGGGATTGGTCCATTTATCAACAATACATTGTATAAACAGCCTCTCCTTGTTCTAAATTTAGAAGTTTATGTCTCCGTTAATATGCGGTTTCGAATAAACTAAGTTTTGAACAACGAGGAACACAAGCTTCACGGATCCATCGAGAATATATAATTCCCAGCTTCATATGCTATGTGTTTGTTTCATTGTGCTACTCAGAATCTTTTGTGAATATGAATAAGAAAAAAGACACCTGATATAGCCAGTGTATTTATTACTCACCATGGAGCCAATGGAGAGCTGACGAAGAAGTGGTTGTTAAAATCGTGAAGGTGTAAAGTGTCTCACCTGCAAGAAAAAAAAAGTAACTGTTACTGAAATTCAAAACAGGCGAGATATTCTAGCTATCAAAAAGGACATACACCAAAGATCAAATCATCAATTTTATTAAATTCGTCCCGCAGGTCCATCAAGTTTTGCTTCAATTTTCCAATACACAGACGTTATAGTTTTCGACACAGTATATAGACGTTTAAAATGACAAGAAAGAAAGATAACAGTAAGCAATTCAAAAGATAAAGTTTTCAAACATCTCTGAAAAGGTTTCAGGAAGTCTAGAAAATGTATCAAGATCGGCTTCAAAAAGAACATAGACAGAGCTTAAAATAAATGGATAAACGGTTCACCTCCCGAGTTCTGCCATGTATCAAAAAGAGCAGCAAATACTAGAGGCCTCCCATCCTCAAAATGGATGTAATAGGGTTGCTTTTTCGAACCTTCCTTTTTCCACTCATAGAATCTTCAAAAACAAAGCTCACTGTTAGTTCTTTTGCAAGACTTTTATGATAGAGATACAAACATGTATATGTCTAAAGAAAAAACACACATTTAACTACAGTTACATGATATCAGAAACTAGCTGAAAGTTTGTACGAGGTTTGTGATCCCAAACCCATTGGCCCAACACTATAGCTTGATAAACGGTAGGTATAGTATGCAGATAGCAATATAACAGCAGATAAAATGGATGCAAACTGACGCTGCAGATAACGAGTTTCTTAAGTAGAAGCCCTTTAACAGAAAAATTGATTCGAAGATTGTTCACAGAAACAAAAGTCAATAACAAGACTTTAGCCTTGAGATTATTTACATACAGCCAAAAGAGTAACCATGAAATCAGAGGCAATATTAACATTGCTGATCAGAAGAACAAAAACCATTCTTCCACTAATTTGTATTTCCCACAAAGATTGAATATAAATTAAAATTCTAAGAAAGAGGAGATATTAGATACCCATCAACTGCAACAAGACACCTATTCTTTGGAAGCAATCGACGAAAAGACGCTTTCTCAGCTACCGATTCAGACCGAGCATTAAACTACAAAATACATAAACAAAAACATCTTCACTACATTATAGCCTCAAGTCAAGAACCAGAGAGTCCAATAAACCTCTTTAACAATCAGATTTTAACCTTCAAAGACAAAACAAAACCCCACAAAATAAGTTCCAAATCAGAAACAGTAAAGTTTTACCATCTTGAAAAAGTCTGGCTTTTCAGTTTTCTTAGTGAAACTTGGGACTAATCCCCACTTCATACAATGAACAACAACACCATCATCACCAACAACTTCATTGTCTCTTCTTAGAATTGGCATATATGATCCAGGGGCAACATTGTAAGATGGATGATAACTAATTGAACAACAAAAAAGGAACAAACTTTAGACAGTAAAGAGGTTAAAAATTGGAACTTGAAATTGGGAAAATGAGAAAAGACCGGTCCAGGTGAAGGAAACGGGTTGGAACGGTGTGGCGGCGAGAAGCTTTGGGGACATCGTCTAGTCTTAAAGTACAGCGAGTCCTACCGCACATATTTACTGCTTTTGGTCTGGAGAAGCAAACCCTAAGACCGCACTGTGAATTGTCCGCTTGAGAGAAGACAAAGGGGGGTCTCTTTCACTGCGGTTCTGCTTCTGCACAAAATGGTCAACCGAACAATAGTTCTGAGCTTTGTACCCATCGGAATGTATTGAATTGAAACCGAACCAAACCGAGAGAAACCAAAACCAAACCGAAATTGACATATTAATTGAATGGATACTAAACTAAATCAGTATCAAGTATCAACCTAAAAACTGAATTACAATTATATATATAAAAATATTTATTATTTTTAGATCGAATGATTAAAAAACATCTGACTGAAAAGATTCTAAAAACATCCGAAATATTCCAAAATATCATAATTTTCCAATTAGAACCGAAACATACAATATTTTGATTCTACATCGGTTTCTCGTTCAAAGAAAGGAATCAAACTAAAAGCGAGAGAAATCAAACCAAACAAAAACCGAGAGGAATCCAAACGAAAGTATATAAAAACTAAATGAATACTAAACTCAAGATCCAAAACTTCTGAAAACTGAAAGTACCAAACACGAATATCTGAATGCCCAAGACGTACTAAGCAATATGTACGTTTCGGGATTTTGAATTTTGAGTTTTTTTTTTTTTTTTTGGTTTTTATATTTTTAATTTTTAGATTTTGTAAAAAAGAAAAATTAATATAATAAGGATAAAAGGAGTTGGCGTTAAAAAGGAAATTGTTTAGAAAAAACTCTAGTAATAGAGTTTCTAGTTTTTTAATTAAAAACTAATTAATGAAACTTTCAAAACTTTAAAGGTTTGATTGGTATGTCAAATCAATAGTAGAATACTGATATAACTGATCATGAAATAACAAAATCAATAGAATGATAAAAATGTTAAGCTAAACAAAACTAAAAAGTCAATAACAAAAAAAACTAAATAACATAACGTAAAAAACTACTATTACGTAGATGATTGCAGTTTTTTAAGACTAGTTATATTTTAAAATATGCAGAATGAATATAAAATAAAAACGTTTTCGTAAGATTTTATCATATTATGCTAATTATTATGAAATATTTTTATTCGGTCGAATCATATTTAGAAAATGTGAAAGCGTAAAAAACTGTATACCATTTAATTTCTTAGTTTTTCTATTTTTTTAGGATAACTACTTTATAAAAATTTGATAGGATAACAAATGACTTTTTTAAAATGGAGAAAAACACAAAACATAATAGGTACATATAGGTTAGATAGTCTTACCCCTACCAATATGTAACAGGTGTGTATTTTCTAATCTAGTCAATGAAAAGAAGAAGCTGCCCAATTAGCTTAATCACCACCAACTGAATAAGCAAAGTCAAGAAATGAAACTTAGGTAATATGTTATACCACTTGTTCACGTGTTCATGTTTTGAAAATTTGATTTCTTTATTTTTGACTATTCATAAGTTTTCACATTTTCATATTTTTAAAATGTGATCTATTATATACATCTAGAGGAGGATCCACATGATGAAAAGAAAACTCGTTATCAAATTTAAAACACGAAATTACATTTTCATATTGTTTTATAATATCCTATTCTGTGGATGGAGTATTATAGTAAACTGAATAGTCAACTTTGTAGATTCAAAAAATACTAATCAAGTCTTGTTTCCACGAAGTTTACTCCATGTCTCCCCATCTACTAAATCAACAAGCAAATCATTAATTCTGTCTTCATAAAGAAATAATCAAATTTGTCTTTATAAGCAAACAATCAAACTCGAGAATTAGGTAGAGGAAAAAAAAAAAAAAAAAACCATGGAAGAGATTCGCCAGGGAAGATTGTTGATGATCCCAGCACCGTTCGAAGGCCATTTACCTTCAATGATGAACTTAGCTTCATTCCTTTCTTCCCAAGGCTTTTCAATCACAATCATTCGAACACAATACAATTTCAAAGATATCTCTTTTAACTTCCCTGATCTAAAATTCTTTACCATCAACGACGGCTTGTCAGAATCCGATATGAAGTCTCTTGGGCTCCTTGAATTTATCCTGAGGCTTAATTCTGTCTGTGAACCTTTATTGAAAGAGTTTCTAACCATCCATGAGGACGTCGACTTTATTATCTACGATGAATTCGTCTACTTCCCTCGACGTATTGCTGAAGATCTGAATCTTCCCAAGATGGTCTTTAGTCCTTCTTCTGCCGCTACTTCGATCAGCCGGTGTGTGCTTATGGAGAACCAAGCAAATGGGTTACTTCCTTCACAAGGTACCATCCTTGCTTTTTTTACTTTGCTCTTTTCAACTACCTTTATGTACAGACTGTACAGTATTTCTAATTTAAGTTTTTTTCAATTAATATTGTTAGTTTATTTATTTAGAAAGATATCTCACTTAGAATTTACTATGATAAAAGAATTTAGAATAAGATTTTGGAAACATACAAGTTGAAGAAACATTATTATTTCTCGTAAAATCATGTTTTGGATCAATTTTGTAGTGTTGGCAAAGAGACTCAATTCTTTTCGACATCACAAAAGTCGTTAAGGAGATGTGGTACTGGTATAAATGAATTTATATTAATCTAATCTCTTTGTGAAAACAACATCTACAAATTGAAATTTAAGATTAATGATCTTAATTAATTATCATAATAACTTGAAAGTGATACATGTCCACTTTCATAGCTTAAAAAATTGTTTAATTTTTGTCATATTATTATGTTTTCATTATCGATACTAAAGTTGAAAATGATACTATAGTAGATTTGCAACCAATTATGCATATAAAAACAATGATTGCACTTAGAAGTTTTCACAATTTTTTAGTGCACTTTAAAAATACTATACCAGAAAGGTTTAATAGGATAAAAAAACTACATATAAACAGAAACTCAATTTAGAAAAAGAAACTGAAAACACGAAAATCATACATAGGTAAAATTATCTTATAGTCATACTTATATTTTGTAATTCTATCATTATACTTATTTCACCTCGGGATGTATAAAAACAAATTGTCCTCTCTTAATATTGTGTAGACTTATTATTTTTATATACTATTTTTTAAGAATTAATTTAAAAGTTTTGACTATATATGTTAATGATTTGGCTTAATTTTTTACGACAGAAGCAAGATCTCAACTTGAAGAAACGGTGCCAGAGTTTCATCCCTTTCGGTTCAAAGATCTACCTTTTACTGCTTATGGGTCTATGGAGAGATTAATGATACTTTATGATAATGTAAGCGATAGGGCTTCATCTTCTGGCATAATACACAACTCTTCGAATTGCTTAGAGAACACGTTCATATTAACTGCACAAAACAAGTGGGGAGTTCCGGTATACCCGGTTGGTCCACTTCATATGACCAATTATGCAACGTCATGTCAGAGTTTATTTGAAGAAGAAAGAAACTGTCTTGAATGGCTTGATAAGCAAGAAACGAACTCGGTGATCTACATAAGCATGGGGAGCTTAGCGATGACAAAAGAGATAGACGCTGTGGAGATGGCCATGGGATTTGTTCAGAGTAATCAACCTTTCTTGTGGGTGATCCGACAAGGCTCCATAATCAGACAAGAATCCTTAGATTTTTTACCGGAACAGTTTAGGCAAACTGTGACCGATGGGAGAGGTTTTGTTGTGCAATGGGCACCACAAAAAGAGGTGTTAAGGCATAGAGCATTGGGAGGGTTTTGGAACCATTGTGGATGGAACTCGTGCTTGGAGAGCATAAGTAGTGGCGTACCAATGATTTGTAGGCCGTATTCTGGTGATCAGAGGGTGAATACTCGACTTATGTCAAATGTTTGGCAAACTGCATTTGAGGTTGAAGGTGAATTGGAAAGAGGAATCGTAGAGATTGCTGTGAGGAGGCTCATTGTGGATCATGAAGGCGAAGAGATGAGAACGAGAGCCACTAAATTGAAGGAGGAGGTTGAAGCTTCTATCAAAGTTGGAGGCTCTTCTCACAGTTCTTTAAACAGTTTGGTCGATCAAATCATGTCATTAATATCATCAAGATCATCCCCTTAGTCAGAACATAAATTGAGAAAAGACTCAAACATATACGTATGTTTCATTCAGGAAACAATGATGCAAACTGGCGAACAATGGTAAGTGTGAAAAACAAATGGTAAAAGGAAAATGTGGGTGTGTATGAGATAATGTGTGTGAGGTCTTTTATTTTTAAAACAAAAAATGTTTGGTAGCTAAAATTTGTTATTGTGCAATTATTAATACATAATGTGTTTGTGCAAGCATTCAAAAATCATCCACTAAGAATGCATTTCTTTCTTTTCTCTCCAAGCTCTTGTTGGAGATAAGCTTCAACTAAGATTAGGATAAGTTAGGATCTTTCATAATTGTAATAGAAATAAGAGTTATATGTTTCTAATAGGAATAGGATCATATTTAAATAGCAATGTGGTGTTATTTTATATAAATAGTTGTTGAGTTGTGACAACTAGAATTAAGAGCTTTGAGAGAAAGAGACTTGAGAGAGTTTAGTTTTGAGAGATTTTCTAAATTTAATAGAGAGAGATATTCTTTATACAAAGCTTTGTTCAAACTTGAGAAACTTTAGCTCTCTTTTTTTTTTTTTTTTGATAAACAACTTTAGCTCTCTTGAGAGATTATTTTTCTTTGGAATCGAAATGCCTTTACAAAATTCAAAATATAATATATGTCCACATATTTAAAGATTTCAAATCCTTTTACTAAAGACTTTTAAAAATTGTTTTTTGGGTCGTGTCTAAGCTTCTCCCTAGTTTCAACATATCACTTTAATTTTTCACCCGAACAGTTTGTCACAAGCATTTTTATACCCAAATTATGATACAATGCATTTTTAATCCGAATCGATACAAAATTCAAATTTCCTAAAACACCACGTAGACCATGTTTTTCATAAGAGTGATGAGTCCCAAAATTACCGTTTTCTATATAGGATTTAGGTTTGTATATTGAGTCAACTAACTTATATTAGATAGAATATAAGACTATATGCTTTACTTAGTGTATTTCAGGTCTGAGAAGCAAATATTGAAAAAGGAAGAGTTTTGGATCAATTTGGATGCAGATATACATTGAAAGATACAGAGTCCAGCAGACCCGTCAGAAGTATGGCCTCAGCCGAAGACTTCCCACCGTTTGATCGTTCTGATATTTTGACACAAGATAGCCATGGATGTTAGATTTCATCTCCAAGTGGTTTCATGGAAATCTAACCGTGCACTCAAGAGTTATGGCCGATTTACTGAAGACAGGTCAACCTGATGACGAAGCCGACACGGACGAGAGTCGGGATCGACCGGTCCACACTTGGGATCGATCGATCCCATGAAGAACTGCGGCCCAAGCCCATGAAGATGAGGACCGATCGATCCGGCCCATGGATCGACCGATCCACCGCCTCTTTTGCCTCCTCTCCAAGACTTTCCATTTCTTTTGTTTCCTTTTGTTGCTCTCCCCTTTTCCTATATAAGGAGGGCTCGACCTTGTAATCAAACACACCTTTTTCAGAGCAGTGGCTCTCTCTTTTGAGAGCTGTAGCTCTCCCCAAGTTTTATAAATATTTTTATAGTTTTATTTTATAGCTTTCTTTTTAGTTTCTATGCTTAAGTAGTTTCCTTATTAGGCTAGAGTTATTCTGAAGGGATGTGACCGATTATTAGGTTGTTAGTTTGAGAATTTATTTTATAGTTCTTCTTCTAATGTTATTCTTAATGCTTAGGGCTTGAGTAGCTAAGTTGTTCTAAGATTCTAGGTGATTAATCTGGGCACGAGAGTGTGTTTAGTTGCTGGAATCAACATTAGGCGAGCAAGATTCCATGGCTTGGCAACGAAAGTTCTTGCCACGGCACCTTGTGAACATATCAATCTTGTTATTAATGCTAGCTTTACTTTGTTAGGAGGGCATTTGATGCGAGAGCGACTTGCCTGTTCTTTAATTTAGTATTGCTAAGTAGGCATTTGATGCGAAAGCGACTTGCCACTACAATTGTGAATTGAGTTCTAGAACATATTTTAATACTCCCTGTTAATTGATTTAATTGTTTTGTCACATCTCGGATGATTTCCCTATGCCTAATATTCTTTTATTATTTATTTGCTTTATTTTATTTCTCGTTAGGTTGTTAGAAAAACCAATATTTATTTCTGTCTTAGCTTAACTTTAATCCCATAAATTCGTAGTGTAACTTATCGGTCCCTGTGGATTCGACCCTAAAGTGCTACAATTGATTACCGTATTTGATCCGGTAGTTTGCATATTTAGGTTTATTATTTGACCTACGATCAAATTGGCGCCGTTGTCGGGGACCAATAACGCTTGCCTACGAGTTTAAGATTAGGGTTTAGTCTAAGATTTTTTTATTATTATTACTAATTAGGGTTTTGTTTTTCTATTTTTGCAGGTACAAAAAAAAAAAAAAAAAACAGGTTTGCGGCGGCGGCTAGGTCTGATGACGCCGAGATGTTTTGAGGAGGATGAGATGTCTTGTGGATGCACACGACTTGAAGGAGAAGATGGAACACATGCACACCGAGCTCAATGGAAAAATCGAGAGCTTGGCTTCCCGCGTTGATTCTCTCGATACGAGGATATCTCAGATTGTGTCATGCTCTAAGCCTAAAGAGTTGTGTGATGCAATCATGATTCAAAGTGAGATTGAAGATATACAAGCCTTCGAAGAAGCTCTGGATCGATCGATCCGATACAACCATCGATCAGTTCCGATCTGTATCACAGACCGATCGATCCATCATATGGACCGACCGATCCCATCACCTGCTGCACATTCAAAAGCCAACAACGGAGATCCTAGAGTCTATTCTGACTTGTCCGCTATTATGGCTCATGCTGGAGCCAAGGAGAAGCTTCATACTGCAGCAACCCAACAGCTCCTGATCGACGAAGACGAAGGACCGACCGGACTCACTCCTAGACCGATCGGTCCGCTGTATGATGCTGCCCTACTGACCAGAAGGTCAGGACCGACCGATCTTCCATAAGATCGATCGGTCCCCACTGCAAAATCAGGAATTCTTGACCTGTTTTCAAATGATGCCGGTCACAAGTGAGATAACCAAGGAGCTTTCGCTTTCTGAAGCGTTAGAAGAACTTCCGTTTCTGAGGAAGATTTTTCGAGATGTGGTTGCTGGACAGGAAGATCTTGATGAGATTAGTGCACTCTTAGCGGAACGAAGGGACACCCCACGTGATGTATCTCACTAAGGTGTCAAAGCTAGAAGATCCCGGGCAGTTTATTGTCCCATGTTCAATTGACGGAGAGGTCTTCAACGATTATCTCTGTGATTCTGGATCTAGCGTGTACCTCATATCGAAATGATCCTGGGCAGTTTATTGTTTTAAAATAAAATTCCGTAGACTGCGAAATGAAGTCTACGGCTCGAAAATCGATGAATTTTTAATTGCAAAACTGACCAGATAGCAGTAAACTAACAAATGAAGTCTACTTTCGCGGAACTAAATAGGAAAAAATCACAAAATCTACCGGAAATTTTTAGAATTCGGTGGTTGTTTGGCAATGTCAAGCACCGAGGACATCGTCTTTAGTCACCACGGAAGAAACCCAACACCAATTTAATCACTATCCAAGAATCACGACATATAACAAGATGAATGCACTTGCAAATTTTCTTGGAGTAAAATGGAGAGGAGATGAAAGAAATTGAAGTTCTCATAGCATTGGGTGTTATTTAAGCTCACAATTTCGGGTTGTTGAAGCATTAAGAGCTTAAATTTTGGTTTTTCAAGGTTGTTGAAAAATTGATGGCGATGGCACAACCGTAAATAAGTGAAGAAGATATGGATATGAGTGTAATAAGCATTTTCACAAGAAATTCAAATAAATCAGAAATAATGACATTTTTGTGAATACAATGAAGTGGCAAATTATGGAGAGAGAAAAATAAATGGTTAGTTTTGCAATTGACTCAAATTTGGGGTCTAGTTGTGAAAGCACCCCTTTTATTATTTTATTAAAATCTAGCGTTACTAGAATATGAAAAAATAACAATTTAATTCAGAAGACATAATTTTCAAAACTCTATTGATATCCCTAGCATTCTTAAAGTCTTTAAAATTAAATTCTTTCAAAGATGTATGAATTTCTAAGACTCTTTAAAAAATATAACAAATCTCTCAATGTTTCAAATCAAGCAACTCAATCTAAATCCAATTCCCACCATAATTGTGGTTGTAATTGTAATAGAGTTAAGATTTACCTGTAATTAATGTGGTAGAAGCGTAACAGATCTATAAGAAGTGTAAATTGGGAAGCTATAACTAAACCATCATGGGAAGCATCTGGGTTTTTGGAATTTAAGAGATTTTGAAAATGGAGTGTGATGATTTTTTGTGAGACGAGGATCTTGATTTTGTGTCGCTAGAGTCATGGTGGCGGCGATGAATTATCAGAGATGTGTGAAAGAGAAGGTATATAACAGTTTCTTTGAGCTAGGTTTTTTTGGTTGGGATTTGATATCGGGCATGTGTGATGGGTTTTAATAATTGGGCTTGGATTGATACAAATGTGAAATTAAGCACATAAGATTGTAAATCATTAGATTGGTGATGATGAAGTATCATCACTATAGACATTCGAGGGACACTCTAAGAAGATAATTAATATACTAGAAACATTGTCAATTTCTAAAAACCGTAAAGTGGAAATCTCACTACAAGAAAACCTGCATTTAGTGACACCGGAAATCGTCACAAATCGGTCGCAAAACATCTGTTTACGACGTTTGAGCGACGACTTCGAGTCGTCGCAAATTTGTCGTCGCAAAATGACAAGGGTCGCAAAAGGGTCGCAAATTTGCGACGATTTTGTGACTGCCCCAGGTAGTCGCAAATTTGCGACTGTTTTGTGACTACCAAATTCGGTCGCTAATAAGCGACCCTTTTAGGACTGTTTTGTGACTACCAAATTTGGTCGCAAATAAGTCACACTCTCCGTAGCAAAGTAGTCGCAAAGTAGTAGTAAACTTTACGACCCTTTTGTGACTAGTTAGTGACGTTTTTGAAATTGGTGTGGTCACAAATTTGCGACTTCTTTGCCACCATTTTGAATTGATTTGGTCACAAAATAGTCACATTTTTGGAATTGGTTTGGTCACAAATTAGTCACGGTTTAGAAATACTAAATCTGATTAATTTTGGATTTTGAAATTATATTAATCAAAACAAATGATGATTTAAAGTACTAATCAAGCAAACTTATCATCCTTAACAAAAAAAATCATCCTAAACAACCAACAAACAGTATTCAAAAGCAAGTTCGAGCTCAAGATTTTTTTCTTTCATGAAAAGGAAAAGCTTCTTCATCTCAGCTTCTTCATCTCATCTTCAGACTCTCGGTGTTCCTGATCACGGCGTGCATTCTCAGACCCGTGTTCATAAATCTTGCGCCAAAGTTGATCTTGAAGCTCCACAAGAGTTGCTGCAGAAGAGCTCACAGCTGCAACCAAGCAGCCTGACAAGGTTCACTAGCTCACTCATTTGCTTCATAAGGAATATAATTGCATACAAAGAGAGAGCAAAGAAAGAAAAGCCATGATTCATACTCATACCTTATAGACACCTTCAGATGTGTCACCATTTTCTCATTATGCCCTGCAGTACATTTCTCCTTCTTAGAAGGACAAACCTGTGGATCCAACGTATATATATTATATACCTCAAAAAACAGTTAAGCTATCATGTATACAACAATTATAATCATGAATAGCTAACACCAACATCAATATAAACATAGTGAGAAGACAAGACATCATACCAAAATAGCTTCATTTGATTTAGTCCTTGTCCACAACGAAAGCTTATCTTGCTTCGCATTCGGACGAACACTAGCAACCACACCACATATCTCATCTGCCTCATCAAATTGCTCTCCAATCAAAGCCATCAACTACAAAACCATGAGAAAAAACAAGTCATTAAAACCACATAATATTATCTAAAACTACACATATAGTAATTAGGTGAAGTATGTTATTTACAGTTTCAAGCCAGCCTTTGTCCATAGCTTCCTTCCTGTTAGTAGTAACAATCCAAGTCCATTTTCCTCCATTAGCACACTCAGGATCTTCCCATTTCGGTTCAACACCAGCTTTGAACAAGTGAATCTCAGCATTTGCTGTTAATTTGCTTGGCTTGAATATAGTCTCGTGCAAACTACACAAACAAATCCATAACCAAAACACATAATCAAAATCCTGAGATTATTATCTCTAATCGATCCAAACACAGACTACAGAAACTCAACATCTTCTTCGTTCACAGTACACAAATAAGTCCATAACCAAATAAAAGAATCAAAATCTCAGGATTTTACACAGATCCAAAAACCAGAAATTCAAATCTTCTATACAAATCTCAGATTTATATGAAATCAAGCATAGAGATCCAATAAGAAGAAGAGAGAAACACAAACCCCCAAAAATCTTCAACGGTATCGAATGTATAAGCTTTACGAAGAGAAGCTCCCCAAACGGCACCTTGTTGTTTAGGTTTTGATTGGTTATCGAACCAGAAACTCCACTTTCTTTCGAGTTTGTGTGGTTGTTTCTCCGCCTCTGTCACCGGTAATTCCATCGGCATAGATAGCTATGTTTATTAACGCCAACGAACTATAAAAGAGAAGATAAAAAACATTAGGCATCAGTCGATTATCCCCAAATTATGAGCTTTTCAATACGGTGACTCGGCTTGGGCTTCACCTGCCGCTCAACAGTAGCAAACGACGGATTTTGCTCGATCTACCCGTCTTCATTAGGAGTAGGGAATAGAGAGATTTGGGTATAGAGTTTGAGAGATTTGGTTGAGATTTTCGATTTGGGTTGAGAGGAAGAGAGGGAATCGGGTTGAGAGGAAGAGTGAAAAACCCTAGATCTAACTTTGTTTCGAGATTTACTAAGTGTTGAATGGGTTTTGTTTTAAGTTTAGAAATCTTAGGAGTCACAAAGTGGTCACAAAATGGTCACTAAGGTTAATTATAACCAAATATTAGGAGGGAAGTTTGCCGCTAAAAGAAAACCCGAAAATTTTAATGTGAAAATAAGATCCGTCGCAACTTGGTCGCAAAACCGTCGCAAATAAGTTTGAAATCGTCGCAAATATGTCGCAAGTAGTACCAAAGAGAGACAAATTTGTGACTTACATCTAAGAGTCACGAAAAGTTTGTAATGAATTTCTTAACTTATGATCAAAATAACACCTACCTATTGTGATATAAGGATGATATTAAAATAATTAAAAGTCTAACAAATTAAATTAGTGAAAACAAATGCAATGCTTGTATGTTATCATTAGTTAATATTACATATCATATTACATGTTATGGTTTGAATAACTCTAAAAAGAGACAAAACCTTAAGTTGACTAAAACATTGATTATCTTTTTTCACTCTAATGTTGTTGGATTGATTTTAAGAAATGTATTATTGAAAATGGGATAGATTTGAATAGAGAAATGTCAAATGAAAATACGGGCGTCGCAAATTCGTCACAAAGTCGTCCCGGACTCAGGTGTTAGTCGCAAATGAGTCGCAAATCTCAGGTGTCAGTTGCAAATAAGTCGCAAAAGGGTCGCAAATTTACGACTACTTTGTTACTGATTCTTGAATCAGACACAAAAATGCTACCATTTTGTGACCACACGAAAGAGTCACAAAACTTTCTTTGTAATTTTAAAGCTTTTGATCTATCTACAGTCCATCTATAGTGTTAGATTCACTTAAATTACAACAATAGAGCAAGATAAATCCTTTACATGAATAAAATCAGAAAATGCATTGAAGTTATGATCATTAGAAAGCATTAGTAAAGATTACCTAATATGTTAGGCTATTTTTAAGATTTTTAAGAAATTATTACAAAAGTTATAATTTTCAAATATTTGTGTGCCATTGATTATCTTTTTCCACTCTAATGTTGTTGGATTGATTTTAAGAAATGTACTATTGAAAATGGTATAGATTTGAATAGAGAAATGTCAAATGAAAATACGGGCGTCGCAAATTCGTCACAAAGTCGTCCCGAACTCAGGTGTTAGTCGCAAATCAGTCGCAAATCTCATGTGTCAGTCGCAAATAAGTCGCAAAAGGGTCGCAAATTTACGACTACTTTGTTACTGATTCTTGAATCAGACACAAAAATGCTACCATTTTGTGACCACACGAAAGAGTCACAAAACTTTCTTTGTAATTTTAAAGCTTTTGATCTATCTACAGTCCATCTATAGTGTTAGATTCACTTAAATTACAACAATAGAGCAAGATAAATCCTTTACATGAATAAAATCAGGAAATGCATTGAAGTTATGATCATTAGAAAGCATTAGTAAAGATTACCTAATATGTTAGGCTATTTTTAAGATTTTTAAGAAATTATTACAAAAGTTATAATTTTCAAATATTTGTGTGCCATTGATTATCTTTTTCCACTCTAATGTTGTTGGATTGATTTTAAGAAATGTACTATTGAAAATGGTATAGATTTGAATAGAGAAATGTCAAATGAAAATACGGGCGTCGCAAATTCGTCACAAAGTCGTCCCGAACTCAGGTGTTAGTCGCAAATGAGTCGCAAATCTCATGTGTCAGTCGCAAATAAGTCGCAAAAGGGTCGCAAATTTACGACTACTTTGTTACTGATTCTTGAATCAGACACAAAAATGCTACCATTTTGTGACCACACGAAAGAGTCACAAAACTTTCTTTGTAATTTTAAAGCTTTTGATCTATCTACAGTCCATCTATAGTGTTAGATTCACTTAAATTACAACAATAGAGCAAGATAAATCCTTTACATGAATAAAATCAGGAAATGCATTGAAGTTATGATCATTAGAAAGCATTAGTAAAGATTACCTAATATGTTAGGCTATTTTTAAGATTTTTAAGAAATTATTACAAAAGTTATAATTTTCAAATATTTGTGTGCCATTGATTATCTTTTTCCACTCTAATGTTGTTGGATTGATTTTAAGAAATGTACTATTGAAAATGGTATAGATTTGAATAGAGAAATGTCAAATGAAAATACGGGCGTCGCAAATTCGTCACAAAGTCGTCCCGAACTCAGGTGTTAGTCGCAAATGAGTCGCAAATCTCATGTGTCAGTCGCAAATAAGTCGCAAAAGGGTCGCAAATTTACGACTACTTTGTTACTGATTCTTGAATCAGACACAAAAATGCTACCATTTTGTGACCACACGAAAGAGTCACAAAACTTTCTTTGTAATTTTAAAGCTTTTGATCTATCTACAGTCCATCTATAGTGTTAGATTCACTTAAATTACAACAATAGAGCAAGATAAATCTTTTACATGAATAAAATCAGGAAATGCATTGAAGTTATGATCATTAGAAAGCATTAGTAAAGATTACCTAATATGTTAGGCTATTTTTAAGATTTTTAAGAAATTATTACAAAAGTTATAATTTTCAAATATTTGTGTGCCATTGATTATCTTTTTCCACTCTAATGTTGTTGGATTGATTTTAAGAAATGTACTATTGAAAATGGTATAGATTTGAATAGAGAAATGTCAAATGAAAATACGGGCGTCGCAAATTCGTCACAAAGTCGTCCCGAACTCAGGTGTTAGTCGCAAATCAGTCGCAAATCTCAGGTGTCAGTCGCAAATAAGTCGCAAAAGGGTCGCAAATTTACGACTACTTTGTCACTGATTCTTGAATCAGACACAAAAATGCTACCATTTTGTGACCACACGAAAGAGTCACAAAACTTTCTTTGTAATTTTAAAGCTTTTGATCTATCTACAGTCCATCTATAGTGTTAGATTCACTTAAATTACAACAATAGAGCAAGATAAATCCTTTACATGAATAAAATCAGGAAATGCATTGAAGTTATGATCATTAGAAAGCATTAGTAAAGATTACCTAATATGTTAGGCTATTTTTAAGATTTTTAAGAAATTATTACAAAAGTTATAATTTTCAAATATTTGTGTGCCATTGATTATCTTTTTCCACTCTAATGTTGTTGGATTGATTTTAAGAAATGTACTATTGAAAATGGTATAGATTTGAATAGAGAAATGTCAAATGAAAATACGGGCGTCGCAAATTCGTCACAAAGTCGTCCCGAACTCAGGTGTTAGTCGCAAATCAGTCGCAAATCTCAGGTGTCAGTCGCAAATAAGTCGCAAAAGGGTCGCAAATTTACGACTACTTTGTCACTGATTCTTGAATCAGACACAAAAATGCTACCATTTTGTGACCACACGAAAGAGTCACAAAACTTTCTTTGTAATTTTAAAGCTTTTGATCTATCTACAGTCCATCTATAGTGTTAGATTCACTTAAATTACAACAATAGAGCAAGATAAATCCTTTACATGAATAAAATCAGGAAATGCATTGAAGTTATGATCATTAGAAAGCATTAGTAAAGATTACCTAATATGTTAGGCTATTTTTAAGATTTTTAAGAAATTATTACAAAAGTTATAATTTTCAAATATTTGTGTGCCATTGATTATCTTTTTCCACTCTAATGTTGTTGGATTGATTTTAAGAAATGTACTATTGAAAATGGTATACATTTGAATAGAAAAATGTCAAATGAAAATACGGGCGTCGCAAATTCGTCACAAAATCATCCCGAACTAAGGTGTTAGTCGCAAATCAGTCGCAACTTTACGACTACTTTGCGACGGCTGTTAAAATCCTTCTCTCTCTTTTTTTTTTCCTTACCCAAACCAAACTCTCGACCAATGAGGGGAGCTTCATATATATAGGCAAATATTTTGACCATTTGATGAAAACACCTAAGAAAATGCCCAACAAAACAGAAAATATCCAAAAATTTGAGATTCATAACCGGAGGAAGCGCCACACCACCGAGCTCCTTAGGGTTTCTAAGGAAGAAGATGACCCGTGCGTAAATTACTTTTTTGCCCCTCATTTTGTGACGCTTTTGCGACTACCATTTGTAACCCCGTTCATTCCGTCCCAAAGTAGTCGCAAAATACACCCTTTTTTGGTCTGGTCTTAAAGTCGTCGCAAAAGAGTCGGTAATTAGCGACTATTTTCTGACTTACTGGACCCGTCGTTAATTTGCGACCGATTTGTCACGTTTTTGGTGTTGGTCGTTAATTGGTCACAATTTCGTTACAAAGTGGTCGCTAAATTTTGTGACCACTAATTTCGTCACAATCCTTGGTCACAAAACGTAGGTTTTCTTGTAGTGTCTATTACTAAACCACCGTGAAAAGTGTCTTGATTTTTGGAATCTAAGAGATTTGAAAATGGAGTGTTATGGTTTTTTGCGAGGGGTAGACGTTGTTTTTGTATGTCGTCAGAGTCATGGTGGTAGCAAAGAAGGGCAAAAATGTAAGAAAAGATACTCAAAATTTATTTGGTTCTTTTTTTTTGGGTTATATATTTTGGTTATTGGACATGTGGTATGAGTTTTAATAATTGGGCTTGAATTGGTAAACACATGGAATTAAGCACATTGAATTATAATCTTTTGATAATTGGGCTTGGACTGGTAAGAATTAAGCACATTAGATTGTAATAATATTTTAAGATTTATACTAGGTAGTCATCCGCGGTGCACCGCGGGGATATGTATGTTTTAATTTTAGAAAGATTAAATGGATTAGGTTATTTGATATCACGTATGTGAGTTCTTAGTATTATAACATTTTCGTAATTAAAAATTTTAAATTATGAAACAAAAACATCCATAAAAAATATTTAAAGACAAAAAAGTTCAAAAAAATAAAATAAATAAATCTTCCGCTAAAAAGTAAATCTGCGAATTTCCCGCCAAAAAAATTGAAAAAGTAAATTTTCCGCCAAAAAACGTGAACCCGCAAATTTCCCGCCAAAAACGTAAATCCACAAATTTTGTGTCAAAAAAGCGAACCCGTAAATTTCCTGCCAAAAAAACGTGAACCCGCAAATTTCCCGCCAAAAACATAGTTCCGTAAATTTGACGCAAAAAAATTAACCCATAAATTTCCCGCCAAAAAAAGCGAATCCGCAAATTTCCTGCCAAAAACGTAAATCTGTAATTTCCCGCCAACAAAATGTGAACCCGTAAAAAAATCATTAATTCCTACGATTATTTTTAGTTACATAAGAATATTCCTAAAATATATCCCTATAATTGTGGGAAAAGATCTCAGAATTCAAAATCAGGTTAAGTTTTGTCAATTACGTATATGTCCTTTTTATGATTCTAAAGAAATGGTAAAACTCTAGTGGCATTTGTTGTAATATAACACGGTAACATTGGTTAAAATTTCTTTAACATTGCTCAAATAATAGTATAAAGATATATAAAAGTATAACTCAATACAAAAGTGATGATGGCATCGAAGAACAATCAAAGATGGGTGAAGAGAATCTAAAAGTTTAATTGGTTGTGTTTTGATTATCGGGCGTGTGAGATCGATTTGTTTTACTGAATGATTTTGGATTGATGAGATCGATTTGTTTTACTGAATGATTTTGGATTGACAAAAATACCAAATTAAGCACATTAAATTGTAATCATTTGTAAGAATTGTATAAGTATTAAGAGGATAAGTCATTAGAATGGTGATGATGTGACATTCTAAGAAATTAATTTTTGTTAAATATCTCATAAACATTAATTCAACAACCTTTTACCAGTAATTATTAATTTATTTAAGTAAATATTGTAGGCCAAAACTTTTTTTTTTGCAGTATATTTTAAAACATTATAACTTATTAATATTATTTTATTTTGTTTTTATTAATTCTGCTGATAAGTAAAAGTGTATTCTTCACTAGACTATTCTTGTTTTGTTGCCACTGTCACGGCTTCAAATCTAAGGCGTGATAGACGACTGGTATGTTACCTTATATTACTCTTTATCTTACATTAATTTTAATTAGAGTGAAAGGTGTTTTAATCATATTCAACATGATGATTGTACTTAATTGCAGTACCTTCCGAATACGTTCGTAATGTCAAATGGTCTGTTGAAAAAATTTAGGATGGTTCTAATGAATGAAGAGGGAAAATCATGGATGAGAGACTTGAAACACAAGGAAAGAAACCTGGAGACATGTTCACATTCAAATTAGTACAAAATGAAGAAACACCTATGCACAAGTTAAACCCCTTGAACAGTGAAGATTGCACAAACTTAGTAAGTTGTGTTATCTTTAATTCTTTCAAGAAACAAAAATGCTGACGGGAAAATCAATAAATGAAGCAGGTTTTACCTGTGCAGAGCGTAACAATGATACAAGGCAAGGAATTGTTTAAAAGCAACCAAAAAGAGTTTTTTTTTTACCATAGAAACCACAGAGAAAGAGTTTCTTGATGTACAAGTTTACCGTAATGACTCAAGGCAATGAATCTTGTCTTCCTATTGTCGAACCTACCAATGAAGATATAAGGAAAGGACAATGCTCACAAGCTATTACCAAAAGAATAGGTTTCCACAGAAGACAATAGCTCAACAAGCCAAAATCGATGAACACTTACACCAGCAAGTAGACTTGTAAGTTCCACAAGAAAACTGTTTTTTTTTTTTTTTTCTCGTTTAGAATCTCTATATATAATTCTGGAAATGGAATCTACAGAATCTTCCGTTGCAATTCACTAAAAGGAATGGAATCAACAAGGTGGGGAAGTTAACAATGCTTGACAGATACGATAGAAGATGGTCGACGTCACTACTGCCGGACAAGAGAGGAACAATGAGTTTAGGAAAAGGTTCAAAAGGCTTATGTGAGGTTAATGGTGTTTATAAGATGGATGGGTCTTTTTCTTGGAGTTGATTTGGCAGTTAGCAGTTCCTCTTCTAAAGGTTTGTTCCAAAGTGTTTTTTTTTTTTTTTTTTTTTTTTTTTTTTTTTTGTTGTCAACATCATTTTCATTAATTGGTTAGATCAAGTGAGCCAAGCCGATGGAACATTGTTAAGATACGTTTGTTCCAAAGTTTGAAAACCATTTTTACAGTTTTCAAAATCTAATTTCCCACTTATACATTACTAGCATTATGGCCCCTCCTATGCAGGTACATAAATATTCTGAATTATATATTATTTTTAAAAGTAATTTTGATATTGAAATAAACTCAATAATTTTTTTTAATTTCCGTTATTTTTTTTTAACACCACAACTAATTATATATATATATATATAAAAGTTACAGATAATTCTATACATAATAATTATTATTATTATCTTGAGTTATTAAAAATAAAAAAAAATTCCATGAAAATAGCATAGAAACAAATATATATTTTTTATAAAATTATAGTAAATTCTAATATAACCCGTGCTATTAAAATATTTTTAAAATAGGTTGTTTACACAAATAGGGGGGGGGGAGTTAGAAAAAGATATCTTTGTTTTTTTTCTCTTTTGTTTTTTTTTCTCCTTATAGTTTAGTTGTTTAAAAAAATGAAAGTAATGTATAAAAGTTGATACTTAAGACAAGTGTCAGAAGGAGAGAGTTGCAGTTATTTTTAAATTGACTTGTGATTTATTATAGAAATAAGAACTTAGATGGGCTAGAAAAGTTTGTTTATTGCTAGTGTGGTATACATTTTTTCAAAATAACTCGTATGTTTTCGGGTCCGTGTAAAATTACTATTAACACCCTTGATTAATTTTTTTTTGTTTGAACTACAAAATTTATTAAGTCGAAATTAATATCCACGTCACTAATCCACGTCGTCATCAAAAGGAAACTGAAGCGTCCATCACTTATATCAACTGTTCACGAGTTGACGGAGGAGAAAAAAAATTTTCTCTCTTTCTTTTCCGGCGATTTCGAACCTTAAACCCTAAGTCGACCGAAATTTCGTCTTTTCGGGCCGTACCGCCGTCGCATTTCGTCTCAGTTTCAACGAACTCTAGTGGGTTTCTTCATCTTCCATTGATTGCGTAAAAATCTCTGCTTTCATCACTCTCGGTAAGTTCGAATATCTCTCTTTGAGTTTAAACTGTTATATGAAACATATAGCGGTGATATTAAGAGTTGTTATCGGTGATTATTACGGCTGATTTCCGCCGTCATTGTGGCTGATTTGATAGATCTACTGGATTTGGTGTCTGGTTATTACGACTGAGTTACGAGTTGTGTTAGGGCTAATTTGTGGTTTATATTGGTATATGTGGCTTTTTATCGGTTATTATTACGGTTGATTTCCGCCGTCGTTGTGGCTGATTTGATAGATCTACTGGATTTGGCGTCTGGTTTATTACGACTGAGTCACTGGTTGTGTTAGGGCTAATTTGTGGCTGAGTTGTGATTTATACTCTGTTTGATGTAACTATACTCTGTTTGATGTAATCTTTTTATCAGATGGAGGATGAACCAAGGAATTACCCTCCAAGACTGTATGGGGAAGGGCAGTCTAATCTGGATAATAAAGCTATTAACCACAGTGGTATCAAACATATAGATATATTCAGAGTATCCGTTGGTGAAACTGTGTGGAATGAAATTAAGGAGCACCCAACTGGAATAGCAGCCAAAATCTTTGAGAAAACCATTGTATGGTCTGGTAAAAATGTGCACTACCTTCTATGCAGACAGTTAAGAGTAAGGAAGAAAGAGGTTTGGTTTCTCATTGGTGGTCAACCTATCAGATTTGGGTTGAATGAGTTTGAGCATGTCACGGGTTTGACCACATATCCGTTGCCTACAGAGCAATTTGAACCTGAAGCTGATTACAGATCGTTTTTCAGAGAGTTGAATGTGCCTGCTGGAGAAGGTCCCACTTTAGATGAGCTTATTAATGGATTAGATAAATGCCGGGCATGGCCACCAGAAGACATTAAGCGTAAATGGATGGGACGGTTGTTCTTATTAGCAATTGGTATCCATGGACTTCATCACAACTCTAGAATACCGTTCGAATCTGCTAAAAGAGTTTTTGATGATGAAGCCTTGAATAATTATCCATGGGGTCGGGTAGCATTTCAGTCTCTTGTTGGGTCTATCAAGACCATTAATCCTACCGGAAGGACGTACACCGTCAACGGTCTGGTGTACGCATTACAAGTATGGGCTTATGAATCTATCACATGCTTTGGAGAATTGTTTGGTAAATAATCCGACGGGGATATGAGTCCGCTGTTGCGATGGCAGGGAAGCCGCACACGAAGAGAGTTGGATTCGGTCATTGATGAAGAAATCGAAAAAAATAGAAAGGTAAGATTTAAACTGAGTTATAATTATTATGAGTCATTGATGGTTGAGTTATTGTTAATTGATAGCTGAGTTATAATTGGCTGTGACTGAGTTATGGATTACTGTGACTGAGTTGTGGTTTATTGATGGTTGAGTTATGGTTTATTATGATTATTGTTTATTATATCTGATGTTGTAGGTGCGTGTAAGGCATATGATTGAAAATGCTAGAGAGCTATATCCTGAGTGGCCTGATGAACCAGAAGACCCAGAACTTGATAATCTGATCCAAGACATAGCTGATGAGAAGTTTGTCTCAGGCTTTTGGGACAAGAAGATGCCTGAGAATGAGAAGAAGAATAAGAAGAAGAAAAAACCAGATGATAAGGATGATTCTCAACATCCCAAAAAGAAGCATAAAAGCTTGTAGGAGAAGGATAAGGATGTTGATTTTGATGAATCTGTCGGGAATAAGAATGATGAACCAAAGGTAATTGATATTGTATATTGTGTGATATTTAATGTTTGGTTAGCTTGCTTATGCGTTTTTTCGTGTATATGTGTTGCAGTTTTGTAATGAGAAGGTAGATAATGTGTCGCTTAGAAAACTTATTATGGATATGGTGGATAATTTCAAAACAAGATTTGATAATCTTGATACAATCATTAACTGCATGTCTTCACGGCTAGAGAAGGTGGAGAGTGAATTGACAGACTTGAACAAGTGGAAAGATTCAAACCTTTTCCGTATACAGAATCTGATGGCTGCTCAAAAATCATCCGCATCCACTGAGGCAAAAGGTCCCGTCAAAGCTACCACTGAGGGAAAAGGTCATCCTCTGGTAAGCTAACCGTGCTATACCAACGACTGAATTATCATTATATCGGCTGAATTAAAAATCCATTATGACTGAGTTATATTATTTTATTTGTAATGTTTATACTGGGGAAGGATGCCAAAAGTCTTGAGAATGTTCAGAACCTGAATACGAATATGGAAGTGGGTGATATTGATAGTCTCGTTGAGGTGGTTGTTGCGAAAGATGATGGTAAGAAGAAGAAGAAGCCTGCTGATTTGGTGCGGTCTCCTGTGAATTTGAGAAATAAGAAGACAAAGACAGTAAATGACAAAGAGTCCAAAAAAGCAAAAGCAGATGCCAATAAAGCTTTAAAGGATAAACAAGCATTGGAGGGGAATCCGGAAAAAAGGCCTAGGGGAAGACCTAAAAAGAAGGCTGATAATGTGAACAAATCCATTGTCAATCCAGAGGGGAATGAAGAAGATGATGAAGAAGAGTTGACATCAGCTGATGATGTGGCTGATGTAAAAGATGATGGTGATGATGCGCTGAATAATATAGCTGGTGAATCAGTTAAAGCCGATGATGTGGCTGATGTAAAAGCTAATGTTGATCATGTGGCTGCTGATGCAAAAGCAGATGCCAATAAAGCTTTAAAGGATAAACAAGCATTGGATGGGAAACCGAGGGGTAGGGGAAGACCTCCTAAAGGTAGAAAGCCTGATAATGTGAAAAAAATCATTGGCAATCTAGAGGGGAATGAAGAAGAGTTGATATCAGCTGATGATGCGCTGAATAGTTTTGCTGCTGAAGCAGTTTTTAAAAAAGCTGGGGATGATGAACCGCAGAAGATACTTGGTGAAAAAGCTGATGATGAAGAAGACACTGATGATGAAGAAGTAGAAGAGTCCATAGTTGATGTTAATGAGGACGCCATGATACCTGAGTCTGAGGATGATGATAACGATGAACAGATAAGGCTTAAATTGATAAGTGATATCAGGAATCAAAGTGTTAAGCTGTTTGTTAAGGGGAAAGATACGAGTAAACTAAAAGATAAGCCAACATGTGTTTTTCCTATTATTAGAGACGACGGACTGACATTCATGAGGAAGCACTGTGAAGCTTCATCCGCAATATATGATCCTTTTTCACCTGCTGATCCGGATAGATTAAAGAAACTTAATGAACACATAAAATCAACAATGAGGTATGATCTTGTTCATTAATTTGTTAATTACAGCTTCTTGTTAACAATGTTGTTTTAACATGTTGACTTCTGTTTGTCTGTCAGGGGCATCAAATTGGGAAAGCGTGACGACACTCGTGAGTTCTATAGGATCATGGTTACCCCGCGAAAGTCGTGGCCCGCCACATACAAAACGTGGGGATGGCTGAACGAAAGTGTAAGTTTTACGGCTGAGTTATTCTATGACTTATTATTCGTAACAGCTGAGTTATTAAATGACTTATTATTCATTATGGCTGAGTTATAATTTTCCGAATTAATATAGGGGGGCGACAATTGAGTTGTGCTGACTTGTAATTTATTTCGGCTGAGTTATATTATTAATTTTATACGTTACGGCTGAGATAGACGTATTATACATTATGACTGAGTTATGCTTTTTTTTTATTTCAGCATATCGCTGCGTACCAGAGAGTCCTCAGACGTAGGTTGATTACAGAACCCTGCCCATATCATACCAAAGGCATTGCGTTTGTAGATCAGTTCTTCACCACTGGCATGGTCATGGAATATCCTCAGTTCAAAATGAGACCTAAGAAATTCAAGTTTAACGGGACCAACTATGAATCTGTAGTTAAAGGTTTGTATCCGGAGGATCAACAGACAAAGATGACGTGGATGAGTGATGTTTTTCATGTGTATTTCGTTGTACAATCCGGAGGTAATCATTGGTTGGCGCTGGACGTGGACACATTGATTGCTACGATAACATATATGATCCGGAGAAGAAATCATAAGTTCTTGAAGCTTGTAGGCCGTTTAGGGAAATGATTCCGTACATGCTGAACGATTCACTTTCTTCCTCCTACTCCTCACGACTTTATAGCTACAAGCCGTTTACTTTGAGATGGAAGAGTCCAAAGAAAGTGCCTCAAAACGAGGATCCCGGAGACTACGGTGTATATGCGCTAAAATACATTGAATGTCTCGCCCTTGGTGTTACTTTCGATGGCCTTAGTGATGCGAACATTCAGGGTTTACGGCTTAAGATGGCAGCAGATATACTGGCGGAGGAACCTAAGATTTACACGGGATTTATTAACTAAGGAGGCAGACAATTTTCTATGTAATTTTATGTTTTATTTCTAGGAATTTTTATTTTGTGGACATTAGATATAACTCAGCCAGCAGCAGCAATGCATTTATGAATCAGCCATGAAGTATTATTAATAAATCAATGAACAATATAACCCAGCCACAATGAATCGATAAATTAGCCATAAAGCGTTATTAGTACATTAGTTAACAATATAACTCAGATATTTGCCGCCAAAACAAAGGTTAACAAACTTTGGCGGCGCGAAACCATCAGTTAATAAACGTAACCTTTCGCATTCTTCTCCGTATTTTCTCTATTTATATCAGATTACCCTCATATTGTTTGTCATTTTGTCTATTTCTTTCTGTTACATCTTCTTATCGACATGGAAGTTGTTCCTCAAATCAGAAGTCAGTTTCACGGAGATGTTAAAGCGATCCTATACGCTGCTGATCGTGAGAATCTCTCCGTTCTAAACCCTGGTAGTGGTTTTGGTATCAATTTTGACAAAACCTCAGACACGTTTAAAGAGTTCGATTTCAAACTATATTGCGCATTCAGAGGTATTCTGCAAGACAATTGGGTGCATGCGTGGCCGACTTCTCGCTACATTCTATTCCATTATAGGAAACAATGGTTTTTAACACTCGCGGTAAGCAAGCACCGATATTTCCCTTGATATTATGCAGATTAAAAACTTATTTTAACTCTTATATATATATTTTTATTTTTATTTTTATGATGAGTAGCGTCAATACACGTGGGATCCGAGACATACTTTTACGGTGTGGAATCAGTTTAATTTGGTGGTTCAAGAAGTATACGGAGAAGAGATTCGTTCGCTCATTCGGACATATCGAAAATTTGCCGATAAGCCCGACTGGATGAATGAGCAAGTGTGGACAGATTTCTATTACCTTTTTATGGATTTAGATTTTTTTTTAAAAAATGGACGCTATATTTTATTGTACTTTATTTTCAATTACATGACATTTTGGTCAAGCATTTAACAGTATAATTCAGCAATATGGTGATATATACGCAACCTTTCGTCTTCAGTTGAAAGGAAATTTACCGCCAAACCACGAAATGCATTTTTCGTACCTCAGCCATGACGTCAACATACTAGCGAATTATTATACATGACTCAGCCGATTAGTTATAAATATATCTCACGAATGAAGCCGCTATGTGATATAACTCAGCCGATATGTGATATCAAACGTACCTTTTCGTCTTCCGTGAAACGGAAAATTGGCGCGAAATTTGGCGTGAAATTTGGCGTTAACAAACGTAACCTTTCGACTTTCTCTCTGTTTTTTCCCTATTTATATTAGATTACCATAATTTTCCATATCATATTCGATCTTATTCTCCCTATCTCATATTGTATATAATTCTCTCTATTTATATCTGTGTTACATCTTCTTCTCGCCATGGACATTGTTCCCTCCATAAACTGTCAGTTTGACAAAGAGGTTGAAGCGATCCTAAACGCTGCTGGTCGTGATAAACTTTCCGTTCTAAACCCTGGTAGTGGTTTCGATTGCACACTATATTGCGCCTTCGAGGATATTCTGAAAAATAATTGGGAGCATGCGTGGCCGGCATATCGCTTGATTCCATTCCACTACAAGAAAAAATGGTTTCTCACACTCGCGGTAAGCTACCGATATTTGTTATTAAGCACTAAAAACTTATTTTGACTCTTATGAATATATTTTTTTTTTGTAGCGTAAATACACGTGGGATCCGAGACATACTTTAACGGTGTGGACGCAGTTTAACAAGATGGCTCGACAAGTATACAAAATGCAGATGACTGATATGAGGTTCATATTGAGACGTTTGGATGATAAGCCGAAATGGATGAATATGAAAGTGTGGACAGATTTGTCTGACATGTTTGCTGAATACGGTTATTTTTGAAAACTTATTGTATTTTATTTCCGATTATCGGATAATAAACAAGTGTGTTAGTTCACCCATGTCTTTTCACAAATGATTATGAGAAATCAGCCATGTCGCCAAAATGAACCAGCCAAACAACGAATGAATTTGTTCGTACCTCAACCATGACGTCAACATACTAGCGGATAATTATACAATAACTCAGCCGGTTTGTTATATTAAATCTTTCAAACCACGAATATATTATATGTGAGTTTTAATATCTAAAGATCTCAAAATAATAATAAAGTTAAAATACAAATTATAATTGATTTAAAATAACATTATAATGCAGCCGCTATGTGATACTATATATTATATACAACCTTTCGTATTCCGTCTTTTTCTCTCTATTTATATACTAGATTACCCTAATTTTTAATCTCATAATCGATCTCTATTTTTCTTCACAATGCCAGAAAGTTCTTACTCTTTGTTGCCCAACCTAGATCCTATTGAATTTGATGATGCTGATTATGGGATCCCTATTGTTTGTTTCTGTGGTGGAAGGGCACTGCTTGAATCTTCCATGACAAATCCGAATCCGGGAAGACTCTTTTACACATTTCAAGAAAGATTTGTAAGTTGTTCAATGTTTTGGTCGAATTTTTATACGGTTCAATTTACGAATTAACTTGTTAATTTTTGTTTTCAATATGTATGTGTAGGATGGGGGATATCACATTTCGAAATGGTGGGATGAAGCAATGATGGAAGAATTACTATGAATGAAATGCGTGAAACTCTTACTGTCCATAGAGACGCGATTGCTCACCTCCATGATCTCCAAACTCAAAACGATAATGAGTTACTTAGGCTCAAGGCGATGATTGACAAAAAGAGGGATGTAATAGCTAAGGAGTTGAAGAATGTGGTTGTTGCGGTTTTTGTTTTTCTAGCGATAATAATCTATTTGTTTAAGTAATTTAGTTTACCATGTATCTTCACAAATGATTATGAGAATAATTCAAAAAAAAAAAATAAATAAATAAAGAAAATAACTCAGTCGAAACCATATAATTCAGTCGCAACGTTTGTGTTGAATTCGAAATTTTGAATTTTGAATTTTTTTAATCAAACTTTACTATTTAACGTCTGTACAAACGTGATAATTACGGAATTTACTGCGCGGATAGACACGTAATGATGGGTTGCCTTTACCCATAAACACGCTTTTCCTGCAAAGAAAAGAGTAATTGAAACAAAAAAAAGTTCGTTTAAAAAAAAAAAACACACGATTCCTGAATACGTTATCTCAATTTTTTTCGATTTACGATAACTCAGCC
This sequence comes from Erysimum cheiranthoides, assembly GCA_011420285.2. Taxonomy (NCBI): domain Eukaryota; kingdom Viridiplantae; phylum Streptophyta; class Magnoliopsida; order Brassicales; family Brassicaceae; genus Erysimum; species Erysimum cheiranthoides. Next base: position 5,942,402 of record CM022182.2, read on the forward strand.
GTGTATTTATGATAACTCAGCTTAAATTGTTAACCTCGAATGCAGTAAATGTGAATTTTTTTAACTTTTCATGTAAACAACGAGTTTATATGGTCTTTATCTGATAAAGACCGTGAAATTACGTCATGTTTGTGCATTTTCAAACTCATCATGCGGAACGATATGACACAAACCCTAAACCCTAAACCCTAAACCCTAAACCATACATTGTCATACCCTTTAAGCGTTACTTAGACAGAGTTAACCCTTTTTAAAATTTTTTAAAAAATTGTGAATGGGATGTGAATATACTGTCACTAATCTGAAAGTAAATATTTATGTTAATTGTTAATTGTTTTAAATATATGTAAAAAAGTTATTTTCCAATAATGATTTATTATACAACTCAGCCGTAAAGAGACGATAACTCAGTCGTAATGTATGTGTGTAAAAAAGAATGCGAATTTTTGATTTTTTTTTGAATTCTTTTGTAAATTAAACTTAATTTAAGTACTGAACAAACGTGATGATTACTGAAATTACTATGCGGCTAGAAGACACGTAACGGTGGGTTGCGTTTCCCTATATACACGCTTTTCCCCAAAGAAAATTAAGAATAATTAATAAAAAATATACTGTAAATAAAAAAAACAACTCTTCCCCAAACGAAAACTCGATCTGCTCCACAAATCCCGAGGTCGAACATTTAGTTCTCTAAACATTATGTTCTCTAACGTATGTTAGTCGATTCCTAAATATGTTATCTCAATTTTTTTTGATTTACGATAAGTCAGCCGTGTATTTATGATAACTCAGCTAAACCTCTATTGGAGTAAATGTGAATTTTTTTAACTTTTCATGTAAACAACGAGTTTATATGGCCTTTATCTGATAAAGACCGTGAAATTACGTCATGTTTGTGCTTTTTCAAACTCATCATGCGGAACGATATGACACAAACCCTAAACCCTAAACCATACATTGTCATACCCTTTAAGCGTTACTTAGGTAGAGTTAACCCTTTTTAAAATTTTTTAAAAAATTGTGAATGGGATGTGAATTTACTGTCACTAATCTGAAAGTAAATATTTATGTTAATTGTTAATTGTTTTAAATATATGTAAAAAAGTTATTTTCCAATAATGATTTATTATACAACTCAGCCGTAAAGAGACGATAACTCAGTCGTAATGTATGTGTGTAAAAAAGAATGCAAATTTTTGAATTTTTTTGAATTCTTTTGTAAATTAAACTTAATTTAAGTACTGAACAAACGTGATGATTAATAAAAAATTAACATAAATATTTACTTTCATATTTATATGGGTTGCGTTTCCCCATATAAACGCTTTTCTCCAAAGAAAAGAATAATTAATAAAAAAAATACTTTAAAAAAAAAAAGAAAAAAAACAACTCTTCCCCAAACGAAAACTCGATCTGCTCCACAAATCCCGAGGTCGAACATTTAATTCTCTAAACATTATGTTCTCTAACGTATGTTAGTCGATTCCTAAATACGTTATCTCAATTTTTTCAATTTACGATAAGTCAGCCGTGTATTTATGATAAACCAGCTAAACCTCGAATGCAGTAAATGTGAATTTTTTTAACTTTTCATGTAAACAACGAGTTTATATGGCCTTTATCAGATAAAGACCGTGAAATTACGTCATGTTTGTGCATTTTCAAACTCATCATGCGGAACGATATGACACAAACCCTAAACCCTAAACCCTAAACCATACATTGTCATACCCTTTAAGCGTTACTTAGACAAAGTTAACCCTTTTTAAATTTTTAAAAAAATTATGAATGGGATGTGAATATATTGTCACTAATCTGAAAGTAAATATTTATGTTAATTGTTATTTGTTTTAAATATATGTAAAAATGTTATTTTCCAATAATGATTTATTATACAACTCAGCCGTAAAGAGAAAGAATGCGAATTTTTGAATTTTTTTGAATTCTTTTGTAAATTAAACATAATTTAAGTACTGAACAAACGTGATGATTACTGAAATTACTATACGGCTAGAAGACACGTAATGGTGGGTTGCGTTTCCCCATATACACGATATTCGAAATTTTGAATTTTGAATTTTTTTTAATTTTTTGAATTAAACATTGCTAGTACTATTTAACAGCTGTACAAACCTGATAATTACTGAATTGACTATGCGGATAGACACGTAATGAAACGACGAAGATAAATTGACTCATACCCAAACAAATCTTCACTATCCACTTAAAAATAAATCCCAAACCATCTAAGTTCTTATTTATTAATTTATTCGATTTTTCTATTCGTCTCAACTAAAAAATGAGTTCTTGTTCAGAGTCATCAGTCGTACTCAGTGACCGTGGATTTCCATCGAAGTGTGTGTGTGGATTAGGTGTTACGATTTTTACAGCGAAATCTCAAGACAATCCTGGCAGACCGTTCTTCCGTTGCGAAAGTAAGAAAGATCTAAAGGAGTGGACAAATAAAAAAGATGTAAGTTATTATTTTGGTTTTCTTGATGTTTCTGTATGTTATTGTTGCTTTATTCAATCTCGTTTATTTGTTATGAAATAGGGTCACTTATTTAAGTGGGTTGAGGATGCGGTGTATTAAGAGGTTGAAGATGCATTACCAAAACTGGAAATTTTGGTAAATGATATCACAAACGCTAAGTCAGAGGTAAGTGCTGCTTTACAAGAACTGCAATATGATGTAAAGGTGAGTAAAATTGAAATCGGCAAGTGCAAAGTTTGGTTGAAAGTGTGTTTTGTCTGGCTTTGTTTTCTGACGATTTGCATTGCTTACATACTAGCTGGTAAAGCTAAGGAAACAAATTCAATGTTGTTTCTTGGCTATTAGTGTTTCAATGTTTGTTAAACTTGTTTACATGGGTTGCAGTTTATGTTTATGTTTATGTTGTTTCTTATTAAATGGGTTGTAATTTAACAAAATAAATCGGCCGTAAAACAGAGTACTCAACCGTGAAAACAGAGTAACTCAGCAACCGTAAAAACAGAGCAGAGTAAATCAACCAAACAACAAATTATTATGATGTAACTTAGCCTTTCGTTATAATACCTCAGCCATTGCACTAGTGAGAATATTTTAGTCTAGGCGGTAAAAGCTATTTATTTTCTCTTTTCCCAAGCGATGCGAATCTTCAGTAATTATTACGAAAAGACTTATTTATCAATTCTCGTAAAGAGTAACGACAATAAACGTTGCATGCGAAACATCGTATCGTTTTGGAAGCATCTTTTCGTTCTCTATATATTTATATAATCAGTATAAACAAACCTAGTATATCTCATATCGTCAATCTTCCAATAAATCAAAATCCTTTCAACCTATTTCCGTTTCATTCATTTCATCAAGTGGTACAATGGCTGCATCCGGTTCCGGATCTGGTTCTGATTCGAACAAGAGAAAGTATGTTCCAGATGATGACACGAGTGTGAAGATGTGGTGGGAACAGGAAAAAAAGTTCAAATCGATAATCTATTTCGTGAAAAAATCAATTAGGGAGACAGAACAAGCACACTGGTTGGATATCACGTACCGTGAGAAGCAAGCGGAGCGTGATCTGTTAGCAAAAATGGAGGAGCCTGGCTTTAACCTCAAAGAAGAGATCCGTATGGTGGACAAGGAGTTGAAGGAGGCTAGTGAGGAGAAGGATGCTTTCAAGGTGCACCCGATCAATTGGGATAAATTGGGGTATGGATCTACGGATGACTACTGAAGTACGCAGATCGAGTTTTTAAAGATTTTTTAATTTTGGTGCCACACAAGTAGTAAGGCGATTGCTAAGATATTTGTTCATATATTATTAAAGTTATATAATGTTTTATTGGTAGAAAAAAGTTATATAATGTTTGAAGTCCAAATTATACAAAACGGCTGAGATATGATATTGTCAGCTGACTTTGTACAAACATGATGGCTGATCTACGGGAGTAATGTGACTTAGATATAATTTATGATAACTCAGAATAGGAAATGTAATATATGTGTGTAAAAAAGTTATTTTCTAATAATGATTTATTATACAACTCAGTCGTAAAGAGAAGATAACTCAGTCGTAATGTATGTGTGTAAAAAAGAATTCGAAATTTTGAATTTCTTTGAATTATTTTGTGAATTACACTAAATTTAACTTCTAATCAAAATGTGATGATGTGATAACTCAGCTAAACCACTTTATCCATTTTTTCCCAATCGTGATGATTGCGTTACCACAGTAACACGTAATAATAATTTTAATATATAACTTTATTTTTATTGATTTTTAAAGATCAGTAAAGCAATCGTAATGTAAAAAAATACGAAAATTATAAATGATATTCCACCACGACGTTTTAATAACTCAATAATCCTAATGTGGCTGATTTATTGAAGTATTGTTAATTAGATATAATTTCCCGTCTGAGTTATTATTAACAAAACAATAAACCGATTAAATACAAATTGATTATAATATTGAGAATATTTTAATGAGAGTAGAGACAAACTGTTATATACTCGATATACGGAAAGTATTATAGGCGGTTAAAGCTATTGATTTTCTCGTTTCCCAAGGGATGCAAATCTTCATTAATAATGACGGTGTGGACTTATAAGCCGAAAACCTACTATACTTTATAAGTAACAAAGCTATCTTCTCTCATACTTATCTTCTATCTTCCATACATTAAAACCCTTTTATCAACCTATTTTCGGTTCATACAATTCATCAAGTGTTATCGATGGCAGCATCCGGTTCCGGTTCTAGTTCTGGTTCGAAGAAAAGAAAGTATGAACATGATGCGGGGGTGGAGATTGTGGAACAAGAAATAAGGTTCAAAGCGATAATCAATATGGTGAAATCAACAATGAGGGAGAGAGAAGAAGCACACCGGTTAGATATCATATACCATAAGAAGATAGCGGAACTTGATCTGTTAGCAAGAATGGAGAAATTTGGAATTAACCTAGAGGACGAGATCCGTCTGGCGCGTGAGGAGGTGAAGATGGCGGGTAGGGAGAAGGAAGCTTTCAAGGTGACAGAGATGAATTGGGATAAATTGGGGTATTGATGTGCGGATGACTACTGAATTACGCAGATCGAGTTTTTAATGCTTTTTAGTTCGTAGACGATGTTGTTGTATTTTGGTACCGTATCAGTAGTAAGACGATGTTCTATTTTGATTTCCTAACCTATGTGTTCGTATATTATTATAGTTCTATAATGTTTGATGCTGTTGTTTTAGTCCCTAAGTCTTATAAATTCGTGGGTGCTTATGCTACTACTGTTTGATAAATGTCTGGCACTGTTTTCTGACGATTGTCATTGCTTATCTAGTAGCTGGTAAAGCAAAAGGAAACAAACGCAATGTTGTACGACGGCTATTATTGTTTCGATGTTTGTTAAACTTGGTAAAATGGGATGCTGTTTATGTTTATGTTGTTTCCATTGCAATGGTATCGTATCTGTTAATTAATAAAGAAAAAAAGCAGCCGTAAAACAGAGTACTCTGCCGTAAAAACAGAGTAACTCTGCAGACGTAATACAGAGCAGAGTAAATCAGCCAAAATTCAAATGATTATATTTTAACTCAGCCTTTAGTTATAACTCCGCCATATTTCAAATGAATTTTCGTTATATCAGACATAATTTATACGAATATGTGTTAACTCAGCCGTTTTCAGACTATTAAACAGATAATAAAACACACGAATATCAATCACTCATTCTCTAACCTCTATACTCTTATCTGAGAATATAGGATACCACAAGGGAAAGTGGTGATCTATATACTTGCAGAATAACAAGACCTCCATCTTCCAGAAGCATGAGTCACACAGTATCCCAATTTTAAAACCCTCGTTCCACCAGTAAACCCATTGATTGTGCACTGCACACCGACATTTTACCACAGATAAGAAGTCAACCCCATCCCTTATCTCTTTTAACACGCAAGAAGGTTGCTGTCTTAAGTTAAAAGTATTCCGATCAAAGATGTTATCACGAATCCTTTTTGCCGATTCCCTGGTTAACTGAAAATCACGACGCCTGATACCTTCAAGACTGAAAATACTTTTGACCATCATAGAGTAGATGTAGATAGCAGGCTCCCAATGAACCGCAACAGCTTGTTGTATCATCCTCAGACCCTCCATCTCATCGGCCGTGAAGAAGTAATCATTAACTCCCTTTATCAACAGAGCCGACGGGTTGTTATGTGCGAGACAACGCTGCTTGAAATACATCGGAGGCGGATGCTGCGGCCAAGGTACCCGCATGAAATAGAAATCCACACTTCTGTGGAATAACGTCGAGTTTGCAAGATCTCTAAAGCGCCTGCATTTCGCCTTAGCACGACAAAAGAACCGGAAACCAGTCTGCATGATTTGTAGCAACATAGTAATAACAAGATCATCAGGAAGAGACGTGATTTTCAAAGTATGCAAATCTGATTCTCTTTTTTGGCGGACGGATCGTTGGTTATCGCCATGTAAACGATCTCTCATGGTGTAGACGTGAAAACCCTTCGTATTCTAGATGGTTACAAAGTCTCCAGGCGAGACTTATATAACGGTGGAGAAGCATGATCGAACGTTGCGACTTAATGTATTAAATACCAATTAAGAAAAAAATAAATAATAATGAATGAGTTATGATATTATTTTATGACTTATTACACCCATTGTGGCTGATCTGTTGAAGTATGATGACTTAGTTATAATTTGCCGGCTGAGTTATAATACGTGTAAGGCTGATTTACTAAAAATAAATAAATATATTTAATAATAATAATAATAATGTTAAAATAAAGACGTCGCATCGCTCTTTAATCATCTTTTTGCATTCTGTATATATATATATATATATATATATATATATATATATATATATATATATATATATATATTAGTCGATAGAAACGAATCTATCATCTCTCATATTTTCTCTTTCCTTTTACAAACCCATTTCCGTTTCCGGCAATACATCAACTGTGAAAAAAGGATGCATCCGATTTTGTTTCTGGTTTAAACAAGAGATTCAATGATGGATGTGTGAAGATATTGGAAGAAACACGAAAGATGAAGTCGATAATCAATAAACTGCAAACCATAATTAGAGAGAATGAAGAAGCACACGAGTTGGATAAAACATTCCTCAAGAAGCAAGCGGAACGTGATCTGTTAGAGAGAATGAAGAAGCCTGAGTTTAACATCGACGAAGAGATCCGTATGGTCGAATTTGAGTTAGCTATAGCCGATGTGGAGAAGCACGCCTTCAAGAGGACAGATTTCCAGTGTGATAAATTGGGGTACGGACCCCCGGATGAGACAAGCTCAAATGACAAATGAAGAACTCGATTACGTGGTAAACTGTTTTTTAATTCCTAGTAGTTTATGTATTTTGCCAAGGACAATGAGAAATTAGTAAGAGGATGTTGTATTATGGTTCGTTCCTTAGTTATTTGTTCTTACATTAAAGTTCTATAATGTTTGAAGTCAAAACTACATAGTACGGCTGAGTTACTATGATTTTACGGCTGATTTAACTGATATATCAATAATCTTAAGTATATAATACTTATGTTAATACTATACAACTTTATTTTTAATGATTTAACCAGAATATAACGCGACCATAACATATGTGCACTAGAATACGAAATTGATAATTTTTTTTTCGGATGTTTGCATTATTATGAATTAAAATATTGCAAAAAACGTGATAATTACTGAATTTAATATACGTATACCCGTATTATTGCGTTTCCCCAGGAGCGCTTTTTTGAAAATAAGCGACAAATACAAATCGTCTCTTCGTAGACAAAAAAAATACACTTGCTTCTTGATTTTCTCTTTTCCCAAGCGATGCAAATCTTGAGTAATTATAGCAAATAGACAGTAATTATAGCGAATAGACTTATAGACTCATGATGGAAGTTACATATAGCTGTAACCATGTACACCTTTTCCTGGTAAATAAATAAGTCGCAGACAACCTATCACATAACATTTCTTAACCATATCTCTTACTGAAATGTATATGAGTTATGACATTGTCGTCTGACTTAATATACCATTATGGCTGATTTGATAACCACTACATTCTTATTTGATGTTGGTACCCAAAAATCAAATCTTTCCCTTACTGCAAGAAGTTTCACTACAAGCTCAAACGCGTCTTTGCTCCTATATCGTTGTCCTACAGCTAGGCGTAGGGAAGACATCTCCAAACTTAATGTTTCCGAATTCTCTTTTGCGCCGGTCGTTACAGCTACCGAATTCCCTATTGATCCGGTCGTTACAGCTGCCGAATTCCCTTTTGATCCGCTCGTCTCATTCTTGTGAGGACTCTTCTTTGGAGTCAGATTTGGTGAGTCTTCTTCTTTTTCCGGCGGCTTGCCGAACACAGTGTAATTTTCGTCATCCGATGACTCACCGTCGGAATCGTCAAAAACATCAAATCGGCAATCATCATCTTCTTCTTCGTCGTCTGCTTCTCCGTCAGATACATTCTCTTTTTCGGCATCTTCATCGTCTTTTTCGTAGTGGTTTTCACTATAATCAATGCATACACCATGAAATCTTGAGTCTAATGTTGAGTCAGGACTGATTTGTCGTTTCATTTGCCCTCTCGATCCGTCTGATGTTGAGTCAAGACTGATTTGTCGTTTCACCTTCCCTCTCGATCCCTCTGTCCGACTAATTTCGCACAGATCCGTAAACTCCGCAAAGAGTGGTAGACTCTCGACTTTGATTAGGCTTATAAAAGATAGCAGCTGCCGATCGTTGGATAAATAAATTGGTGGAGTACCAGGAAACCTATTTTTCGTAGCCTTGTTCGATAACATGTAGCTCAGCTTTACCCGATGGCTCAACTCATTGAGTACGTAGTCATCGAGAACAAAATTTTCAAGATCGCTTTTCTTTGTTGTTGCATGTAGCTGCTCAAATCTAGACCCTCGATGATCGGGGTTAAATACAAATTTGTGTTTCTTTACCCAATTACCCGAGACTACAATTACCGGAACCGAATCCATCATATATCGGAAAAGGGTGAACGAAAATCAAGAAGAAAGAGGAAGAGGATGACGAATTGGATCTCTGTTGATGTAAAGAACAAGAGTGAAGGAACAACAAATATGAGATTGTAAGAAGACGACGTTTCGTATTTCTCTTGATGATGATGACGTTGAAATATACATCCACGTCACTGATGTCATGTGCAAATCAGCCACCAGAAGAACAAGTAAATAAATTGTCTTAACCCAGCCATCAGACAAAGTTTAAGTCGGCCGTAAGATGAATGCTATTTCAGTAATTAATAAAGAAAAACTCTGCTGCCAAATTCAGCCGTTTAATGTCGTAACTCAGACGAAAATATGTAACTCAGCCGTAACGTAAGTAAGTCAGTTGTCAAAGCATACTATGGTAGTAATTAATGTTTCGCTAATAAGCCAGCTGTAATTTTGGCCGAGTTTTCATTAAAAACGTAAATCAGCCATGAGGAAAAGAAAACTCAGCCAACCAGCGAAAGTTAACTCATAAGTAACCAGCAAAATGTTGACAACTCAACCATCGGTATATAAATCAGCCATAACGTATAGCTGGGTTATTCTCGTAAGTCAGCCGATGTCCTATAAGTCAGACACATTCTAGTAAGTCAGCGGAAACCACTGGATGGGTTATACGTGTAAGTCAGCCGTGTATTCATAACTCAGCCATTTTATTTAAACCAGCCGTAATATAACGTAACTCTGCCGTCACTTGATGCTGCGGCTGAGTTCATTAATACACGTCAGCGGTATCTGACGTGGCAGCGCGTTTTTTCTGAAAAGTAATGGCATTCTTTGTAATTACGTTTTTCTTATAACATGTAACAGGGGCACGCTGGGTATTAAAATTATGGGCGAAATATGACAGTAATAAAAAAAAGTTTTGTACGGTTCTCGTCATATCACATAAATTGTAGCCCATGTGAGTAAGAGACCCTTTATTATATAAAGACTAGCATTATGGCCACTACTATGCAGGTACATAAAAATTTTGAATTATATATTATATTCAAAAGTAATTTTGATATTGAAATAAACTCGATAACTTGTGATTTATTATATAAAGATTCTAATATTACATGTTCTATTAAAATATTTTTAAAATAGGTTGTTTACACAAATAGTGGGAAGGGGGGGGGGAAGTTAGAATTTTCTCTTTTGTTTTTTTTCTCCGTATAGTTTAGTTGTTTAAAAAAATGAAAGTAATGTATAAAATATGAGACTTAAGACATGTGTCAGAAGGAGAGAATTGCAGTTATTTGTGAATTGATTTGTGATTTATTATATAAAGATTTTTTTTCTCTTTCGTTTTCTTTTCTCCGTATAATTTAGTTGTTTTAAAAAATGATAGTAATGTATAAAATATGAGACTTAAGACATGTGTCAGAATAAGAGAATTGCAGTTATTTGTGAATTGACTTATCATTTATTATATAAAGATTTTATGTTCTTTTTTTAAAAGAAAAATCGTTAAAAAAAAGTCAATTTAAAGTTAGAGCCATCAAAGTTAGACCCAATTAAAGTTAGAGTCAATTTAAAGTCACAACCATTAAAGCAAAGTTTTACTGTTAAAACGTCTATCAGTTATTTCTCTTATCTTAGCTTTCATTGAAAGGCTATAATTTTAAAAAGTTTTAGTGGGTTTTTTTTGGATTTTAAAAAATAAACGATGTCATAAAAAAAACTGTTATACTGTGAAAAATTGTAAAAGCACTCTTAAAAATTTGACAAAAAAAAATCGTGTGTTTTTAGTAAATCTCATACATTGAACCAAACAAAATATCTTATGGTTAAGACCAACCAAACCATTTTGTATAGTTGTATAGGTAGCCATAAGGAATTTTATAAAACTAAACTTGAGAAAGAAAGCATACGTAGATTTTGGGGCAGAGACTGAAAACGATAAAATGACAGGAACACAACTATATTGTCTACTATATGATCTATTATCCGCAATAATGTTAACGATATGTCCTTTCCCGTTCAGTTGATAAAAGATAAAGATGATCTAGTTCAATTACAAGCACCAATGGAAACTCGAGATTTGGTAATCAACACAAATTTTCTCCTGAATGAGTTCATTGGGATTAGGCTCATTATCAATAGCTGTCCGGATTTGGAAGCTCTCACATTCAAAAAGGTTGCTCCTAGGCTTGTGGCAACGACAGGTTATGAGATCAATTCATATACGTATTGGAAGTTTGAAATCAACCATTGGTGCTTGAAACAAGACGTTGAAGGACGTGGAATTGAGGAATTTTAGTGCTGGCATGTACGAGTTACATGTGTTGCAAATTTTTTTTCGGTGTGGTCGTGTGTTGGAAGGGTCGACGTTCGAAGCAGTTTCTGAGGGTTTAAAGGTTTTACTCTTAAAACATTTTCAACCGTTGGAGTAAAACCCTTAAACCCTCAGAAAATGCTTCGAACGTCGACCCTTCAACCACACGACCACACCGAATAAAAAATTGCAACACATGTAACTCGTACATGCCAGCACTAAAATTCCTCAATTCCACATCCTTCAACGTCTTGTTTCAAGCACCAATTGTTGATTTTATACTTCCAATACGTATCTGAATTGATCTCAGAACCCGTCGTTGCCACAAGCCTAGGAGCAACCTTTTTGGATGTGAGAGCTTCCAAATCCGGACAGCTATTGATCATGAGCCTAATCCCCATGAACTCATTCATAAGAAAATTTGTGTTGATTACCAAATGTCGAGTTTCCGTTGGTGCTTGTAATTGAACTAGATCATCTTTATCTTTGATCAACTGAACGGGGAAAGGACATACCGTTAACATTATTGCGGATAATATCATAAAGTAGACAATATAGTTGTGTTCCTGTCGTTTTATCGTTTTCAGTCTCTGCCCCAAAATCTAAGTATGCTTCTTTAATCATCATATATGACGGTCGGTTTGCTACGGTTGTAAGGCTTTCAAGACTTGTTTACCGATCCAACAAATCACCACATGATATTTTCCTGTGTTTGGTCTTCACTCACACAGTTTTGAGAAACACTACTCGGAAGGTCACCCAAAATAAGACAAATCTCTATATAAATTAATAATTATTGATTTATCCATAAATTAATACCTCTATAAATTAATAAAATTTCACTGTCCCAACATTATTAACTTATAGATGTTTTACTGTAATTTGGTTTGGTCTAGTTACTAAGAATTTCTATTAATTTTTTTTACTAAGTGTGTTCTCGCATTATGTCACAATTTTTTTTTCACAATGATTATATCTTATTAAACTTTCTTTGAATAAGAATCCATTAAAATCCATAAAAATACCATCTCTTAACTTGCCATGTGTCAATTTTTCAAACACAATTAGACCATAATCCATTGTTTCTAATATTTTAGTGTATATTATTATATTTTTCTAAAAGACATTTTTCCTATATTTTATCTACTTTCTTCATATTTTACAAAATACAAATAAAGATATTTCATTCTATGATCAAATATTTAAAGTGTTAATTTTCGTTTCTTCGATATATGACATATTATCTTATAATAAGTTTATGAATAACATTGTTTTCAAAGGGTCGGAATTCGTGAAATATTATGCTTCAGACGATGAGGAAACTAAAAAGGTTGCTTGAGTTACGTTCGTTTTGCTTCATGTTTGGATGAGTGTTGAGATTTTCCGGTGAAATCATCGAAACTTTCGAACTATATCTATCAAACATGTGAGTTTGGAAAAAGATATGAAGTCGCTGATTGAATTTGCAGTCTCCAAACAAGTCAAGAATTAGTATAGTTCTTGATTTCTCAAACTCTTCGTGGAATACCAATATGAAGCAGCATCATAAGCAAGTGTGGTTCAATTACGTGAATGTGTTTAAAATCTAGTAAACTTGAAGTCACATAAGCTATTCGCTTGCTGGTTTGATCCATCAAGACTCATGAAACCAGATTCCTTAAAAGTTCTCTCTTTGGTTGGATCAAAATCAAAAATATTATGTATTTGATATCAACGTCTCCGTGGATCTAGCCTTGCAAATTGCAACCACATGTTGAAAATTTCTACCGCCTTTCAAGTCGAGAAACAAAGATGAGAGACTTCCATATTCACGTGTATTTTTTTTAGGAATTAAATGTAATAGTAGACAATGGTAAGTGATGATCACTACCATATTTATAGGAAGGTGAGTGCAGAGAAATGTTGGAATGCTTAAATTAAGTAAACAAAAGTGAAGGCAAAATAATAGGTTTTTGCAATTAAATTTTATAACTATATAAACAATGAAGTTTTAAAAATTGTTAGAATTTTTAGATTTTATTGTTATTGGTTTATGGATTTTTACATTTTTTATAAATCCACTGTTATTAGTATGATAATTTTTAAAGTTTATTCAAAATTTATAGTTATTCAAAAGTTTTGGTTTTCATTGATTTTATAATTTTATTAAAATCTTGTATTACTGGAATATGAAAAATAACAATTTAATTCAGAAGACATAATTTTCAAAATTGACAAAAAAAAAAAAGACATAATTTTCAAAACTCTATTGATATCCCTAGCATTCTTAAAGTCTTAAAATTTAAATACTTTCACAGATTTATGAATTTCTAAGACTCTCCGCAAATTTGAAAAAAAACTCTTTAAGTAAGAGCTCCTAGCGGTTCATTCATCTTACCATAGACTAGGAAAACTTTGGATCCCGCAAGATCATCTTCTGTCTCCGAGAAGTCGATCAAACGGGAGGCTACCCTCTCCTTTTAGTCGAGAATATAACAAATCTCTCAATTTTTCAAATCAAGAAACTCAATCTAAATCCAATTCTCACTGCAATTGTGGTTGTAACCATAGAAGAGAGAATATTTACATGTAATTAATGTGGTAGAAGCATTACCGATCTACGAGAAGTGTAAAGTGGGAAGTTACAAGTAAACCACCATGGGAAGCATCTGGATTTTTGGAGTTTAGGAGATTTTGAAAATGGAGTGTGGTGATTTTTTGTGAGACGAGGATGTTGGTATTGTGTGTCGCTAGAGTCATGGTAGCGGCGACGAATTGTCAGAGATGTGTGAAAGAGAAGGTATATATATATCAGTTTCTTTGAGCTAGGTTTCTTTAGTTGAGTTTTGATTATCGGGCCTCTGTGATGGGTTTTAATAATTGGGCTTGGATTGGGAAACATGTGGAATCACATAAGATTGTAACTCATTAGATTGATGATGATGAGATGTCATCATTATAGACATTCGAAGGATGATGTGGCACTCTAAGAAGACAATTAATGTGGTAGAAGCATCGTCAATTTCTGAAAACCGTAAAGTGGAAAGCTATGACTAAACCACCATGAAAAGCTTCTTGATTTTTGGAATCTAAGAGATTTTAGAAAATGTAGTGTGATAGTTTTTTGCAAGGGGTAGACGTTGTTGTTGTATGTCTTCAGAGTCATGGTAGTACCAAAGAACTGTAAAAAATGTATGAAAGAAAAGGTAAAATTTTATTTGGTTAGTTTTTTCTTTTTGTTACGTTTTGATTATTGGGCATGTGTGATGAGTTTTAATAATTGGGTTTCGATTGGTGAAAATATGGAATTAAGCACATTAGATTATTATCTTTTGATAATCAGGCTTGGATTGGTAAGAATTAAGCACGTTAGATTGTAATCATAGGTAAGAATTATATGAAAAGATAACTTAATAGAAAAGTGATGATGAGGTGTCATCATTTTAAACATTGAAAGAATGATGTGACACTCTAAAAAAAATATGGTAGAAACGTTGCCAATTTCTAAAAAAAAAAACAAACATAAAATTAGAAGGTATAACCAAATTACCATAATCAAGAATAATAAGATTGTAAATATACTTTTATCACAAATTTTGGACAGAAAGATTTTTTAATTATAAAACGATTGTTTTTAGAGAAATATTAAAAATGAATCTGATAAAATATTTATTTGGAAGACAATATTGTAATCAACGACATGTATTGTTTAACATAAATTTGTTTTAATTTTTATTTCTTTTTTTAACGTGAATTATTTTTGGTGAAAATGGATAATCTTCTATATATATTAAAAAAAAAACAATATTAGTGATTACATATTAATAAATAACCACATCCCTTTTTTTTTACTTTCCTTTGTTTTTGTAAATTCTTTTTTTTTTTTTTTAAATTGGTTTAGGCTTTTTATGAACTGCGCTTTCGCTCACCGATGAACCCAGAAGGAGTCAGGAGATATGATGTTTGAGGTTTCAGATCATCAGGACAACAACATCGGTATGAATCAATTTTATTTATTCTACGAACTGGATGAATGTTTTGCCTCAATCAATTATATGTTAATTCGATTTAAATCTGTAAAAATAAGGAAAAACTGCAAATTTAAAGCAATTTGTAGATTTGGTTGGATTGTTTCAAGAGCAGGTACATATTGAAATTAAAGCATCCGATCGAGGTTTAACATTTTGGGGTGATTCTGATACAGAGTTTCAAAGAAACAAGAAATTGAAGAAGAACAATCCTGAAACAGAAGCAGATTACTCTTGTTTTGTTGCCCATGTCACAGCTTCATGTCTACAAACAGATGAACTGGTGCGTTTTATAACGTTTTTGTTTCTAGATGTGGACATTTCCGTTTTGGTTAGTCATGAAACTAGATAAGTATCCGCTAAATCCGAAGGACACAAATCACGTTTCTTGTTTTTGGAGGGGATCTTGTATTTCCTCTGTTTTGTTTTGAGTGTTTATCTGTCTTATATTTCTCTTTACTCTAAGATCTATCATGTGGTTTGGTTTCATCTCGATTGATTTGATTTGGCTAATTTGCCTACTCATGTCTTGCATATGGAATCTTGAAACTAAAGAAAATGTTTTTGCTTGTTTGTTTTTTGTTGTTGTGGTAACTATTCTTTAAGGTTTGATATATTATTGATAAGTTGGTTAGTCATGAAACTAAACAAAGTTTTGTACAGCTTGGTGTCATGAGGAAATGATGCAAATGTTGTTAACCCTTTTTCTGCAGTATCTTCCACAAGATTTTACAAGCTCTAATGATCTCAAAAGAAAAAGCTGCAAGATTGTTTTAACAGATGGGGAAAGATCATGGGCAATGGATCTGCGGTTCAACAAATCATCTGATACTTTATACATAAGCCGAGGTTGGAGACATTTCTGTGACGAAAACGGCAAAAAGGAAGGAGATATCTTTACGTTCAAACTAATGAAAAACGGGGAAACGCCTTTGCTCAGTTTCTGTCCCACAGAATCTGTTAATGATGGAACACAAGGAGACAAGAACAATCGTCAAAGCTGTAGTGATTCAAGCTCACATAACAGATTTGTGACTTTAACACTTACAAATGACAGCCTTAAAAACAGTAGACTGGTGAGTTCAACAAATAATAGCTCGTGTTAGTTTTTTTTTAATATATAATTCTTTACTCAAATATTTTCAGTATCTTCCATTACCATTCTTGAGGGAAAATGGCATGAGCAAACCAAGAATGGTAACTCTGTTGGGAAAAGATGGTATAAGGTGGGTGGCAAATCTTCTACAGGAAAGCTCAGGAAGAATGAGTTTAGGAAAAGGCTTGAAAGATTTTTCTAAAGCAAACGGATTGAAGATAGGCGAATCTTTCACATTGGAGTTAAGCTGGGAATATGAAACTCCTGTGCTCAGTTTGTCCAGTAAGGAATCTAAAATCCAGAACCGATTTGTGACACTAAAACTTACACAAGATAGTCTCAACAGCAATAGACTGGTGAGTCCATCAACCAACTCATATTTTAGAAGTAGTTAGTGCACTCTTATTGGTTACATTCTCCGTTTGGATATTTTCCAGGGTCTTCCATTGTCATTCATGAGAGAAAATGGTATGAACAAACCTGGGACGATAACTTTGTTGGGAAAAGATGGTACAAAGTGGATCGCGAATCTTTTACGAGAAAGCAGAGGAAGAATGAGTTTGGGAAAGGGTTGGAAAGAGTTTGCTTTTGCAAACGGTTTAGAGATTGGTGTATTTTTCACATTGGAGTTATTTTGGGAAAATGCAACTCCTATGCTTGGTTTATCTAGTATACAGTCCAAAAATGTTATGTAGAAGGCAACAAGGAAAGTGTTTTTCAAATCTTAGCGAGAAAGAGTCTATTTCCACATAACATATAAGCAATAGAAACAAAACTAAGAAATACAAGAAACAACATAGAGGAGTATGGATTAGTTTATAATTCATCTTCACTAATCCAAAACCGATCTTTGACATTAGCAGTTGTACCTAAAGATGTCAAAACCTGTACATTTGTAAGTTTATCTAACAACTCTTGTTTCAAAGGTGGATTACTTTATATCTCCAAAGTCAATTCATGAGAGCTAATGGCATTGAATAACTTGGGAAAATAATTCTACTGTAAAAATAAACTAAGTTGTGCGGATATCTATAGTCAAGTGATGGAACTGTATACATAAAATGTGGTTGGAGAAATATTTGTGAGGCTCATAGCGTAGAGAGTCACTCACTTTATAATTCATTTATTAAGAAGACATAACTCACACTAACTTCGGAGACAAAAGCAAAACACGTATAGTTAAAAACACATACTGCTTACAAGGCTTACTTAAATCAATTTATGTTTGTTTGTTAAGTTAAAGAAGCTAACCAACCAACAAAATATGTGTCATGATGCATAATTTAATGGAGTGTATGTTCTAAGAGCTAGGTACTTATCGATTTATTCTTTCGTTGTAAAAACAGAAAAACTAGAGAGAGACTTTACTGTTGTAAAAGCTCGATCGATCTTGAGTTGATTCTTCTTCTTTAGTAGTGGATTGTCGGATTGAATCTGGTCCCAGACATAAGCTTTGTCACACCGACTTAGCTAAAGTGGGTAAACAAAGGAGTGTGTTTTGTGTGTTTGTATCTTTCTTGTGTTCTTCAATTACTTGTTCTATTCGTTTGTGTGCGAGAGAGTCAGAGAGATTAGTGAGATTGAGAGCCAAATCTATCGATGAGTTTATTAGCTGAGTTTTAACGCGCATTATAATCTATACTAAACAATCAACAAATCAGAAGAAATGGTTCCTCTTCTGTGATAAAGCCATCACACTTTCTGCCTAGCTGTGAACCAGGACACGCCCATTAACTCGTTTAGCCACGGACATTGAAGTCTGCTCTAGTGTCCGTATGTGTCATTTAAAGTAATTTAGATTTATCTCGATGACCACCAGGGCCGGATCTGGGCATAGCCAGATGAAACATTCGCCTAGGGCCTCCATTTTTTAAAGGCCCCCAAATATTTTTTTTTAAAAATATATATATACATAATGTAAAGACAAAAAAAAATGTTAATAAGATGACAAAAAAAATTTTGATTTTTTATTTGGCCCAAATTTAAAAACATGATTATTAAAAAAAGCCCAATAAAATGTCCAAATAATTAGAAACTAAAATCAATAAAATAAAAACAAATTAAAAAAAAAACCTACATGGCTTGCATATAGAGTGATGCTAACGGTTCCAGTTGCCTCAGCCGAAATAAGTTTTTCCAAGTTAAAGTTGATAAAATCTTATTTGATGTCAAGTATGTCAGAAGAGCGATTGAATTGGTTGGCGATGTTGTCAATTGAGAGAGACATGGTTGGAAAACTTGACTATCAAAGTTTGATGAATGACTTTGCCGCACAAAATGCAAGAAGGGATATTTTTAAAATGCCGTAGATTATGATTAGTTTTTTTTTTGGAGAAAACTTGTGTTTCATTAGTGGTTTAACAATTTTTTTTATTTAAAACTTTTTTATAAGTTTGTATACGATGTTTGAAATATTTGAACATTGAATAGAGGGTAAATAGAGAATTTCTCATCTTATTATTAAAAGTATTATGTAGAAATAGTAGATATAAGAAAGCTTTGAAAAACTTTCTATTCAAACAATTATGACATGTATTATAAATTTTATTAAGTGGATCCAATTATGTTGATATCATTTCGGTTCTTCCTGGTCTTTGTTGTCGCAGCAGGTGGGGATTCGTTACACTTTCTATGACATTCAGCACACTCTCCTGCCGATGCCCACTTTTTGCAATGACTGCGGCACAGAATGTTGCATTGTATCTCAGACTTTGCTTCTCCTTCGATCACAATTACCGCTACAATCATCATCAATATACAGAAATTACTCAACTTTATCTTCATATTTTTTCGGATTTTTTGTTTTTGTTTTTGTCTTTTGTTTGTTTTTTTTTTTTGTTTTTTTTTTTTTTAACTTTTACGCTTATAATTGGATGAATGTACGATGAAATCATGCTTCTCTATTTATAAGTCATACTTTTCAATATTGGTCAAAGTATTATTTAGCTTCTATGTTAATTGGAAGCTATAATAAATATCTCGAGATGTTTGAATATTATGACATATACATATATTTATATTTGGTCAACAACATATACATGCATATTACCTTTTTTATAATCAATAAGGTTTGGATATGTGTAAAAAAATGGTTGAATAGAATATTCATTGATATGATCCTTTCTAATAAATTTCTACACATGATTTGTTTTTAATTTTAATATCAATTAAATTTTGACTACTGTTTTTACTATAAACTTAGGATAACTTTCACTTTTTAAAATTGACCCATCTTTTTAATATGTAATTTCCACATTAATTTTCTTCTATTTAGATATTTTTTTTTTTAGTGTTCAATTCACTGGTAAAATTTATGCCAACATTTATAATAATTTCTTAACACTCTAACAACATAATTATGTCTCTATACTATTATTTGAAAACTATTTTTTTAAAAATAATTACAAAAGTATTCAATATTACAAAGAAAGTCATTGAAAAGTAGAAGATTTCAATCATCTCATTTACGGTAGAATTGACAAACCTAAACTTTTTGTCCAACAAACATTATAAATTAAAAGAAAATTTCTCGGTTGGTTGCTCACACAGGTAAAGAAGAATTTACAAACATAAAATCGCTGTTTTTTTAACGTACTGAACGAGCAAAATAGTATCCCTATACTATTAAAAGAGAAGTACACTTAGGGAAAAGGGCAGAGTTTTTCAAAGTATTTACAACAGATGCCATCGTTCAAAGACAAAATAAGGAAACTTCATTAAGGGTAAAATCGTCACTGCAATATTTCGTCATATATATGGGTCGGGTCAATTGCAGAAAAAAAACCCGAAATTGGTATAACTGGGTCCGGATGCAATGGATACTCCAAAGAAATCGGGTTTCACCACTCGCAAACCTAATTTCCTGCGATTACTGAAGATCATAACAACCAAATCTTCTCCATTCTGTCAATATTTACAGTTCCTATAATTTTGATTCTAACTACTAAAATCAAGGCAATATTAACTCGATCTTTCATATATTCTTGGTGCAAAGCATATCCTTTTCAAAACACTATAAATATAACCAGTCTCATTTTATATCAAATCACACAAACACTGAGATAATATTAGGAGACCGCAAGCTATGGCCTTAGCTCTTGAACCTTTCACAAAGCTTGCTGATAACGTTAAGGTCTTCTGCAAATATTAGTAAATCTCCAACAGGTATCTTTACTATTGGTAAGATATAATAAAAACCATACCCCACTCTAACTAATGTTTTCTGTCTTATGCATTCGAAAACTAATTGATCAAACAAAATCCAGACATGAAATACATCATATAAACTTAGTAATCTTGACCTAACCATATTATAATTGATTTATGGTATCTTCAGGTTCACGAGTAATGGAAATGGAGAATCAGAATAAATCTGGCCAAGTCAAAGTTTTGAGAGACATTACCAACATTCAGAAAAGGAAGCAACCAAGTTACCAAACTCCTCCACCAACAAACATATTCTCATCTGCAAGTTTTAGTAAACCTTGGGCAGGTGAGTAAAAGATGATTCACAGAATATTTTCTCCTAAATGTATATTATATCTATACGTATCTCTAATGATGTTAGCTTACACAGTGATCAGTAATGGAGAAGAAAACATTAACCCATTAAGTGACTCACATAACCTTACCGGTGTAACATAAGTGGAAAACAGTTCATTGGTCGGTTTTGAAAAGGGAAGACAGAAGTTCCAAGAGTTGAGTAAACAGAGGAATTCCAGGTCCAAAAAGTCACCTGCTATAACAAAAAAACACATGTAAATCAATATATATCAACCTTTTCATTCCAAAAATTACCAATTCAGTTTTTACATGTGTGTTTAACTCATTTTAACTTGCACCTAAACATGTCATTATGTTTGTTATTCAGCTGAAGGTAGTAGAGTAACTCAAGGACCAAATCATTGAAAATCTCCCGAAGTTAGAAATTTGGAAGATGAATTTGATGCTGCAGTGTGGACACAATCATCAGAAGGTCAGTTATTAAATCTATTATAATTCGTATAATATGATTGTAAGACTTGACAAAAACTGAATAACAATTTTAAAAGTCTTTAATTGTGAAGCATTTGATCACTAAAATTCTTTTTTTGTAATATATAACAGATGAAGGCATATCTGACATGGAACAAACATATCTATATACTACCAGTGAGGAAGATACATCTAATTCAGAGGCGAATGAAGACGTAGAATCTTCATTTTTCAAATCAGTTGTACATGAAAGTGAAACATGTCTACCATCTTCACGTAGGAAACAAAAAACCAAACCAAAGGCTCCTTTTAAAGGTTTTTTCACTGCACATTATTATGGTTTAATAAGCTTCTTATGGAAGCATAAGTTGTCTTTATCATGTTTTCTTTCTACTTTGTTTCTGTTTTTGACTACTGTTTAGTTATTTTCAATGAACAACTTCAGTTATTTGGTTTACAATATGAATTACTATTTATTCTCAAACTAAATTGGTATTAGATTGATATAAATAAACATCAAAGAAATATGCAATTCACTCAGTTCTAACAGCAACTAAAGTAAAGGTTTTTGATTGATACCTTCTCCAATATTCCGAGCTTCATACATGTGCAAAGACGCTCTTCAACTATGATTCAGTTTTGACTTCACAGCTTTACACAATACAACTTCATGTATACATTCCTGAAAAAATAAACAAACATATCCAAATCACAATGAGGATAAAGTGAAAGGTCCATTGTTATGATCTCATTGTATTTAAATACATAAACAAGCATCTTTATATCTATATAAGAAATTTGACTTATCTTTGTTTTTCCTTTTGTTTAAACTCATAACACGAAAATTCTTTAATCTTCCTCATGTCCTTTTCTGTAAAAGTGGAAGAACATTCAAAACCAGCATGATCATAACCAAATGTCCATTGATATGAACTCATTCAATTCAAATGAACAAACAAGCACCTTCAACTATAAACAACAAATTCACTTATCTTTTATTCTTCTGTTCTTTTGGTGATGGTACTTCTCCATTTGGATTTCAGTCATCTAACTTTTTTTTCTTTCCAGTGAAACTAAAAAGAAAATTTGAGATTACTCATTGGAATTTAATCAGAGGTTTATTTTTATGAAATCATTACAGTGAAAATAGCTAAAATAGGAACTAAAACTTTAATAACAAAAGTCACTTATCTTTCATTCTTTGTTGTTTTTGGTAACGAGATTTTCGACTCTTCTTCCTCAATGTAGAATAAATGTACTTTCAAAAACCAATTCCTGTTAATTTATACCAGAAAACATAGTTCAACAAAACACACATATTGAAAATTTCCAAACTTTCCGAAATATAAAATCTTCATCTTATCATCCAAATTTAGAAAAATATGACAGCTGTAACTTTTCGGTAATAACAAGATATAAGAAATTAGACGACGAGAGGAGCAAATTATACACCAACACATCAAACCCCAAAAAAATTAAAACGCAGCTCATAAGGAATATCGTTTTTAACGAAGCTGTAAATTACCTTTTCTTTGAACTCGGATTCAAGCAATCAATCTAGAATGAATCAACCCAGATCCTGATGAATTTCGGACACATGAACAATGATTTTCAGATCGGCAACGAAGAAATTGTTTCTTTTTGATCTGTCGATTGGATTTGGTTTTTCAAAGTTACTTTTGTCTTAAAAAAGGAAAAGATATTTGCAAGGCAACTCTTAAATTGGATTTCATTATTACTCGAGGCCCATTGTATAGCCCACTTTAGCCCAAACTTCCATAATTAAAATTTGGAAATCATAAAAAACATTACAATTTAATTTATAAAAGAAACACATAATTATATAAATGAAACTTCTTATCAAAAAGACATTCTTTAATTTAAAACTAACATAAAAACGTTCATACCATTTATTCAACACTTTAAATATATTATAAGACTTTGGTGAATATAGAATAAATCCGTTTATTTACAAAAAATAATTATTTAAAACTAACACATCATACAATCTAATTTAAGTAAAAACAAACCCCCTCTCCCCCCCCCCCCCCCACAATTTCAAACATTTTACAATCATTCACCTATAATTTATTTCCTAAAACTCTACTTTGATATTTAAAATAAACCAAATACTAATATCAAAAAAAATATATATATATTTCCAAAATATTCCCCCGCGGTGGACCGCGGGTTAGATCCTAGTACTCTTGAATTTGAAATACAAGAAATAAAAGAGAGCGAGGAGGAATTAAATCGATTTCTGAGATGGAAATCGATCTCTAAACACTTTGAACTCATCCAATTAATAAGAAAATCGATTACTAATTAAAATATCAATATTAATAGTCAATCAAATTCAATAACTTAGATTTTTAGTCATTATATATTTTTAGATTATTATGTCAATCAATATTAATATTATATATCTTTTTATAAAATATTAAATCATATGTATCGTTCAAGTGTCATTGCAAAAAACGGGATCATTTTATTTTATTTTTGGTAACATAGAGAAGGGGATCATACTCATACTCATGAGTCATATCATTTTTGCCAAGTTAGATCTGCCAAGCTCTCTCTCTCCGTACGTAAGAGGCGGGTTCAAATTTCGAAGACGACAAAGCCATGACAGTGAAATTTTAACAATTCAGTCTTGTTTATACGACATACTAGTTGTTTGTCCGCGCTACGCGCGGAGTTTTATAATCATTTCTATATTATTATATATACGTTTTTTATTTTTTGTTTTATTTATTTTCGTATTTTCATATGGAACAATTTTAAAATTTAACATATTGGTATAATTTACTTTAGATTTAGTTCATTTCATTTAATTATATTTTTTATTTTAATTTTCAATTTTTATGAAATATTGTTAATTTTTTATTTGGTATATTATTTTAACATATATGATGTATTGGAAAAAGTTACTTAAATTCATATTAGAAACCTTTAAAAAATATTATTTTTATTGTTCTCTTTTTCATACGTGCTTTTAAAATGAAAATTCATGTTTCCTCCCAATCTATCTCATTTATGTTCGGAAATTTTTTTGAAACATAAATTAGATAGATTTTATGTTCTCAAATTTTTTTGTTTTTGTTCTATTCCCGTTAAATCCCATAATAATTTAAGTTTACATTGTATTAGTCCAATCAAATTTTGTTTCATATTATTTTTGATGGATATATTTTCATTATAAGGACTTCACTTTAAAAATATAATCTATTATTTATATATTAGTTAGTATAATCGAAAATTAGTAAGTTTATTATTTTTAAAGCATCTTTTTCAGTTTTATAATATAAAATATAATATAAAATATAAGAAAAGACCTTGTCTATTTCTTTTTCAAAAAATTTGTTTAAATATGTCTAAATCTTAAAATTAAATGATAAAATGGTATATATAAATACTTAAAATTAATTAATAAAATGATGTGGATGATGAGGTGGTTTAAGGAGAAGAGAGAAAAGTTAACTTTATATATATAGACTAGTCATTTACCCGCGCTACGCGCGGAAGTTTTACTGTTTATTTAATTTAGTTTGTTATATTTTTTATTAATTACATTATCTTTTTACATATTGTCCATTTTGTTTATTGGTAAAGAAATTTTGTTTTATTGTTACTTTTTCATACGTGTTTTTAAAATGAGAATTCATGTTTTGTCCCAACCTATTTCATTTATGTTTGAAATTTTGTAAGACATAATTTAGATAGATTTATATTCTCAAAATTTCTTGTTTTTGTTCTATTCCTGTTAAATCTCATCATAATTTAAGTTTAATTGTGTTAGTCCATTCACATTTTAATGCATATTATTTTAATAGATATTTATTCATAATAAAACATTTACTTTAAAAATATAAAATATTATTTATGAATTAGTTAGTATAATCGAAATTAATACATTTATTATTTTTTATATCAATTATGTTTTTTAGTTTTCTAATATAAAAACCTTTCATATTTCTTTTTCAAAAACTTGTTTACATATGTATAAATTTAAAATGAAAGGATAAAATGTATAAATAAAATTTTGAATTGAATAATTAAATAATTAGGATGATGAGTTGACTTAAGGAGAAGAGAGAAAAGTCTACTATAATATAAAATATTAAAAAAGACTTTTCATATTCCTTTTTGAAAAACTTGTTTACATATGATAAATATTAAAATTTAATGATAAAATTGTATAGATAAATTGTAAAAATTAAATTATTAAATGATGTGGATGATGATTAGGATGATGATGTGGCTTAAGGAGAAGAGAGAAAAAGTCTACTTTATATATATAGATAAGCCACTTTATCTCAAACCATGAGTCAAATAATGAGGGAAAACAGCCTAAACCCCATGACTAAGACGACACGTAATACATAAAACGGTATCGTTTTGGTTTTGTGACTGAAATCTAAGCTTATTTAAGCTCATTTAAACAGAAATCTAAACTCATTTAAGCTCATAAATTAAAGGGACAATTTGCAATATAACCAAATTGGACAGACTTATTAGGTAAGTAACGTTGGTGCAGAAATCTTAGGTAAATAACGTTTTCTAAAGTGGGGTCAGGCTAGGGTAAATACCAATCTATCCTTTTAAATTGTGATAATTACAAGAGAAGTTACATTGTTTTCTCCGTAAGAGAGAGAGGGAAGGAGAGATAGAGGGAGAGAGAGAGAGAGAGAGAGAGAGAGAGAGGGAAGGAGAAAGAGAGGGAAGGAGAGAGAGAGGGAAGGAGAGAGAAAGCTAGAGAGAGAGAGGGGGAAGGAGAGAGAGAGGGAAGGAGAGAGAAAGCTAGAGAGAGAGATTTCAGATCTGAGAAAAAGAGTTTTTTCGAGAGTGATGTATGAGAGATCCATGTAATATAAATCAATGGTCTGTTATATAACAAAATAGCGTCGTATATTTTAAAAATTAGATATAATTAGAAAACAATATGCCTGTTTTTAAAAAGCATTGCAAGTGTTTTGATTGGATGTCATGCTATTATGATTTAGAACATGTAGTTTATTTTTATGAAATGCAATTTTCTAAAATAACACATAATTTATACATACTCTACGTTTTTTGTTAAAATGCGGGTCCATCTAACAACAACATCGCCGAGAGGAACAAAAGACTTCCGACGAGAAAGAGCTACACCAACAACATCGAGAGAGAGAAAGAGAGAGAGAAAGAAAGAAAAAAAGGAGGGAGGGAGGGAGAGATAGAGAGAGAGGGAGGGAGAGAGAAAGAGATAGATTTCAAAATTGGATCTGAGAAATAAAGAGAGAGAAAGAGAAAGAAGGAGAGAGAGAGAGAGAGAGTTGAGCGGATCTGAGAAAGAGAGAGAAAAGTTCATTAAGTGTGATATATAAAAAATACATGTAATATAAATGTGAATGAAGATGAAATGGTAATTTCATCTACCCTTTCGACACAAATCGACAAGAAACTGTAGCTCAACGTTAGTTTCTTAATTCTTTTTAAAATCAAGGTCATTTTGTGCATATTCCCTAAATTAAAACACTTAGATTTCTGTTTAAATGAGCTTAAATTTCAGTCACAAACCCAAACCGATACTATTTTATGTCTTACGTGTCGTCTTAGTCATCACCCGTTAGCGGAACAGTAATTCCGTCACACGATTTGGGGGTTTAAGCCGGATTGGTATAGTTTGTGTGGGAAATTCAAATTTATACTTAATTTATGTGGGTTATAGGCACAGAAGAAAGTTATGTGTAGGAATCAGCTAAAGTAACATAGTTTATAGGGGTTTAGGCCGTTTTCCCCAAATAATAATACAAAAACAATATTGTACTGCGCGCTTATCTTCTCCTTGTCAAGTCAAAAATTCAGAATGCATCTGTTAGCTCGGTTCGTCCTTTATAAGTGTCAAAAAATTAGCTAAAATAGATAACTTTATTAATTGAATAATCTTGGCTATAAACAGCGTTACATAAACGATTGAAGAATAACTGAAACAGCTAAAACAAACGAACAAACTTGACTATAACGCAACTCAACGCACTTCCTAAAGAATAGGACTTGGTTGACCAAAAGACAAAGATTACTACGACTACTCATCTCAGAGAAAGACTTTATTTAACCTAATTATACAACTAACATTAATTCCCTCAGATAGTGAAACCTTCCATCAATGTGTTTGCTTTTTCCATGAAAAAACTGAATGTTGGGATACCTAAATTGTAGAACTGTTATCACACATATCACAGTCTCTGCATTTTTTTTGCATAACCAAGCTTTTCAAGCACTCATGTAACGACCCCGGTTTTGGAATTAAACCGCGAGGCCCAAATCCAGCCCAACGACTCAAACCCTACATAATGGCCGGCGTTCTCAGTCTACCTAGAAGCCATTGCGAGTGACAGGGAAGAATTTATGACTTTTTCCCTCTCTCTTATCTCTAGGAACATTAATGTAAAAGCGCACAATCTGGCACGAAATGTTCGTATTTTCCCGCAATATCCCCTATATATTAAAAGAGAAACATTCTCGCCACGTGTCAGTATTATAGAGCTCAGTGTACAACTTAATAATTTATCCTTACAAAATGAGTTTATTTACAACTGTGCCATTGCATTAGTTTTATAAAAAATTTGAAAAACTAAAAAATAAATTTGAACACTAATACAATAAATTATACCTATTTAATTGAAAGGTGCTATATTTAAGGATTAAGTTCTCTAATATGTTATAAATTATATAAGTTTAAACCAATGAAAAAAACAAAAATTTCAAATAAGTATAAAGGATATTCATGGCATAAGTTACTCTAAATTGAACATAATCATAGAATAATAACATTAGTTGAAACAGTCAATTCATTTTTTTGTTTTCGATTACTTTGTAAATAATGTATTCCATTATAATTATACTTTTTATTGTTATTTTGTTGATAAGAGTGGTAAACTATTATTTAAAAAAAAATTTTATGAAACAAATTATTTTCTAAATTTTAGTTATACACAACCATTTTAAGTATTATAGATACAATTAGTAGATGCAGTGCGTATTTATTTTAAAAAATATTTTATTTTGTTTTATGAAGTAAATTTCATGGATATTTAAAAATATGTAAGTATAAAAAACTTCTGGTATTTTCATAAAAACTATAATATGGAATAATAAAATGTAATTTCCAAAGTAATGAAATATTTTTTTGTCGATGTAAAAACAAAAGATAATACCGATATAGAAGAAAATAATAAACTATTATAATTAAATTCTAATATTGTAATTTGACTATAAATTATACGATATAATTTAGAGATATAATCTCCCGCGAGGCGCGGGTGCTGTACCTAGTGTTACTTTTGTAAACGATGTTCAGTCACATTAGCTTTTATAAGCTAATCAATATATGCTGTTGACAAAAGAAAAAAAAATAATAATAAAAAAAATAAAGACTCAAACCCTACATTAGCTTTGAATAGTTGTCGTTTTAGAACTTTTTTTTTATTTTAAATTAGTTGTCGTTTTAATGTAATAATGTAACTTATGCAAATAACTACCCAAATTACCCTCATTTTATTAAACACAAATTATTTTTAAATAATTACTTGTCATTTTTATGAGGTTAATATAGTCATTGTATACCTTTCCTTAATTTGTGCAAATACAGTTAAAACGATAACTTTTCAAAACAGATACACAAAACCCGACACAAGTCACATAAACCCTAAGCCGTCAACTCGCACGGTAAGCCTCGGTTGCTCAACACGAGCCTAGACTATATTTGAATCGTTTTGCCTCAGCCCTAACTCGACCCTAAGTCAATCCTTGTCTGTGAACTACCGCAACACCACTAGAGCCACCCGGAGACCGCCGTGTGCCCAGGCCGAGTCGCCGTGTGAAACGTCTTCACCGGAGAGGTAACACGCGAGAGACTAAAATCTGAATTTAGTCTCTATGTTGTTTGATTTGTTAAACCACCTAACCACCATGGCATGAACGCCGCAGATCTTTGTCACGGAGCCGTCCACTCCTTCGTTCGAGCCGCCAAGCAAAGCCGTCAAGAAAACTTGCCGAGAAAGGTATCGACTCATCTGAAACTCGTGTCGTCGTTGTCGTTGTCGTTGTGCTGTGTAACAGCCTGTGTTGACGGCGCCTGTGTTGCTTTTGTGTTTATTATTGAACTAAACCAGTTTAAACCAAGAGATACTATTATTAATTAAGGTTAAATCGTGGTCACATGAGTTGATTTGTGAGGTTGTGGTGACGTATAGTGGTGGCGACGTCGGTCGTTTAATGTCTTGCATGTGGAATTGATTATTGATTAAAGTCAATTATGTGTTCATAAATGGAGATTTGGTTATTGACTCCAAATTCAACCGGATTTATGTGCATTGTCTCTTTGGTTTTAGATTCTGAAGTGGCTAATATGATAGTCTCCTATATAATAGTTTAGTTTTTTTTTTCCTTTTTTTATGTATCGGAGGAAAGAACATGTCGAGAAGATTAGTTGTTAGAAAAAGAGGAAGTGAGATATCAAACGTAACATAGGGTTTTGTTATATTAGCCAATAAATGGTCATCATTTTACTAATCTATACTAACTAGGATCTAACCCGCGGTCCACCGCGGGGGAATATTCTTAAAAAATTGTTTTTTTTTTGAATTTATTATTTGGTTGATTTGGTTAATATGAAAGTAGAGTGTTAGGAAATAAATTAGATGTGAATGATTGGTAAAGGTTTGAAATTGTGGGTGGGGGGGATTTTGTTTTATTTAAATTAGATTGTATGAGATGGTAATTTTAAATAATTATTTTTTGTAAATTAAGAGATATAATATTAACTTTAAATAAGAATTTAAATTAACATATTAATACTAACCTGGTAATACTTTGATTTGATTTTTTTTATTTAGTTAACAAAATAATTTTAATCTTTGGATAATCATTTTCTTTGTTTTCTCTAGGATCTAACCCGCTGCCGCCGCGGGTGTATATATTTGTAATATTTGTTGGATGGTTTAATTAGTATATATTGGTTTTATTGATTAATAACGGAAATTTAAATTAACATATTATATGTTGTTGTTCATGTTTTTGTTTTTATTTCTGTAAATCCTTAGGTTTGTAGTAAATGGAAATTATGGTAGTATATGAAATGTATTTGAAAGCAATATGATTAGATGAAAAGTTTGGATTTGTTTGTGTAAATTCTTAAGTTTGTAATGTATCCAACTTAGATTAGTATAGGCCATTAGAAGCAATCTAGAGGAATGTATGTTAATAAAAAGGCAGATAATAATGTGTGTATTTTAAAATCTAAATCTTGTTATGAATCTTGTGATTCTTATTAATGAATGAGAGGGGTTACATCATATATATATAAGTAGCATGGGAGACAAATCCCATTAGGATTAGGAAAGGCAAAAGCCCATTAAGACTAAACATAAACCTCCTCTATGAACCGGGTCTTCTAGAAGTTAGCTATGGATCTTCTAGAACATGGACTAAGCCCACGGTTATGGAGTCCATCCAATTAGTCGGTTTATAACACTCCCCCTTGGATGACATAACCGTGTAGATGCCAATGGGATCTTTGTGATACGCTTGGGGGATGCTGCCTCATTAAAACCTTACTAGGAAAACCCATTTGGGACAAAACCATAGTGAGGAAAAAGAGTACAGCACGTACCACTCCCCCTGATTTGGTCATCCCTTTAAGTCCCTAAGCCTCCGCATTCCAATTTGATGCGTGAGCTTCTTCAATGTTGATGCCGGTAGCGCTTTAGTAAACAGGTCGGCTGAATTGTCACTCGATCGGACTTGCACCACTTTAACTTCACCATCCTTTTGTAAATCATGCGTGAAGAAGAACTTGGGTAATATGTGCTTTGTCCGGTCTCCCTTGATGTAACCTTCCTTTAGTTGTGCGATGCAGGCTGCGTTGTCCTCGTACATGAGCGTTGGTCCTTTATCTACTTCCATTCCACAATTCGATCTTATGTGTTGAGTCATCGACCTCAACCATACACATTCACGGCTGGCTTCGTGTATTGCCAATATCTCCGCGTGGTTAGATGAAGTGGCTGAAATCGTTTGCTTCATTGAACGCCACGAGATCGCGGTTCCACCGTGTGTAAACACATATCCCGTTTGTGATTTACCATTGTGTGGATCTGAATTATAACCTGCATCAGCAAAACCAACTAAACCTTCTTTGTTAAGGTTAGTATAATAAAGACCCATATCAATCGTTCCTTGTAGGTAACGAAGTAAATGTTTAATTCCATCCCAGTGCCTTTGGGTCGGACATGAACTAAATCTAGCAAGGAGTTTCACGGCAAAACATATGTCCGGTCTAGTGTGGCTAGCCAGATACATTAACGCTCGTATGGCACTGAGGTAAGGCGTTTCAGGACCGAGGACTTCTTCCTTGTCCTCCTTTGGCCTGAATGGATCACTATCCAATCCGAGGCTCCTCACCTGCATTGGGCTGGTCAATGGGTGAGCTTTATCCATATTAAATCTTTTGAGTACAGTTTCTGTATACGCCTTTTGATGCACAAGAATTCCATTATTCACGTACTCAAGCTGCAATCCCAAACAGAACTTTGTCTTGCCTAGGTCTTTCATTTCGAATTCTTTCTTTAGATATTCGACTGTTTGGGCGATTTCCCCAGAGGTTTCCAGGATGTTTAAATCATCCACATATACTGCTATTATCACAAATCCTTTGTTTGCAAACTTCTTTATGAATATACATGGACTTGTTGGGTCGTTCTTATAGTCCTCTTTGACTAGGTACTCACTCAATCTATTGTACCACATTCGCCCACTTTGCTTAAGTCCATAAAGCGATTTGTTCAGCCTTATGCAGTATTGGTCACGTGACCCTTTCTTATCTTTTCCTTTGAGCTCAATACCCTCTGGTAATCTCATATATATTTCATTATCCAGTGGACCATATAAGTATGCGGTCACTACATCCATTAGCCGCAAATCAAGGTTTTCTCTTATAGTCAGACTTATTAGATATCTAAAAGTCGTTGCATCCACCACAGGGGAGTATGTCTCTTCATAATCTATCCCCGGTCTTTGTGAGAATCCTTGTGCTACAAGCCGTGCTTTGTGTCTCACGATTTCATTATTCTCATTTCTTTTCCTCACAAAGACCCATTTGTGTCCTACTGGTTTTATCTCGGATGGTGTCCTAATAATCGGACCAAACACATCCCTTTTCTTTAATGAACCTAACTCCACGTTTATGGCTTCTTTCCACTTAAGCCAATCAGACCTTTGTGTACACTCTATCATTGACGTGGGTTCATGATCCTCATTTATCTCATATGCTACCTCATAAGCAAATATATCATCAATTTCGACGTCTTTACGGTTCCATTTCTTTCCAGACATGATATAGTTTATCGAGATCTCGTCATTATCTATCCTTTCAGGGCTTTGAGGTTCAGCGTCCCGAACCTCCTCAATTGGCTCCTGAGGATTTGCCGCGGCCATGTCTATGGTTTCCATACTTTGAGTTTCCATTGCACCTTTCTTTGATTTTCTAGGATTCTTATCCTTGGAACCTAATGGTCTGCCACGTTTCTTTCGTGCGCTAGACTCGGTAGCAATTTCATTGATTCCCTTTTGGACATCAATACGTACTGGTGCATTACAAGCTGGTATGTACGATTTTGTTACTTTCTTTGGGTCAGCAAAGGAATCAGGCAATACATTAGCTAGCTTTTGTAAACTTATTATCTTATGGATCTCTGATTTACACGCCAGAGTCCGAGGATCTTGCCAATTCAAGGATGTTTGATTCCATAATATTTCTTTTATTTCCTTTCCCAGCTTGTTTGTCTCTCCACCTAAACTCGGAAACTCGGATTCATTGAAATGACAATCCGCGTATCTGGCCTTAAATAGATCACCCGTAGTCGGCTCTAGATACTTAATTATGGTGGGAGAATCAAAACCAACATATATCCCCATCCTCCTTTGAGGTCCCATCTTTGTTCTATGTGGTGGATCAATCGGTACATGTACGGCACACCCGAATGTCTTTAAGTGGGATATGTCTGGCTCATGACCCGTTAGTAATTGTGTTGGGGAATATTTGTGTTCACTAGATGGCCTTATGCGTATAAGCTCTGCTGCATGTAAAACTTCATGTCCCCAAGCGGCTACTGGAAGCTTCGACCTCATGAGTAATGGTCGAGCTATCATTTGAATTCGTTTAATAAAGGATTCCGCTAATCCATTTTGTGTATGTATATGTGCCACGGGATGTTCCACACTTACCCCCATGGACATACAATAGTCATTAAACGCTTGGGACGTAAATTCACCGGCATTATCTAGACGTATAGTCTTAAGCGGAAAGTCTGGAAAATGGGCCCTTAGCCTTATTATTTGGGCCAGCAATCGAGCAAACGCTTGGTTTCTCGTGGATAACAAGCAAACATGCGACCATCTTGTCGATGCATCTATTAGGACCATGAAATATCTAAACGTCCCACATGGTGGGTGTATTGGTCCACAAATATCACCTTGTATCCTTTCCAGAAAGTTTAAGGTCTCTTTATTAACTTTTGCCGGTGATGGCCTTATTATGAGTTTCCCTTGTGAACATGCTTCACACGTGAGATGCTTTGGGATAACTCGTTTCTCATTAAGAGTGTGCCCTTTTGAATTAGCTATTAGCTTACGCATCATATTTTGACCCGGGTGGCCAAGCCGGTCATGCCATAACGTGAATCTTTCGTTGGATTCTTTCATTGCCATATTAGCTTCTATCATATTGATTTTAGCAAAGTAGAGACCAGTGGATAATGCGGGTGATCTCAATTATATTTAGGAATTCTTTCATTCCTTCCCCTTTTGTTTCTACATGGAAACCATTCAATCTTATGTCTTTGAAACTCAATATGCTCCTCTTTGAGCTGGGGGAATACAAGGCATCACTTATTTCAAGATGTGTGCCGTTTGGTAGCAAGATATGGGCTTGGCCGTAGCCCTCAATAAGACTTGCTATACCCGCTATTGTGCTAATATTGGCATTTTTCATTACGAGATTTATAAAGTATCTCTTGTCTTTTAGTATTGTGTGGCTTGATCCACTATCAACCACAAGGATGTTCTTGTCCTCGGCCATCTAATAAATGGACAAGAATCGTGTCTTAGATAATTAAGGCAAACGATATTTTATTAATGTAATATAAATCCAAGACAATATCCAAAGCAATGTAAAACACAAAGAAAACAAAGCAATTTTAAAGCATGAGATGGCGAATCCTAATTATTTTCTTTTAGACAATCTGAAGTCTCATATTCCATAAGGTCATCGCCTTCATGGTCAAAGTCATCCTCTTCATCGAGGTGAACCAAATTAGCTTCGGGATTTTTCTTTAAGCTCTCTTGATAAAGGTCAATGACGTATTTAGATGACCGACATGCCTTAGCCCAATGATTGTCCATTCCACATCTATGGCAAACGGACTTACCCCCATCTTGCGGTTTAAATGATCCGCGGCCTCTTCCTTTGCCACAGCCATATCCACCACGACCTCTCCCACCGTATGGGTGTCCTTGGTCATTGGATTTAAATTTTCCGCGGCCACCACCACGTCCTCTACCACGGCCTCTTCTGTGATATCCTCTATGGACGTAGTTGGTCTCTCGAGGCCCTTTGGGTCCGTTGGTCTTTTCGACCTCATGGGCTTCCGGTATTGCCTTGGAACCGGGAGGTCTCATCTCGCTATTCTTGAGCAAAAGCTCACTGTTCTTTTCGGCGAGGAGTAAGCATGAGAGTAGTTTCCCGTAAGTCTTAAAGTCCCTTTCACGGTATTGTTGGCTAAGCAATACGTTCGTCGCGTGAAAGGTCGAGAGTGTCTTATCGATCAACTCTTCTTGAGTTACCTTCTCACCACATAACCTTAGGATTGAGACAATCTTAAAAAGCTCGGAGTTATACTCCTCCACGGATTTGAAATCCTGGATCCTTAGGTTCTTCCAATCATCTTTAGCCGTCGGTAAAAGTACCGTCTTTTGATGATCATATCGAGTCTTTAACTCGTCCCATAATTCTAATGGGTCCTCAATGGTGAGGTATTGATTCTTAAGACTTTCATTGAGGTGATGGCGTATGAGTGAAATCGCCTTAAACTTCATCCTCTTTTCGGGATTGGTTTCTTCCACAATGCAATCGGCTAATCCCTTTGATTCTAGGGCTATCCTTGTATCCAATGCCCATTGCAAGTAATTGTCACTGGAGACATTAAGTGGCATATGTTCAAGATTTTGGAGCTTCGCCATCTACAAGAGAAAATATTTCGAGTCAATATTATGTGATGGAATCGTTAATGTCATGTGGTCTTTAATGCCTAATCATGAACCGATTTCCATCTACTAAAGGATTTGACTTTTCTCTTTTAGCTTTGGATTAACTTTCCTTATTTAGGAATTTAGGTTTTCCCCTTTGGGGTTTTCCTCTTTTAGGTTTTCCTTTTTAGGTTTTCCTTTTTAGGTTTTCCTCTTTCAGGTTTTCCTCTTTTCTTAAGGTTTTCCTTTTCTTAAGGTTTTCCTTTTCCCTTTAGGATTTAGAGGTTTTCCTTTTTCACTTAGGATTTAGAAATTTCCTATTTACAATAGGAATTAGGGTTTCTAGGACTTTCCCATTCACAATGGGAATTTTCCTTTTCTAAGCTTTCTATGGCTCAAGCGATTTTCCCCTTAGGGTTTCTAACAACTTAGACGAGAAGTAATCATAGAAAGCAATCAAATCTATCAACCTAGCAACCTCAAAACAAACCGATTTCTTTTAGGGGGGTTTGGGGATCGGATCAAATCCGATTAGGGTTTAAGTTTTAGAGGTTTCCAATTCTTGATTTGAAGTGTTTTTGATTTAGCGATTTAGGTTAAGCATTAATAACTTTTCTAGCAACCTAAATAACTTGAGTAAACGAACCAACAAGCGAACGGATTGAGCAAGCGAGCATACGGATCAAGCAAACAAGCGATCGGATCGAGCAACCACTAATCAATCATATGTTCTAGGGTTTCACCGTTTATTAGATTCAAATTCGAGTTGGTTCTTTAGTTTTAGGTTCATCGAGTTACCTTTCTCCTTTGGGGTTGTACGGACTAGAACCGGGAGCTAAAGACCTCGGTTATCAACTCGTCACAAGCGTATGGAGCTAGAAGGAGATCGCCGGCCAAGAAGTAAGCGAACGGTCCGGCGGTTGCAAGCTTCGGACGGCGGACGGAAGCTTCGGTGGGCGGCGGTTTGATCGGTGGCTTTAGGTCTAGGGTTTTTAGGTTTTCGTTAGGAGCAAGTCGTGCTGATAACGTGTTATGAATCTTGTGATTCTTATTAATGAATGAGAGGGGTTACATCATATATATATAAGTAGCATGGGAGACAAATCCCATTAGGATTAGGAAAGGCAAAAGCCCATTAAGACTAAACATAAACCTCCTCTATGAACCGGGCCTTCTAGAAGTTAGCTATGGATCTTCTAGAACATGGACTAAGCCCACAGTTATGGAGTCCATCCAATTAGTCGGTTTATAACAGATCTAAATTAAATATTCTAAACATTCTCACAATATATAGTTACAAATAATGTATATTTTGGTTTTGATCCATATATTTGGGGCCGAGAACCAAGTAATATATGTGTTATATATGCCAGCCCATATAATAATGTAAGGCCCATTTAATATCAAGAGTTTCATTTTGTTTTTTGTTTTAAGACAAAATACCTGGTCTTCTCGGATGAGCAGGACGAAATCTGCAGATGAGGTTACTAAAGTTACGATTTAAATGGCTCCTTACAGCAAGTATTCTCGATTGGGTTCTAATCTTAGCATCCAGATTTCAGTTTTCTTGTAAGTCTGTTCTATTAATTTTTCTAATCGATTATGACTATAACCCAATCCTGAAATCGATTTTAATTTTTTTCAATCGAAAATTGGGTAAAATCACCGACGACGATAACCCAAGAAAATGCTTCTTCAATCATCGATATATGCTTATATTTCAAAGAGAAGACCGTATTTACATTTTTCTGGTAAGTTTATGCAATGAAATTCTCTAATTATTTACATACAACTCATATGTTTCGTCCTCTTATCGATTTATATGTTTGCCTGAGGAAATTGGTTGGAAAAATTGACGGAAAGCTACTACAATCCAAGTTGTGTGTATTGGTTTTTTTTTAATCAGAAGAATCGATAACAGTTTTGAGGTAAGTTTGGTAAATGAAGTTCTGTATTTTTTCATAAAACTTATGACTGCATTCATCTAATCGAGATATGTTTTTTCTGAAGAACGTGTTTAACAACATTTGCGAAGCCACTGCTTTCAAAGTTCTATTATTGTATTTCACTCTGAAGAACCAATTTATGTGTATATGTAAGTTGAATGATCGAATTTTACTCTTTTACATAAACTTCTTTAACTATTATCTGACTGAGTTTTTCATTTTCATTATTTCAACACTTGGAGGAAGCAGGAAGGAGATTCAACAAAGGTCTGAAAACAGACTCTGAATTGCATTTGGTATAAGCTATCGTCATTTAAAAAGGTTAGAATATCTATTATCCGTTTTGCATTTTTTAGAATATGAATGTTTACCAACATAATTAGTTTTTTTATTTGCATAACAATAATAATAGTTATTAACTACAGGCATTAGTAATCTTAATTTGTAATTATAAACTTTCAGTCACTTGGTGATGTAAAACAAAAATTTACTATTAATTCCATTGGAAAGATTCAGTAAAACGAAAAAGGAAGTCTGAAATAAACCAAAGTAAACACAACATCTCTTGCTAAATAATACTTAAAAGCAAGGTTCTAAAAATCGGCCTAGGCGGCGACTAGGCGCCCGCCTAGGCGCTCATGAGCCTTCGGGCGCCCCGATTTTCGTAAAATCGGTGAATCAAATCGGTTAACCGGTTTAGGCGTTAAAAATCGGAGAAATCGGCCAAATCGGCCAAATCGGCCGGTTTATTTTCTGATTTTTTTTTTTTTTTAATATAACATTATTTTGAATAAATGAAAACAAATAATAAAATAAAAAGATTAGAAAAAAGATAATTAATTATTAAATTGTAAATTATAATTTAGTTAGTCTCAGTTTTTTTTATTTACAGTGACTAAACTATATAATTCTTATATAAAATAGGTATAAATATATATAAGAATTTCAAATATGTAATATTTTTTGTATTTCATATTTTATAAATTATATTTTGTTATAAAAATATTAAAAATATTTAGAAATATAATAATAATTCATTAACGCCTAGGCCCCGACTAGGCCCCGATTAATCGATCTAGGCGCTAGGCCCCATGCGAACGCCTAACTAGCGCCTAGCGATTTTTTGAACCTTGCTTAAAAGAAACTGATTCTGAAAAGTAACTGTGTAAGAAATGGAATAGACTAATAGTCTCCATCATCATCTGAACTTTGCTGTTTGTTAAATGCAAGTCTGTTTAACAAATTGTAGAGGGTATAAGTAGGTTAAAAACTGTATTTATTTTATAGAAACACACAATAAATACTTCATTTTGAAATCTTCAGCCTCTGGAAACGGAGGATCAAAGTAAATGCGAGAGATAGGAGGACCACTAAAAACTTCTATCTGTTGACCTATGAAGAACAGTAGTATAAAAAAAACTAAATAAATATTGTTTGATTCAAACAAAATTTGGGCACTGCAATTTGTTAAACATCTAACCCGAGAGCTTTAGGATAGGTTGGATTAATGGTCTGGACAGAAATATCAAAAGCACTTGATACTGCTCTTTCACCTGTTATTAATAGAAAATGTAAGTGTTCTGATCATATAACAATTATAATAGAATAGTTTATAGATTGTTACATTTGTATGAATTGATTTTAGCAAACATTAAAAGACAAACGATTGATTTACTGCCACCACTCTTACATGCATCGAACATTGTATCAGCAAACTTTCCCCATAGGGTACAGCACAAACGATCATCCCTATAATATAAAACAAATGGTATTTTGTAAGGTTTAAAACAAAGCAGAATACTGCTTCCAGGAATGAATGATCTTCACTCTAATTCGCCAACTTGTTTTGAAAGGTTTGATTGAATCAAGGTTGGTGAAAGAAACATTGGCGGCCATTGTATACAGGAAGCTACAGGAAGCTTTGATAAGCGATATAATTGTGTGAGTGATGAGGTAATGTGCAATGACTTTGCTCTTATTTATACTGGATTGACATGGGATATTCTTTTGACATAGAATATATGCGATATTGAATAGATATTGCCTTGATTTGCGATTTTGGAATGAAGTTATAGGAAGTATAAGGATTCGTAGAATGAAAATGATTTTGTAGTTATGATCTCCATTAAATTCTGTTATAGGAATGGAATGGATTCAAATTTAGTATCCTAACTCATATATTTGATTTGTAATTGTGTAATGAATATAGGCTACAATTAGGGAATATGCTAGAATTATGATATTTTTTTTTTGGTGGAATGCTAGAATTATGATATTTTGTTACGATTTGTTACTTATCTCTTTGATTATTTGGGATATATATGGCAGGTTTGTTATGAATGTTAGATACTAACAATAACTGCTTTCGCGGATTGACAGGAAAGAAGAGTTTCCAACGCAAAGAACCCGAGATCGTTGGATAATCCATGATATCCGTATCCAATTAGATAAATTTCGGGTTTTTTCTCCAATTGACCCGACCCATCGATCAGGCGAAATGCTGCTGAGACGATTTTACCCTTAATGAACTTTCCTTTTCATGTCTTTGGTCGATGGCATATGTTGTAAATAATGTGAAAAACTCTGCCCTTTTCTCTAAACGTACTTCCCTTTTAATAGTATAGGGATAAAAGGGGGTTCTCTAAGCCTCTAAGGGTGTCCACATCAGATTTTTCAGAAATCATCTAGAGATGGCCACGTGGCACTATTATTATCTCTTTCTCTGGATCGTACTTTCGATTTCTTAAAACAAAATATATAATCAAACGTAAGTTGAAGCGACGAGCACTGATGATAGGTATCTTTCTCTTTAAGCATTGCACGAATCTCAGATTTCCGAATCGTCTTCTCTCTCTCTGATTTTTTACTGGTTTTGATTCTCAGATTGAAAGTCAGAGGCTTTGCGCGAGAATCACAGGCTTTGGGTTGCTCTTTCTCGAGACGAGATCGAAGAAGATTTGTTCAGCATGAGTGGAAACAGGCCATCTCGCCGGCCACGGAAGAGGACTAAAACATTGCAGAAATATCTCGATGTAAGTCACCAGGTGTTCGACGAATTGCCTCACTCAAACTTTTTGAACAAGATTATGTTTTTAGTCTCTTAATTTCTTGGCAATTCAATGTCTGTGATTGTAGGTCATTTTCCCTGGATTGTGTCTTGTGGGGATGAATGTTGATTGTTTCAGAGTATCCAATTCTCCGGTTAAGGTCTGTGCGCATTAGCTTTGATCAATTCAGTGTTTTGCTTGATTAAAGCTTAGATCATACTTACCCTTTGGCTACATTGATCGGTAGATTGTATGAACTTGATGAAAGTCCAGACCTTTGGTGCTATTACAGATGATATGAAGTTTCAATATTATTATGCTTACAAAAATACATAAAACCAACATTTGGAGGGCTAATTAGCTTTGTGTGTGTAATCTAATGGTATTGCTGTTTTATGTTGTCATTCAATGACAAGTAGCCCGTAACAGCGATTGTATTCCATTTGCAGCGATGATCGGGTGCAAAAGAGTATTTTGGTGAAGAAGAAAGGTGAAGTCATCTCCCAAATTGAAACTTTTCATTTTCATGAATATGGTAACATTGTGATATATTATCCATTTCGCTTGATCTTTTGAGGTTTGTGCTTAAGTTGTTGGGATCTTAGTTTGTTGTTTGCGATTAGGTTGGTAAGGCTGCTGGAAAGAAATGGAAATCGATGACTGAAAAAGTGAGTTTTTTTGTTGTAATTTTTGTGTTATATGGTTGATTCAATCTTAGAGATCTGTTTACTCAATTTCTTGAATGAAACAGGATAAAGAGCCTTTTGTAGCAAAAGAAAACACCAAAAAGACTGAATATCACATGACTATGCAACATCATAACATGGAACTGGTAATCAAATTTTTCTACTTTTTGGTTTTGTATCTTGCTTCTTTTGACAAATAATGTTATGTTTTTTTTTGTCAGGCTAATGGAACCAAGACAACTGAAGATAAGTCTAAGTCTGAAGTCAACGATGAGGAAAATGGAGGAAGTGAAGAGGTTTGGCCTTAATGTGTTTTGAGTTATGGTTTGCAGCTAAATTAATGTGTAGCTTAGGTTTAGATTAGATCTGGTTTAGTTTTCTTAAGTTTTCATTAGAGTGTTGTTTAGAGTCTCTTTGTTTCAACAGGAATGTTAAAGCTTAATATTTTGAATCCTTTTCGCATTACTTTTGCTATTATTCAAACCCACGAAGGAATTTTCAATTCAGACCCTCTAACTTGAAATACGGAGCGTTCAAATCCAATATAGGGATTCGAAAATGAAACATTGTACATGAGATTGATCATGAATTTGTACCAAGTTCATATAGCTATGATTTTCTTAACTTCAAGTTTCAGCTTTTCTTTAGGACTTTTCTAATCATCTGTTTATTGCCACATGACAGGAAAATCCATCAGAGAAGGATATGATGAAGATCATGAACAAGTAGAGAGTGATGCTAATTTGTTTGATGGGAGTTTAGATGTGTTGGGGTTTGGTCCATTGATTCCTACTGAGAGCGAGAGATCCTTGATGGAAAGAGTTAGACATGAACTCAAACAGGTAATAACCAAGTCTAATCAACAACTTATTCTTTTTTGATATTTTATTAGACCCAAATACTTATGGTTTTCGAAGACTTGTGACTTATGAATTAAGTAGTAGTATATGGATTGAAACTAACAATGTAGAAACTTTGATTTGTGGAAAAAGGGTTACAAGGAGAAAATAGTAGACATAAGAGAGGAGATACTAAGGAAGAGAAGAGCTGGATAATTACCAGGAGATACTACCTCTGTTTTCAAAGCATGGTGGCAATCTCATTCCAAATGGCCTTACCCTACTGTGAGTTCTCTCTCTTTCTCTTTCACTCATCTGAAATCTCTTTTTTAACTTCTTCCATTTACTCAGGGAGCATATCAAATTATTGATTTTGCAGGAGGAAGATATAAAAGGCGAGGTTGGTGCAGGAGACAGGTTTGCAGCTAAAGTAGATAAACAATTGGTTCATTAACCATAGAAAGAGGAATTGGCATATCAATCCATCTTCTTCCACTGTCTT
Source organism: Erysimum cheiranthoides (assembly GCA_011420285.2). NCBI lineage: Eukaryota > Viridiplantae > Streptophyta > Magnoliopsida > Brassicales > Brassicaceae > Erysimum > Erysimum cheiranthoides. Next base: position 5,985,096 of record CM022182.2, read on the forward strand.
GAAGAACAAACGCAAAAGGTATTATATACTTTACTTTTGTTCCTAAAAGACATTAACCTAAAACTTATCGATTGGACTCAAGGTCTGAAATAAGTGACAATGGCGGAAGAGAGCGATTCACGTAGAACAAACAAATAAGTGACAATGGCGGAAGAGAGCGGTTCACGTAGAACAAACAAATAAGTGAACTGGGAGGTGGAAGATGGGATTCGATTGCAGGTTTTAGGGGTTAAAGTTGAGAAATTGACGAAGGAGGAGTTGGGTTAAATAGAGAGGGGACAATATTAGAAAGTAACTCTTTGTGCAATTATATAGTACGTAGTTTGGTTATGTGATGCCCATATATTTATTAAGTAGTACACAAACAAAAAAAAAAAGATGAAAAATGGTTATGTTGGCTTGTCTGCATGAGTTTTAATATAACCATTGTAATATAACCTGTTTTACAGTATCTGTAATGGAGAACCCAAGCTAATGGTTTAAAAGAATTACTTCAGGTAACTACTTTACTGAAAGCTGACCTTTCTAATAAATATATTTACATTTGTATGAGCTTTTTTATGGACTAAGCTTATGTCCAAGAACGAAGACCACAAGGAGTAATAGAAAAGTGAAATTCAGAGATGGGATGTTTACTTCTGTGCTTTTGCAATCACATTCTAAAGTAGTCAACATTGCAGGCATCTAAGGTGGGCAACAAGGTCAAGTTGAAAATACGAGCAGGTGATAATAAAGCTGCACATTTTGAGGGTGGAAGTGGGGAGAGTCATCAGTCCGATCAGGGTTTCTTTGATGCTGCTTTCTCTGACCGGAGGGACGATGAAGCGACAACTGGTGCCAGCACACCTAGGGGGGATTTTGTCCAATCTTCTTTTGGTGTATTCTTACGTAGCGATGATAAGTCTTCTTCAAAGCCCTCCAGAGATTCCAGTGATGAAAATGATGGAAACTCTGTTAGCCCTAAAACGCTTACCTCAAAAGCTGAAGAGTGGATGACAAAGAAAGGATTGTCATGGCCATAGAAAGGGAGTGAAAGGCAAGGTTTGGAAGGAAGGCGCGGTCAGTCTGTGTGGTCTTGGGTGCAGAATTAACAACAAAAAGAACATGCTTATCAAAGTAATTCTATCAACAGTGTCAAGTCTGAAAGCCAGGCATGTGAAAGTATTAAGGCTTCCAGTAACAATCATATGGGGTATTGGACTTCCTCTGTTACCGTGAACAGCACTAGCAGTACTAGCAGCTGTGAAAGTACCAGTAGCAGTGTTATGAACAAGGTCCATATGGATTGTGACTGCTTGGATTATGAAATCTTATGGGAGGATTTAACATATGCAGTGGAAGTCTCTTCCGTTTGCTGGAGAGGAACACGTCAAAACTGGATTGGAGGCGACGTATCCATATGGCCTCGGACATTGTGAGTTAGTCACACATGATTTTCAGTTGTGTGACCATTTGATAATTGCATACCCATTGTTTTCTAAGTAAAAGCTGCTCTATTTTGGTTCTTGCTTGCATCTGTTTAGCATATCGTTCTTTTCCTTTCTTCGATTCAATTACTGTATCTCTTCTACAATTACATATAAAAACAAATAAAACTATAAACAAACAATATTCACAAATCAAGAACTAAGGGTTTGTAATTCTTAAACTTATTTCTTAAGTTAATAAAATTAAAAATATATTTCAAAACTAAATTTATGAAATCAAATACTTTTAAGAATCATATGATGATAGAAATAATAATAATAAAAAAATTTATACGATGATATAAATAATAATAAGAACAAAAAAAAAGAATCATACGATGATGTTAATAATAATAACAACAAAACAAAATTATGAAAAAATTATGAATTGATTTCAAACAACATATATTAAATTATGAAATTGAAAAGAAAAAAAAAACAAACAAACAAAATATTTTTAAAAACGACCTCGCGGCGGAAAGTGTCCACCTCAGCTTTAAGTAAACATGTCATTTTAGGTAATTTAGGCCTCTCAGAGTGTCCATCTCAGCTTTTTAAAATCATTTAACATCATACCATGTGACACTTTTACATAAATAAAATAACAAATAAATTAGATAAATTGGAAACAAAATGCAAAAAATATTTAAGGTAAAAACCTTTAAAACCAAAGATAAATCGATTACAAAAGCAAAGAGAGCAACCATGCTTCTTCGGCCTATTAGTGGAGACAATTAGCCATTGCACTTAATCGTGCATTTGTTATAATTAATAAACAAATGTCAAAATTCTAAAATAAATTAATTAGAAGCGGTTTGTGATAAATATTTTTTTAAAAACAAACAAAATTGAATAAAAAAATAAAAACATATCCGCGCGTAGCGCAGAATTAGCCCTAGTACAAGTAAATAGAACAGTTTTGAGACCGAGAACTCTATTGTGTGATATGAGTGCTTTACTGGTGTTTATTGTTAAAATTTGTTGTTAAACTATCATCTTTGTTGTTGTTATATGTTGGTTTGCAATTATTAATTGTTCTCCAATTATTTATGATAATTACTTTAGCATTCAAGCAATAGTTTTTGAGAAGTTCAACGAGTACATGGAGACATATATTTTCTCAAACCCTTGCCTTCTTTAATTGTTTTTTTTTTTTTTTTTTTTTGTGCTAACCTTTAATTGTTTGTCTATTAACATACCATTGACAGATCTTACTCATCAATTGGACCCAACTAGAAATTCTTAGTTTAAAGAGATGGTCAGTATATTGTACTATAAGAACCCGGCTAATTATTTGTTGATTACTTACCTTTTTTTTTTTTTTGGTAAGGTATGGAAAAAGAGTATTTTGAACGTCTTTTCTGGGAGACACATGTGCAGCAGATAAATAATAGCTGCAGAATGTCTATTTTGACAAAAATAAAAACTGCATTGTCGGTTGGTCTGGATGGAGATAAGAATGAATCTGATAATCGCCACGCTCATGGGATGAAGAGGAGGAAGACAAAGCATGTTGATCTTCATATGAGTACGCAAGACTTCCTTCACATTTCCACGGGACATCTATCTCAAAAAACACAAGTCGTCGACTTGGATTCTCCACATGATTTGTCTCGCGAAGGTGTCAATCGCTTCACACCCTTTAATAGAGCACTGTATGTTAGAAACCGGGGTAAAAATGAAAAAGATGCTATATTGGTGTTTGTTTCTGAAGATAGATTGGATGCAATTGAGGCATGGATTAGAAATCCTAGGTAAGTCATTCGTTCATTTATCTCTAAATTAGCCGAATTTAGCTACTCATTTAGAATTTCTATTTTTAATATAATATTATATACTTGTTAGTTTTTATTTGTATTATGAAAATTGATGTTACTAACACTCTAAGGGTTTTCATTTTTCAGAAGCATAAATTTTGGTCCAGTAGTTATTGATCATGCATTACTGACTCGAATAATTGGACGAAAGCAATGGCTTAGGACCCAAGTGCGTTTAAATAACACAATTTTTAACTGTTAGAGCATGGTGTGGTAAATCAATTTTTACCAATTTTTAATTTTTTCAGGATATGGATGCCACAATGTATTTATTTCAGGAGAATATATCTCTAGGCCGGTTGAAATTAGAGTGTGTTGGTTTCATGAACTGTATGTTCAGCATGCAAATCACACAAGCGTACAATAAGTTTTTAGTAGTTAAAAAAATCACATGTGGGATACCATGATACTAGCTTACGCCAACGGTGAAATGCCTGCTCACGGAAAGACAAGAAAAAAATGGGCTTCAGATTTTGACAAGATTTATACTCCCATGCTCGTCAACAATAATCACTGGATAGCACTGTGCATTAACTTTGTTCTAAGAACAATTGAAGTGTTTGATTGTTATGGTCAAAACTACCAAAGACAGGTGGAGCCATTCGCAATAAGCATTCCTCGGATTGTGAAGGAAATTCAGCCAAAATCCTATGGTATAAATCTACTTTTATCTCCATATTCCATTATCCATGTGTCGGTGCCGCAAGGACTCAATAAATCACATTCTGACTCTGGCGTGTACGCGCTCAAGTACATTGAGTCTCATTTGCTGCAACTAGGAATCGATTTGATAAATGATGATAACATTATGGAAGCGCGCATGAAAATTGCGGTTGATCTATGGGAAGCAGCATCCAATCCTGTGCTCATTGAGTGAATGGCGAAGTTTGAACCTCCAGCATTGCCTTCACATTATGTAGACACATTGTTTGAGACATTGGTGTTTTTTAGGTTTTATTTACACTTATTACTTTAGTAGGTTTGGTTTGCAAGTTTAAGTAATTTACTTCTTCTTTAACTTTGCAAGCCATCAGTCTAATGTTTTTCTTGATAATTTACCATCTTGCCTTCCATATGCAAGAACTAACTACTTCGTAAGTAGTGAAACTCTCTTTAGGGAACTCGTATTCTCTCATCATAGAATCTTGAATGCTCTTTATAGTCGCAGCCTGAATGTTAATTATCTCCGTGACCTATGATAGATTAAATCATAGTATCAAAATGCTAAAACAATTTGTCATTTTCTATATAACTAGAACACACACACACACACACACACACACACACACACACACATATATATATATATATATATATATATATATATTGTAATTCCATATTCGCAAGTTCTTGGGATATATTAATCTTAATTAAAAATAAATCCACAATATTGTTGGGAGTGAATGAGTTGAGCAACTTACCATATCATTAGTTGGCATGTATGGTGAGATGACCAAAAGACTAGCAATGTGCTCACCGGGCACTTTGGCCGGTTCATTATCAATTTTTCCGAGAAGCCGCTCTCTCTCTGCCACACTGGCTTCACTAATGGCTCGCTCCTCCCACCAGCCAGCTCAGTTAAATCATGGATTACCTGAGCCACACCATATCCATGAATCCATCACACACAACGTGTGTCAATGCAGTGCCAATGGTAAATCCTCCACAAGCAAACTTGGTCACCTTCAAGGAAAAAACAAAACAAAGTCAAAAGGAATAATGAATTTCTTGATTAGGGTTAGTGTACATTACGACGGAACTACAAATAAATTATTGATATGATCTATTCCCTAAAACGATAATTTATTACTTTACGTTGATATTTTCATTTTTTGTTATTTCTACGATAAATATAGATTTCAAATATATCAAGATTGTGAAAATTACCTGCAAAGCTAGAGGGTGGTAGCAGAAATCGCTATCATAGTCAATTTCGATGTCAGGCACAAGGCACAAAGCAACTTTGTCATCAAGCTTTTCTAAATAGTTTAGCGAAGAGAGGTTGAGAGATGCGGTACCAACTGTAAATGGGACTCCCTCACCCCGACAAACTAGCTGAATCTTTCGACCATTCTCTCCTCTCATTAGCTTGCCTGAAAGTGGATAATAATACACAAGGAGATCGGACAAAGCCTTCTTAAGTAGCGCGGCCGGATCATTTTGGTTCTGTTCATTGGCTTTGTAAACGTAAATCGTCGTGTACATATCTTCATTGAGAAAATCGCTGTCTAAAGTAGAAAGGGAGAGAGTTTCTAAAGGAGTGGGTTTTGAGGGTTTAGCAAGCTCAGTTGGGTTCATTTTAAGTAAGAGAGGAAGGACTGGTGTTGTTTGGTTTGCCATCTCTTACCAAGTTCGAATGTATAATATAACAAACCATCTCTTACCAAGTTCGAATGTATAATATAACAAACGTCTACCTCTTGATGCTGTTTATATAGCGAAGTTTCTCTCAAGACTTACCAGCTCGAATTTATTTAGTACCCTCCTACTAAGTAATTCATTTAGTTAACATGTATTGCTGGCCGTAGCGACCAACGTATAAAAAACAAATTAACAACACATTTTATTACCATTGAAAATTACAAGTGACATTGACCAAATCTTGAAACATGGACCAAAAAAAGTTAAGGTCCGAATTACTAGCAATAAGCTGTAATCGTTGAGCTAGAGATTACAAAACGAACAAAGATGTGGTCATCGGAACCTACAGTTGTTGCCAAAACTAGCAGAAACTAGTTAGTAATAGATTAGATTATTGATCGTTGGTCACTGATAGCTAAATGCAAAATGAACGTGGTCTATACATATATCTGTGTGGGAGACAGGGAGAGTGTTTGTATGACCGAATAAATATATCACGGCATTTGCTATAATTGTTTGTTTGGCATTTGTGACTGTGTTTAAAATTTATGAAGGGTGTTTTTAATGTTTGAACATGTAAATTTAAAGTACATAAATCATGTAACCTTACAGTAGACTAATGATGGAATTTAGCATTATATGTATTTGTTTTTGTCTTCAGTTTGGAACAAGCTAATAAACTCTAACCCATAAGTTATAGAAAAAGTTAACAAGGTTTACTTTAGTAATAGAATAGATATTTCGGAAATTTAGCAGTTAATTTTTGTTATTGTTATGTGAAGTTAGTTTCCCAAAAATGAACTATTTGTTACAACAAAAGAGTATAGAGAAACTACGATAGTAAAAAAAAAAAGTATTAAATAAAAAGATGGAAATCGAACACTATATTGGTTGACACCCAAAAAACGTTTTTTTCTTTAGTGCATTTGGTCTAACTATAGATTTAGTTGGTTTGAATAACGCTAGTGTCTCATCAAGTGACTCATGTCTGAGTGAGTAATAGAGTGATCGTATCGTTCTGTATTTGATATATAAATTTTGTTTTCTTATGTTTGTTCTTCTCTCATTTTCCAGCATCTTTCTCTTGTTTAGGGGAAAAAAAACAAAACATAACAAAACTAAAAATACTGTAAAAGCTACAAATTTCACGTGAAATCAACTCTCTACGCAAAAAAGGCTAGGATGCGAGGTTTTATTTTCACCCATGTAAGTACGTCGGTGCCGGATTGGCTCTCCATTTCGGAGTGTCCCCAGCCGATAGTTTAATATAATGGGTTTATGTGCAAAAAAAAAAAAAAAAAAAAAAAAAATCAACTCTCTACGTTAAAATGTTACTGTTTATCATTGCACTTTTTTTTTTTGGACAAAAACTGTTGATTGCACTTAAAATCTCATATTATGCATCAACACCTCATATTTCTCATCTCTGAAAACCCAAGCAGTTCTAACTAACCTTTTCTACTTATTTCAAGAGGATCAAATATAATATGGCAGTTTACCTAGTTGGTTTATGGGGGAATCAAAACTACTTTGTGAAGATGCAGCTGCTGAACTAGTTTATGTATTAGTTCAAAAGTGCTACAGGAAGTGATACAGAGAAGTGTAAAGACTTTGACAATGGACTTAAGAAAAAATAAATGCTTAAGGCGGTTGTAGAAGAGATGCATGAAGCTTCTTAGAAGGTTAGAAGAGGCGGCTAAAGAGTTTCCATCAAGAAGAAAAAGAAAACTAGAAGAATAAAGAACAATTTACTTATTCATAAAGATAAAGGGAAATTGTTCAAATCCTATTAGAACTAGGATGGAATTGGCTTGTTGTATAGCAACGATCTATTTAGTATAAATAGGGTGCTAAGGCTTTACGAAAGTTTAGCAGAAACAAGAGAGAGTAATTCCTAAGCAACTAAGTTTTAGCACAAGAGAAAAAGGTAAGAACTTAGGAGAGGGCTAAGGGGTTTTTGAGAGGATTTCTAGATCGGTGTGTGATCTAAGAACCAGTGTTTGAGAGAATGGAAAATAGGTTGAGAGAAAGAATTGTAACCTGATTTTCTATTAATCAAAGATCGTGTTGTTGAGAAAAAAACTGTTGCATTACTTTCTGTTATAGTTCTTGAAGTACTACAGCTCTTGCTTTTTCAAGATGAAGATATGAGATCACTTCAGTCTCATTCCGTAAAGGTAAAATGATATTCCGTTAAAGATAGAGTGGATCGACCTTTTAAGCAGTACGGTTGGCTCCGCTAAAGCAAAGAGTTATGATTCTACTTTTTGATGCTAGACAAAGTCTCTACTCCACTACACGAAATGGCTTTGTTTATCAATGGGAATAGAGATACAGTTGAAGTATTATTGTATGAGGAACAAACGGAGCTCCTAGCCTATGAGCCTTCTTCGAGTTAGTCCTTTCCAATCTATACCTCCCTTCTAGTTGATGGCAAGACGTTGTAACAAATGAGTTTTGGGTTGAGATTTTTGTAGGTAAAATCAAGAACAGAGAAAGCTTAAGAACAGAGATATAAAGGATTGAGCTTTCTCATTATAACAGCTTGAGGTTTTCCAATTACAAAGCTTCTGTCTTTATAGAGTAGATAGAAGGATCTAGAAATAGAAAGAACTAGATAAGAGTTGAGTCATCAATTGACAGCTATACCAGAGAGTATGCCAAAACTATTGTGGAGTTGGATTTGGTGAGGGTTGCGATCCGTACCCTTGTCAAGCGAAGCGTGTGTCTTCGACATTCTGAGCTTGGTCAAGAGAGTCGTTGTCTGTGTTGACTGATTTGAGGACATGAGTTTTTGGGCTTCATCTTTCTCATCTTTCTTCTGGGCTTGTTTGGGTGTTGGGCCTCTAATATCCCCCCGCAAACTCGAGGTGGGCAGCAGATCAACTCCGAGTTTGAAACGAAGAGAGAAGAAGCTGTTATGAGGTAGAGACTTGGTGAAGATGTCTGCTAGCTGTAGAGATGCTGGGATATGCTTAACAATCAAAGTACCACGAGCAACCATTTCTCTAGCAAAGTGGAAATGAGTCTGAAAATGTTTGCTTCTTGTATGCAGAACCGGATTTGCAGAGAGGTAGACTGCAGACAAGTTATCACAGTAAACTTCAGGAGTCTTGTTTTGTTGAACCCCAATGCTGGTAAGAAGAGAAGAAATCCATGATAGTTCTGCAGCTGTGTCTGACATAGTTCTATACTCAACTTCAGTGGATGATCTTGCAACTGAGTCTTGTCTTTTTGCAGACCATGAAATGATATTGGAGCCAAGGAAAGTGCATAAACCTCCTGTTGATCTTCTTGTTTCTTTGCACCCAGCATGATCACTGTCACAGTATGTTCTGAGTGTGGAATCTGTCTCAGAGGTAAATGTCAAACCCATCTTCACTGTTCCTTTTAAATATCTCAATATCCTCTTGAGCAATAAGAAATCTGCCATGGATGGTTTATGCATTCTCTGACATACAAAGTTGACTGCGAACTGGATATCAGGTCTTGTTAAGGTGAGATATTACAATTTCCCAGCTAGACTTCGAAAATATGTCGGATCCGTGAACTCTTCATCTTGGTGAGGGACTCTGTCAAGTTGCAGCGGAAGAGGAGTAGGCATTGGAGCATAATCCAACATTCCTGCATTCTCAAGTAGATCCATAGTATATTTTTCTTGGTTCAAAAACATACCTGTTGATATATACTGAATTTGAATACCAAGAAAATACTTCAGTGGCCCCATGTCTTTCATTCTGAACTTCTCATTCAGTTTGTTCAGCAGTTTATCAACCAAACTTGAATCATTTCCTGTTAAAATCATGTCATCAACATACAGTAAGAGCATGAGAACACTGTTTCCTCTTTGAAACACAAACAGTGATGGATCCCAAGGATTGCAGATAAAACCAAATTCAATCAAGTAGGAGCTGAATTTGTCAAACCAAGCCCTTGGTGCCTGCTTCAAACCATAAATCGCTCTCTTTAACAGACAAACATGATCAGGCTTATTTGGATCTTCAAAACCTGGTGGCTATTTCATGTATACAACTTCTTGTAGATCCCCATGTAAAAAGGCATTCTTCACATCCAACTGCTTCACTGCCCATTTTTCAACAGTTGCCACATGTAAAACCATTCTCACTGTTGCAGTTCTAACAACAGGGCTGTAAGTCTCCAAGAAATCAACCCCCTCTTCTTGTTCATACCCTTTAGCAACCAATCTAGCTCTTAGTTTATCCAAAGTACCATCAGCATTCAATTTTGTTTTAAATACCCATCTGCATCCCAATAAGTTGATATTTGGAGGTCTAGGAACCAAATCCCAAGTGTTGGTGTCATGGCAGGTTGTTATTTCTTCACCCATTGCTCCATTCCATCCAGGATGATCTAGAGCTTCTTTCACTGTTTTAGGTTCTGCAGGAATCCCTTTCACCGTGATGAGAACATACTTGGGGTTTGGTTTAACAATACCATCCTTCCTTCTCGTGATCATGCTGTGTGTGTTCTCAGGTTGAGCTTCCTGAGCTTCTTGTTGTTGGTGTGGACTAGGAAGAGGTGGAAAATCTTCATCTGTAACCAACCCTGGGAGAACAGTTGTTGTGGGAGATGCAGATGGTTCCTCTGCAATTGTTGGTGGAGCTGGTGGAATAAGATCTGAAGTGAATACCAAGTCTTGAGTTGTTGTAGTCTCTGCAATATCACCTGCTTGTTGACTGTAAGGACTGACAACAATGTTTTCTGCATCTTGAAATTGCAGGTTTTCTTCTGCAAAAGTGGACGTCTCTGGCTTTATAATATTTTGACATGTTCCTGAGTACCAAGCTTTCAGTAAAGGAGTAGTGGCTGCAGGTAGCATATATTTGTAAGCATCAGCATACGGGAATCTCTCTTCATCAAACAAAACATGTCTGCAGATATACACTCTGCCTGTTGGTGGATGCAAGCAACGGTATCCTTTGTATTTCTCTGTATATCCCACAAAAACACGGAGAAGAGACTTCGGATCAAACTTATTATCCCTGTAAGGTCTAAGTAGTGGATAACAGGCACATCCAAACACCCTTAAAGCTGTATAAACCGGAGACTGTCCATTCAAAACTTCAAACGGACTGAGCATCTTGCCATGAACTGAAGTAGGTAACAGATTGCTTAAGAAATTTTCAGTAAAGAGAGCTTCTACCCAGAGATTTTGAGGAAGATGGCTTTGAAACAGCATAGACATTCCCAACTCCATGATGTGTCTATGCTTTCTCTCAGCAAGTCCATTTTGCTGAGGAGTATGTGGGCATGATATGAAGTGTTTAATCCCACAAGACTCAAAAAGTGTGAGAAATTCTTTATTCACAAATTCTCCTCCACCATCACTCTGAAATATCTTAATAGGCTGATTAAACTGTTTTTCCACCAATGACTGAAAGCTTTTAAAGACTGGGAAGACATCTGATTTTCTTTTAATGGGATAAAGCCAACAAAATCTTGAATAATTGTCAATGAATACAACATAAAATCTGAAACTCTGAACTGAAACAACAGGTGCAGGACCCCAAACATCACAATGTATTCTTTCTAATGGTCTACTAGCTTGAAAATCAGATGAAGAGAATGGAAGCTTGCAAGTCTTTCCCAACTGGCATGCTTCACACATTGGTGCTGAGACCTTATTGAACTTGATTGCATTCACAGAAGATAGATGTTGAAGAATCTGTTGATGAGGATGTCCTAACCTCTTGTGCCATACTACATCGCTTGTGACTTGTTGCCTTGAAGAATAAAACGCCAAGAAGTGAGGATTCTCCAGCATATACAGACCCTTACTTTTGCTTCCCTGACTGAGAAGTTGATTTGTTGCCTTGTCCTTAACACACACAGATCCAGAATCAAACTCAAATTTGCATGGATAATCATCAGTGAGCTTAGAGACAGATAGGAGAGATTTGGTTATATCAGGGCACACAAGAACATCATTAAGAGGTAAAGTACCTGACAAGGCTAGAATGGCTACAGAACCAACATGAGTTATTGGCAGAAAATCACCATTACCCACAATCACTGCATCTGAACCATTATACTGTTGAGAAGAATGCAGATTGTTAGCTGAGTTTGTAACATGGTGAGTTGCTCCTGTATCCGGATACCAATCTGTGCCAGAGTAGTCTTCTGCATCAGTAAGCTTCATTGCAGCTAAGGCTTGAGGAAAATCTTCTTGTTGGTAATTTTCATCAAATCTCTTGTAACACTTATAAGCAGAGTGACCAAACTTGCCACAGATTTGACATGTAGGCCTCTGACCAGCACCAGAGTTAGAGCCTTTGTCATTTCCCTGACCAAACTGCTGAGGAAACCCTTTGCCTTGTGTTGAGTAGGATCCTCTACCTCTGAAACCACCTCGATTCTGTCCTCTTCCTCGTCCTGAGTATCCACCTCGTGAAGTATAGAACGCTTGGTGTGGATTGATCTCAGGAACAACCTCATATTTCTTGAGCTTGTCATCAAAGTTGGTAAGCTTATATACCACATCTTCATAGCAGGAGATTCTACCAGGGATTTCCATAGATTCCTCAATAACAGTGACTATAGACTCATATTCTCGACCTATACCGTTCAAAGCTCCATAAATTTTCTCTTGTTCAGTAAGAGGAGCTCCAATAGAATCAAGTTGATCAAAGATTTCTTTAATCTCAGAAAAGTATTGAGCTAAAGTCCTATTCCCTTTCACTGTAGTCTGAATCCTTCTCTGAATATCTAGCTTTCTAGTAGCAGAGACCCTATTAAATTTCTTAGCCAGATAGAGCCATACCTCATTAGAAGATTTGAGGCCATAAACGCTTTTCAGTGTTTCTTCTGTCATGGCACCGAACAGCCAAGCCATGATCATTCGATCTGTACGGACCCACTTCTGATAGTCAGGATTGCTTGCTTCCGTGACTGCATCTCCTGCTCTGGTAACGGTGGTTAGTGAGGGGCGTGAAACCTCACCAGTAACATAGCTAAGAAGGTCCTGGCTGTAGAGGAACTGCTCCACCTGCAGCTTCCATGACAAGTAGTTGGAATCATTCAACTTGAGAGTAACACATTGAGAAATAGAGAGGGTTGCAGAGAGAGTTGATGTAGTGATAGGATCTGGGTTAGCCAAAGCCATGGCTCTGATACCATGTAGGTAAAATCAAGAACAGAGAAAGCTTAAGAACAGAGATATAAAGGATTGAGCTTTCTCATTATAACAGCTTGAGGTTTTCCAATTACAAAGCTTCTGTCTTTATAGAGTAGATAGAAGGATCTAGAAATAGAAAGAACTAGATAAGAGCTGAGTCATCAATTGACAGCTATACCAGAGAGTATGCCAAAACTATTGTGGAGTTGGATTTGGTGAGGGTTGCGATCCGTACCGTTGTCACGCGAAGCGTGTGTCTTCGACGTTCTGAGCTTGGTCAAGAGAGTCGTTGTCTGTGTTGACTGATTTGAGGAGATGAGTTTTTGGGCTTCATCTTTCTCATCTTTCTTCTGGGCTTGTTTGGGTGTTGGGCCTCTAATAATTTTGTTTTGAGACTGAAAATGCACATATAAGCCCTCTTCCTCAAAAATAAATCATTAGTTCATGACTTGGCTTAAGACCGCCTTGATTTTCATAAATTCGAGTTATGGATTTTAGTTTTAGGTGTTAGTGGGTTTATATATGCGGCTATACCTCTTATGAGTCATCATCATTTCATGAATCCGCTCGTATATTAATATTATTTTTCGTAATAAAATGAACGAGACTCCACATGTTTTCTATAACTCTTATTTCTATGTACATGGGGGTTTCGTGAAATATGATATTACAACGGTGTTTTTTTTACTCGAGGTGAACAATTTCTTAATTTCTCTTGACCCTATGGAGACGATACACCACATGATTTTCTTGTGTAATTGCTACAAACGTAAGTTACGTAACAATTCTTCTGTGTGAGTTTGTGTGCGTGTTTGTCACCGATATTATATCATAAAAAATTGATGAACTTGTTTAAATATAAAACTATTTATATAATCTGCATGTGGATATTAGTCATTAGATTCTACTATGTAATATAGTTTTATATGTTGTGAACAAAGAGGTTTAGGGAAATATTTTCTCTGTTATTGATTTATTTCATGGGATACAATATCTTATTATATAAAGTTGGGTTTTCGAAGTTAGTAACTCACGAGATCATGACACGTGTCATATCTATCGGTTAGAGATTTTGACACGTGTCAAAAAAATAATTTGTTTTTCAAAATTTTAAATAGTAAAAGATAATTATGAGAAAAAACTAAAACGTAAGTAAATTTAAAATTGTAAAAAGATAATGTTAAGGAAATTCAAATCTAAATAATTTTAAAAAGGTAAAAAGATAATGTTAAAAAAAGTTTAAAAGAGATAAAAAAAAATTAAAAAAGGAGAAAGATAAAGAAGATTACATAATTAAAAATATTATTTTAAACAATATTACAATGTATATAGATAATTATAATAAAACTTTTGATTTTAATAATTTTTAAAATATAAATAAATGATTATAAGAAAATTTTAAATTTAAATGATTTTTTAATATAAAAAGATAATCATAAGTAAAATATATGAATATTTTTCATATAGTTAGACTACTAATTATAAAAGAAAAAGGATTATATAATTAAAGAAATAATATGATTCTTAAGAAAAAATGAATTGTAAACACTCACCTCTATATAATAGAATAGATGTTCTCATAATTTTCTTACTAAACAAAATATTTTTTTACAAACACCATTGTTGTTCAACTTTGTTTTATTGATAAAGATTTTTTTATTATGATTAAAGGTTTTGGGTGTGTAGAACCAAACCATATATATCGATGCATAAAGATTTGGATGATGTTTAAATTGATTGGTCCATAAGCTATCAATGTCAAAAATTTTGTTTGTTCATATTCTCTGATCAAAACCTAATTATTTTGGTATTAGTTTATATATGTTTCAATAGTTGGTATAAGGTTTTGATCTAAATATGACTTTTTCGTATGATACTACACGTTTTGATAAGGTACAAATTCGTTTGTCAACGTTCAGGAAGTTGATTGCGTAAAGATTGATTTCAGCGGTGAAGATATAAAATTTTGAAACATGATTGATTATAAAAAACTATATATTTAAAAATATATTAAAATAATTAATAAATAAAGAAGAAAATTCAATTAAGTAATTTATAAATATCTTTCATAATATCTAATTTTATTTTTTGATACGGGTTATAAAATTTTGGTTATAAATCCGCGTATGTAGGTTCTATTTTGTTTTCTTACACGGGTTATAAATTTTTAATTTTAAACCCGCGTAAACGCGGGTCCTAATCTAGTATATATATAGAGATACAATATTAGGGTTTAGCTTAAGGATAAGATCATATAGAATCTTCTAGAATCTACTAATGGTCATCCATATATTAACAATATATTCATAACAGTATATAAATGTGTGCGTGTTTTTATTCTTTTTGTTTTTGTTTTTTATTAGATAGATACTCATATCCATCCCATGGAGATAATATTGTATTGACTATCGTATAACAGCTAACTAAGTTCTAGAGATATGGTGTATATAAACTATTATCGACCAAGACGCTCCCAGACACGATAACCGAGACACCCTTCTTCGCCATGCTCGCCGGCGCCGGTGGAGCTTTAGCTCGCCGGTGTCCGGAAATCTCTTGGTTCTCTTTACTTCTTGGTCCTCTTGTTTTCGGTTTCCTCTTGTTCTCTTCCTTTTCTATTAATCTCCCCAAAAATCCAAATCTATCTTCTTCTGTGTTCTTCTTCTCTGACAGACATTTATGGAATGGAGAAAGGGAACAATGCTCTATAATCTTTCTGAATCAAACCTCTTCTATAAACCTGTTTTTGAACCGGGCAACAGAATTTCTGCACCAATCGAACGACGATGCGGCTGGCCAGATCTGGGGATTATATCGCTCTGGCAAACAAATCAAACCAGATCCGGCCTCTCCCGATGATGCAGCTGCCCAGATCTGGGGATTATATCGCTCTGGCAAACAAACCAAATCAGATCCGGCGCTAAGACCATCATCGAGGTACAAATCGACCAAGAATCACTCCAAACAATGTGATCGGCCTCTGCCTCCGCCGTCGACTTTGACTCCGGCGTTTCAGATCTCCCACAAATCTGAAATCTCCCAATCAGAAGCAAGTCAGATCTCTACAGAAGCTTCCCTCAACCAGATTTCGTGGATGGCAAGAGTCTCCACTCTTGGACCGCCAGGTGCACCATGTCTGCAGGAGTCGTCAACAGTGTACGGCGAAGCCTTAATCTGGCTGTTTCCATGGAAACCGGTAACCTGGCCGGAACAGGTGAAGAAGAGAGCGGCGGAACGACAAACCCTAATCGACCTGGTGGCTTCTTCCCATGGGCTTGACCCACATCATGAAAGAAACCCTTATGGCCCAACAAGCATTCCAACGAAGCCCATCATTCAAGTTGCTGGCCCAATACACACCCTAATAAGGCACAGGCCCAGGTCTGAATTTCAAAAATCCTTTGCCAACCCTTCATTTGTAATGTCTCGATGCTTGACTTATGAGAATGGCTCAGAACCCCTGGCTAGAACTGTATCGACACTACCCATAGATTGGAAGAAATCACAAGTGGATAGCAAGAAGATCTTGGCTCAACCACACCAATCTTTCAAGTCTCTGTCTTTTAGTTTCTTCTCTAGATCAGAAATCTCTTTTGTAGATGATCTACCTAAAAAAGCCGTCAGGTCGATGACCACAGGCCTACCTATGTTCTTCTTGTAACACTACTTTCTTCTTTGAATGAAAGTTTCATTCCATGACCAAAAAAAAAAAAAAAGATATGGTGTATATATACACTCCCATTAGTCGTTTCTACATTTGACATGGGATACAACTTGCGACTACTATTTTATTAATTTCATTATAATTCTGTTGACACTTATTTTGACAGGAATTAAATGTCTTCTGCTCTTTTTAAAACTACAAATCTATTTTAAGGGAAGAAACAAATAGTAAAAGATTTGCTTGGAGTTGGAACATAATTTGTAAGATGTAAATTGGAGTAACAAGAGTTTTCCTAAAATAGAGTAAGTTGACGGACACGATGGGGAACCAATGAATTTTAACATCAATAATTAAAAAGATTTAACCAATCATTCCTCCATTGCTTCCTGCCACAGCTATATTTGCATTACATCATTGTTCTTAAGCTAAAACCAAACCCCTTCAAATCTCAACCTAATTCTCTTCTTCCTATTTTCTTCCTTCTCTCACAAATTAATTAATTTCAAGTTGTAAATTTTTCGAGGAGGAGAACCACAAGGTAGTAGTACTATTTTTCACAATGTTCGCGGAGGCGGACAGCATTCCAAGGGCAAAATATGGCAACATGATGCATTCTGATCCGAATCTTTCCTCCACGATGACCCACCAAACAGAAGAAGAGTATGGTGTACGCAATAGCAGTGCGTCTGCGGTTGGCACAGGGATGTATGATAGAATGAGTTGTGAAGGTTCTCCAATGATGATGTCTCCTTGGAACCAAGCAACTCCATTTACTCAAACACAATGGTCTAGTGTTGAAGAAAATCTACCCCAAAATGGTCTTATTGGCTCACTTGTCCGTGAAGAAGGTCACATTTATTCTTTAGCGGCCACAAAAGATCTTCTTTATACTGGTTCTGATAGCAAGAACATACGTGTATGGAAGAATCTAAAGGAGTTCAGTGCATTCAAATGTAATAGCGGATTGGTGAAGGCCATTGTAATTTCAGGAGAGAAGATTTTCACAGGTCATCAAGACGGAAAGATTCGAGTTTGGAAAGTCTCCCCTAAGAACCAAAGCTTGCACAAACGTTCTGGAACATTACCAACTTTGAAAGATATATTCAAGGCATCTCTCAAACCAAGAAACTATGTTGAGGTTAAGAAACACCGCACCGCCCTTTGGATCAAACACGCTGATGCTGTTTCTTGTTTGAGCCTAAATGATGAACAAGGGTTGTTGTATTCTGCTTCATGGGACCGAACCATAAAGGTGTGGAGGATTGCTGATTCAAAATGTCTAGAATCGATCCCAGCTCATGATGATGCTGTAAACTCGGTGGTGTCCACAACCGAAGCAATTGTTTTCTCTGGATCAGCTGATGGGACAGTCAAGGCATGGAAGAGAGACCAACAAGGAAAATACACAAAACATACACTAATGCAAACATTAACAAAGCAAGAGAGTGCAGTCACAGCTTTAGCTGTAAGCAAGAATGGTGCAGCTGTGTACTTTGGTTCGAGTGATGGATTGGTCAACTTTTGGGAGAGGGAGAAGCAGTTGAACTACGGTGGTATTCTCAAGGGCCACAAGCTTGCTGTTCTTTGTCTAGAAGTGGCAGGGAGTCTTGTCTTTAGCGGATCAGCTGATAAGACAATATGTGTGTGGAAGAGAGATGGAAATATTCATACATGCCTTTCTGTACTAACAGGTCACACAGGTCCTGTAAAATGTTTGGCAGTAGAAGCGGATCGTGAAGCCTCAGAACGTCGAGACAAAAAATGGATTGTATATAGTGGAAGCTTGGATAAGTCAGTGAAAGTATGGGGAGTTTCAGAATCATTCATTGACATGAACCAGATGAGTATGATGCAACAACAACAACAACAACATGTTATAACACATTCTGAACCTTTCATGTCTGATGGCAGTTTCTCTTCATCAGCTGGTGGAGCTAGCAGTCATCGAAGACAATAATCATGGTTTGTGATTTGGCCTTTAAAAAACCAACTCTATCTGAATTATTCATTTATTTTATTGTTAAATTTGAATGCAAAGAAAAAGAAAGAAAAATCTAGTTTTATGGTGCAATATTATACAATATGGAGTTGAGTTTGAACTTCTTCTTTTTTTTTTGTCTTGTCTATTATAAAGGTTTGTTGTAATTTTCTTATATTTGTGATGAAACCTGTAACTTTTTTAAACTTCATAATAATTATTATTGTTGTAAACTTAGATAGTTCATGCATCTCATTAGTGTTTTCTTGCATTTTGTATTGGTGTTGTTAATTCAATAATAAACAATCCCTTCAATTATATTTTTATAACTCAAAATTTAATGAAATTACATTTTAGGTGCTTTATTATTTATTTACAATATATCTAAATTATAATAATAAATTTATAGTGTAATAGTGTAACTCTTCACAATTTATATTTTATTTTCAGTATTTACTTGTCAATTTCAGAAGTTTAATGATTTTAAATAAAATAAAAGAGAAGGTAATAGTAAAACAGAAACACTTAAAATTTGGTCATCAAAATGAAATATAAAAAGTAAATTATTTTTACTTAACTAATCACAAAGCAATAAGAACAATCATATATGAAAACCGAAAGAATCAATCCAAATCTAACAATGTAACGATCAATCATCCATAAAATCCTCTTCGAAATCCCTAAAACCATTTGAAGATTACTCAACCATAAACATAGACAACATGCAAATTCAAATATGAATAAAACATAATTGAACTAAAAATTGAAATAAAATAGAGTTTTGAAAATCTTCTCTAAGTGAAAGGGAATAAAGATCGTCTCCCAAAAGGTTACAAATATGAGAACAATGTTTAGAACTCATTAGAGAGGTTAAAATTGGGCCTAAAAGTCGAGTCTTATGTTTATATAATAAAGGAAACAGGTTGTGGTCAATTATCCATATTTCTCGGCTTCTAAAATTACGCCTGGACTCATTACCGATCGGTAATCAACTTGTAACGATCACTACTTAATCTCGAGCATCATATATTTGCAAGCATCCTTCATTAGCGACCTACCTTAACCAGTTTTCAGTAAATTGACTATAACTTTCAAAACATAACCTCAAACCATTGTCATTGGTAAGCTAACTCAAATATCTATCTTGTGTCCAAATATCTACCATTGCCGATATTGGGAAGCCTGTCAACAAACGCCAAGCTTTCGATGCTTCTGTGCAATTATATGTCTCTAAACATTCAAAATGATCTAAAACTTTTCTTTCTGCTTCAGAGTGTCTGAAAACCTGTTAAGACTCAGAAAAAAAACACTTATTGATTATAGAAAGACTGAAAATAAATACTAATACAATGGTTTGAAAGAGATAAATATGAGACTCAACAACAATGGATATGTATAATTTAATTCGTCAAAATAATATTACAAACTTAATTAACATGACAACATCAATATCGAAAATGATGTTGTTATACAAACACAATTTATTGGGAAGATGAGCAAGATGAGAATGATGGTATCAGGGTTGAAGAAGAAACGGAGGTCATTGTTGGGCTCTCTAAGACCAAGTCCAACTCTTCCATTAGTATGATATTTTCCGCTTTGGGCCAAGGTGGTCAAGCCCGCACGAATTTTTGTTTGGCCTCCTTCCCAAAAGGCCTCATACTAGTTGGAGTTAGACTTGACTTACATATTAGACAATTACTTTCTAATCTTCCGATGTGGGACGTTGGTTTGTCTCCCAACAATTCTCCCCTCAAATCAAGGACTAGGAACCTTTAGCATCCCCTCCAACGAAACCTTGTCACCCGGGCTACGACACCTCTTATTCGCGAAGTCTCTTTTGATGCACTCTTCTTATAGTGTCACATTGAGGGCTTCTCCCACACCGAATATGCTCGCCCACACCCACTTCTCTAAGTCTACTTTTTTTTTACCTAGGCTCTGATACCAAGCCCAACTCTCCCATTAGTATGTTATTGTCTGATTTGGGCCAAGGTGGTCAAGCCCACACAAATTTGTTTTTGGCCTCCTTCCCAAAAGGCCTCATCCTTGTTGGAGTTTGACTTGACTTATATATTAGACAGTTACTTTCTAATCTTTCAATGTGGGACATTGGTTTGTCTCCCAACAATTGTCATAATATATATATGTGTATAGTATGTGATCAAATTACTAAGCTACTATAGTCAGTAAACCAACGTGGATTTTGATGTCGTTGGTAGACCATAACTTGAAATTTTATCTTCTTTTTTTGTTGTCGGTAAACACCATATATTAGCTTACGTACAATGACTCTCTTCTAGAGAAATCCAATCGGAAAAACAAAAAACCACGTGCTCTTGCACATTTTGCAAGGTGATCCGCATGGATATTGTTAGTGCGACAGATAAAATTAATGCTAAGCGATACAAAGAGATCTCTATAACATATGAAGTATTTTAGCTCTGATGTAAATGCGGGCCAATCCTCTGGATGAAATGTCATTGCAATGAGATCTGAACAATCTGTCATAACACGAATGATATTCATCTCTAGAGCCGCTAAATATTTTAACGTCTATAAAGGAGTTTCCAATTCAACATATAGTGGGGAGAGACATCACCTTGATCCCTTTAAGCCAAAGTAGGTCACTCGCCCTCTGCATGATAGAATCCACCCGTGTTCGCTCCTCGGGTATGAGGCGTGCAATGATCCATCAATAAAGCAAAATGGGGTGTCCCTCAGTATATGCATTGTTTTCTCTCGTGGAGTCCGACTCCTCGACCGTATCTTCTCTCCTATTTGGTTTTCTCCATGCTTCTTCTTCTTGAATAGCTAGGTCGAGAGTATCTTGAGTTAATTAGAGACATTTTCAAAGACTTTCTTGTTTCTCACCTTCCAAAATATATATATATATATATATATATATATATATATATATTTTAAAAAATCATATATATGAAAGGAGAATAACTCTCTAGCAGGCCCGACCCGTAACTAAATCCCAACAAGCAAGGGTTTTAGGCAGCATAATTTATAAAAATGTTTAGGGGCATCAATTCGTAAGTGCCATGTTGAGTAGTGGTTAGGTGATGTGTTCTTCCTTTAAATGGTAAAGAGTTCAAAACCCTTCGACATCTTTATTGGGTCATCCATTTTTTTATATTTTTCTGTAGAAAATATCATAACGAATTTCCCAAAATTGTTACAAGAATTAAAATAAAGTAAATATTTATCAAACAATTAAACTAAAAAAAAATCTAATTGACGCTTCGTCTTCATCGTTGGCCGATCACCAACAGAGCAACATAAATTGCAAAACTTGTAATATTGTGAAACTCCGTGAAGGGAGGTTATGCATTCATCACAATATATATATATAGATGTACAAAAGGTATCTCTCACAGAATATACACTATAAGATTCTAATATATATATGTATCCTAACACCCCCCCGCAGTCTGAACCGGAGGTGGCCGAATGTTCAGGCTGGACCAAAAATCAAGGAAGACAGTAGTCGGGAGACCCTTGGTGAATATATCGGCGTATTGGAGAGATGTTGGGACGTGGAGAACTTTGACGTGGCCTAAAGCTACCTTTTCACGAACGAAATGAATGTCAATCTCAATGTGTTTAGTGCGGTGATGCTGAACTGGATTGGTGGAAAGATAAACGGCACTGATGTTGTAACAATAGACTAAAGACGCCTTGGAGATGGGGAGTTTGAGTTCAAGGAACAAGTTGTGGAGCCATGTGAGCTCAGCGACGGTGTTTGCGACGCCTTTGTATTCAGATTCAGCACTCGATCGAGAAACAGTGGGTTGGCGTTTCGCAGACCAAGTGACAAGGTTATCACCGACAAAGATCCCGAAACCGGAAGTGGAACGACGAGTGTCCGGGCATCTAGCCCAATCAGCATCAGTGTAAGCAACCAGTGACATCGAAGAGGCAGCATGAAGGCGGAAACCATGAGATATAGTACCTTTGAGATATCGAAGAATGCGTTTGAGAGCATGGAAATGAGACTCACGAGGATCGTGCATGAATAGACAGATTTGATGGACAGCATAGGCGATGTCAAGACGAGTGAACGTGAGATACTGGAGAGCACCAGCAAGGCTTCGGTATAAGGTTGGGTCAGAGACCGGATCACCATCAGTGGCAGAGAGCTTAGGTTTGGTGTCGACCGACGTAAGACATGGGTTGCAGTCGGTCATGTTGGCCCGATGAAGAAGATCAACAATGTAATTTTGTTGATGGAGAAAGAGGCCGTTGACATCGCGAGTAACGGAGATGCCAAGGAAGTGGTGAAGCGGTCCAAGATCCGTCATAGGAAACTCGGCAGAGAGAGACGCAATGATGGACGTCAAGAGAGTGGAGGATAATGCAGTCAGGATGATGTCATCAACGTAGAGGAGGAGATAGGCTAATTCATTTCCACGGTATAAGACGAACAATGAGGTATCAAGCACACCTTGCTCAAAACCAATCTTAGCAGCGAAAGTAGCAAACCGTTGAAACCAAGCACGAGGAGCTTGCTTAAGGCCGTAGAGAGAGCGACGGAGAAGACAAACATGATCGGGCTGTGTAGGATCCTTGAATCCCGGAGGCTGATGCATATACACCGTTTCCTTGAGATCCCCATGAAAAAAGGCGTTTTTGACATCAAGCTGATGGAGAGGCCAATTCTTGGTGACCGCAACATGAAGGACAGAACGAATATATATATAGATGTACAAAAGGTATCTCTCACAGAATATACACTATAAGATTCTCATATATATATGTATCCTAACAAAACTTTATCAAAAAATCAGTTTCTTCTCCACCTTAATCTCTAAGACTCTAACACTATTTTTCTTCTATCTCTTATTTTTACTGATTTCTCTTTTTGACTCATGTATGTCTCTTCTTCTATTTCTCTTTTCTTTCTAATCAAGTTTGTCAATTTATGTTGTTTTGTGTTTATGTCCTATTTTTCTGTGTCTATTTTTGTTTTCTCATTCTAAAAGTTATTATTATGTGTAGTTCAATGCCGCTAGGAGGTATAAGTCAACCAAGTGTATGTGATAATAGGAAGAAAAAGGACAAACGAGAAGAAGTGATGAAATCTCAAATTGACAATATGTTAAGGTACGTTACAAGAACTCCAATTATTAGAACGGATGAGACTGCTAGACCTGAGGCTGAGATAGGTAAAGAAGATGATAGGCTTAATAATATGGAAGAGAATGCAGATGAGAAGAGTATATATAATGTAGTGGAGGATGATGCATATCATATGAATGAAAACAGAGATAAAGCGTTTGAGAGTGAAAACATGAAAGAAGATGAGAGTTTTTTATGAGAATGTGGATATGACTGATCCTGCAAATTGGGAGAATATTGATCAGAAAACAAGAGATTATTTGGTTGAGAAAGGACCACCTCCAAAACCAAGAGCTGATTACAGTTTTTCGAGAAATAATATTGATAGATGTTTCACGTATTCATCTTATATAAGAAGAATGACTAATGGAGAGAAACAAGTTAGAAGATGGTTAGTTTACTCAAAAGTTCAGATGAGGTATTTTGCTTTTGCTGTAAATTATTTGATCAAGAAACAAATCCTACTCTATTAGCAAGTAGTGGGTTTAATGATTGGAGAAATGCTTCGCAAAGACGAAAAAGATATGAAACAACTCATCGCCATATTATTTGCATGACTCGTTGGATGGAGCTAGAAGAGAGGTTTCAAAAGAATTAAAACTATTGACAATCATATGCAAGAGGCAATTAAGAAGGAGAAAAAACATTGGAGAGATGTATTGTTGAGAATAATTGGAGTGGTAAAGACTCTAGCTGAGAAAAATCTAACATTTCGTGAAACTAATGATAAGATTTCGTGAAACTAAAAATCTAACATTTCGTGAAAATCTAAAAATCTAACATTTCGTGAAACTAACATTGGAGGTTTTGATTCAGTAATGAAGGAACATATATGTTGTGCTAATAAATGTGAAATTCAGTGCCATTTTATCAGTCATTAGATTCAAAATGATTGATAGAATTATTTGCTAATGAAATCAAGCTGATGATCTTACAGAAGATTCAAAATGCAAAGTACTTTTCTGTCATTCTTGATTTCACTCTAGATGTGAGCCGTAAAGAACAGATGACCTTTTTAATTCGATGTGTGGATGTTTCAACGAGTTCACCTAAGATTGAGGAGTTCTTCTTAACGTTTTTGGAAATCAAAGATAAGAGGGGTGAGGGACTTTTTAAGACTCTTCAAGATGCATTAATAGATCTGAAGTTGGATATCAATGATGTAAGAGGACAAGGATACGACAATGGACAAAATCTGAAGGGAAAAGATATAGGAGTTCAGAAACGGTTGCTTGATATAAATCCAAGGGCATTTTACACTCCATGTGGATGCCATGGTGTTAATCTTGCACTTTGTGATATGGCTGTATCATCCGAGAAAACTATTTCTTTTTTGGCATTGTTCAGCGAATATATTGTCTATTTGCAGCTTCAACCGCTATCACAGACTCAGAGAAATGGTGAATGGTATTACACTTAAACCGCTATCCCAGACTCGTTAAGAAAGTCGCATTGATAGTCTTAAACCAATAAGATTTTAAGCTTCAAAGATACGAGATGCACTATTTAATTTGGCAGAATATAATGATAATTCAGGACACCGAAGTGATGATTTGTCTCTTGCAAGAGTGAAAGACATGGAATTGGAGGTTTTGAATTTTTATTTGGAATGGTAATTTGGTACGATTTGCTTTTTGTTGTGAATATAGTAAGCAAATCCTTACAGTTAAAGGATATGGATTTTGTGGCTGTTATTTCTCAGTTAGCAGGGCTTATTGCTTATTTGAAAGACTACAGGGAAACAAGTTTCGAGAAAGCTAAAGTTGAAGCTACACAAATTGCCTTTGAGCCCGTCTTCCCTACAAAACCAAATCGCTTGGTGAAAAAAAAAGAGGAAATTTGGTGAGGATGTTGAGAACGTTGATGAAAGTAAGATCAGGGAGGAGAATTTTAAAATTGATTACTTCATCAACATAATGGATCAAGCTATTACGTCTCTTGAGGTAAGATTCGAGCAATTCCAATGTTATGAAAAAATCTTTGAATTTTTGTTTGGTGTACAGAGACTAAAGTTAGCCAAAGATAATGAGTTAAAGACATCATGTATGATGCTAGAAGCTTCCTTAAAACATGATATGCATTCAAATGTAGATGGAGAAGATCTGTTTATGGAGCTGAAACTTTTAAGGGATGTGTTGCCGAAAGTGATTACAAAACCGGTTGAAGTGTTGGAATTTTTGAAAAGAATAGATGGTTGTTATTCAAACGCATGGATCGCCTATCGTATATTACTCACCATTCCGATTTCGGTTGCTTCTGAGGAGAGAAGTTTTCAAAATTAAAGCTCATAAAAAATTATCTACGTTCGACTATGTCTCATGATCGATTGAATGGTTTGGCGTTGATATCTATAGAACAAGAACAGGTTGAGAAGCTCAATTACCAAAAATTGATGAATGAATTTGCAGGAATGAAGGCAAGGAGAATTATCTTTTGTGATAAACAAAACTAATGTTTTTGTTTTTTTTTTTTGCTTATTAAAATTTTTTCGACCGAACTCTTATAAACTAGTTAAGTTTCGATTTATTTTGTGACGCAAAAAAAAAACATTTTGGGGCATCAATTTTTTTTTTTGCTTTAAGCATTCAATATCTTTTGTCCAGCACTGCTCTCTAGTATTGTGATACGTACGATTTGATAAGCATTATGAGATCGTCACCTCAATTAATGAAAAAGTTTCATAGCCAATCAAAACATTTCGTTTGCATACGTTATGATACACCTAAGCTAAGCCTCATTCATTTTATTTTTTAAGAGATGTGAAACCGAAAGCCCACGGGTTTGGCCTAAATAGTATCACGGTGGAGCGAATTTACATATCAATTTTTAGGTTCATATAATAGCGGACCTCACGGACAAATCCATGTAGAATGCGAGTTTTAGCGGATTATGCCATCAGATTGGCATATCGTCCCGTGGGCCACAAATATTTATTAAAATATATATTTATATATATAAATAAATATTTTGATATATTTTGGATTTAACCGAAATATTACCACGGTAGGGCGTGCTAAAACATCGTTTTCTATGTCCATAGATGATAACATGGGATTTTCGCCCATTTTAGCCATGTTTTTAATTGGTTTTTAATAAGGTTTTAATGCATTTCTAATGCATATAAGCCAATAACTGAGTTTTAGCAAGAACAAAGATTTTTTACAGGTTTTAGGGAAAAACGACCAAAAAGGGGAGAAAAGGACCCGCATGACAGTTTCGGACCACCAGAAGTTTGGCATCCAAAGACGACCTTCCCGTAGACCAAATTTGTAGATCTTGGTGTAATTGGAAAATTTGAAGAGTCAAGATTCACCTCGAAGAGGAATCAACCCATTTGGAGCTGTCAATCAGAAGTTATCACCATTTGAAGACCGACCTGTCCAAGCGCACGGCCAAGTCGTGACCATGGCCAAGCACACCATGAGCGTACAAAGGGAGCCCGATCATGCGGCCAGGATATGTTTTTGGCCGACTTAAAAGCCCCGAGAATGCAACATTAAAAGCTCAAGTCGTTTGGCCCAAGACTAAACTCGAAGAGGAGGAAACCCTAACCCTAATTCCAGCATCGAAACCTATAAATAAGAGCCTCCACCTTAGGGTTTCGACATGCTTTGTTGGTGACACCTCCATCATCACGCCGCAGCCCAAGAGAAAGCTTGAAGACTTTGAGAGCCTCCTTGGACGTCTCTCTCAGCACCTACAAGTGTATCTCTTGGTTATTTCGTTTCTGTTCTTTGCTTTACTTAGTTTTTTCAGGAAGAAGATTAGTTTCTCTCTACTTGTTAAGGAGAAGCGAGTCCGAACCCTTGTTGTTTTGAATCCTTTATCTATTCATTCTTTTATGGTCTTGATTTACATCTTAACTAATTTGATGATTGGTTTTAATATGTGTGAGTAGTTTTCTAGTTGGTTTTAAGGGATATTCAAGGTGGATTTCATGTTAATTTGAGGGGGCGATTTTAGGTTAGTATATTTTGCTCCTGGTCTTCTTCTGATCGTGAGTCTAATGCATGTGTGATGGAGTAATTAAGCTTAACCTGATAATAGATTAGTGGATCTTTTGACCATTGCTAAACTTGTCTGAACTAGATCTAGAAGAGCTCTAACTGATCACGACACATATACTGTATGGGGTTGTGTGACTGAGTTAACTTATCAATCTTGAACTTAATGCATTCTTTCTATTGAGTGTCCCCTCCGACTCGCACCCAGATTATCGAGTAGGTAGCAACGAACCTTACAGGTCAGGGGTTTTATGGTATTTAGTGATTGTAGTTTGTGAACAGGCTTTAAATTGATACTCATCTGAAACCCTCAAGTGAAACCTAGCAATGAATCCCCTGCAAATCCCTGGATGCCCAGCGTTTTTAATCTTATTGCTTTAAACCCTAAATTGCTTTCGTTTACTTTGCTTTCTTTCGTTTCTTCTTACTTATTAACTTTATTTTGCTTTGCTTTAGTTTTATTCACTTTCTTTTGCTTACTTTCAGTGACAACAACAACAACATATCTCTCTCTTTCGTTCTAGCCCTATTCTAGCTCTACGTGATTCGCTTGCTACACTCTTGATATGTCTATATTTTACAGGTTTTAAGCATTGATTTCTCATCATTTTAGCATTGTATCATCCCCTGTTCATACCATTTTTAGTCATTTATAGTCACTTTGCATGTTTAGTAGGTTATTGCATGAGCATTGCATACATCCTTGCATTTGGAGTTGTTTAGGTACCAAAAGGAGCTGTTTATGGGAAGAAAGGAGCTGGATCGACCAAGCCACTCGAGCAACTGATCGATCTACTCTTCTCGAGCTTCCTATTATATTTTCGGCTGGGATTTTGCTTCCGACGTCTTCATCAAAGTTGTAGATAATTGAGTTAGCTTTCCAATTCCGGTGATTTCAGGTCAATCGGAGTCGTGGTTCGAAAGTTACGCCTGTTTTAACACAGCATCGACCTGCTGCATCGATGTGTGGTCGATCCTGAGGCAAAAAGGTTCCAGCTTTGAAGACAACCCCTGCATCGACCAAACTGGTCGATCTACCTGCTCAATACCGAGCCAACCGCCTTTGACTTTTGTCTTTTAGTGAATTAGGGTTTTGACTTTTCCTAAACTAGTATAAATACAGCTGTTTAGTGCTGAGACAAATTATGCTACCTAAGCTTTAGTTTTGCTTTATCTTTTCTCTCTTTTCTCTCTTTCTCTCTAAACTCTTTTAAGCTTTTGTAATCCAGATCTCTTCTAATCTATTAATCTTTTGCATTTTCTACATTCACAGTTCTGTTAATCTGATCTTTCTCTTTATGATTATGCTGTTTATTTTATTTTCTGGGTTTTTGCATTTTTTGATGATTGCTGAGTAGTCTCCTTAGGGTTCTTGAGGATGGGTTAGGTTAGTGAGGAATCTTTGATCTTCTAGGGTGTTTAAGCTTAGATCTGTGTAGATCCCTTCTGGGTGAGTGTTCTTAATGCTAATTTCTCTCTGATCAATTGGAATTAGACCCTAGGTATTTCCTGCCCGAAAGGTGTTTGATAAAATGCCTGAACCAACTTTTTCCAGAGATTTACATGTCTAACCCAAGAGATTGGTTGCTTAGAGTGTTTATTGGCTTTAATAGGTTGAATCATAATGCCTGCTTTGCTATGCTTCTCTAGAGAGATCTAGGTTTGGAGGTAGTTCTGCTTGAGGATCTCTGTCACGAGAGTGGATTGATCTGTTGTTGAACCTATTGTCTAGGGATTAGCTCTGTGTGAGTTTTGTTAGACACCCATGATTGATTAAGGAGGAATCACTGATCCATGACACCCATTCTCAGGAACTCTATTTTGTCATCTGATCACTTGCTGCTTGCTTCATCTGTTTTAGCTCTTGCTAGTTCTTACTTGTTCTTGCATCTGTTTCTTTTCTCTTTTGTTCATTTAGGTTGTTAGTTATTAAACTCATATTATTGGCTTAGATTAGATAGTTTCATACAATCCTGGTGCGTTAATCTCTATCCTCCCTTGGATTGACACCTCAAGTACTACGATGGTATTGGGGAATTGATGACCCTTTGGATCTGCGAAAATCCCACTCATCAATTTGGCGCCG
The DNA here is from genome assembly GCA_011420285.2 of Erysimum cheiranthoides. NCBI lineage: Eukaryota > Viridiplantae > Streptophyta > Magnoliopsida > Brassicales > Brassicaceae > Erysimum > Erysimum cheiranthoides. Next base: position 6,014,734 of record CM022182.2, read on the forward strand.
TTGCCGGGGAGGTTTAGCATTAGCCATTAGGATTTTGACGCTATTTGAGACTAAGTTTTGTTTTCTTGCATTCAGTTACTAACTTTCTTTCAAGTGTTTGTTCTTCTTGCAAGGTACAATCACAAGGGAGAAAGCATGGCTTCAGATATGGCTTCAATGTTGAAAGCTTTATTAGAAGCCCAGGAAAGAGAGATGACTTGGAATCCCACCAGTCATCATGGTTTTGAAAGCTCATCCACTTACCAAGACGAACTCCTCAATGGGAACTTTCCTCCAGTGGACCAGTATGGATATGGTGAGAGCTGCCAATCTTGGAACATGGCGCATCACTATGGAGCAAAACACCCTTCCCCAACCCCTAATGAAGAGGAGATTTACAACATGCTGCAGTTGCTTTTGGAAGGACAAGAGGCGTCTAACAAGATGTTGAGGGACCAAACCTGGGACATGGAGCCTGAACATGGAGAAGCTCATTCTTCCCCAATCTCTAATGAAGAAAAGAATTACAACTTGCTGAAGTTGGTTTTGGAAGAACAAGACAAGTTTAACAAGAGCTTTTGGGAGGAATCAGAGAAGATTAACAAGAGCTTGGGTATGATTTCTGCTGATATGAGGGATTGGAATCATGACTTAACGGTTGCTGTACCAACACATGAAGAGAATGCTCAAATCAAGGATGAATTCCTACAAGAAGCTGAGAAGACTATGGCAGAATTTGAATTACTTCTTGGTTGCACGGTTGATGAGAATCTTGTACTCGGATATGAAGATCCTTGTGACGATGGTTTGGTGGCAGAAGGCTTGGACAGTGAATGGATGCACATGGAACTCATATGCCAGCAGGAAACAGAGGGTGCAAAGCCTAAGGAGAAAGCGGAGATTCACATTGCGGAAGCCCCTAACGAAGTTAGACCAGAATTATCTCCAAAAGCACAACCCTTTGACAAGCATCTTGATACACTTTTAACCCATGCAGTGAGCTTTTATGATCCATGGAAGATACCATCTGAGGAGATTCGAATGAAGGAGTTCAGGGGATGGTTCTATGATGAGTATGATCCTGGTGATAGAAATCCTTGCTACACTCCTCTCTAAAAAAAAGTGGAAGGAGAGTCAAGCTTTGAGACTTTAAACAAGCTCACTTGGGAGGAAGTCCCATGTCTATCCTTGTACATATTGCTTTTAGTTTTTGGTATTTTTGATTTGTTTTCTTTAGTGTTTCAGGTGGTAAGGCAGGTTAAGAGCACTAGGAGCTCAAGATAATCAAGAGATTAGTTGGTGGAGATGAAAAGACGCACCATCGACGTACTGCATCGACCAAACAGGTCGATCTCGTGCATAAAAATTAGTTCCAGGCCCCAGGATTGAGCACCAGGATCGACCAGTTGCTACCGCCAGAGCCTCCTGCACCAGCCTACACGCGAGAGAGCATGGAGCAATCCATCGACTCCTTCTTACCACAATCTTGAGGTACCACTCCAACTCCACCATTGTATATACCATTGCATTTTTAGTTGTTTCCCGTTTTGTATCTTGAATCCCCTTTCAAATTTCTCTTACACAAGGGACTGTGTAATTTAAGTTTGGGGGAGGGTTTGAGATGTATTTGACATTGTGTTTTGTTTTCTTATTTTCAAATTTTGCATACTTGAGTCTGCATGCATTTCATCTAAGGCATAGAAAAACCATAAAAATTTGAAAATTTTTGAAAAATTTCTATAAAAAGAGTGTTCACGTAGTTTGCATTTGCATATAGGATTGAGTCTAGAATGTTTCATATAGGACTGTTGCATCCAGCATAGGGGACTATGATGAATTTAACCTTGTTAGCTTGCTTAATTTGCTAGGCTAGAATCAAAGCCCTCGTTGTTAGATCTGTGATGCATTGTGATTTAGTTTGAAACGTAAGGCTGAAACAAACTTGGAATTCTCGAATTGCATTTTGGTCCTAATTGAAGCATGTTGTGACTTGACATCATTTCCTATCTATAAGAACCTAATATTGACTTGCAATTATCTGGTTGTGCATTGCATGCAAACTCATGGATACCATATACATATTTGGATCATCTTATCCTTTTTACCATTCTTGTTGATCCAAGTAGCTGATTCCCATCATTGGAACAGTTTCTCCACGCCCTTAACCTATCCTTCTTTCAAGCCAATTGTGATTTTTCTGAGTGTTAGGCCTTTTATGGATTGAGCTTGGTAGAAAGTGTTAGGTCTGAGCCGACAGGAATGGAACCTTGTGTAGTTCTAGTTCGCATTTTTCGGACTAGATAGGACTAGGTGAGATCTTGTTGCTGGGGTTTGGTATTGGATTTGTGCTTATTATGGTAGAAAAGGAAAAGAAAAGATTGATGCTGAAAGAAAAGAAAGAGTCTTTAGGAGGGAGAATGTGTATAAGTGTCTAGTAAAGGATTTGGGGATTGAAAAGTATAGAAAAAGATGGTTCTGAGCAAAAGAAAAGAAAGAAAAAGAGAAAAAGGAATGAATAGCAAAAAGCTTTTGATGTCTTAAGAGATAAGAAGAAAAGAGAACCATAGTGTTTAAGAGAAAACCCCAATCTGCTAGATGTATGAGAAAGAAGAAACTCCTCCTAAGACTAGATCAAAATGAGCTGAAGCTAAAGGGTAGATCTAGGATAATCTGGGTTTAGAAAGATAGGATTAAAATCGTTGGGTTACCTTTGGGTAGACAAGGTTTTATTTCTGTATGTATCTATTGGAGCTTACCTTTAGCCTTCTTCTAAAGCTCAGTCCGATTTTTGAGAGAACCCTGATCATTATTGCTATACCCACTCTAAAGGAGATCATCTTTATCTCCAGCCTTTCTTACCTAGCCAAATGAGTTTGTAGGCATTGCATAACTAGATCCATGTTCCTGCTTAATGAATGTTAAAGGAATTGATTGATATGAGTGCATGTGGAGATGAAAGATTGGAATCAGTTCTGGTTGTGATGAGTTTGTTCAAGGCTTTTAATTAGAACTCTCTTGCACTGCATTGTAGAACTAATAACTTGGACTTTGATTCTAACTAGATAATTAGCAAACTTTAGGTTCTGAGACCCCACTTTCAAACCTCTCTCCCTGATTATGATTTGTTTGCTTGAGGGCAAGCAAAGACTAAGTTTGGGGGAGTTGATATGTCTATATTTTACAGGTTTTAAGCATTGATTTCTCATCATTTTAGCATCGTATCATCCCCTGTTCATACCATTTTTAGTCATTTATAGTCACTTTGCATGTTTAGTAGGTTATTGCATGAGCATTGCATACATCCTTGCATTTGGAGTTGTTTAGGTACCAAAAGGAGCTGTTTATGGGAAGAAAGGAGCTGGATCGACCAAGCCACTCGAGCAACTGATCGATCTACTCTTCTCGAGCTTCCTATTATATTTTCGGCTGGGATTTAGCTTCCGACGTCTTCATCAAAGTTGTAGATAATTGAGTTAGCTTTCCAATGCCGGTGGTTTCAGGTCCATCGGAGTCGTGGTTCGAAAGTTACGCCTGTTTTAACACAGCATCGACCTGCTGCATCGATGTGTGGTCGATCCTGAGGCAAAAAGGTTCCAGCTTTGAAGACAACCCCTGCATCGACCAAACTGGTCGATCTACCTGCTCAATACCGAGCCAACCGCCTTTGACTTTTGTCTTTTAGTGAATTAGGGTTTTGACTTTTCCTAAACTAGTATAAATACAGCTGTTTAGTGCTGAGACAAATTATGCTACCTAAGCTTTAGTTTTGCTTTATCTTTTCTCTCTTTTCTCTCTTTCTCTCTAAACTCTTTTAAGCTTTTGTAATCCAGATCTCTTCTAATCTATTAATCTTTTGCATTTTCTACATTCACAGTTCTGTTAATCTGATCTTTCTCTTTATGATTATGCTGTTTATTTTATTTTCTGGGTTTTTGCATTTTTTGATGATTGCTGAGTAGTCTCCTTAGGGTTCTTGAGGATGGGTTAGGTTAGTGAGGAATCTTTGATCTTCTAGGGTGTTTAAGCTTAGATCTGTGTAGATCCCTTCTGGGTGAGTGTTCTTAATGCTAATTTCTCTCTGATCAATTGGAATTAGACCCTAGGTATTTCCTGCCCGAAAGGTGTTTGATAAAATGCCTGAACCAACTTTTTCCAGAGATTTACATGTCTAACCCAAGAGATTGGTTGCTTAGAGTGTTTATTGGCTTTAATAGGTTGAATCATAATGCCTGCTTTGCTATGCTTCTCTAGAGAGATCTAGGTTTGGAGGTAGTTCTGCTTGAGGATCTCTGTCACGAGAGTGGATTGATCTGTTGTTGAACCTATTGTCTAGGGATTAGCTCTGTGTGAGTTTTGTTAGACACCCATGATTGATTAAAGAGGAATCACTGATCCATGACACCCATTCTCAGGAACTCTATTTTGTCATCTGATCACTTGCTGCTTGCTTCATCTGTTTTAGCTCTTGCTAGTTCTTACTTGTTCTTGCATCTGTTTCTTTTCTCTTTTGTTCATTTAGGTTGTTAGTTATTAAACTCATATTATTGGCTTAGATTAGATAGTTTCATACAATCCTGGTGCGTTAATCTCTATCCTCCCTTGGATTGACACCTCAAGTACTACGATGGTATTGGGGAATTGATGACCCTTTGGATCTGCGAAAATCCCACTCATCAATTTGGCGCCGTTGCCGGGGAGGTTTAGCATTAGCCATTAGGATTTTGACGCTATTTGAGACTAAGTTTTGTTTTCTTGCATTCAGTTACTAACTTTCTTTCAAGTGTTTGTTCTTCTTGCAAGGTACAATCACAAGGGAGAAAGCATGGCTTCAGATATGGCTTCAATGTTGAAAGCTTTATTAGAAGCCCAGGAAAGAGAGATGACTTGGAATCCCACCAGTCATCATGGTTTTGAACGCTCATCCACTTACCAAGACGAACTCCTCAATGGGAACTTTCCTCCAGTGGACCAGTATGGATATGGTGAGAGCTGCCAATCTTGGAACATGGCGCATCACTATGGAGCAAAACACCCTTCCCCAACCCCTAATGAAGAGGAGATTTACAACATGCTGCAGTTGCTTTTGGAAGGACAAGAGGCGTCTAACAAGATGTTGAGGGACCAAACCTGGGACATGGAGCCTGAACATGGAGAAGCTCATTCTTCCCCAATCTCTAATGAAGAAAAGAATTACAACTTGCTGAAGTTGGTTTTGGAAGAACAAGACAAGTTTAACAAGAGCTTTTGGGAGGAATCAGAGAAGATTAACAAGAGCTTGGGTATGATTTCTGCTGATATGAGGGATTGGAATCATGACTTAACGGTTGCTGTACCAACACATGAAGAGAATGCTCAAATCAAGGATGAATTCCTACAAGAAGCTGAGAAGACTATGGCAGAATTTGAATTACTTCTTGGTTGCACGGTTGATGAGAATCTTGTACTCGGATATGAAGATCCTTGTGACGATGGTTTGGTGGCAGAAGGCTTGGACAGTGAATGGATGCACATGGAACTCATATGCCAGCAGGAAACAGAGGGTGCAAAGCCTAAGGAGAAAGCGGAGATTCACATTGCGGAAGCCCCTAACGAAGTTAGACCAGAATTATCTCCAAAAGCACAACCCTTTGACAAGCATCTTGATACACTTTTAACCCATGCAGTGAGCTTTTATGATCCATGGAAGATACCATCTGAGGAGATTCGAATGAAGGAGTTCAGGGGATGGTTCTATGATGAGTATGATCCTGGTGATAGAAATCCTTGCTACACTCCTCTCTAAAAAAAAAGTGGAAGGAGAGTCAAGCTTTGAGACTTTAAACAAGCTCACTTGGGAGGAAGTCCCATGTCTATCCTTGTACATATTGCTTTTAGTTTTTGGTATTTTTGATTTGTTTTCTTTAGTGTTTCAGGTGGTAAGGCAGGTTAAGAGCACTAGGAGCTCAAGATAATCAAGAGATTAGTTGGTGGAGATGAAAAGACGCACCATCGACGTACTGCATCGACCAAACAGGTCGATCTCGTGCATAAAAATTAGTTCCAGGCCCCAGGATTGAGCACCAGGATCGACCAGTTGCTACCGCCAGAGCCTCCTGCACCAGCCTACACGCGAGAGAGCATGGAGCAATCCATCGACTCCTTCTTACCACAATCTTGAGGTACCACTCCAACTCCACCATTGTATATACCATTGCATTTTTAGTTGTTTCCCGTTTTGTATCTTGAATCCCCTTTCAAATTTCTCTTACACAAGGGACTGTGTAATTTAAGTTTGGGGGAGGGTTTGAGATGTATTTGACATTGTGTTTTGTTTTCTTATTTTCAAATTTTGCATACTTGAGTCTGCATGCATTTCATCTAAGGCATAGAAAAACCATAAAAATTTGAAAATTTTTGAAAAATTTCTATAAAAAGAGTGTTCACGTAGTTTGCATTTGCATATAGGATTGAGTCTAGAATGTTTCATATAGGACTGTTGCATCCAGCATAGGGGACTATGATGAATTTAACCTTGTTAGCTTGCTTAATTTGCTAGGCTAGAATCAAAGCCCTCGTTGTTAGATCTGTGATGCATTGTGATTTAGTTTGAAACGTAAGGCTGAAACAAACTTGGAATTCTCGAATTGCATTTTGGTCCTAATTGAAGCATGTTGTGACTTGACATCATTTCCTATCTATAAGAACCTAATATTGACTTGCAATTATCTGGTTGTGCATTGCATGCAAACTCATGGATACCATATACATATTTGGATCATCTTATCCTTTTTACCATTCTTGTTGATCCAAGTAGCTGATTCCCATCATTGGAACAGTTTCTCCACGCCCTTAACCTATCCTTCTTTCAAGCCAATTGTGATTTTTCTGAGTGTTAGGCCTTTTATGGATTGAGCTTGGTAGAAAGTGTTAGGTCTGAGCCGACAAGAATGGAACCTTGTGTAGTTCTAGTTCGCATTTTTCGGACTAGATAGGACTAGGTGAGATCTTATTGCTGGGGTTTGGTATTGGATTTGTGCTTATTATGGTAGAAAAGGAAAAGAAAAGATTGATGCTGAAAGAAAAGAAAGAGTCTTTAGGAGGGAGAATGTGTATAAGTATCTAGTAAAGGATTTGGGGAATGAAAAGTATAAAAAAATGGTTCTGAGCAAAAGAAAAGAAAGAAAAAAAAGAGAAAAAGGAATGAATAGCAAAAAGCTTTGATGTCTTAAGAAATAAGAAGAAAAGAGAACCATAGTGTTTAAGAGAAAACCCCAATCTGCTAGATGTATGAGAAAGAAGAAACTCCTCCTAAGACTAGGTCAAAGAGTGTATGGATGTGCTCAAAATGAGCTGAAGCTAAAGGGTAGATCTAGGATAATCTGGGTTTAGAAAGATAGGATTAAAATCGTTGGGTTACCTTTGGGTAGACAAGGTTTTATTTCTGTATGTATCTATTGGAGCTTACCTTTAGCCTTCTTCTAAAGCTCAGTCCGATTTTTGAGAGAACCCTGATCATTATTGCTATACCCACTCTAAAGGAGATCATCTTTATCTCCAGCCTTTCTTACCTAGCCAAATGAGTTTGTAGGCATTGCATAACTAGATCCATGTTCCTGCTTAATGAATGTTAAAGGAATTGATTGATATGAATGCATGTGGAGATGAAAGATTGGAATCAGTTCTGGTTGTGATGAGTTTGTTCAAGGCTTTTAATTAGAACTCTCTTGCACTGCATTGTAGAACTAATAACTTGGACTTTGATTCTAACTAGATAATTAGCAAACTTTAGGTTCTGAGACCCCACTTTCAAACCTCTCTCCCTGATTATGATTTGTTTGCTTGAGGGCAAGCAAAGACTAAGTTTGGGGGAGTTGATATGTCTATATTTTACAGGTTTTAAGCATTGATTTCTCATCATTTTAGCATTGTATCATCCCCTGTTCATACCATTTTTAGTCATTTATAGTCACTTTGCATGTTTAGTAGGTTATTGCATGAGCATTGCATACATCCTTGCATTTGGAGTTGTTTAGGTACCAAAAGGAGCTGTTTATGGGAAGAAAGGAGCTGGATCGACCAAGCCACTCGAGCAACTGATCGATCTACTCTTCTCGAGCTTCCTATTATATTTTCGGCTGGGATTTAGCTTCCGACGTCTTCATCAAAGTTGTAGATAATTGAGTTAGCTTTCCAATGCCGGTGGTTTCAGGTCAATCGGAGTCGTGGTTCGAAAGTTACGCCTGTTTTAACACAGCATCGACCTGCTGCATCGATGTGTGGTCGATCCTGAGGCAAAAAGGTTCCAGCTTTGAAGACAACCCCTGCATCGACCAAACTGGTCGATCTACCTGCTCAATACCGAGCCAACCGCCTTTGACTTTTGTCTTTTAGTGAATTAGGGTTTTGACTTTTCCTAAACTAGTATAAATACAGCTGTTTAGTGCTGAGACAAATTATGCTACCTAAGCTTTAGTTTTGCTTTATCTTTTCTCTCTTTTCTCTCTTTCTCTCTAAACTCTTTTAAGCTTTTGTAATCCAGATCTCTTCTAATCTATTAATCTTTTGCATTTTCTACATTCACAGTTCTGTTAATCTGATCTTTCTCTTTATGATTATGCTGTTTATTTTATTTTCTGGGTTTTTGCATTTTTTGATGATTGCTGAGTAGTCTCCTTAGGGTTCTTGAGGATGGGTTAGGTTAGTGAGGAATCTTTGATCTTCTAGGGTGTTTAAGCTTAGATCTGTGTAGATCCCTTCTAGGTGAGTGTTCTTAATGCTAATTTCTCTCTGATCAATTGGAATTAGACCCTAGGTATTTCCTGCCCGAAAGGTGTTTGATGAAATGCCTGAACCAACTTTTTCCAGAGATTTACATGTCTAACCCAAGAGATTGGTTGCTTAGAGTGTTTATTGGCTTTAATAGGTTGAATCATAATGCCTGCTTTGCTATGCTTCTCTAGAGAGATCTAGGTTTGGAGGTAGTTCTGCTTGAGGATCTCTGTCACGAGAGTGGATTGATCTGTTGTTGAACCTATTGTCTAGAGATTAGCTCTGTGTGAGTTTTGTTAGACACCCATGATTGATTAAGGAGGAATCACTGATCCATGACACCCATTCTCAGGAACTCTATTTTGTCATCTGATCACTTGCTGCTTGCTTCATCTGTTTTAGCTCTTGCTAGTTCTTACTTGTTCTTGCATCTGTTTCTTTTCTCTTTTGTTCATTTAGGTTGTTAGTTATTAAACTCATATTATTGGCTTAGATTAGATAGTTTCATACAATCCTGGTGCGTTAATCTCTATCCTCCCTTGGATTGACACCTCAAGTACTACGATGGTATTGGGGAATTGATGACCCTTTGGGATCGCGAAATCCCACTCATCAACTCTCCTCCGGTGGATTGATACCTAAAATACTACAAACGATTTGTTGTGCACTTAGAGCATACGAGTCGTATGATTGGGTGAAACTTATACACGCATCAAGTTTCTGGCGCTGTTGCCTCCGGGGAAAATAGTGTATCGCCGAGTGTAAGACTAGAATCGAAGTCTAGGACATTTTTCTTTTAATTTTTCTCTATGGTTTTTCATGTTTCAGGAAAATATGGATTTTACTGTGGGACGAGAAGACTTCCATGAGGAGTCGGACTATCTCATCTACAAATTCATCTTGAAGAGGTTCGCGAAGATCTCATCAAAACCGCGTCACCTCTTGACAGAAAAAGAAATATTGGAACTTGTCTCTCTGCAGGAGACATGCATCACTATAGGATGCAACACTTTTGGTCCAACGTATGAAGATGATTACGGTGCTCCATGCATCCATCATCAACCTGCCAAGGCCACACAACAACAAACGCGAGCTGTTCGCGACCCTCCTCAGCCCTGTGAGGAACCATACGTGAGAGCTGCCCACTCACATCCACATGACAGAAACCGAAGAATACTTAGTTCAGGACCTCAACGTCCACACCAAGAATTTTTCTGCCGTGTACCCGACGAGAAGCATGACCACCACGAGGTCATGACGATCGAATCAAATCAAGACCATCCCTATCGAGCCTTTGAAGAAGCAACATCTAGCGCTTCTAACCCAAACATAAGGCTAGAAGACCTTTTACTGAAGTTTCTTGATGTGCAAGAAAAGTCTAGTGCGGCTATCTATACCAAATTAGACTCGCACAGGATTGAAATTGAAGCTAAGCTTGAAGAGATTGTAGAACGAGTCGCCAAAGTAGAGGGAGGCCTAGAAGACATCAATTCTCGCTTGCATTATGTGAAAGGGGATGTTATGGAGCAAGGATCGAAGATCACCAACATGCACTACAGCATGGAGACAATAGAAGATAGACTCGAATGGAAAATCGAAGCCTTACAACACGGTTTCGGCGATCCAAAAGAGTATGGAGAATGGAAGTGCTCGGACGAGTACCAAGAGTACTTGGACAATAAGAAGCTCCACCTTAACGAAGAAGTCGACGAGAATCAATCTTGGGAAGATGAAGTTCAAGTCAAGGAAGACTCTTGCAGTGAGAGTGCTCTTAGAGATACCAACATTGAGTTCCTACCGCTTCAAGAAGATACCAAAGCTCCGGCGAATAAATCACCTAACAACTATGGTGAAAATGAAGAGAAAGGTTTAATTCTTTCTAATTCATGTGAAAAATTTTCTTATGCCTTGCAGGGACCTAGGGTGAATGAGGAACCAAAAGATAGCATGAATAACTTCCAAATGGCCGAGAAGAATGATGACACGGCCACGAACGACGTGAAGGAACCAGAGCCACGGACCAACCCATGGCCGCATGACACCGGATCCGAACCGCGGCAGGTGAGCCTTTGACCGCACGGTCGGGCTCTTGACCCGTGGTCGGATGCCTCTTCGCTGCACGATCGGGGTCTAGACTTGCGGTCGTCAGCTGTTCGATTAAGCACCTCTTCGCCACTCCCATTGGTCGATGGTACGGTAGCCCTGGACTGCCCGGACATTGACCCACATGACCCAAGGAGAACCATGAGGTCACAGAGCCCCGGACCGCATGGACGGGAGCTCACCATGCGGTCGATACATGTCTCGGACCAGTCACTGGTTGATCCGTACCAGGATCAGACCAACCGGATAGCAGCCGACCCATAGCCGCACGACCACGGACTCGACATGCGGTTGAGAAGCCCTTCGCCGCATGGTCGGGATCCCATGGCAAGGTCGCCATCAACTGCATCTGACCCGTCCCAAACCGACGACCAACACGATGATCGAGAGACCAAACCAAGGTCGACGACCAGACTGGAACCATCTCACGACTATGAACCGCCACGCTCGGAACAGTCCACTGAACATAATGGTGAGTACGAAGTCAAAAACAAAGGTAAGACGACCGATATAGTCTATTCTTGTTTAGCAACTAAATTTCTGAAAAATAGAGTTCCCGAAGATGAAGCCTTTAGGCAATAACAATGATATGTCTATATTTTACAGGTTTTAAGCACTGATTTCTCATCACTTTAGCATTGATTCATCCCCTGTTCATACCATTTTTAGTCATTTATAGTCACTTTGCATAATTAGTAGGTTATTGCATGAGCATTGCATACATTCTTGCATTTGGAGTTGTTTAGGTACAAAAAGTAGCTGTTTGGTGAAGAAAGGACCCTGCATCGATCACCAGCATCGACCTGAGATCGATCCCTAGGCAAAAAGGTGCAAGCTTTGAAGAACACACGGCATCGACCAAACTGATCGAGCAAACTGATCGATGCCTAGGCAAAAAGGTGCAAGCTTTGAAGATCACGCGGCATCGACGACCCTGATCGACCAACCTGATCGATGCCAAGCCTAGCCGCCTTTGACTTTTGTTTTTTAGTGAATTAGGTTTTTGACTTTGCCTAAAGTAGTATAAATACAGCTGTTGTGCTGAGACAATTATCAGATATCTTATCCTTAAACTTTTCTCTTATCCCTAATCTCTCTCTCTCTCTTTTCTCTCTAGAACTCTCTAAATCAGACATTTTGTAATCCAGATCTCTCTTAATATATTTTGATTTTGCATTTTCTACATTCACAGTTCTCTTAATATGATCTTTAGCTTTATGATTATGCAATTTATTTTCATTTCTGGGTTTTTGCATTTTATGATGATCTGTGAGTAGTCTGTTTAGGGTTCTTGAGGATGGGTTAGGAAAGTGATGAATCCTTGATCTTCTAAGGTGTTTAAGCTTAGATCTGTTTAGATCCCTTCTGGGTGAGTGTTCTTAATGCTAATTTCTCTCTGATCAATTGAAATTAGACCCTAGGTATTTCCTGCCCGAGAGGTGTTTGATGAAATGCTTGAACCAACTTTTTCCAGAGATTTACATGTCTAACCCAAGAGATTGGTTGCTTAGAGTGTTTATTGGCTTTAATAGGTTGAATCATAATGCCTGCTGTGCTATGCTTCTCTAGAGAGATCTAGGTTTGGAGGTAGTTCTGCTTGAGGATCTCTACCTCGAGAGTGGATTGATCTGTATTCGAACCTGTTGTCTAGGGATTAGCTCTGTATGAGTTTTTGTTAGACACCTTAGTTGATTTAGGAGGATTCACTGACCAATTATTCCCATTCTCAAGAGCTCTATTTCCTTATCTGATTGTTATTTGCTTGTTTGATCGATCTGTTTTAGCTACTGCTAGTTCTTGTTAGTTTTTATTTCTGGTTTTCTCTTTTGATTCACATTAGGTTGCTAGATACCAAACTGTTACTGCTTGGCTTGAATTAAGTGAATTTGATTGCATCCTGATTGGTCAATAACTCACTCATTATGGATTGACACCCTTTGTGCTGCAACGTCAGTTTAAGTGCATAGGGAATTGAAACACTCCTTGTCTCTTGTCACTTCCAAATAAAAACATCTGTTTCAATTTGGCGTCGTTGCCATTTGGGTGATTTTGTTGCATTCAGGATTTCAGATTACTTGAGATCAAGTTCTTATTTACTTTATTTCGCTTGCTGACTTGTTTGATTGCTGTTTCTGTCCATTTCAGGTACTTAGGCCAGGATCGATCAAACACATCGATCTAGTACATCGATCCAGCTCAACACCTGCATTGATATGGAAAACCAAATCGATCAACCTCCACCAGGTGCTAATGGCAATCTGCCAAGACAGCAACGCAACATTGGGGCTGGTGATACACCCAGTACTCACGCCCACCGTCAGGGAATTGTGCCTCCTGCAATCCCAAACAACAATTTTGAGATCAAGAGCAGTATGATCAACATGATTCAGAACAACCGGTTCCATGGTTTGCCTATGGAGGACCCTCTTGATCATCTCGATGACTTTGATCGGCTCTGTGGCCTAACAAAGATCAATGGCGTGAGTGATGACGCTCTCAAGCTGCGACTATTCCCATTCTCTCTTGGTGATAAGGCACGGCAGTGGGAAAAAGCTCTACCTCCAGGCTCTGTTACTTCTTGGGACGATTGCAAGAAAGTGTTTCTTGCTAAGTTTTTCTCCAATTCTCGAACAGCTAAGCTTCGAAATGAGATATCCAGCTTTACTCAGAAGACTGGTGAGACCTTTTGTGAGGCCTGGGAAAGATTCAAGAGCTACACCAGCAAGTGCCCACACCATGGCTTCTCCACTGACTCTCTTCTCAGTACACTTTATCGCAGAGTATTGCCTCAGTTCCGACTAATGCTGGATACTGCTAGTAACGGCAACTTTCTGAATAAAGATGTAGAAGATGGCTGGGAGCTTGTGGATAACTTGGCACAATCTGATGGAAACTACAGTGAGGATTCTGATAGAGCTGTGCGAAGCACCACCAATTCTGATGATAAACACAGGAAGGAGATGAAAGATCTCAATGACAAGTTGGATAAGTTGTTGTTGGCATAGCACAAGCAACTCAACTTTGTTTGTGAAGCTGAGCAGGTCCAAGATGGGGAGATCGATCAATCTGCCGAAGTGTGCTACATGCAGAACCAAGCGGGTTACACTCGTGGTTACAACAATTACATGCCTAACCAAAATCAACAACCGTACCAGCCAAATAAGCCTTTCGTTCCTCAGCAGCAGCCGGCTGCACCCACGAGTTTTCCATCTCAGGCACCACCTCCAGATTTTGCAAGTATGTTCCAGCAAATCCTTCAAGGACAGGCAGCTGGTGCTAAAGACATGGCTAGGCAGTTTTCTGACGTACATAATAATTTCCAAGATTTGAATCTCAAAGTTGAGGCACTGACCTCCAAAGTCAAGTACCTAGAGAGCACTAATGCTTCATCCTCTTCTGAAAAGTTTCAAAGCAAACTTCCTGGTAAAGCAATCCACCAACCCAACGAGTTTCACCAAGCTAAATCTATCACGCTTCGCAGTGGTAAGCAGCTTGCTCCCAGAACAGGACCAACTGACATCACTGAGGACAGTGAGGAACAAGATGGGGAGGGTTTCTGTGAACACGAACTTCAGGGCGAACAACCCACACAAGACGACAGGATCGACCACCCTGATCGACCAACAGGTCGATCCAAGCCACCTCCTGCTGAAAAACCTGCAATTCCTGAGCAGAAGAAGCCAGAATTCATTCCACCACCCTACAAGCCTAAGCTTCCATTCCCTGGAAGATTCAAGAAAAAGCTGGTAGAGAAGTACAAGGCTCTGTTCAATAAACAGATGGATGAACTCGAGCTGAAGATGCCTTTGGTAGATGCCATTGCTTTGATACCTCAGTCTCACAAGTTTTTGAAGGATCTGGTTAATGACAGGATCAGGGAAACTCAGGGCATGATGATGCTAACTCATGAGTTCAGCGCGTTTATACAGCGAAAAGACATAATAGAAAAGCTAAGGGACCCAGGAGCCTTCACTTTACCGTGCTCGCTAGGCCAGTTTGCTTTTGACAACTGTTTGTGTGATCTGGGAGCCTCAACTAGCCTGATGCCACTGTCTTTAGCTAAAAAGTTAGGATTCACTAAGTTTGGACCTTGCAATCTCGCCATGATCCTGGCTGATAGGTCAGTAAGATATGCTAATGGAGTTTTGGAGGACATGCCAGTTAAAGTGGGAAATGTGGAGATCCCCACTGATTTTGTTGTGCTTGAGATGGATGAAGGACCCAGAGACCCCCTGCTTTTGGGAAGACCATTTTTAGCAACAGCTGGAGCAATCATAGACTGCAAGAAAGGTCAGATAGAGTTGAATCTTGGCAAAGATCTCAAGATGAGTTTTAACATTAATAATGTCATGAAGAAACCCACCATAGAAGGCCAGCTGTTTTGGATAGAGAGAATGGATGAATTGGCAGACGAACTTCTAGAAGAACTCAACGAACAGGACCATCTCCAAAGTGCTCTAACAAAGAACAGCGAGGAAGGATATTTGCACCCAGAGACTGAGGTTTATCAGAGGATTTTGGACTCTCACAAAGAAGAAGACGAACCAGTGGACTTTGAGAACTTAATGCAGTCGACAGTAGAGGTTAAAGCAGTGGAAAGAGATTGCGCAGAAATTGGGACTCAAGAGCAGGATCGACCAACAGCATCGACCAAACAGGTCGCTGCAGGCACTTCTGCGTCAGACGACTGGTCCGAACTAAGAGCTCCCAAGCTAGAACTGAAACCTCTACCCAAAGGGCTAAGGTATGCTTTCTTAGGTCCTAACTCTACATACCCTGTGATAGTTAATGATGAGCTCAATAATGATGAATTGCATTTGCTGCTAACTGAACTCAAGAAATTTAGAAAGGCTATAGGGTATTCGTTAGATGACATAAAAGGGATCTCTCCTAGTCTATGCATGCATAGGATCCATCTTGAACAAGAGTCATATTCTAGCATTGAACCTCAGAGAAGATTGAATCCAAATTTGAAAGAGGTAGTTAAGAAAGAGATTCTTAAGTTGCTAGATGCTGGAATTATCTACCCCATTTCTGATAGTAATTGGGTTTCACCTGTGCATTGTGTTCCTAAAAAGGGAGGTATCACTGTAGTAAAAAATGACAATGATGAATTAATCCCGACTAGGACAATCACTGGCCATAGGATGTGCATAGATTACAGAAAATTGAATGCTGCATCTATGAAAGATCATTTTCCACTGCCTTTTATCGATCAAATGCTGGAAAGGCTTGCTAATCATTCGTTCTACTGTTTCCTTGATGGATATTCTGGATTCTTTCAAATACCTACTCATCCCAATGACCAGGAGAAGACGACATTTACATGTCCTTATGGTACCTTCGCATATCGAAGGATGCCATTTGGATTATGTAATGCACCTGCAACATTTCAGAGGTGCATGATGTCGATCTTCTCAGATCTAATAGAGGACGCAGTCGAAGTCTTCATGGACGACTTCTCCGTCTATGGGGACTCGTTTGCATCTTGTCTCTCTAATTTGTGCAGGGTACTCACTAGGTGCGAAGAGACGAACCTTGTACTGAATTGGGAAAAATGCCATTTCATGGTCAGAAAAGGGATTGTCCTTGGGCACAAAATTTCTGAGAGAGGCATTGAGGTTGATAAAGCCAAGGTTGAGGTTATGATGCAGCTGCAACCCCCATCTAATGTAAAAGACATCAGAAGTTTTCTTGGTCATGCAGGCTTCTATAGAAGATTCATCAAGGATTTTTCTAAAATTGCAAGACCTCTCACAAGACTTTTGTGTAAAGAGGTTGCATTTGAGTTTGGAGAAGACTGTCTCAGGGCATTCGAAGAAATCAAGCGGGAACTGGTTAGTGCTCCCATTGTGCAAGCGCCTGATTGGGATTTACCATTCGAGATAATGTGCGACGCAGCGACTATGCAGTCGGTGCAGTCCTTGGTCAGAAAAAGGACAAGAAGCTCCATGTGATATATTACGCGAGCAGGACCCTCGACGTGGCGCAAGTGAAGTATGCAACAACGGAGAAAGAGCTCCTTGCCATAGTGTTCGCATTTGAGAAATTCAGGTCCTACTTGGTTGGCTCTAAAGTGGTGGTTCACACGGATCATGCAGCCTTGCGACATCTTTTAGCAAAGAAGGATGCGAAACCAAGACTGCTGAGATGGATTCTATTGCTTCAGGAGTTTGATTTGGAGATTAAAGACAAGAAGGGGATCGAGAATGGAGTGGCAGATCACCTATCCAGAATGCGGATAGAAGATGGAATCCCTATTGATGACTCGATGCCTGAAGAGCAGCTGATGGCAGTTCACACTTTCATAGAGAGTGTTACCTCAAGAATGGATCTGGTTGAAGTCATGGTGTCGAAAGAGAAGCTTCCTTGGTATGCAGATTTTGCTAATTACTTAAGCTGTGGAGAAGAGCCTGATGGTCTAGATAGTTACAGCAAGAAGAAATTCTTCAGGGACATTAACCACTACTTTTGGGATGAGCCTTACTTATACAAGAGGGGTTCTGATGGTATGTTTAGAAGGTGCATAGCAGAAGGAGAGGTGCAGGGAGTGCTCGAGCACTGTCATGGATCATCATATGGGGGGCATTTCGCCACGTTCAAGACAGCCCAGAAAGTTCTGCAAGCAGGTCTATGGTGGCCTAGCCTGTTTAAGGATGCACGAAACTTCATCACTAAGTGTGATGCCTGCCAAAGAATGGGCAATATCTCAAGAAGAAATGAGATGCCTCAGAACCCAATCTTAGAAGTTGAAGTGTTTGATGTTTGGGGAATCTACTTTATGGGACCATTCAACCCACCCTCTCATGGGAATCGATACATCCTGGTTGCAGTGGATTATATATCTAAATGGGTTGAGGCTGTGGCTTGCCCAACAAATGATGCTCGAGCTGTTATTAAGTTATTTAAAAGCACCATTTTTCCCAGGTTTAGTGTGCCAAGGGTAGTGATCAGTGACGGAGGCTCACACTTCATCAACAAGTTATTTGAGAACCTTCTGAGAAAGCATGGAGTCAAACATAAGGTGGCCACACCTTATCACCCTCAGACTAGTGGCCAAGTGGAGGTCTCAAACAAACAGATCAAGGAAATTCTCGCAAAAGTTGTTGGTATCTCTAGAAGAGATTGGGCTGTCAAACTCGATGACACTCTTTGGGCATACAGGACTGCATTAAAAACACCAATAGGGCGAACTCCATTTCAGCTACTCTATGGAAAAGCTTGCCATTTGCCAGTGGAGATTGAGTACAAAGCAATCTGGGCAACAAAACTCCTGAACTTAGACATCAAGACAGCTCAAGAAAAGAGGACAATGGACTTGCATGAATTAGAAGAGATAAGGCTTGATGCTTATGAGAGTTCAAGAGTTTACAAGGAAAGGACTAAGGTATTCCATGACAAAAGGATCCTGCCAAAAGACTTTAAAGTAGGAGATCAGGTGCTTCTTTTCAACTCAAGGCTCAAGCTGTTCCCAGGAAAGCTCAAATCAAGGTGGTCCGGACCATTCAGTATCAGAGAGGTTCTACCCTATGGAGCCATCACTCTAATTGGCAAGGATGGTAATGAATTCACAGTGAATGGACAAAGAGTCAAGAGATACCTAGCCGACTATGCCATCCCAGAGGGGTCCTCAGTACCACTCTATGAACCCGACAACGCCTAAAGGGAAACAGGAAGTCAAGCTCAGTGACTTTAAACAAGCTCACTTGGGAGGAAGTCCCATGTCTATCCCTTTAGTTATTGCTTTTAGTTTTTGGTCTTTTTGAGTAATTTCTTTAGTCTTTCAGGCGGCTTGGGGGAATGGAAAAGAATGAGGGCACGACACAGCTGGGACAACACGCAGTGGCGCATGATCGATCACCAGCATCGACCAAACAAGTCGATCCAGGTCAATCGATCAACGCCATCGACCAGTTAGGTCGATGCAGATCACTCAAGCCACATGACTCGACTTAACAACTCGAGTCAGGAGCCCCCACCTGCCTACACTCTTTTTCACACAGCCTTGAGGTACCACTCCAACTCCATCATTGTACATACCATTGCATTTTTAATTGTTTCCTTTTTTTTTTTTTTTTTTTTTTTTTATCTTGAATCTTCTCTCAAATTTCTCTTACACAAGGGACTGTGTAATTTAAGTTTGGGGGAGGGTTCAGGATATATTTGACATTGTGTTTTGTTTTCTTATTTTCAAATTTTGCATACTTGAGTCTGCATGCATTTCATCTAAGGCATAGAAAAACCATAAAAATTTGAAAAAAATTGAAAAATTTCTATAAAAGAGTGTTCATGTAGTTTGCATTTGCATATAGGATTGAGTCTAGATTGTTTCATATAGGACTGTTGAATCCAGCATAGGGGACTATGATGAATTTAACCTTGTAAGCTTGCTTAATTTGCTAGGCTAGAATCAAAGCCCTCGTTGTTAGATCTGTGATGCATTGTGATTTAGTTTGAAACGTAAGGCTGAAACAAGCTTGGAATTCTTGAATTGCATTTTGGTCCTAATTGAAGCATGTTGTGACTTGATTTCATTTCCTATTTATAAGAACCTAATCTTGACTTGCAATTATCTGGTTGTGCATTGCATGCAAACTCATGGATACCATATACATATTTGGATCATCATATTCAAGTAGCTGATTCCCATCATTGGAACAGTTTCTCACACCCTTAACCTATCCTTCTTTCAAGCCAATTGTGATTTTGCTGAGTGTTAGGCCTTTTATGGATTGAGCTTGGTAGAAAGTGTTAGGTCTGAGCCGACAGGAATGGAACCTTGTGTAGTTCTAGTTCGCATTTTTCGGACTAGATAGGACTAGGTGGAATCTGGTTGCTGGGGTTTGGTATTGGATTTGTGCTTATTATGGTAGAAAAGAAAAAGAAAAGATTGATGCTGAAAGAAAAGAAAGAGTTTTTAGGAGGGAGAATTGGTATAAGTGTCTAGTAAAGGATTTGGAGAATGAAAAATATAAAAAAATGGTTCTGAGCAAAAGAAAAGAAAGAAAAAAAGAGAAAAAGGAATGAATAGCAAAAAACTTTGATGTCTTAAGAAATAAGAAGAAAAGAGAACCATAGTGTTTAAGAGAAAACCCCAATCCGCTAGATGTATGAGAAAGAAGAAACTCCTCCTAAGACTAGATCAGAGAGTGTATGGGTGTGCTCAAAATGAGCTGAAGCTAAAGAGTAGATCTAGGATAATCTGGGCTTAGAAAGATAGGATTAAAATCGTTGGGTTACCTTTGGGTAGACAAGGTTTTATTTCTGTATGCATCTATTGGAGCTTACCTTTAGCCTTCTTCTAAAGCTTAATCCGATTTTTGAGAGAACCCTGATCATTACTGCTATACCCACTCTAAAGGAGATCATCTTTATCTCCAGCCTTTCTTACCTAGCCAAATGAGTTTGTAAGCATTGCATAACTAGATTCATGTTCCTGCTTAATGAATGTTAAAGGAATTGATTGATATGAATGCATGTGGAGATGAAAGATTGAAATCAGTTCTGGTTGTGATGAGTTTGTCTAAGGCTTTTAATTAGAGCTCTCTTGCGCTGCATTGTAGAACTAATAACTTGGACTTTGATTCTAACTAGATAATTAGCAAGCTTTAGGTTCTGAGACCCCACTTTCAAACCTCTCTTCCTGCTTATGATTTGTTTGCTTGAGGGCAAGCAAAGACTAAGTTTGGGGGAGTTGATATGTCTATATTTTACAGGTTTTAAGCACTGATTTCTCATCACTTTAGCATTGATTCATCCCCTGTTCATACCATTTTTAGTCATTTATAGTCACTTTGCATAATTAGTAGGTTATTGCATGAGCATTGCATACATTCTTGCATTTGGAGTTGTTTAGGTACAAAAAGTAGCTGTTTGGTGAAGAAAGGACCCTGCATCGATCACCAGCATCGACCTGAGATCGATCCCTAGGCAAAAAGGTGCAAGCTTTGAAGAACACACGGCATCGACCAAACTGATCGAGCAAACTGATCGATGCCTAGGCAAAAAGGTGCAAGCTTTGAAGATCACGCGGCATCGACGACCCTGATCGACCAACCTGATCGATGCCAAGCCTAGCCGCCTTTGACTTTTGTTTTTTAGTGAATTAGGGTTTTGACTTTGCCTAAAGTAGTATAAATACAGCTGTTGTGCTGAGACAATTATCAGATATCTTATCCTTAAACTTTTCTCTTATCCCTAATCTCTCTCTCTCTCTTTTCTCTCTAGAACTCTCTAAATCAGACATTTTGTAATCCAGATCTCTCTTAATATATTTTGATTTTGCATTTTCTACATTCACAGTTCTCTTAATCTGATCTTTAGCTTTATGATTATGCAATTTATTTTCATTTCTGGGTTTTTGCATTTTATGATGATCTGTGAGTAGTCTGTTTAGGGTTCTTGAGGATGGGTTAGGAAAGTGATGAATCCTTGATCTTCTAGGGTGTTTAAGCTTAGATCTGTTTAGATCCCTTCTGGGTGAGTGTTCTTAATGCTAATTTCTCTCTGATCAATTGAAATTAGACCCTAGGTATTTCCTGCCCGAGAGGTGTTTGATGAAATGCTTGAACCAACTTTTTCCAGAGATTTACATGGCTAACCCAAGAGATTGGTTGCTTAGAGTGTTTATTGGCTTTAATAGGTTGAATCATAATGCCTGCTTTGCTATGCTTCTCTAGAGAGATCTAGGTTTGGAGGTAGTTCTGCTTGAGGATCTCTACCTCGAGAGTGGATTGATCTGTATTCGAACCTGTTGTCTAGGGATTAGCTCTGTATGAGTTTTTGTTAGACACCTTAGTTGATTTAGGAGGATTCACTGACCAATTATTCCCATTCTCAAGAGCTCTATTTCCTTATCTGATTGTTATTTGCTTGTTTGATCGATCTGTTTTAGCTTCTGCTAGTTCTTGTTAGTTTTTATTTCTGCTTTTCTCTTTTGATTCACATTAGGTTGCTAGATACCAAACTGTTACTGTTTGGCTTGAATTAAGTGAATTTGATTGCATCCTGATTGGTCAATAACTCACTCATTATGGATTGACACCCTTTGTGCTGCAACGTCAGTTTAAGTGCTCAGGGAATTGAAACACTCCTTGTCTCTTGTCACTTCCAAATAAAAACATCTGTTTCAAAATTTGAAAATAAGAAAACAAAACACAATGTCAAATACATCCTGAACCCTCCCCCAAACTTAAATTACACAGTCCCTTGTGTAAGAGAAATTTGAGAGAAGATTGACCTGGATCGACTTGTTTGGTCGATGCTGGTGATCGATCATGCGCCACTGCGTGTTGTCCCAGCTGTGTCGTGCCCTCATTCTTTTCCCTTCCCCCAAGCCGCCTGAAAGACTAACGAAATTACTCAAAAAGACCAAAAACTAAAAGCAATAACTAAAGGGATAGACATGGGACTTCCTCCCAAGTGAGCTTGTTTAAAGTCACTGAGCTTGACTTCCTGTTTCCCTTTAGGCGTTGTCGGGTTCATAGAGTGGTACTAAGGACCCCTCTGGGATGGCATAGTCGGCTAGGTATCTCTTGACTCTTTGTCCATTCACTGTGAATTCATTACCATCCTTGCCAATTAGAGTGATGGCTCCATAGGGTAGAACCTCTCTGATACTGAATGGTCCGGACCACCTTGATTTGAGCTTTCCTGGGAACAGCTTGAGCCTTGAGTTGAAAAGAAGCACCTGATCTCCTACTTTAAAGTCTTTTGGCAGGATCCTTTTGTCATGGAATACCTTAGTCCTTTCCTTGTAAACTCTTGAACTCTCATAAGCATCAAGCCTTATCTCTTCTAATTCATGCAAGTCCATTGTCCTCTTTTCTTGAGCTGTCTTGATGTCTAAGTTCAGGAGTTTTGTTGCCCAGATTGCTTTGTACTCAATCTCCACTGGCAAATGGCAAGCTTTTCCATAGAGTATCTGAAATGGAGTTCGCCCTATTGGTGTTTTAAATGCAGTCCTGTATGCCCAAAGAGTGTCATCGAGCTTGACAGCCCAATCTCTTCTAGAGATACCAACAACTTTTGCGATAATTTCCTTGATCTGTTTGTTTGAGACCTCCACTTGGCCACTAGTCTGAGGGTGATAAGGTGTGGCCACCTTATGTTTGACTCCATGCTTTCTCAGAAGGTTCTCAAATAACTTGTTGATGAAGTGTGAGCCTCCGTCACTGATCACTACCCTTGGCACACCCAACCTGGGAAAAATGGTGCTTTTAAACAACTTAATAACAGCTCGAGCATCATTTGTTGGGCAAGCCACAGCCTCAACCCATTTAGATACATAATCCACTGCAACCAGGATGTATCGATTCCCATGAGAGGGTGGGTTGAATGGTCCCATAAAGTCGATTCCCCAAACATCAAACACTTCAACTTCTAAGATTGGGTTCTGAGGCATCTCATTTCTTCTTGAGATATTGCCCATTCTTTGGCAGGCATCACACTTAGTGATGAAGCTTCGTGCATCCTTAAACAGGCTAGGCCACCATAGACCTGCTTGCAGAACTTTCTGGGCTGTCTTGAACGTGGCGAAATGCCCCCCATATGATGATCCATGACAGTGCTCGAGCACTCCCTGCACCTCTCCTTCTGCTATGCACCTTCTAAACATACCATCAGAACCCCTCTTGTATAAGTAAGGCTCATCCCAAAAGTAGTGGTTAATGTCCCTGAAGAATTTCTTCTTGCTGTAACTATCTAGACCATCAGGCTCTTCTCCACAGCTTAAGTAATTAGCAAAATCTGCATACCAAGGAAGCTTCTCTTTCGACACCATGACTTCAACCAGATCCATTCTTGAGGGAACACTCTCTATGAAAGTGTGAACTGCCATCAGCTGCTCTTCAGGCATCGAGTCATCAATAGGGATTCCATCTTCTATCCGCATTCTGGATAGGTGATCTGCTACTCCATTCTCGATCCCCTTCTTGTCTTTAATCTCCAAATCAAACTCCTGAAGCAATAGAATCCATCTCAGCAGTCTTGGTTTCGCATCCTTCTTTGCTAAAAGATGTCGCAAGGCTGCATGATCCGTGTGAACCACCACTTTAGAGCCAACCAAGTAGGACCTGAATTTCTCAAATGCGAACACTATGGCAAGGAGCTCTTTCTCCGTTGTTGCATACTTCACTTGCGCCTCGTCGAGGGTCCTGCTCGCGTAATATATCACATGGAGCTTCTTGTCCTTTTTCTGACCAAGGACTGCACCGACTGCATAGTCGCTGGCGTCGCACATTATCTCGAATGGTAAATCCCAATCAGGCGCTTGCACAATGGGAGCACTAACCAGTTCCCGCTTGATTTCTTCGAATGCCCTGAGACAGTCTTCTCCAAACTCAAATGCAACCTCTTTACACAAAAGTCTTGTGAGAGGTCTTGCAATTTTAGAAAAATCCTTGATGAATCTTCTATAGAAGCCTGCATGACCAAGAAAACTTCTGATGTCTTTTACATTAGATGGGGGTTGCAGCTGCATCATAACCTCAACCTTGGCTTTATCAACCTCAATGCCTCTCTCAGAAATTTTGTGCCCAAGGACAATCCCTTCTCTGACCATGAAATGGCATTTTTCCCAATTCAGTACAAGGTTCGTCTCTTCGCACCTAGTGAGTACCCTGCACAAATTAGAGAGACAAGATGCAAACGAGTCCCCATAGACGGAGAAGTCGTCCATGAAGACTTCGACTGCGTCCTCTATTAGATCTGAGAAGATCGACATCATGCACCTCTGAAATGTTGCAGGTGCATTACATAATCCAAATGGCATCCTTCGATATGCGAAGGTACCATAAGGACATGTAAATGTTGTCTTCTCCTGGTCATTGGGATGAATAGGTATATGAAAGAATCCAGAATATCCATCAAGGAAACAGTAGAACGAATGATTAGCAAGCCTTTCCAGCATTTGATCGATAAAAGGCAGTGGAAAATGATCTTTCCTAGATGCAGCATTCAATTTTATGTAATCTATGCACATCCTATGGCCAGTGATTGTCCTAGTCGGGATTAATTCATCATTGTCATTTTTTACTACAGTGATACCTCCCTTATTAGGAACACAATGCACAGGTGAAACCCAATTACTATCAGAAATGGGGTAGATAATTCCAGCATCTAGCAACTTAAGAATCTTTTTCTTAACTACCTCTTTCAAATTTGGATTCAATCTTCTCTGAGGTTCAATGCTAGAATATGACTCTTGTTCAAGATGGATCCTATGCATGCATAGACTAGGAGAGATCCCTTTTATGTCATCTAACGAATACCCTATAGCCTTTCTAAATTTCTTGAGTTCAGTTAGCAGCAAATGCAATTCATCATTATTGAGCTCATCATTAACTATCACAGGGTATGTAGAGTTAGGACCTAAGAAAGCATACCTTAGCCCTTTGGGTAGAGGTTTCAGTTCTAGCTTGGGAGCTCTTAGTTCGGACCAGTCGTCTGACGCAGAAGTGCCTGCATCGACCTGTTTGGTCGATGCTGTTGGTCGATCCTGCTCTTGAGTCCCAATTTCTGCGCAATCGCTTTCCACTGCTTTAACCTCTACTGTCGACTGCATTAAGTTCTCAAAGTCCACTGGTTCGTCTTCTTCTTTGTGAGAGTCTAAAATCCTCTGATAAACCTCAGTCTCTGGGTGCAAATATCCTTCCTCGCTGTTCTTTGTTAGAGCACTTTGGAGATGGTCCTGTTCGTTGAGTTCTTCTAGAAGTTCGTCTGCCAATTCATCCATTCTCTCTATCCAAAACAGCTGGCCTTCTATGGTGGGTTTCTTCATGACATTATTAATGTTAAAACTCATCTTGAGATCTTTGCCAAGATTCAACTCTATCTGACCTTTCTTGCAGTCTATGATTGCTCCAGCTGTTGCTAAAAATGGTCTTCCCAAAAGCAGGGGGTCTCTGGGTCCTTCATCCATCTCAAGCACAACAAAATCAGTGGGGATCTCCACATTTCCCACTTTAACTGGCATGTCCTCCAAAACTCCATTAGCATATCTTACTGACCTATCAGCCAGGATCATGGCGAGATTGCAAGGTCCAAACTTAGTGAATCCTAACTTTTTAGCTAAAGACAGTGGCATCAGTCTAGTTGAGGCTCCCAGATCACACAAACAGTTGTCAAATACATCCTGAACCCTAAATTGATGAGTGGATTTTTCGGATCCAAAGGGTCATCAATTCCCCAATACCATCGTAGTACTTGAGGTGTCAATCCAAGGGAGGGTAGAGACTAACGCACCAGGATTGTATGAAACTATCTAATCTAAGCCAATGATATGAGTTTGTATCTAACAACCTAAATGAACAAAAGAGAAAAGAAACAGATGCAAGAACAAGTAAAAACTAGCAAGAGCTAAAACAGATGAAGCAAGCAGCAAGCGATCAGATGACAAAATAGAGTTCCTGAGGATGAGAATAATGGGTCAGTGAATCCTCCTAAATCAACCAGGGTATCTAACAAAACTCACAAAGAGCTAATCCCTAGACAATAGATTCGAAAACAGATCAATCCACTCTCGTGGTAGAGATCCTCAAACAGAACTACCTCCAAACCTAGATCTCTCTAGAGAAGCATAGCAAAGCAGGCATTATGAATCAACCTATTAAAGCCAATAAACACTCTAAGCAACCAATCTCTTGGGTTAGACATGTAAATCTCTGGAAAAAGTTGGTTCAGGCATTTCAACAAACACCTCTCGGGCAGGAAATACCTAGGGTCTAATTTCAATTGATCAGAGAGAAACTAGCATTAAGAACACTCACCCAGAAGGGATCTAAACAGATCTAAGCTTAAACACCCTACAAGATCAAAGATTCTTCACTAACCTAACCCATCCTCAAGAACCCTAAGGAGACTACTCAGCAATCATCAAAAAATGCATAAACCCAGAAAATAAAATAAACAGCATAATCATGAAGATAAAGATGAGATTAGAAAGACTGTGAATGTAGAAAGTGCAAAAGATTAATAGATTAGAAGAGATCTGGATTACAAAAACTTAAAAAGTTTAGAGAGAAAGAGAGAAAAGATAAGAGAAAGAAAAGCTAAAGCTGAGGTAGCATAATTTGTCTCAGCACTAAACAACTGTATTTATACTAGTTTAGGAAAAGTCAAAACTCTAATTCACTAAAAGACAAAAGTCAAAGGCGGTTGGCTCGGTATTGAGCAGGTAGATCGATCAAACTGGTCGAGGGTGGGGCATTCTTCAAAGTTGGCACCTTTTTGCCTCAGGATCGACCACACAACTCGATACAGCAGGTCGATGCTGTGTTAAAACAGGCGTAACTTTCGAACTACAACTCCGATTGACCTGAAACCACCGGCATTGGAAAGCTAACTCAATTATCTACAACTTTGATGAAGACGTCGGAAGCTAAATCCCAGCCGAAAATATAATAGGAAGCTCGAGAAGAGTAGAACGACTTGTTGCTCGAGTGGCTTGGTCGAGTCAGACTCCAAACTCCAAAAATAGCTCCTTTTGGTACCTAAACAACTCCAAATGCAAGGATGTATGCAATACTCATGCAACAACCTACTAATCATGCAAAGTGACTTCTATTGACTAAAAATGGTATTAACAGGGGATGAAACTATACTAAAATGATGAGAAATGAATGCTTAAAACATGTAAAATATAGACATATCTCAGGAGTTTCACGACCGAGGTACACCAAGGCCGCGAAACCCTCCGCCATCTCGCATCGCACGTAGACTACAACCGGAGCCTCAACAAACACGTTTCCAGCACCCCTACCCAGGGCAAACGTGTATCAACAAAACCATTTCGCAGGAAGTCAGGTTTCTTTCCGTCTACCACAACAAGTCTTCCATGGTCAGGAGACAAGCATTACAAGGCAAGAGAGACCAAAAGGACCACTTGAGACTGTCCCAGCACAACATCTCGAGTACGTAAAGACGATAGAGATAACTACCCAGGAGCGACTCAACAAAATCAAGTCGATTCTCTGTGGTAAGATCGAGGACATTTCAGCTTTCATCAAGAGATTTGGGGACCAATACCATAGAGACGCCGAAGAAGTTGACAAGAGAATTCGACGTATCGAAAATGATCTTGGAAAGTACTATATAGGCGAGCAAGATTACGCTAAGAATCTGGAAGGTAGCAACCACATGACCAAGGCTTTAGGAGCTCGATTGGATCAACTTTCAATGGAGACTTTCAAATAGCTCACGAACGTCTTCAACTACATTGATGGACTTCAAAGACGCGCGATCTTAAACGATGAGACCGTGAGAAGAATGTTAGCGCAACAAGATAAGTTTGAGGAAACCCTATTAGGCGAATCCGAGAACTCAATTAAAGGAAGTGTGAACATCCCATCGCTGATTCATACGGTTAGAAAAGAACGTAAGACACTGTTCAGAAGGGCCAACACCCACATGAAAGAACCCCAGGGAGTGCATTACAGCGTTGCTGGACGCATTGACGAGAAGAGTGGGGAAGGAGGACCTCAACCACACATGAGTTGTAACGTGATTAATGCTCATTTTGGGACACCACCTTCGTCAAGACTCGAAGAAAAGAAGGACTGCCGAGGATTTACACTCCACCGAGAACCACACGGTATAACTCTTCTGAGAAACCGTTGGTACTCTCGATGGATAAGTCTAAAGGATTTAGGAGATTTCAACCGTGCAGTTGCAAATCTTCCACCAGGTACCTCTTTTACTAAAGCTTGTCTTGATTATGACATTGACCGCTTCTTTCTGGAAAGCTCTGAAACCAGAGGAGATATGCGAGATATGTATGTGCAAGCTTTGCATTACCCGAAGCCATTCAACACGTTAAGGAAGCTTGAGCCCACAGGACGATTCGTAGTAACCTGTTACATATGAGGAGTCGAATTTAGAGACGCACTATACGACTCAAGATCTTGTGTTAACGTAATAACTTCGTTAATGGCAAGCCGGATTGGAGTTAAGGAGTTACAACCCTCAGAGATTCGCATTGGACTAGCAAACTCTACGTTTACAACACCCGAGGGCCTAATTCCAGACATTCATGTCAGGATCGGGAATTGTAATATCCCAACGGACTTTCAGATACTCAACACGGTTGAAGGGATGAACACCCAACTCATACTTGGAAGGCCGTTTCTATATACCGCTGGAGCCGTAATGGACTGGCCGAAAGGAAGAATGTGCTTCACCAATATCGATGAAGACGTTTTCTACAAGGCAATCCCTCCTACGAGAACCATGTGTCATGAAGACCAAGACATAGATTCACTCGGTGAGGAAAGCGACGAAGAACCCACCAATCTGAGCAAGATGAGACATAAATACGCTTGTCACAAGGAGAGCTCTCCACCAGCCTAATCCCAAAAATGCAAAAACATCGAGCTAAACGACGTTAAACAAAAGCGCTTAATGGGAGGCAACCCATTGTTTGGTTTTTCAATTTTAGTTTTAGCTTTTGATTTTTATTTTTACTTTTGCTTTCATTTGTTTCCAAGTTTTTGTTTCAGGTTTTCATAAAATAGAAAAGAAAAGAAAAAGGAGAAGGAAGGAAGTACCACTTGAAGTTAAGTAACGAGAAGACTAGCAAGGACCACGAGCCAAGGCCGCATGACCAAGGCTCGGGCCTGCGGCCACACGAAGGGACGACCGAACAGACGGGTCGTCATCGTGCGGACACGGAAATCGACCATCCAGTCGATACAGGCCACGACTTACGGTCATTAGGACCCGGCCACTTGCCGCATGACCGACTCCCCAACCTGCGTCCATAAGAGCAGCCTACTGCACACACGGGACTTACAAGAATCGTTTAGAGTGGAAAATACCTAGAAGTCCATGACCGGAACGCTCCTCTGAAGTTCTATTCTGTGGAGATTTCTGATAGATCGGAAGTCAACTATATTTTACTTGAAACTACCCTGACTTTAAATTTTCTCATTTCAAGGTGTTAGATCAAGGAAACGAGCGGAGACATTCAGGACATCACATCACCTTTTACCACTCTATTTTGATGATCCTGAATGGCCACTCATTTTTAGTGGTTCCCACCCTTAACCTTAACCTCATTTCGAATCTCATGCTATCTCTTTTTCTTTCTGACATCTAGCAGCTATGTGCAAAAACGTCGGAGAGAAAGGAACGATGCGGTTTTCAATCATGAAGATGTGAAGCCAAGTTCGATGCAAGAAGTTGAAGAGGAGAACAAAAGCCAACCTATGGGATCCGCGAACTTAAGGTAATACATGTGAGCTCCTGAGATTAGTAAACTGTTTTCCTCTCTTTCGAAAAAGATATGTACACGAGGATTAGGTAGAAGTGAAACAAGGGATGTCGTGGCTACAACCATGTATACTTCGGACCTCACGAAAACTCATTCCTCAACGGAAAGAAAAGGGACGGTTACTATTAAAATCTCAGGAACCACGAAGGGAGATCCATAGGAGTGTAAGGAACTAATCACAAGAAGAGACGAGCGACGAAGAGAAGATCCCCTTAGAAAAATCTAAGTCTGGGGGAATCCTAAGAAGAAATGGAAAGGAGATACCCTAAAAAAAATATAAAAAAAAAAAAATTGGGGGTATTCTTGGTATTATGGAGGATCTTGCGAAAAATTTGGGAAATCTTGAGAAAAGAAGGCAGATGGAGAATCTAGTGGAAAAAGGTTGAAAACCGTGGAAATCAATTGATCCATTCTCTCTTGCGGTTTTGCACAATATCCTGCATTCTCGCGATTATCTGGTAACCCTAAACACTCTAAACTCCACTTACCAAACACTAAAAGCCCTTTCTATACCAAGTGTCGTCTACCCTGAATAACATTCTTGATTGAGAAACTCATTGATGTTGCTCAAATTTACCCTGAGCTGCTCTCTCAAATTAAGAGATCAATTGCAGTACTTAGGGGTCGAACCACAGAGACTCTAGATACACAATAGGTGATTTAAATCGGATTAATGCTAAGCAGAAAAGATTAATTATTAAAGAAAACAATGCAGGAAAATAAATCGAAGTTGTGATCAATTAAAGACAAACGTTAGATCTCAGGTGTTCTTAGGAAAAATCAGGAAAATCAAGTTATCAAACAATCAGGATTCAGATGAAGAACAGTTCTAGAACTCAAAACACAGAAGTATAATTAACCAACTGTCGTTGCGAAAATTATCTAAGTTAAGAAACTAGGAAATCAAATGTCTTTGCAGATCCTAAGAATCTAACCAGCTTTTAGTTCAAGTTTGATTTGTTCACAAAAGAGTTAAACCAAATTTCTTTGCAGATAAATCTTTTGCTCACCCTAGGTTCTTTCAGGAATTCAATCACACTGTCGTGTCAATCAACAAACCTAAAATCAGAAGTCTAGATGATCAGGCTAGAAATCAGTATGAAGAGCAACCTATGGTGAAGAACATCTAAAGATATAGAATCCTAATCTAGCACAGATAACTCAACAATCCATCAAAATCCTTTGTGAGAAACCCTAGATCTAACCAGCAGACTACTCACACATAATCAAAGAAGAAAACATCATGAATAGATTAGAAAGCATCAAAATATCAAAATACAAAAAGGGGGTTCAAGATTACAACTGAAGCAGAAGGAATCAATCTCCCCAAATCTCTCAAGAAAACCTAAAACTCTCTAACTCTCTGCAAAAAGCGTGATGTCTATTACAAGACTCTAAAACCCTATGTAAAGACGAGTAAAATCGTGTTGGGCTTCTATTGGAGGCTTCGGGAAAGTTTGGGCTTCGAAAACTCGAGACAGCTTCTGGTCCGTCACAACGTATCGATCGATACACCAAGGTGGGTATCGATCGATACCAAGTCCTGGTGGGCTCAGTTGGGCCTCCGAATCTGTCTTCCCTGGTACTAAGCTCTAATTGCTCCAAAAAGCTCCAATTATTCCACATTTGCTCCTAAGTAGCTCCAAACACTAAATTACCTGTAATCACATAGAAACACTAGAAAAATACCAAAAACATATAGATATAGATAGTAATATCATGGTTAAAATCCGTAAAAACCATGATATATCAACTCCCCCAGACTTAGCCTTTGCTTGCCCTCAAGCAAAACAGAAACTAAACCCGTACAAAGAAGTTTGAAAATGCGGAAACTCACCTTTGCTTTAAGTACAATGCCTTGGTCATTTCGAACCAATCCACATGCCTAGAAGAAAAATCTAAAGACGAACCACCATGTATTTCTCCGCTGAAATCACAATGAAACCTAGAAACTCCCAAAACATCTCCACACATTCATCAAGAAAGCCATCATCACCGGGTTTCAATCAATGTAGTCAATGCACCAGAACCTTCTAGACTCATTCACTGTACTCTACCATCAAAACTCAACATATCCAACGCAGAATAACCTTACTCTCCCCTAGACTTATTCTTTTACACACTTGTTCTTTATTCCCTTTTTTTTTTTTTTAGAAACTCCCCTGAAATAATGGGATTATTGATAATAATTTATCTACCCTTCTAACAACCCAATGCGATCATTCCAAGCTTAGAGCATAATAGAGGGATCATCGATTCGCATCTACCCTTCTAACACGCAGGAAATCATCTCCGACTTTAGTGAATTCTGATGGGAAATTGGTTGCATCCGGTTCATCGCTCAATCATTGGATTTTTCATTAGTCGAATTCAGACTTTATCTGCAGCATAAATCAACCAGACAATGGACAAAAGTAAAAGGATCATTGTTTCCAAACAGATTTTGACTCAATAAAACAAAAGAAAAAGACTCAAAGTGTTAGTAAAAATCAAAAATCAAAACCAAAACAAAGAAAAATACGTCAGTATTTTCCTCCCCCAGACTTAAGTAACACTGTCCTCAGTGGTATCAAGCCAAAGGATTGGAAATAAGAAAGAAAAGTGATTGAAAATTATTGAACTTAGGATTTTTAAAACGAAGAACCTGCTTGACGTGGTAGTGTCGATCGATACACCAACAGGTGGTGTCGATCGACACCATAGACGTGGTATACGACTTTTGAGCAGAAGTTTGCAATTGCTGAGTTTTCTTTTGAGTTTTCACACATGATTCCTAAGCTGAGCTGTAGAAAACAATCAAACGCAAAGTAAAAACTGCAAATGCCAATAATAATCCATAAGTTTAAATAGAAATCAACCAAGTTAGACGAAAATAAAATCCTAAAAAGAAAAAGAAAAAATAGATAGAGATAAAGGAATTGGGTTGCCTCCCAATAAGCGCTTCTTTTTAGTCATTAGCTTGACTTTACCCAATTTAATCGGTAGGTGGGTCTGATAGAGGCAAGATACTCGCCTCTGGTAGCTCAGCTTTGGCCCAGTAGTGCTTCACACGTTGACCATTGACCGTGAACTCTTTCCCATCAGGTCCCAACAAAGTGATTGCACCGTAAGGTCTAACCTCCTTGATGATGAAAGGACCTGACCAACGAGAACGCAGTTTACCAGGAAACAAATGTAAACGAGAGTTATACAGGAGTACCTGGTCATTAGGCTCAAAGTGTCTAGAGACAATGTGCTTGTCGTGGTAGGCCTTAGTGCGTTCTTTGTATAGCTTCGAGTTCTCATAGGCGTGGTACCTTATCTCATCGAGCTCATTGAGTTGAACCAACCGCTTCTCCAACGCAGGTTGGATGTCGAAGTTGAGTAACTTGACAACCCATGCTGCCTTGTGCTCGAGTTCAACAGGGAGATGGCAGGCCTTTCCATAGAGTAAATGGAATGGAGTTGTCCCAAGCGGAGACTTGTATGCAGTGCGATAAGCCCATAAGGTGTCATCAAGCTTGGCAGACCAGTCTCTTCTTGTCTTACCGACCGTTTTCTCAAGAATCTCTTTAATCTGCCGGTTAGAGACTTCCACCTGTCCAGAGGAGTGGAGACGCGATGATGAACACCATACTTCTGCAAAAGCCTCTCAAAGATCCTGTTAATGAAGTGCTTGCCACCATCACTAATGACTATGCGAGGTACTCCATATCGAGGGAAAATGATCGTCTTGGACAACTTGACAACCACCGAGGAGTCATTGGTCTTGCTGGCGATTGCTTCAACCCACTTAGATACATAGTCTACAGCGACTAGGATGTATTTGTTACCATATGATGAGGGGAAAGGTCCCATGAAGTCGATGCCCCAGCAGTCAAAAATCTCAATCTCGAGAATGTAAGATTGTGGCATCTCATGTCGCTTGCTGATCTTTCCTTTCCTCTGACAGACATCACAACGCGAAACGAAGTTGTGTGCATCCTAGAACATGGTAGGCCACCAGAAGCCTGCCTGAAGAACCTTGGACACTGTTTTGAAAGTCGCGAAATGTCCAGCATAATTAGACCCATGGCAGTGGAAAAGCACAGCTGGGACTTCAGATTCAGCAATGCAGCGACGATAGAGACCATCAGAGCAATGCTTGTACAAATAGGGTTCATCCAAGTGATAGCGTCGAACCTCGCGCAGGAACCTCTTCTTGGTGTATCCTTTGAAATGTTCCGGCTCCTCATCTGCAGCAAGAAAGTTGCCTATGTCAGCATACCAAGGAGGGCTATTAGATTCCATAATTCCCGAAAATTCAAAAACAATGGAATCTGTGTCTGCGACGGCCTCGTGTCGATCGACACTGACACATGTATCGATCGACACTTCACCATTGTGTAGAGGAGTTGTCTCGTCATTAGCATCGATCGATACCACATAACTAGTATCGATCGACACTTCTTCTGAAGTTAAAACGCTTATAGCATAAACGTTTTCTTCGGGAAGAAAATCAGCAATCGGTATGTCCTCCTTGACCTTGATGCGTGAAAGGTGGTCTGCAACTCCATTGTCGGCACCTTTCCTGTCTTTAACTTCGATGTCAAACTCTTGGAGGAGGAGAATCCATCGTAGTAACCTTGGCTTTGCATCCTTTTTCTGCATCAAAAACTTAAGAGCAGAGTGATCAGTATGGACAATAACCTTAGAGCCGACAAGGTAAGATCGAAACTTCTCAAAAGCAAAAACTACTGCCAACAACTCTTTCTCAGTTGTCGCGTAGTTTCGTTGTGCTTCATCAAGTGTTCTACTTGCATAGTAGATGACATGAAGTTTCTTGTCCTTCCTTTGTCCCAAGACCGCTCCAACTGCAAAATCGCTGGCGTCGCACATCACCTCAAAAGGTAGGCTCCAATCAGGGGGTTGCACAATAGGGGTGCTCACTAGTGCCTGCTTAATCTGTGTAAAGGCTGAAAGACACTCATCAGTAAAATCGAATGGAATATCCTTACAGAGTAGAGCGGTGATTGGTCTAGCGATTTTGCTGAAGTCTTTGATGAACCTTCTGTAAAAACCAGCATGTCCAAGAAAACTCCTAACATCTTTCACACAGGTGGGAGGTTGTAGGGTGGTCATTACTTCAATTTTGGCTCTATCGACCTCAATACCAGCTTCAGAAACGCGATGTCCAAGAACGATGCCATCACGGACCATGAAGTGACACTTCTCCCGATAAAGGACGAGATGCTTCTCTTCACACCTGGCAAGAACCTTGCAAAGGTTATCCAAACACACCTTGAAGTTGGGGCCATAGACTGAGAAGTCATCCATAAACACTTCCATGTAGTCTTCTATCATATCAGTGAAGATGGCCATCATACATCGTTGGAAAGTAGCTGGTGCATTACAGAGACCGAACGGCATTCTTCGATATGCGAATGTGTCGTATGGACATGTGAAGGTGGTCTTTTCTTGATCATCTGGATGAATAGGTATCTGAAAGAAACCAGAATATCCGTCAAGAAAGCAGTAATAAGAGTGGTTAGCTAACCTCTCTAGCATTTGATCAATAAAAGGTAAAGGGAAGTGATCTTTTCTGGTAGCTGCGTTCAGCTTCCTGTAATCAATACACATCCTATGCCATGTTACAGTTCGAGTAGGTATGAGCTCGTTTTTCTCATTTTTGACCACTGTGACACCCCCTTTCTTTGGTACAACATGCACAGGGCTGACCCAATCGTTGTCTGATATGGGATAGATTATCCCAGCTTCTAGGAGCTTCATGATCTCTTTCTTGACAACTTCCTTGAGGTTGGGGTTCAGCCTGCGTTGGTGCTCGATTGATGATTTCGTCTCATCTTCCAGGTTAATCCTATGCATGCATAAATCCGGAGAAATACCTGGAATATCATCAAGAGAATAGCCTTGCGATATTGGCGCAGCTTGCTTAGCAGTAAAGTGAGCTCTGCATTGTTCAATGAAGCATTAACAATGACATGATATGTGGAATTAGGTCCTAGAAAAGCATACCTTAATCCAGCTGGAAGTTGTTTGAGCTCAAGTTTAGGGGCTTTCTCCTCACTCCAATCGCCTACCGGAGTTTCTTTTTGAGAGACTCCTCTCAGATCTTCCTGAATTGCCAGTTGCATTACTTGCTTGTTTGCATCTAACATCTTGACATACCCAGCAGTAATGTCATCGAGATGTCTCGCTTCCTCTAAAGATGTAGTCAAAGCCTTTTCCAATGGATCTGTAAGATGCAAATCAAGAAAAATCTCATTAGCAAGATTAGTAAGGGTGTCAACAAAATATGTCTGCCCCTCAATAGTTGGTCTCCTCATCAGCTTGTCCATGTCGAAATTCATGGTGAGATCGCCAATATTGAGTGCTATTTTGCCCTTCCGGACATCAATGATTGCTCCAGCAGTCGCTAGGAATGGTCTCCCAAGTATAAGAGGATCCTTGGGTTCTTCACCATACTCTAGTACCACAAAATCAGTGGGGACGATGCAATCCCCTATCTTGACTGGTACGTCCTCGAGAACTCTTTCAGGGATTCTACATGAACGATCTGCTAGGATCAGAGAAATCCTCGTTGGCTGGAAGTCAGTCATCCCAAGAGCCTTAGCGACTGAGTATGGCATCAGATTCACACTCGAACCTAAATCATAAAGAGAACGTTTAAATCTGTCAGTAAAGATAGAGCAATCTAAAACAAAACTTCCTGGGTCTGAGAGTTTCTCGGGAATTCTGTTTTGGATCACTGCGCTGACTTGCTCTGAGATAGTCATTACTCCTTGCTCAAGGCTGAGGTTGTTGGTTACCATCTTCTTCACATAACGTCTGATGACTGGTGTGGTTCGGATAGCATCAATCAATGGCATCTCGATAATTAGTTTGTCCATCATTGCCTTGCATCTAGCATCATCTAGCTCCTGTTTGGATTTCCTGGACCTCCTGGGGAAAGGAA
Organism: Erysimum cheiranthoides; assembly: GCA_011420285.2. NCBI lineage: Eukaryota > Viridiplantae > Streptophyta > Magnoliopsida > Brassicales > Brassicaceae > Erysimum > Erysimum cheiranthoides. The sequence goes on from CM022182.2 coordinate 6,051,765, forward strand.
CCTTAGCCTTAGGAGCGTTCCCAAGAATCTGCTCGGACGGAATAGGAGGTACTGGTCCCGTCTGCACTTGGTGTCGATCGATGCCTGCACCAGTGTGTCGATCGACACTTGCATTCTGTGTAGCGTCAACATCTCCGACTCGAGCGGGTGTCGATCGATTCCCATTAGCAGTGTCGATCGACACTTGCTCTACAGGTGGAGAATCATCTTCTTTAACTTCCTCCAGTTCGATAGTTTCATCGGAAGGCAAACCACTTGCAAAAACTGGATTTAGCTGCTTCCCACTCCTAAGTGTTATAGCATTGCAGGAGTGTGGTGTGAATTCCCCTTGGCGATTGATCGAGACAGCAGTTTGATTCACCTGAACATCGAGCTTCTTGACATGAACGTTCAAAGCTTCGATCTTGCCATTCAGATCGGCATACACCGAATCAAGCTTGTGGGTGAAATCAGATGCTAGCTTTTGTTGTCCTTCCAAAATCTGATCGAGCGCAGCTTGTAGACCACTTTCTGAGTTCTGCACAAGAGCTTGGTATGAGGAATTTCCATAGGTTCTGTTATTGCTCTGCTGATTTTGCTTCTGATATTCAGCCTTAGGAACATATCCTGGAGATCCTTGAAAACCACTCCTCTGATTGTAGCCACTCTGATTGTACCCGCTCTGGTTGAAACCTCTGTTACCCTGCTGATTTCCAAACCTCTGACCCTGAAATCCGCCACCGATGTAGTTCACATTCTCTTCATCTTCCTCTTGCTGTCCTTGCTCAGTCGTATCAATGTCCTTCGAGAAGTGGACAGACTTCTTACTTGTAAGAATGTTGTGAACAGTATCTAGTGTGGCTTTCACTTCAGCAATCTGAGCTCCATCAGTACCCTTAGCTTGCTTCTTCTTCTCGAAATCAGCATTCTTTGTACTGGTACTGCTAGCTAGATTCTCAATCAAAACGAGAGCTTCATCTGGGTAATTGGTGTTGAAGTTGCCATTACTTGCAGCATCCATAACAATCTGATATCTCCAATCAACACCTCTGTAGAAAATGCTCAACAGCTGAACATCATTGAACCCATGATGAGGGCAGTCTCGCTGGTAAGACTTGAAGCGCATCCAGGCAGTCTTGAATGCCTCAGTCTTCTCTTGTGTAAAGCTAGAAATCTTGTTTCTCAGCTCCTCTGATCTGGCATCATCGTAGAAATTGTTGAGAAACGCAGTCTTGGTCTCATCCCAAGTAGTGAGAGACCCTGTTGGTAACTGTTTCAGCCAATATGCAGCTTCTCCTGCAAGAGAGTGGGGGAAAAGCTTGCAGAGGAGGTAATCCTTGGGCACTCCATTAGCCTTGATACTAGAAGCTATGTCCTCAAACCTCTCAATATGGTCCATGGGATGCTCACTAGACAGTCCATGGAATGGGCGAGAATTCACAAGCGTGAAGAAAGCAGGCTTCACCTCGAAGTCATTCCTCTGGAAAGCAGGTGGTCTAATGGCGGACCTATTAGCGTAGAACAAGTCTGGGCGGTTGTATTCACCCAATGTTCTACCATTGTTCGGAGCAACTGGCCTCCGACCTTGCTGTAATTGCAGATCACGTTGAACAACAGCTTCTGGATTCTGCTCGATTATTTGGTGTCGCTCGATACCCTCTACGTCGTGTCGCTCGACACCAACGTCTTGACCAGGCAGAACGTTTCCAGTTTCATCAATTCTCTGGCCTTGCTCGTTGCAAACATGACCCTCTTGGTCAGTAAGGACTCCAGCTTCATCACGTGTCAGTATCACTGGATTAACCATGGTGTCTGAAGCTTGTTTGCGTGCTTTTCTTCCTGCTCTTTCAACCTTTGCTAGTTCTTCGTTAGAAAGATTCACTAACTCGATATCCTTGTTGCTCCTGGTTTTGCGACTAAGCATACACCTGAAACACACAAGAAAAAGCAAAAAGAAAAGTGTGAGTAACAAAAATTAAAAATACTTAGACAAAATCCTAATTAAAAACCTAATGGTAGTCAAAAGAGTCCCCGACAACGGCGCCAAAATTTGATGTTGCTTAAATTTACCTTGAGCTGCTCTCTCAAATTAAGAGATCAATTGTAGTACTTAGGGGTCGAACCACAGAGACTCTAGATACACAATAGGTGATTTAAATCGGATTAATACTAAGCAGAAAAGATTAATTATTAAAGAAAACAATGCAGGAAAATAAATCGAAGTTGTGATCAATTAAAGACAAAAGTTAGATCTCAGGTGTTCTCAGGAAAAATCAGGAAAATCAAGTTATCAAACAATCAGGATTCAGATGAAGAACAGTTCTAGAACTCAAAACACAGAAGTATAATTAACCAACTGTCGTTGCGAAAATTATCTAAGTTAAGAAACTAGGAAATCAAGTGTCTTTGCAGATCCTAAGAATCTAACCAGCTTTTAGTTCAAGTTTGATTTGTTCACAAAAGAGTTAAACCAAATTTCTTTGCAGATAAATCTTTTGCTCACCCTAGGTTCTTTCAGGAATTCAATCACACTGTCGTGTCAATAAACAAACCTAAAATCAGAAGTCTAGATGATCAGGCTAGAAATCAGTATGAAGAGCAACCTATGGTGAAGAACATCTAAAGATATAGAATCCTAATCTAGCACAGATAACACAACAATCCATCAAAATCCTTTGTGAGAAACCCTAGATCTAACCAGCAGACTACTCAGACATAATCAAAGAAGAAAACATCATGAATAGATTAGAAAGCATCAAAATATCAAAATACAAAAAGGGGGTTCAAGATTACAACTGAAGCAGAAGGAATCAATCTCCCCAAATCTCTCAAGAAAACCTAAAACTCTCTAACTCTCTGCAAAAAGCGTGATGTCTGTTACAAGACTCTAAAACCCTATGTAAAGACGAGTAAAATCGTGTTGGGCTTCTATTGGAGGCTTCGGGAAAGTTTGAGCTTCGAAAACTCGAGACAGCTTCTGGTCCGTCACAACGTATCGATCGATACACCAAGGTGGGTATCGATCGATACCAAGTCCTGGTGGGCTCAGTTGGGCCTCCGAATCTGTCTTCCCTGGTACTAAGCTCTAATTGCTCCAAAAAGCTCCAATTATTCCACATTTGCTCCTAAGTAGCTCCAAACACTAAATTACCTGTAATCACATAGAAACACTAGAAAAATACCAAAAACATATAGATATAGATAGTAATATCATGGTTAAAATCCGTAAAAACCATGATATATCACTCATGCAACTCTTTAATGAATGTAGAGGGTTGACTAACGTGAATTCGGAGTTTTTGCAGGATTGGAACCAAAGGACCAGAGTTGAGAAAGTCATGTGTCTAATAGTGAGATTGTTCTAACGCGATTTCTTGTTTAATGTGGTCTGCAAATAGCAATTCTAAGCACAGTCTCTGATGTTAAAAGAGTTCCCGTGATTTTCAAACCTCTTTTCCATGACTTGACTTTGTCGTTTGCTTGAGGACAAACAAAGCTTAAGTCTGGGGAGTTGATAACATGGGATTTTCGCCCATTTTAACTATGTTTTTAAATGGTTTTTAATAAGGTTTTAATGCATTTCTAATGCATATAAGTCAATAACTGAGTTTTAGCAAGAAAAAAAGAGTTTTTACAGGTTTTAGGGAAAAACGACCAAAAAGGGGAGAAAAGGACCCGCAGGATAGTTTCAGACCGTCATAAGTTTGGCATCCAAAGGCAACCTTCCCTTGCACCAAATTTGGAGATCTTGGTGTCATTGGAAAGGTTGAAGAGTCAAGATTCACCTCGAAGAGGAATAAACCCATTTGGAGCTGTCAATCAGAAGTTATCACCATTTGAAGACCGAACTGTCCAGGCACACGGCCAAGTCGTGACCATGCGGCCAAGCACACCATGAGCGTACCAAGGGAGCCCGGTCATGCGGCCAGGATATGTTTTTGGCCGACTTAAAAGCCTCGAGAATGCAACATTAAAAGCCCAAGTCGTTTGGCCCAAGACTAAACTCGAAGAGGAGGAAACCCTAACCCTAATTCCAGCATCGAAACCTATAAATAAAAGCCTCCACCTTAAGGTTTCGACATGCTTTGTTGGTGACACCTCCATCATCACGTCGCAGCCCTAGAGAAAGCTTGAAGACTTTGAGAGCCTCCTTGGACGTCTCTCTCAGCACCTGCAAGTGTATCTCTTGGTTATTTCGTTTCTGTTCTTTGCTTTACTTAGTTTCTTTAGGAAGAAGTAGTTTCTCTCTACTTGTTAAGGAGAATGGAGTTCGAACCCTTGTTGTTTTGAATCCTTTATCTATTCATTCTTTTATGGTCTTGATTTTCATCTTAACTGATTTGATGATTGACTTTAATATGTGTGAGTAGTTTTTTAGTTGGGTTTAAGGGATATTCAAGGGGGATTTCATGTTAGGCTAATTTGAGGGGGCGATTTTAGGTTAGTATCTTTTGCTCCTGGTCTTCTTCTGATCGTGAGTCTAATGCATGTGTGACAGAGTAATTAACCTTAACCTGATAATAGATTAGTGGATCTTTTGACCATTGCTAAACTTGTCTGAACTAGATCTAGAAGAGCTCTAACTGATCACGACACATATACTGTATGGGGTTGTGTGACTGAGTTAACTTATCAATCTTGAACTTAATCCATGCTTTCTATGGAGTGTCCCCTACGTCTCGCACCCGGATTACCGAGTAGGAAGTTATTAGCAACGAACCTTACAGGTCAGGGGTTTGATGGTATTTAGTGATTGTAGTTTGTGAAGAGGCTTTAAATCGATACTCATCTAAAACCCTCAAGTGAAACCTAGCAATGAATCCCCTGCGAATCCCTGAATGCCCAGCGTTTTTAATCTTATTGCTTTAAACCCTAAATTGCTTTCGTTTACTTTGCTTTCTTTCGTTTCGTCTTACTTATTTACTTTATTTTGCTTTGCTTTAGTTTTTATTCACTTTCTTTTGCTTACTTTCAGTGACAAAAACAACAAATCTCTCTCTTTCGTTCTAGCCCTATTCTAGCTCGACGTGATTCGCTTGCTACACTCTCCTCTGGTGGATTGATACCTAAAATACTACAAACGATTTGTTGTGCACTTGCAGCATACGAGTCGTGTGTTTGGGTGAAACTTATACACGCATCAATAGAATAGCGGATCTCGCTGATAAGCTCATGCGAATTAGTGGTTTTATCGGGGTTATGCCCACAGATTGGCAGATCGGTGCACGAACCATAAATATTTATTAAAAATAATAATATATATAAAATAAATATTTTGACATAAAAAAAATATTGTATGTGATCATTTAACATAAATATCAACAAAAAAAAGTTAAATTATAAATAACTAAAAGAAAAAGAAAACTCGACCTAAAGGGTTGATATATTAATTTGACCAAGCAGTTAAAAAAAGAGAGTAGAGGAGTGAAAAATCAGAGAATCTTAAAAAAAGAAAACAAATTGAGAAAAAATAAAATAAAAGAAAGAAAACCCCAAAAAAAAAAAAAAGATATTGAGTAAAGCGATGAGAAACGTGTGTTCACAGATATTTTGATAAAGGAGTAAATCCATCTCTGGCCGTAATTGGCTGTGGCAGCCACACCCTCCTTATCCAAAATCTCCTCCTTCCTTAAAAACAAGCTTCCCTTCTTTTGCTTCTCCTTTCTTGAGTCGCTCCACTTCTCTTGCATCCTTCAAACTCATCCACAGGTATCAATAATCTCTCTTCCGATCAAACCCATTTCTTGAATCTGCTAATTCACTGAATCTTATTTTTTTTTTTCCAGCAAGGAATGGCGACAGCAGCAGCACCTGCAGTGATCTCATGGACAAGATCAGGCATTGTGTCCAAATCCGGACAAACCCAGAAGAAAGCTGAGATGAAAGTTTCTTACATAACTGGACTTAATTCATATGGTGGTCTTAAGGCACAGAACAACAAGGTTGTCTCAATGGGATCACCACTTTGCACAGAACAGTGTTTTGCCAATGTTGTGATGTCTCTCAAAGGAAGAAGAGGACGTGGAGGAGCCTTATCCACCACTTGTAACGCTGTCGGAGAGATTTTCAAGATTGCAGCAATCATGAATGCTCTTACTCTTGTTGGTGTTGCAGTTGGATTCGTTCTTCTTCGAATCGAGACTTCTGTTGAAGAAGCTGAAGCCGAGTAAATAGAGTAAAAATTGCTGTTCTTATAATTATATATTTTTTGTTATTGTTGTTGTCAAGCTTCGGTAAAACTTGATGGATACAATTTACATTTGTTTATGAAGCTCTTTTCTTGGTAGATGATATTGGGAAACCTTACTAATCAATAACTCTGCATCTACTGTTTTATCCAATGTTCAAAAAATCGTTCCGTAGAGGCTGACGCCTTAGATAGATTAATCTTTTATCTGCGACCTCTATTGCTTCATATATCTCTTTCATATAATTTTTTTGTCCAAATTTTTTTAATATTGTGAAAACATACGAAATTACTTCATAGAATCTATTGCTTTTGTTTTGGACATATAAAGTGTTGTTTACATGATTTGATTAAGTAGGAGAGAATAATCTTGCTTTGTGAGGTAGCCATTTCGGCACTTAGGAGTTTAAATGAGAGAATAAGAAAAGAATATGTCGAGCTTCTTGCGAAATGTCCGGGGCTTAAACAAATAAACAAAACATTCCGTAATAAAGAAGTGGGTGGAGGAAGGAAAATTTCAGTTTGGATGTTTGAAAGAGACAAGAGTAAAAGAGGGGAAGGTTCAAGGTGTTTCAAGATTGGTCGGTTTTAGCAAACTACGAACATAACCGACTTGCCTGTATTTGGTTGGTTTGGGGGAGGAATACAAGACTTACTCCTTTCTATAAGAGCGGTCAGTTAATAACATGTTCTATAAAATTGGTGGATCATCAGTTCTTTTGCTCCTTCGTATTTGCGTCGAATTTCGTAGAGGAACGTAAGGAATTATGGAGTGATTTGAGAGATCATTGTGACTCTACTATCATTCATGCATAATAAACCTTGGATGGTTAGTGGAGATTTTAATGAGAGTGTGGAAATAGAAGAACATTCACAAGCAAGGATAAACACATACACAGGGAATGAGAGATTTCTAGGAATTGGTGAACTACTACTCTTTTTCGGACATGGCCTACCAAGGACCGCTTTTATACTTGGTGTAATAAAAGGAAAAATGATCTGATCATAAAGAAGCTAGAAAGAGTCTTAATCAATGAGAGATGGAGTCTGACTTTTTCGCATTCTTATAATGTAAGTGAAGCTAATGGTTGTTCAAATCAATTACGATGTGAAATTCAGGTTAAAGAGTAGGTGGAAACAGGGCATATCAGGAAATCTTTCAAATTCGTCAATGCGGTTGCCGAAATGGTGGAGTTCAAACCGAGGATAAAAAGTTACTGGAAAGCATCACATCCTACCTTCTTATCCATGTCATCTTTATTTTAGTTTTCAAAAAACTAAAAGCTTTAAAGCTAATGATTCGAAATCTTGCTACAGCACGAATGGAAAATCCGGTTACGAAAAAACGAGAGGCTTATGAAGATCTATGTACGAAACAAGAGCTAAATCTAAACAACCCATTTTCCCGATTGTGGATCCTGGATGCAACACTCAAATATTATCAAATAAAAGTGTAAAGAAATTAGTTGAAAATAAGAATAAATTCGTAGAAAAAAAAGTATTGTATTGATGTCGTAACTATAGATTTTATCCCAAAAATATTGGAATAAATTATGAATAAAAATACATAGATTGAAGAAATAATATTTAGTAACTATTGGAAATAACATTGTGTATATAGAAATTTGTATTGTAAAATATAGAACATTTGTGTGTGTAAAATGTAGAAGATTGGAAGTCCCTTTTCTTGTAGTATTCACCTCTCTTTTATAGTCTTTTTCCTCCTCCCAAGGTGTCATTATTGGGCCATTAATTATGGAATTAACTCACACAATTAATCATGCTAATAAATTCGTAAACTTGAATGACAAGTTTATTCCTTTGACTATATCAATTAATTTATGAATTAAATCACACATTAATGTCAATATTTGACCACCTCCTTTGTGAAATCTTGACCTTGTTGGACTTCGTAAATCGATGGGCCTCCGGTACACTAAAAATGATCCGAGGTACGGATCCGGTATCAACATAAGCCCCCCAGTTCTTCGAGTAGTTTTCGAGTAAGTTAACTTGCTCGGAGAACGAATACTATATCAACGTTGGAGATGACTTCGGACTAAGTAGCTGCGAGGTGATTCTGGAGAATAAGTCGTGAACATATCTTCGCTTTCGTGACTGCGAAGTGAATTATGCTGATGTATGGTGAGTTGTCGATAGAGAACTCTAATGATGCTTCTTCCAAATTTGAGTTCGCGGACTTCTCGTAAATGCTTGTTGATGTGAGCTAAACTCGGGTTGAGTGACTTACGAGGCTGAGCGATCGATTTAAGAATTGTAAATGCGAGGTCGAGCTCGACTTTATAATAATATATGCGAGGCTGAGCTCGGCTTAGGAATTGCAGATGTGAGGCTATGCTCAAATTTGGAGTAATAGTTACGAGGCTGAGCTCGGCTTTTGATTTTGTTGAAGGTGTTATTTATGAAAATTGATTTTAGACATATCAAGTGCAGGACGTCTCCCGACTTACCTTTGATAGTCATATTCATTTAGACATATCAAGTGCAGGACGTCTCCCGGCTTACCTTTAATAGTCATATTCAAAAAGCATTTTTTGTTTAAGAATATGTGAGGCGGACTCATCATATCATATATTTATGAGGCTGAGCTCAATTTAAGAATTAAAGATACGAGACTAAGCTCGTCCTTTCGGATATTAACGAGGTGAGCTCAGATATGTCGTGAGCTTTAGATAACACTATATGCGTTACTTTTGAGTTTGACTCCTACTCTTGAGAGTTTTTTTTTTTTTTTTTAGGTAATGGCTATTGTTCGAGAGAAATTTTTGAGCCTTAGGTGGTTTGATGCCACTGTCTTATGAGTTTTTCGTACGATACATAGAGTATGTTACGAGTTTTGTTTTTTGTATTGTGAGGATGAGACCTCTATATGGATATGTCCCACATGTTTATGGGACTTCTAAAAATTGGATTTGCAAAGTCCAGTTTTTTCGAGATTTGGCCTAGAGGCAAGAGAAATAGGTTGATCAGACCTCCCATTTTTAAAGGAAAAACTTTTCACAGTTTGACCTCGGTTTCTCTAATGCGAGGATAGGGCTCGGCTTAAGATGTTTGAATTTTTTGCATGATTGCGAGATAGTCAACTCAGACCATTCGCATCGAAACATATCTTTGTCCAGGAGGACTAATTGCATGTATTTTGACATGAACTCGTCAGTTCGGTCATGGAGTTTTGATGTGAATTTCGTCCAAGAGAAACTAATGCGAGGTCAGAGCTCAGCTTAGAAATTTTGAAACTTTAATTATCTTCATTCTGTAGATGTCATGAATCGTATCCGAAGTGGGTTGAGTTTACTTTTGACGTGAGATGAAAACCTTGGTTTTGGGCGTGAAATAAGATCTTGATCGGCACCAGATGATCCGAGCAGGTTCGTCGGGGTTGTTTTTCTCTTTGAAAATTGTTTCTCGATTTAAGATGATGTAGTGTAGATAGCGTGTTGTGAGATCGACTTCAACTTAAGCGATCCGAGATGAATACTGAATTTTCCAGCAACTAAATTATTTTGCCGTGAAAGCGAAGTAAACTCCGGTTCGGCGAGCTTGTTTCTATCGGACTGAAATATTATACTTTAAGAGATGATAGTTGTAAATTTCTCTGCGAGATGAAATATTACTTGGCGGAGAGCGAACTTGAGATCTTGATTCCATCAGTCTTTGCATCTAGATAAATAGTAAACTTTAACAATAAAGTGGTAGTCCATCGAAGTTATTTACTCAATCTTGGCCCGCAATCCATAAGCAATTATGAATTTGTGTCAATCACATGTTCTCATAAATTGTGACGGTAGTCCTTGTCTTTACGTCAATCTCGAAAGTGTTGCATCCGTTTTTGTTTACACTAGAAGCTATCCTCGCTTGATTCGAAAGTGTCATCCCAATGACTATCAATTTAGTGTGAAAACACTTTGTGACGCTATATCTAATTTTCTCGAAGAAACTCCAGAAGTACATTTGGCGAGAGTTAATTTCACACTCGTTTAGAAACTTGAAACATTGCTCTGAATGTCCGATATAATCGCATTCTTTTAGTGATGATCATCGTATTCCGAGAATACATTCATGAAGGCTAACAGCTCGTGACCTCGCGAATTTAGCCAATGCTGAGAAGTTTGTCGATTTTGTTATGCCCGTTCTGTGCTAATTTTTCTCCTTACGATATTGTTAGAGGAAGTCTTTAATGATAAAACTTGTCAGATCTCACAAGTTGCAGAAGTTGAAGTTCTCTGTATCCCTTCCAGAAAAATGGTTTGTTAAACTTGTTGTTGTGCGGGTTTAATTCTGAAGTACTTTTAACCTTTGCTGTCTTTTGAACCAGACTTCTGGTTCTGAGTAGGAGCGTTCGACAAATTAGCTGTCAACGAAATGATCATAATTGAATGGTGTTCGCCTGGTTTCTTTGACAACATGTTCAATTTCAGAAGCCGAACTGAACATGCGGTGGAATTAGTCCACCTCTCTTTTAGTTCGTGTTGGAACTCTTGATAATTTTCATTGACTTCTTGATTGATGCCCGCGTTTGCGAAGTTGCGTGGATTACTCCCCACAACATTGTCCTATCCGAAGTTTTCAAAGTTGTCCGGATTGAGCTGATTATTAGCAGTATTAGTATTATCTTTTGTGTAAGATTCATTTCGAAAGCTCGGAATCATTTCCCGCATGAATGTTGATTAACTGACGATTAACGCTAGTTGTTCTCTGAAAAGTTGTCATTCCTAGCGTGTTCTCAAGTTGGAGACATTCTCTTCTATGCTCTGAAATCTTTGATCAATGTGTTCGTCGTCTTTGTCAAAACCTTGATTGTTTCCAAAATGGCATTTTAACCGATTACGTCAACGTTATCCTAGACGAAGTCTAAACTAGCTGGTGAAGTCTTAGTGTCCTCATAAGGTCAGCACGATGATTACAAAACATCAAGGTGGAGAGGCTATAGGCATATAGCATATCTTTTTTTTTTTTTTTTTTTTTTTTTTTTTTTTTTGCGGGGAGTGATTCGTAGGGGTGCTTGGGCTGGACGAGGTTGTAGTCGGTACCAAGAATGTTCTGAAGGTTGCACAGGTAGTAGTGCCTGGAACCGGCGAGGGTAGGCTCAGGGTAGTCACCAGACTTATAAGGAGTGTAAGTGTATGGGGACTACAGCAAGAGGTTTTCTTGTTGCATCGCAGGGATAGAGTCGAGGGCTTCATTATTATTAGCACCATAGACGGTACGAAAATTGAGGAAGGATTGAGTGTACCTAAGTACATGAACGGGTGAGATAGCTGTAAAACCGGGCAAGACCAGTCAGACACCTTGTTCATGAATTTCGAAGTTCACGTGAGGGAGGATCACGCGAGTACGATCATGAAGGAGCGAAGAGACGGGAAGGCAAGGGGTGGAATTAGCAGGGACTCGATTGAAAGGATGAAGGATTGGATCCTTGCTCCTAGGGTGGTAGTAGGAACCAGGACAAACATACTTATGCGGAATTGCAGAATCAGAAAACCTGCAGAATCAGAAAACCTGCAGTTTTGCATGCCGGAAGACTTGGAAACGTTAGGCATTTCGATTGTCGAGCCATTGGGTTCGAAAGATTCAATGATGTTTCCAGCAACAAGAGGAAGGTGAGCTGAGATGGTCAGGTCACCCTTGGTATCGAGAACGAGGACGCTTGGAACAGTATCAATCTCATCGGAAAGCTGAACGAGATCATTATTGTCGTGACGAGGAAAACCATTGGGCATTTGAGGATAATGACAAAGACAGAGAGGTAAGTACCTTACAAGAGCACGAATAACGAGCAAATTGAGAGAAGCATCTGATGCTTCGGGATTGACATAGGTCACGTCACGGGCGCGATGAGTGGCAGGAATGGCTTCCAGCGGTCATTGAAGGAAAGAAATGTCTTGAGTACGAGTTTCTCCAGTGACGAGGGTGTGATTGATGACAATACTAAAGTAGAGAGACCTCGTTTTGCTTTTAATTCCCGAAGATTCGCGAGAGAAGCAGCAAACAAGAGATTGTATGCATTAACGTGAGAGTAGGGAAAACATGTCCTTAAGGCAGAGAGCAGCGACGTTGAGACTCACGAAAGAGAACAGGGTTAACCACAGCACTGAAGACTTGATAGAGTTTCGAGTTTATTTAGTTAGCAGTAGTTGGTTGATTCAGAGAGGTAGCAACACCAATGAAATCAGGAATTGTACACACAAAATGAAGAGCGGTGATCGTGTAGAGAATACGAGAGTAGAGACCCTTGAGAGCATCAATCTTGGAAGAATTTCCAGGAAGAGTAGCGGTACAGTCATGAATAGCAGTAAACATGTTAAGGGGGTAGACACGGCCAAAGAATTTGTCATGATCGAAGCCAGCAATAGACGAAAAAAGAGACGTTCCTAGAACGGTCGGTTTCAAAGGCATGGAATTACGAGAGGATGGGAACCAGGAATTCTCGCATCAGAAGAGACATCAAATCAATGCTATAAGAGGATTCAGCCCAGAGGCGGGCGTGAGCAGACAGAGCAGAGCGAATATGAAGATCGTTCAAGAGAAAGATACTGTAAACAAAGGACATATGCTAGCGACATAGCATTTTGAAGTTTTACGATGATCAGTGGTGTTCGCGTGATGGATAGACATCAACATCGAGTACATTGCGATTGGAGTCATGTTTGGGAAAACATCGATTGTTTATACATTTTGATCACGATTGACCAAATGGTGGAAGTAACGAGCTTATTGCAGGCTTTTCATTCCACATGTCTGTAAGTCATGAAATCTTTCGAATTAATTCATCTTGTTGATGAATCAAAACTTCAAGTGTGAAGCATTTCCGTTTCGATTAGGAGCGTATTCTCTCTTTTAATGTAACTCAATTGATGAACGTATATATTTATCTATATTTTAGCGTGGCAAGTTGGCGTGCTGACGAGCTGCAAGCTCGATCTGTAAGCTCAGATAGGTTGACAAGTTACGAAGGAAGCTATCGAGCTGTGAGCTCGGATAAGATGACGAGCTGGAAGCTCGGATGAGACGACGAGCTGAGAGCTCGACTAGGACGACGAGCTGAGAGCTCGGATAAGACGACGAGCTGCGAGCTCGGATGAGACGACGAGCTGCGAGCTCGGATGAGACGACGAGCTGCGAGCTCGGATGAGACGACGAGCTGAGAGCTCGGATAAGACGACGAGCTGAGAGCTCGGATAAGACGACGAGCTGCGAGCTCGGATAAGACGACGAGCTGCGAGCTCGGATAAGACGACGAGCTGCGAGCTCGGATGAGACGACGAGCTGAGAGCTCGAATAGGACGACGAGCTGAGAGCTCGGATAAGACGACGAGCTGCGAGCTCGGATAAGACGACGAGCTGCGAGCTCGGATGAGACGACGAGCGGCGAGCTCGGATAAAACAATATGAGCGAAATCGAGACTTGAATTAAAAACTCATTCTTCCAAGAGTTAGAACTTGGAAAAAACTCCGTGAGATGGAATCATGTGAGCGAAATCATAATTTAAATTCCATTGAAGTAAATTTATTTTTCGGAGAGTTTGAACTCCAAAATATCTCCAAGTGATGGAATCTAACTCTTTGAAGCATTGTAGTAATATAGTTCGGACGAACTTGGCGATAGGGACGAGGTTGGTCCTTACAGAAAGATAAGTCTCGGGGCTTTCCGTTGATGTGTTGTGCATCGCGTGATTCCTTGCGGTTAGTCGGGAAACTAGTCCCAAATTTGCCTAGGCGTACAATGATGGATCTAGGTTCGTGCAGACTGCACCTATTGCAGAAAAACGGTGAGAACTTTCTACACACAACTCGGATTAAGGCGAGGTCAAGCTTTCTGGAAAGCTGACATCCGGGGAGATCCGTGAGTAGTTGTTTCGTGAACTGGTTCATTGTAATTCGCTGGAAAATTGCCTCGCAAGTAGACTGACTTTTAATGACGAACTCGAGTTCGCGCAGACTGCATATGCTGAAGAGAAACGACGATAACTCTCTGTAGAGAGATCGGATTGAAGCGAGGTCAAGCTTTTTGAAAAGCTGACATCCGGGGCGATCCGTGGGTGGTAGTTTCGTCAACTGGTTCGGCGTATTTCGCCTGGAAATTGCCCCGCAATTTGGCTAGTTTTACGATGACGAATCTGATTCGCGCAGATTGAATATGCTGTAAAGAAAATAGCGATAACTTATAGTAGACGGCTCCGATCGAAGCGAGGTCAGGCTCTCTGGAAAGCTGACATCCGGGGCAATCCATGGGTGTTTGTTTCATCAACTGGTTCGTTGTAACCCGCCGGAAAATTGCCTCGCAAGTACCAAGTTCGGATATGCCTTCGAATCTTCTGGTGTTTTTTTTTTTTTTTAAAAAGACTTTTTGTTCCTCGCACTGGTATCGTGAGTAAACATGATGATTCGCTGTTGTGGATGAACAAGGATATCACAAAGATAGGAAGTTCTTGAGTGAAGACTATGTCCCCCCTCCTTCTAGCGTCAAAATGTGGATCCTGGATCCAACACTCAAATATTATCAAATAAAAGTGTAAAGAAATTAGTTGAAAATAAGAATAAATTTGTAGAAAAAAAAGTATTGTATTGATGTCGTAACTATAGATTTTATCCCTAAAATATTGGAATAAATTATGAATAAAAATACATAGATTGAAGAAATAATATTTAGTAACTATTGGAAATAACATTGTGTATATAGAAATTTGTATTGTAAAATATAGAATATTTGTGTGTGTAAAATGTAGAAGATTGGAAGTCCCTTTTCTTGTAGTCTTCACCTCTCTTTTATAGTCTTTTTCCTCCTCCTAAGGTGTCATTATTGGGCCATTAATTATGGAATTAACTCACACAATTAATCATGGTAATAAATTCGTAAACTTGAATGACAAGTTTATTCCTTTGACCATATCAATTAATTTATGAATTAAATCACACATTAATGTCAATATTTGACCACCTCCTTTGTGAAATCTTGACCTTGTTGGACTTCGTAAATCGATGGGCCTCCTGTACACTAAAAATGATCCGAGGTACGGATCCGGTATCAACACCGATCTATGGAAAAAAGAAATAGATGGGATCCGGTGGCGGGTCTAGAGGAGAAGTATTTTTAAAGAAATGTCAAAGTTGCATTGAACAGAGTTGTTCTTGCGAGAGAAGCGCGAAACTCGATTAGGGGAATTGATTGCCAAGATGTTAGGGTGGTGTCGCAAAGAGAGGAGATAAAAACAGAGGCTAAAAATTTTGTTAGAGAGTTTTTGCAGCTCAAACCAGAGGGGTATGAGGACATGTCCGTGGAAGATCTTCAAGGTATTATGCCGTTTAGATGCTCATTGGAGGACATGACAATGCTCACAAAGACTCTTTTGGCAGAGGAAATTCATATCACAAGGTATTATTTTCGGTGCTGAATGATAAATCCTCAGGCCTGGATGGGGACACATAA
Organism: Erysimum cheiranthoides; assembly: GCA_011420285.2. Taxonomy (NCBI): domain Eukaryota; kingdom Viridiplantae; phylum Streptophyta; class Magnoliopsida; order Brassicales; family Brassicaceae; genus Erysimum; species Erysimum cheiranthoides. The sequence goes on from CM022182.2 coordinate 6,067,379, forward strand.
GAGTTCTACAAGGTCACTTGGGATATTATTATAGATGACTTTGCCAAAAGTTTCCTACTAAAAGATATTAATTCTACTATCTTAGCTCTCATTCCCAAAAAAAAAGATGAGGTGAAGGAGATGACTATAGGCCCATTTTATGTTGCAATGTGCTCTACAAAGTGATATCAAAAAGTCATTGCCAATAGGCTGAAAATGGTTCTACCCAAGTTCATCGCTGGAAATCAGTCGGCTTTTTGTGAAAGATAGGTTTTGACTTTGTTCAATGGTATTTTCTTCTCAATGTATTCACATATTCCATGAATTTCCCGATGGAGTTTATACATTGGATCTCTCTTTGTGTTATTAAGGATTCTTTGTCTGTTCAGGTGAACATGTGTTTTTAGAAGCGAAAGAAGTCTCAGACAGGATTGCTCTCTCTCACCATACTTATTTGTCATTAGCATGGATGTTCTCTCAAAAATGCTAGCCAAAGCGGCAGACGCAAGACAATTCAGATATCACCCAAGATGCAAAAACATTGGTCAAACTCACCTGAGTTTTGCATATGATCTTATGATCCTCACGAAAATAGTAAGGAAAAGAGGTCTTGGGTGAAGATTACTAAGGAAAAATCCACAATGTATTTGGCAGGAATCTCATATATAGAATTTATCACGAAATAGATTACACTCACAAAGCACATTTTCAACATTCGACCTACAAGTTATTGGCAAGAAATCATCTCTTATATCTCGGGTAACAATATAAATTCTCTACAGAGCTTCCTAGCTCGCTATGTTTTCCAAGTTTCGATACAATGCTTATGGAGAGAACAAAACGCGAGACGGCACAGTGAGGCTCTGAATCTAGCAAACCGCCTCATCAGATGGATTGACAAACATGTCTGTAATCAACTCTCATATATTCAAGAAATTGTGAACAAATGATACGAGAAGAGCCTGCAACTATGGTTTCACTCAAGAAGATAAAACTTTTGAAGTTCTTTGAATTTAATTTAACGAGAATAAGAAAAACATTGCTTTTCTTGCATTTATAATGAAATACTTAGCACAAACATTATTACAGTTAGGATATAAATCCTAAGCTTGTCAAATCATCTTAACTCAATAAATAAACTTGAACAATATGAGGGAGTATCGAGCACCGAACATCTTGATTAGTTCCAAACAATTTGTCTTGAAAGAAACCCAAACGGGATGGTGCTAGTATCGAATTTACGCCTAGCACCATTGCACAGTAGAATAAAGTTTCACCCGCACTTATGTGAGTCTGGGAGAAAAATATAAAAAATTGGCATCAAAATAATTTAAAACATTGGGATCATAGTGCACTCAAATATCCACTATCACCAATGTATTTGAGTTACAAATATGTCTTAGCTGTTCCCACATAACATATTCGGAGATTCAAACTCCAAGAAACAATCTGTAACAATAGAAAAAAAAAAAAAAAAACAATGCGATAGCCTAGAAATATGCAGTCTCAAACAACCTCAAATTCACTAAGATTATAAACACCAAATCAGATCTACACTGTACAAATCATATGTAGACAAGTCAAGAACACTTCTGCGAAATTTCAGCTCAAACCGAGAAGAAGTCACCGTTATCAAAATAGTTGTTGTAGGAAATATAAAAACTCTAGACACGACTAGTCACGCTAAAACTCAGATTTTTCTGAAACCAGCGACTGAAACACAATGCACTACTGAATCTCAAGCTTACTTAGTCACAAAGTTACCCTCTTAAATTTAATCTGATCAAAGTTTGTTTGAGTGTCAAAAACGTTAAAAAAAAAATTAAAACCTGACAAATATGTTTTTCTCTTCTTTTGCCTTTGAAAATTGTCTCCCTTTTTCTTGTTTTTCTTACACCAAAAATTAGGTTAAGAGTTCTTATATAGTCCCTCATAACCTTAAATCCATTATCAACCTCGTAAATTAATATAAATGACCTAAACCCAAGTTTGGTTATTTTAACCAAACACAATTGGTTTCCCCACTAGAAGGAAAACAACAAACTCACCCTCCTACTCGATCGAGGAAACAACCATCCCGGCTATTACTTGGCAAGATTCAAATTTTGCCCTTGGCAATGACTTTTCATCATACCAGATCTATTATCATCAGTATGAATTTTGCAAAGTCCACTTCCTTAGAAACCACCACATAACGTATCCAATCATATGTCCTATTAATGTGTTTCGAGTGCAAATGAAATATAAAGTTCTTCCGAGTTAAATTGAGATTTGATTATCACAAAACAATACATACTTATCTTGCTTGAAACCGAGCTCTTTAAGATTACTCTTCATCCACAACAATTCCTTACAAACTTCTGCTATGACTATAAACCCATGTTTAGTGGTAAAAAGTACAACACACTTCTATAACCTTGACTGCCATGCCACATCTCCCATGCAAATGTTACCAACTAACCTGAAATAGACTTCATGGAATCAACATCCCCAGCTAAATCATAATCAATATAATTGACAATTGACAAGCAATAGTTTATCACCTATAAAAGTAAGATTCAAATTAGAAGTCCCTTGAAGCTATCTCAAAATCCAGTTCACAGCATTTCAATGTTATCTTCCAATATTGGAAAGAAAATGACTAATTGTACCAACATCATGAGCTATATCTGGTATTGTACAAACTATATCATTCATCGAAGATACCAACTTCAGAAGCATACAGAACATGTGTCATATCTTCTTTCTCCAACTTTGTAGGGGAACTCTGTTGACTACTTAATCTAAAGTGTGTCAAGAGAAGTGCTAACAACTTTAGATTTGTCCATGTAAAACTTCAAAGTTAATCAACTTCTCACATTTATCTCGAAGAATTCTCATACCTAGAATTTGCTTTGCTATATCCAAATCTTTCATAGCAAAGGACTTTCTAAGCTGGTTGTTAATTCTTGAATTCTGCTTAAATTTTTGCTTATATATATCTCATCAACTTACGACAAGAAGACTATAAAGTCATCTTCACCCAACATATACGTACACAAAACACCCAATGATAAGAAGTAGTCATCTTATAACCATTACTAACTCAAACTTCTTATACCACTGCCTTGGTGCTTGTTTCAAACAACAAAAACTTTTCTTCAAGCGACAAACTAAATTCTCTTTACCCTGTTTAGCAGTCTTTACATTCATTTTCTCAATCTTTAGATTAAGACTCACTACAAGAAAACCTATGTCCTGGGACCACTATTTGTGATCACCAAAGTGGTTGCAAATATTAGTGACTAATGTATAACTACTTTACGACAAATTTATGACCGTACTGAAAACAGAGGTAAAACTGTCACTAAAATACGACCAAGAAAAACAGTTGGAAAGTAGTCTCAAATGCATAATAGTTCTGCTACTCATTTACGACTACACGAGTGTGGTCGCAAAACAGTTATATAGTCGCAATATTTACTCGCAAAAATAGTCACAAATTAGTGATAAAATGTGACTAATGTGTGATCTCTTCTTTCGTTTTATAGAGTTACAAACTAGTCTCAAATTACCCATGTATACGCGATAAATTTACAACTAACACATGAAGTTTGGACTCATTTGTTACCCCTTTGTGACTCGTATTTTATTTTCAGATCTACCAATAGAGATCTCTCAAGTTAATATTGGATATAACTACTTTGATTTCAAGTATAAGATAATGAATCCATGTTATACCAAACTTATTTTTAATGTTTAAATTAAATTTCTAAAACCTTACATTTAATATTATGTTAAGTTTACTAATCCTTTATAAATTTCTAAAAATTGATTTTATATCATGTTTTTAGTTATTTAACTGGTTGATATTGTTATGTATTGTTTTTTCATTGATTCTAACACTATATTAATTGATATTGTATTGCTCTAAAGCTTCATATTCATAAGAATAGGTTTGTGACTCTTAAACAAAGTCACAAGCGACGGAAACTTGTAAAAGTTACAAGTAAGTCTCAAATAATTACCAACATATATGCAACTTATTTGCGACTAACACCTGAATTTGTGATGATTGTGTTATCGTTTAGCGACCTTCGTGATCTTGTTTTGAGAATTACCAATAAAGATTTCTCAATATATTAAGTTTCAATGTTTCAACGTTGATTTGAACTACTATATATAATGAATAATTTTAATACCTTATCTTTTCTATGATTTATGCAAATTTTCAAGAAATTACATAACGATATATGTAATGTTGATCTAATACTTTTGAAATATCATAAATTCATTGCATTTCATGTTTTAACTAATTTAAATGATTGATCTTGTTATGTATTGTAATATTATTGGTTCTAACACTATATGTTGAATTTAGTTGGTTCCAAAGTTTCTACATTAATTTGAACTACTATAGGTATTGAATCATTTTAATAACTTAAGTTTTATATGATTTACAAAAAAATTCCAAAACATTACATAATGTTATATCTAATGTTAACTAATACTTTTCAAATGTCTGAAATTCATTGCATTTCATGTTTTCTCTAATTTACATGATGGATCTTGTCGTGTATTGTAATATCATTGGTTCTAACATTATAGATTGATTTTGTTTGGTTCTAAAACTTTAAAATACATAAGAACATCTTTGTGACTTTTAAAAAAATCGTCACAAAACAGTAGCTAGAACCATGGACGTCAGTGGAAATGGACAGAAAAAGAAAAAGTATGGTTATGGGAATCAACATAACTGGCACAAATAAACCATATTATGGGAACTGCCATATTGGAGAAATCTCAATCTCCGACATAATCATGATGTGATGCATATCAAGAAGAATATTTTGGACAACATCATGTAAATTCTTATGAGTGTGAAGGATAAATCAAAACGCAACATCATGTGAAGATTGGATATAACAATTTTGTTCTCGGCCATACTTACATATCGATAGTGAAGGTAGAGCTCATTTTCCATCATTCACATTGACAGAAGAATCCATAACAAGTTTGCTAGTGAAACATGCGGTTAAATTCTCAAATAGTTATTTGTCAGACTTAGCTAGTTGTGTTGATATGGACAAGAGAAAAATTTTCGGCATGAATTGTCATGACCGCCATGTTTTTATAGAGCGCCTACTTCCATTTAATTTTGCAGAACTCTTAGACCAGAACTTTCACCTTACGTTATCATGTACTAATTATGAAATAGTTATATGAAGATGCGAGATCTTAATATAATCAAAGTATGTTATATATTAATTACCCTGACGTTGTTTGAAAATATATTGTAGGGGTAAGAGTTTTTTTAAGGACTTATGTTTGAGAACTCTGTAGAAAATTCGCGTTCAAATTCTAAAACATAACATAGTTTTAATCCTATGCAATTCGGAAAAGATCTTTCCACCATTATTTTTCGATGTGATGTAGCACCTGCCTATACATCTCTACTACGGAGTTGAATTAGGAGACCCTGTCCAATATAGGTGGATGTATAATTTTGAAATGTTATTCAATAAGTTGAAAGGAAAAGCAAATAACAAAAGATATGCGACATGATCAATTGTTGAATCATATATCAATGACGTGATTGCTTATTTTTCAGAGCACTACTTTGATGCGAATATACAAACAAAATCAAGGTAAATGCTCGCTACAAGAATCAAAAGATATAAACATGCTATATGTTTTAATGTGAATTACTTTCCACCATTTGGTTGAGTTAACAAGATTCATTGAAGGTGAAGTCTCTGTATATATCATGTTCCTGGAGTACCTAATATATTTACTCATGTCCGCCGTCCAAGTGGGCAAATGCATGAGATATGACTTTCAGAGTCATCCATCTTCTCAAGGCAACAACTTCAAGGATGATAATTCTCCATTGTTGTCAGATATTCAGGAGGATACGATTCGGGCTTTGAATGCTCTGCTTATGCCAGACAGGGAGAAGTTTACAATCCTTCGCTTTCCTATACCGACGCCAAAATCGAGTTGGTATGACTCTTATTCTTGTCTAATTTACTAGGTAGTTTTTTTTATTTAATGTTTAGTCTCAGTGAAGAGTGATAAAGTTTATACTTAGAAATTAAATTTTGGAAATGGGGTTTTGCTTTGAATGTTGTGGTAAGCTTGATTTAGTTTATGCTTTTGTGTCTTTGAAATGTGAGTGGCTTTACTTGTAAACTCTTGTTTTTAAAGCTACCAACTTTTCGTGTATGCCTTTGTGTCTTTGAGTTGTGAGTGGTTTTTGGAGCTACCAACTTTACGTTTTTTAAATTAACTTAGTGTTTCAGTTCTCATGTTAGTTTGGATGATGCATTGTTCTTATAATTATTGTTTTCTTTTTTGGTAGTTTTTGAATAATTTTTACCTTGAATGTGTAGAGATATTGGTGTTTCATCATTCTTTTTTCTTTCTTAAGTGTTGTTAACTTTTTTAATGTTATTGATTTTATAAACATGACATGCTTCTTGTTTATAGAATCTAACAGTTTCATCATTCTTCTTTCTTTCTTAAGTGTTGTAGACTTTTCTAACCTTTTTACTTGATTGACTTGTTTAGAAATTCACTTGTTTACAGCAGTTGACAGCTATTTCATGTCTTTCCAGGTTTACTCGCGATAAACAATCGAAACTGGTTAGGAAGATTACTAAAAACTTTATAAACCAATTTGATGCTCTCTATTATACTACACATGTGTGTCTCGGGAGAGACAAGAAAGATACTTTCTTGAGTTCGCGGTACATGTTTCTTTTCTATACTTGTATTTTTTTTAACTAACATCAATCTATTCTCTTTGTTTTGTAGAAATCTCACACCAGAGATGCCTTGATAATAAGGACAGTTCAACAATTTTTCAAGGAGATATGTCAACGCCGGATAAAAGACATTGTTAAAAACGTGAAAACTAGTGGAGAGTGATCTATATGGGTCAACGACACTTATCTAGAAAACCATGACATAGTTCTAGAAAACTGTGTATTTTGTCTCTACTTGTTTTATCAGAATTTTAGAACTCATGTATTAATTTGCAAACTAATATTACATGTAATATTTAAAATCATGTAAGAATTAACAAATATGTAATATTTAACAAATATGTAATATTTAACAAATATGTGGTATTTAAAAATATTTAAGTCATAAAAGATATAACTAGATTCGCAAATGCAAATATTTAACAAAAATTAAATTAATAAAAAATTCCAAATTAGAAAATCAGGTACGCTTAAGAAATTTCAAAATTTTGTTGATCCTACATTTCTTGAACATTTATTACTTAATTATACTAATTTTAGAAAAAAAAAATTAAAAGATTATACAAATCAATTCATTCATAAAACACTTCCTTCATTATATGGTATACCTTGTGTAATGTTGAACAAGACGAAACGCATAAATTCATGAAATTATACAACAAAAACATCATATCTGCTAATTAAACATATTATATCATATGTCCAACAAGAAATTAATGACGTTTATAAAGTCCAACTACAAATACTAAAATTTCGAGAAAGTACAACTGTGTTGACGACCGAACAACTGAATAACTTATGGGACAGCTATGTCTTCAGCGCAGTCTTTTTTTTGGTTGCCAGAACATATTTTCCACGTTTTATTTACTTGGACAATTAAATATTAATTTATTAAATATTAATTTATTTTAAACATGTGTTTCTTTTTTTCTATTTCGATTTCTTCTTCTTTTTTAACTTCAAAAACTTTCTTTATTCTTCTTTCTTCTTTCTAATTTTGTTCTATTGCTCTCTCTCTCTCCAAGCCGACAAAAGCGAACCACCGCCTCCGCCACCGAAACCACCGCCTCCGCCACCGGAACCACCGCCTCCGCCAACGGATCCTCCGCATCCGCGTTCTCATACATCCGTTGAAGCTTCAGAGGTAAATAACGATTTGGGTTTTTGAAATTGAAATGGATTTAGGGTTTGGGTTTACATTTTTGCCCTTTTGATTTTGACTACTGTTTGATTTTGGTAATTAAAAACGGAATTAGATCTAGGGTTTACGGATGTGTGTTAGGCAATTTGATTTTGGTGATAAATTTATTAATTTGTGGAGTTCAAGATCTAGGGTTTTGATGTTGATTTTGATTTTCCCCTTTTGTTTACGGATGTGTGTTGGCTAGAGCAAATCATGCCGCTTAGTTACTTGTCACCTTTTTCATCAGAGGAAGTTAGCTTTGATGATCCTTGTCTTTACGCCGATTCCGATTATGGTGTTCTTCAAAAATGTTTTTGTGGCAAACATCTCAACCTTGAAGAGTGTATCGATGACAATCAAACAAAGACATATCTCAAATGTCCAATGAGTGTAAAGGTTTGTCCAATGTATATGGAATTGTATCATTGTTTGACTTTGGTTGGTTTTCAAACATTTTGATGAATAATTGTTTGTGTAGGATGCTAAGTATCACATAAATAAGTGGTGGAATGAGACAGTTTACGAGGAGTGCTCCAAAATCAAGAAACGACTTACGGAGCAAAGGCAATTGATTCAAAACGCTCATGAATTTGGAGGTGATAGTAATCGTGGTTCCATTCACGAATTGCGTGTTGAAATTGAGGAGCTCAAGGAGCGCTTGGACAAGAAAGATGCCGAGATCGCAATGCTTATGGATGCACTTGGAAAGAAGTGAAATGTTAGGTTTTTGTCAAATGCTTCATTGGATCCATCCTATCAATTGTATTTCCTTTTTAATGACCTATGTTTATGTTGGTACAAGTATGTTCACTTGAAAACTATGTTGAATGGTTTTTAAAAAAAATTATGTTTAAGTGTTTATTCCAAATTTATGTTAAATTGGATCTAAGAAGAATTAGTTGTACCTAAATATCATCAGTAAATCAAATATATTAAGCAAAAGACTTCATATATTACAAAACCATCAAAGATTGAGGACATACCTTTTGGATATCCTCCAACGTAAGGAACCAAATCAGTGCATGCTTCCACAACACTTGGATCAACATCATCAAATAGTGGCACATCAACATTCTCACCATGACTCACCATCGGCTCATGATCATTCACATCATCAACATTCTTCTCCACAGTGACATTCACATTCTCCTCAAATGGTGGCACATGCACATATGGATCATCTTGTCTACTTAGTAAGAGTAAGACTGAATTTTCAAGGGAAACAAGTCTCTTATTGTGTTCTCCCAACATTTTCAAGATTTGCCCAAATCCTTTATCCATTGCTTCCTTTAAAGAGTTAATGTCCGGAACCACGGTCCTAGACATATTTTCCCCTTCTATTTGCTCGCCTCTTCGAGAACGAACATATTGGTCATACATGTCCTTCCACAAGATTGTCTTCCACTCCTTGATGAGACGGGTTCTCCAACTATCAACAACCGGATCAATAAAACTTATCCCCTCATCAACACTATCCTCATCTACGATGCGTCTCAACATATCTTTTTCTTGGCTTTTCGGTTCCAAAATGCTACAGATATCCTATGAAAATTCAAACATCAAAATAATTATATTCACACTCAGTCATACAATAACTAATAATTCACTACTCTTACCTTCACATCTCCAAGCACTTCATTTATCTCTTTCAATGTGAAACATCTCAGCAAACAACTAGAGAATTTATCCTGACACATTCTTGGACACTCTTTCTAGAACCGGACTAATTCTCTAAACTTTTCTCCAAGTTGTGGGATAGCCTCAAATGCCAAAATCTACAAAGTCAATGTAAAATTCACATAAATATTAATTTAAGTCTAATAATGAATGAGTCATAAAGAATACTATAAATTGTTACCTTTAAAGGAATAATACATCCAGAGAAAGTCGGTTGGGTATTCGCTTTCCCTTTCATGTTGGTCACTATCGACTTAATCGATTCGATACACTCCTCAAATGATAAACGACCCATGGAAATGTCTCACATGCATGCACATCATCAACAATTCTCAGCAAGAAACGATATATGTTACCATCAGCCTTTAACTTTGCAACAACCACCTTGAATAGAAATAGCAAGATAGCTAACTTCTTCCTATACACCTTCTTCTTTTCTCCACAGTCCTTCATTTCCAACAGCTTCTTTTCAACATCTGCGATTTTAATTCCAGATGTCTTTTTAAACATCTTCTTTGCAAACTTTAATTCTTCATCCTTGATAGTCATCTTGGGCTGGAACTCCTCGGGGTACTCATAGCACTCAGAACCGCTTAAGAGCGAGTGCTCTTTAATGGAGTACCTATTAAAGTACCTAATAGGTACTCCATTCACCACAAACCAACACTCTCTATCCGTCTCTGTTCGTGCCGTGCGAAGCATAAGCATCCACATGCCTTGAGTCATGTGGTGTTTCTCCTCAGGCATGTGGTATACATGCCTAAACTGTGAATGAGCCTCGAACCATGGCAAGTCTTCTTTAAACTCATTCAACAAATTCACTGTATGATAAACTTGACATCTCGTCCCTACCTTACCCGTCTTCGTGTATTCACTGGGACCAAAGCATAAGCATCCGCATGCCTTGAGTCATGTGGTGTTTCTTCTCAGGCATGTGGAATACATGCCTAAACTGTGAATGAGCCTCTAACCATGGCAAGTCTTCTTTAAACTCATTCAACAAATTCACTATATGATAAACTTGACATCTCGTCCCTACCTTACCCGTCTTCGTGTATTCACTGGGACCAAAGAACATCCCCTGGGGCTGCATTGGTTGTTCCTCATCATCACTATCCCGAAAAATTCATACACAAACTTAAATTAATACTTTACTGCACTAGTTGTACTAGTTATCTTCACTTGTTGTACTAGTTGTCCCTATACACTAATTTCAATAATCAAACCAAAATTTTAGAAATTAATGTATTGACAATCACAATTTATATTTACCTCATATTTCTCTTCTTCTTGGTTCACTTCTTTATCTTCACGGATCGTTTGCTCATCATGATCACTATCCTGAAAAGTTCATACACAAACTAAAAATTAATATTTTGCTGCACTAGTTGTACTAGTTATCTTCAGTTGTTGTACTAGTTATCTCAGACTAAAATTTGAAAACACAAACACTAAACCTGAACAACTAATCCAAATATGCACTAGTTGTACTTCTTTTCTCATAACAAAATTTCAAAACGCAAACCAATATATGATCAATCACGTTAACGGATTTATCCATGCACAAATCACCCAAAACAATACTGTTAAGTTGCACTCCTTGTTTACTAGTTGTCCCTATACACTAATTTCAATATTCAAACCAAATTTTTAGAAATTAATGTATTCACAATCACAATTTGTATTTACCTCATATTTCTCTTCTTCCCGTTGGTTAAGGTTTTCCTCTTGCTCTTCTTCACGGTTTTTCTTTTCCATTTCTTGACGGTTTACCTCTTCCATTTCTTCTTGGTTCACTTCTTCATCTTCACGGATCGTTTCATCAACGATCCTCTCACCATCATCCTCAGTTGAACTTGGAGGAGTAACCATCTTTGAACAAACTATTATTCCCTTGGAAAACAACAACCAAATTTGGGTTACAAAGGAAATGAAAACCAAATCTAATGTTTCTATTCTCCAACCATTCACTTTCTAAACAAAATGCCTCATTCGGTACTTACAGAGAATACGACGGTGGTTTGGAACAGCGTCGGTAACGGCGGATTAGAACGGAGTCGTGGCGGCGGTTTCAAGTCTCCCAATAATTTCGCTCCCCAAGTCTATGGCAGATTGGAGCGGCGGAGACGAGAGAGATCCACGATTAAGATTTCGTCGGTGAGAAAGGAATCGTCGGTTTTGGTAAGTCGACGCAGAGAGAGCGAGAGAGCAAAGGAGTTCTTTTTTTTACAGATTTTAGATTCTTTTACTAGGGTAAATTTAATTCAATTTTGGGGAAAACCCAGATCTAATCACTACAGGAAATGTGGGTATTAATAGCGGCCGAAAAACGCAATTATTCATCTACCATAGCGTTGCGTAAAGCGCTCTCTGATCGCCCGTTATAGAAAGTCGGACACTTTTGATAGCGGTTTTTCGTTGTGCTATAGTTAATTGAACTACGATAGCGTTTATGACACTGCTATTATTAATATTTATAATAACGTGTAATAATTGTTATGATTGGGTTGTACATATTTTCATGTGAAAGTATTTTATACGTATAATATTGTATAGATAGCGTTTGTAGAAGTATAAATACGTAAAATTTTATACCTTTTAAAATGTATATACAGTATTTTGTACTATTAAATTATACATTTTATACAAATGATGTATTGTACAAAGGAGTATTTTTATACGTATTTTTATACTCAATTTTTTACAAAAAATAAAATAAGAAAATACATAAAATTTGTTTCTTTACAAAAAATAAAATAAAGAAAAAAAAAAAAAAAATTGTTTCTCTTCCTAAATCTCCTATCTTCATCTGTTCCTATGTCTCCTATCTTCATCTTCCTCCTCTGTCTCCTTCTTCTAGCCCTTATAAGACACATCTGCAAAAGAAATTTGAAACACCAAATTGGTTAAATCACAACTTCAAACACTGTAAACAATAGAAAGGATATGCAAAACCCAAAAAAGGAAGAATCTTGTGTAACTAAAACATCATACGAGTAGGTACCATCAAATTCTCTTATCGAGTCATGTACCTCTTTAATCAATATACATTTGATGGCCAAACAATGAAGACTTTTAATGGAAGCACAACCATGTCTCGCTCGCCCATTTGTTCCTCCATTTGTTGAGAATTCCACTAAAACAGAAACATAAAGAATCAAACTTTGTCATTATCTTTCTTAGGACAATTTACTACGACTTTATCACTATCCTGTTAACAATAAAGAGAGAAATCAAACTTATGATATCAAGACAACAGAACAAGGAACCAAAGATTCAGACAACAAACAAAGAAACAAACCTTGCCACCTTGGAATCTGATACACGATTGAAATTTGTCTTGAGCCACCGTCCTCTAACAGCTCGAAAGAAAGGTGCTTACATCTTATACGCCGTAATGAAGATGCTGCCACCAGCTCCACCACCGCGCAATTGAATCTAACACCAGGCAAGATGATGAAATTACCTTTCCCAGAGATATAAACATCGCGTGTAAGGTTCAAATCGGCAACGATTTCGCAAGTTGAATCCAAAAATCCAACGCCTCCTAGATCTTCGTTACATGATACCGAAGGTCCGTGCGGTGGAGGAGGTGGCGGAGACGGCGGAGAGTAATCCTGGTGGAAGATAAAGGATTCTAAATCCGATTACGAGTACGATTCAGTAGAGGAGAAGGTAGGGTTTATGGTTAAAGCCAAAGCAGCGATGAGGAAGAAGAAGAAGAAGTGAAATCGAGCCATTTGTAAGTATCTGGAGTCATAACAGAGTTTGATTTCTAAGAACAGTTTGATTTTTAAGAACAGTTTGATTTTGACGAAGAGAAGAGGAAAAAGGAGAATAGGTTTTAACCAAAAAAAAAAAAAAAAAAGAAGGAGAAACGTTTAGCCGTCGGATTAAATTCATCAACGGTGGAGAATAAGCCCAGAGTGCAATCTTGGTAGTTACTCCTTATTGGCTAAGAACATGAACGTCTCAGATCAAATCAGCGATACAGATCAACGGTTTATATTAATTCGCGTCACAAAAAGAAGGGACGGCTGAGATCAAAGTCGGCGCAATCTAACGGTCTTGGATTCTTCCCACAATGTTGGAGGCTACTTCTCATTGGTTATTACTGAAAAAATCAGAAAATTATCATATAAAATAGTTTATTAATGAAAAAATATAAATTATTTCTTTAAAAATTCAATATACGTATTTCAATTTTTAGAATATTTTTTCTTATAAGTATAAAATTTTAAAATTAAGAACAATTAATATAGGTTAGTATTCCAACTATCTAACTTATATGTTCATATACACTAAGGCATAGTTTAGGGTTTAGAGTTTAAACTTTGGGATTTATATTTTTTTACTCAAGTATTTATGTTTTATAGTTTATGATTTCGAATTTTAATTTAGGATTTTAACTTTAATTTAGAGTTTAAAGATTTAATTTATGATATTAATTTTAATTTAGGGTTTAAGGTTTAGGGTTTAGGGTTAGAGATTTAATTTAAGATTTTAACTTTAATTTAGAGTTTAAAGATTTAATTTAAGATTTTAACTTTAATTTAGATTTTAAAGATTTAATTTAAGAGTTTAACTTTAATTTAGGGTTTAGGGTTTAGAGATTTAATTTAGGATTTTAACTTTAATTTAGGGTTTAAAGATTTAATTTAATTAAGATTTTAACTTTAATTTAGGTTTTAGAGATTTAATTTAGGATTTTCACTTTAATTTAGGGTTTAAAGATTTAATTTAATTAGGATTTAATTTAATTTAGTTTAATTAGGATTTTATTCATACCTTGTTGTTTTCATCAACAAAATAAAATGCAAAAAAGTACATTAAAAACTTTTCACTTTAAATTTTCACTTAAAATTTATTTACAAATTATAAACCTATGAGACATTAGTATAAAGGTCTTCATACGATTTGCTGCAAGGTCTTGAACAGCCGGAAGACTTGATGCAAGGTCTTCATGGCTTTGTCCAGGTTCACCGATTTTCTCAACCATCACTTGTTTCTGCTGCTCCTCAATCTTGTAAACGATGAAACGGTATGATCTTTTCGTCTTCAGTTCCATAAACTTCAGCTTGCAGTCATCGTGGACTGCCATTCCTGATGCTGCATTAGCCTGTTACCAACAAACAAAGACCATTAAGATGCAACTCTCTTCAAGACACAAACACATACTGGTAGACTCCAAACACTTTTGGGTTTTGAATATGATCTGAAACCTTTTTAATCCAAAGTAGCTCAATGCAGAAATTAAACATCTCTAGTAACATGTAATGAAACCATGAACAGATCTAGGTAGTGTTAATATCAAAAGCAAGATGCAGATAAAGTTCCACACATGTATAAACTTTCACATCAAAATCACCTTATCAGCTTGCCAAGGAATTTTGAGTCCCATACCTTGACAAGATTCTGCAAAGATAAAACGACATGAAGAAACAAGATACCTTCACAACTTTCGCATGGTCAAACCCGATTTCAGTCTCATCTCTAAGAA
Organism: Erysimum cheiranthoides; assembly: GCA_011420285.2. NCBI lineage: Eukaryota > Viridiplantae > Streptophyta > Magnoliopsida > Brassicales > Brassicaceae > Erysimum > Erysimum cheiranthoides. Next base: position 6,082,464 of record CM022182.2, read on the forward strand.
CTTTCCTCACTCTTCATATCCACCAGCAAGAAACATGAAGATCCAATCAGATCGCAAAAGATTTGTTTGTCTAAAACACTTTAACATTTGAATTGAGTGATAAAACCCTGCATCTCTCGCCAGCCACATAAACACAACCATGTTTACATCAAGAAGAGATTAGGATTACCGTTAGATAGTTCTTGAAGTATCTGCGGATAGATGGGTCAAAAAAGAAGGAATCATTGGATGAGCTGAGGCCTACACCTTCTTGCCATGCCCAATTGACGTACTGAGTCTTCCCTCCACACGCTTGTAAGTTATTCACTAAGCTAAGAAGCAACCTAACAAAATCATAGCCATGTTTAGTTTAAGCATCTCTGCAGCTCCTTTAGCTACACAAACACAAACTCCCATAACTTGGTAAGCGGATCTTTATCGATACTCCATGAACTTCCAAGTGAAGAGCCCGGCCATAGCACCTATCCATAGAGCCATCACCCACACTCTCTTCCAATTATCAAACACAAAATACTTCATCCCTCTGCAAAAACGCACCCCAAGATTCCTATTCTGGGAAACCTTGAGATTCTGACTTAGCATCATGTCTCCGAATGTTATCCAACTCGTTTTCAGAAGCACTTAAAGCTATAATCTCTTACTTCGCCTTCATTCAACCGCCCATCCGCATCCTTATCGACCCTGAAGTTCATACCACACACACTTCAATAAGAAATTCAAAGTTCATTTCGGATATATAAAGAAACCGAAACAAACGGTTTCAAGAAACATTACATGGCGAAGAAAGTTCGTAGCCTCGAATCAAAATCTTGATCAGTGATCTGCTTCCAAAACTCTTTAAGGTCATCCTTGTTAATTGAATCTCCACTTACGTTTTCCCTCCTTGCTAAAGCGTCGAACAATGCCAACGCAAACTCCGTCGATTTCATCCCTGCAGCAAAACTTATATAATCATTGAAATTTCAAAATAGAAAAATGTTGAACTCTGCTTTTGCTAACCTATACATTCACCGAATTTGGAACTGTGCAATAATCCGTTACTAGTCTTTGTAATCTCATTGAACAACCTCAGCCTTCAAGAGTTCACAGGAATTTCTCCACTAATTTGATATTCAATCGTTTAATTGAAAAGAGATTTCAACATATGTCTAGCCTAAACTAACCACGCTCATGTCAGAGATCTGAAAGACCATGATTTTGACTAACCTTTTAAGTCGAGGGAGAGAGTGAGAAATCGACTGAGATAGAGTAAGAAATCGACTGATACCCAAACCGTGGGCTCGAAATAGAGATCGACTGAGAAATCTCGAGGTTGCTGTGAGCTCGAAATCGAGTGAGAGAAAGTATGATAGACTGAAATCGATTGAAAGAGAGAAGAATCGATTGAGAGAGAGCTCAACATCGATTGAAAGAGAGAAGAATCGAGTGAGAGAGAGGAGCTCGCGGGTTTGAAGAACGAGAGAGAGAAGTGTTTTTGCCTTAGAGAAAAATAAGAAAGGGGGAAATTTTTTGGCCTAGGTCAAAATTTTGTAATTGACCCGCTTAACCATTTTCAATAGCGGTTTAAGTCTGGAGAACAAAAATTTGGCCGCGTGAATCGAAATTTAATCCCGCTTAAACCATTGATAGCGTTTAAAAAATATCAAATGCTATCTTTAAGTAACGATGCAGTCTAAGATAGCATAAACCAAAAAAACGCTATCTTATTATGCTATTAATACCCATATTTCCTGTAGTGAATGGGTCGGATCCGGATCTATCCGCGGATCTCTGGTTGGATCTAGTAATTTCCCTAAATTTGCAAGGTTTTTTCGTCATTTACCATGCTTTTCTATTTAAAATTAATTCAAAACGAAAATACAAAAATAAAGGTGGTAAAATTGAATTTTTTTTTGCTTTAGGTGGCAAAATAGCAATTGTTCCGGTCCGCAGTATGAACATAACCATGCACATAAAAAGAGTGGACGAGCCAGTAAAAAAGTGGATTGGTTTTAGTGAACCAATCAATCATATTTCTTCTTTCTATTAATTTTTATTTTTATTTTATTTCTCTATTTTCTCTATAAAAGAGAAATAAGTCCATTATAATCATCTCATATCTCCACCATTTTACCATTTCAAACGAAAATACACAAAAAAAAAAAAATTCTCTCTCAAAATTTCATTTTCTTGTTCTATTTGTTTCAAATTTTCTTTTTTTGGATTTCAATATGATTATTTGTAAACAAACATATCGCACAAAAAGGTAAACAACTAGTTAAATCATATTAATTTTTTTTCTATTAAAATTATTGATGTAAGTTTCACAATATTGTCCATATTTCATTGGTTTTGTTGGAGCTATGGATGGAACTCATGTGTGTGTCAAAGTAAAGCCTGAGTTACAAGCCATGTATTGGAAAAGACACGACTATGCAAGCATCAATGTAATGGAAATATATGATATAAATATATTATTCCTATATTTATGGAATGGAGCACCAAGTTCATGTCATGATACATCTGTCTTTTTACTCGCGCAAAATTGTGATTCTGAGTTTCCTTTACCCCCAGGAGAAAAGTATTATGTAGTTGACTCTGGATATCCTAATAAGCAAGGGTTTTTAGCGCCTTATAGGTCAACACGAAATAGAGTTGTGAGATACTACATGTCATCGATGTGAATGGGAAATCTTATTTGGTGAACTTGGACAACAAGAATTGCAGCTGTAGGTTTTTTGATATTGAAAGGTATCCTTGTATGCATGGACTAGCCGTTTACATTGAGTTTAATAGACATGCAGATAAAATTCGTGAAATAGAATTACATGAGTTGTGTTCGAGATATTATTAGACAGAGTCGTGGACAATGGCGTATTACAGGACTATTTATTTAGTGTTGGATATGTCTCAATGGAATGTTCCAGATTACATCAAAGAGCTGCAGATCATGCCTCCGGATCGCAAGAAGAAAAAGGGAAAAAAAAAAAGAGAGTTAAAAGGTTTCCCTTGGTTGGAGAACGGCGGAAAGGGTAAAAAAACAAAAGACGCCCAAGACAAGGACTGCAATGGTTGTTATTTGAAAATCGTAGTACTGTTTTAATTTAGCTTCATGTTTTGTATCATAAAACATGTTTGGTGTGTAAAACTAATTAAAATTGGTTTGTCGTTATGTAAAACTATGTATTGGTTTTGAAAAAACTCGGTAATACTAGTATAACTATCGGAAACTTATATATTGTTGAAATCATAAAATCCGGGTAGATTCAATGACCAACGTAAGAGATGGGGCCCAAACTTTCATGAGACAAGCACAAAATAATTGATATAAATTAGAAAAAATTAGCAATGAAATGAGAGCGATAAAACTATAGATATTGGTATAAATTATGAATATATGAGTAAATACATAAATAAAAGAAATAATATTTAATAACTATTGAAAACAACATTAGTCATGTAAAAAATTGAGTCAATTAGTGCAGAGACAAAAAAGAAAACGTTAATTAGGAAAGTAACACTTTGTTTAGTTGTCACAACCATGGCAACAAAAAATTGAGGATTCACCCTTGGTGTGTAACTATATTTACAAGAAAACCAGTAACTGCGTGTGGTTAAACGTTTATGCTGTTGTGGTTAAAGTTTGACTTTTGTGCACAAGGGAATTAAATACAGGTCAGACGAAGTGATAGAGGTGGAATAGTCGAACTGATAGAAGCGGCGACAAAAGGAAGGAAATGACACACACTTAACTTTGCGCAGAGGAACATTAAATGCATATTCACCAAAGAAACATAACGAGCTGTAACTGTTCCGAACAGCAAAACCGTTACCGAGAAAGGTAAGGAATAGTACTTGTGCAAATATTAAAATGCTATCTCTATGAAGTTTCTTAGAGAAAAATATTTTTGGTTGGATAAAAAGAAATATGCATGTGCTAACATTCTATGATTACATGTTATTCTGATGGAAATAACAAACAACCGAGTACAGGAAGATGGGAGAAAGATGCTGAAGGCGTTTGGAGGTTTACAGGTTTCGAGGACCGCCTTGCCAAGTCCATTCGTTTTAGAGAAGGCGATGGTGTGGATATAGCAAAAACAAAAGTCATGACAACATTCAATATCGACGCAAGCATGGAGAAGGTGGAACTAACGTACGAGATGCCAGAGTGGATGGATGTAGACGGCTCTCTCAAACCAGTGCCTATTCACATCACAATTGACGATGATATGGATATGTTTCTCGCTATGCGTATGGACATCCATGAAATGAAGCTTTATGTTGTCTGTATGGCTCTTAACATGACCCTCGAGATCGACGGCTTCAAAGTTGTTACAACCATGGATGAAAACACTTTTGCTGAAGTCATGAGCAAGGAAGAAATGATCAGAGAGCAAGAGAGGAGGGACGCAAAAGAGGCCATTGATAACATAATATGTACCCAAATACCAAGGGGACACGTAGCTGAAAACAGCGGTACGTCGGTCGGGGGGATAGGCCATACGTATTAAGCACACGGGTTCCCAAGCCTTTCCGCCGCGATGAGACACTTCAACTTTGCAACATAAACCATAAGAGACTGTGATATGCTACAAATTAACCCTAGAGCTACTCTCTCAAATTAAGAGATCACTGTAGTACTTAGGGATCAAATTCACAGGGACTAAGTTACACAATAAGTTGTCAATTTCAGATTACGCTAAACCAAAAAGATGTTAAAGTAAGAAACAAATCGCATAAAGTAAATTAAGGTTGTGTAAACAATTGGAAGCAAACGTTAGTTTATCAGACTAAACTTAGCATTAAGATCAATCACAGGGGAAGAACAAATAAGATATATAATCCTTAACTAATCAATTCCATTCAATCAATCCATCAAACCCTAATGAGAAACCCTAAATCTAACTAGTGAATTACTCAAACATAATAAAAGTAAGAACACCAGAGATAAAGAAAGACATCATTATTAAGATTAAGTGATAGAAATAACAAGGGTTCATAGTCAGGACTTGAAGAATCAGGAACAGAAAGATCTCCCAAGCTTTCTTCTCAAAAACCTAAAACAAAGTCTCGATATCGGAATTGACCTAACAATTGTCTGGATAGCAAACTTGATATCTAATTACAAAACCTAAAAACACTATATATACAAGTCTATGGACGTCATGGGCTTGATTAAGTCGATCTTAGGAATCCAAACTTGACTTGAACTCAAATTGGGCTTGAAATCTTGAATCAGCTTCTGTTGCACGATGCGCGTCGATCGACACAGATAAGTTGTGTCGATCGACACAACCTCCGATTCTGGACAGTGAAGGCTGCAAATCTTCTTAAGTCTTCAAACTTCATGTAAAAGCTCCAAAATGATCCTTATTGGCTCATTTTTGCTCCAAGTAAGCTCCAAACGTTTCCTATCTTGTAAACATAGCAAAACACTACAAAAACACTGGAAAGATTCTAAAATCTAATCCTAAAACACATGTAAGATGGGTAAAATATGGGATATATCAGACCGTGGTTCACTAGAGAGTGTCCTAGACCTAAATGATAGCTCGGATGATGCGGATAGCGACATCAGTGTCACACCGCTAACAAGGAATCTTTCCAAAGAGTTCGAAAAAGGTAGATGGTACAAAAATGAATATTATGGGAAAGTAGACGTCTATAATATGTTGTGGCTGTCCAAACAATGTCCTTATAAATAATTTTATTGTAGCAGCGACCCCACCAACATCGACGGCCGAGAGTGGCAGTAAATCCGAGAAGCATGTAGCCGCGTCAATGGCAGGGAATGTGCCTAAGAACAAACTTGGTAAGAGTGGTATCATGAAAACTATAGTAATGTGTATTAATGGTTAGTTATATACTAGTAAAGGCGTTTTAAATTATATGTAGTTGCTGTTGAGGTGGCAACCACAATGAACGAACCACGGCCTGGGACTAGACCCGAAGGGATGCTAAGGTTTTTGAACCTACCGGCCCAAACATTTACGCGGGACGCAGCGACTGTGCTTGATGATACAGATCCGGCTGGTAAGCAAAAGCTAATAAGAAACTTGAGGATCGTGAGTGAAATGTTTTTCATACAGATCCAATAGAAATGTTAGTGATGTATTTGTTAGTATAGATAACTATTTTTATAAGTACGCTGGCTTATATGACAATCACCGAAACATTTACAGATGGTGATAAGACAAGTGCTGTTGTTTTGGACGTTGACTGCAAAGGTGATGAATTGTTCATTTGGAAAGTATTCAAGAGTAGAGATGACTGCAGAGTGAAAATAGCTGTCCATGCAATTAACCGGAAGCTTTGCTTCAAACACGACAGAACCACAAATGGTGGTTGCGCAGTGTATCTATCCTGCTTGCAATTGGAGAGTGTACTGTGTTCGATTATGAGGGCAAGGTACACGGAAGCTGGTAGATGGCCAAGTCCTGGATCTATCCGGAGATCTTTGAGGGAGGACCTAAGTGTCAACGTCTCGTACTGGAAAGCTTGGCGTTCAAGAGAGTTGGCCATGGATATGGCAAAAGGTTCAGCGGCCGCTAGCTACGGTATACTGCCAACGTACTTGCACATGTTAGAGAGAGCAAACTCCAGCACAGTTACAGATTTACGCACGGAGCTTGATGGTAACGGTGATGCAAGGTTTAAATTCTGTTTTGTTGCTCTTGGGGCTTGTATCCGTGGATGGAGTTTCATGCGGAATGTGGTCGTCATTGACGGAACACAAATTTGCCGGATATCTACTTTCGGCTAGTGCTCAAGACGGAAATTTCCAGATATTCCCTCTAGCGTTCGCGATAGTTGATAGTGAAAATGATAAAGCGTAGGCATGGTTCTTTAGTTGCATTAAGCAGTTTATGTTAGAACAAATAAGACATCCTAGTATTAACCAAGCTTGTTATGATGAAGAAGACGGTCGAGAGAAAGTGAAGATGAGCGTACGGTCGAAGATAGGCGAAGTGTATGGTCAACAAACGGATCGAGTGTGTGAATTGGGCTTGAGGAGACTAAGGCCGAGAGTTTATATGATGAACACAAGGCCTTAAGTAAAGCAAAGCCCAATGAAGCTTCTAGAAGGAAGAAACGCGCCTCATAGATGTTTATGGATAAGATGGTGACGTGTTGTCCTTCACAAAACAACAAAAAGCATGAACGATTCAAGTTTGGGACCAAAAGCCTCTTCTCCTTGATGCGCCAATCATTTAACCTAGTCCAGACCCCTTTTGTATCTCCTATAAAAAGGAAATGTAAACATTACAAGCAAATTAATCAAGAGTTTCTCTCTTAGATTCGTAGTCTTATACATTTCAAATTCTCTACTCTTTACACATCTCACACTCACTCTTCTACACTTTCACTCTAAACATCAAATCTTTACTCTTATATTCCGCTAATTTCATCATGGTATCAGAGCAATTCGGTTCATAGACATGTTCTTCTTCCGCTTTCTTCAATCGTTTTAAAAAAAAAAAAAAAAATTCTATCTTTTATGCTGTTTTGACAATGAAGAGAAATGAAATGGTGGCAGTGATGAACACTACAAGAAAACCTGCGTTTTGTGACCAAATATTGTGACCAAATTAGTGGTCACAAATTTTAGCGACTACTTTGTAACGAAATTGTGACCACTTAACGACCAAAACCAAAATCGTCACAAATCAGTCGCAAATTAACGACGCGTCGTCGAAGTCAGAGAATAGTCGCTAATTACCGACCGTTTTGCTACGATTTTAAAACCCCTCCAAAAAAGGTTGAATTTTGCGACTACTTTGGGACGGATATAACGGGGTTACAAAACGGCGTCGCTAAGTTTGGGACAAATTTGCGATTACCACCTGAGTTTGGGACGAATTTGCGACGGAAACTTAGAGAGTTACAAATAAGTCTTAAATTACCCACCTATATGCTACTTATTTGCGACTAACACCTGAACTTGAGACGATTTTGTTACCGTTTAGTGACCCTCGCGATTTTATTTTGAGATTTACCAATAGAGATTTCTCAATATGTTAAGTTTCAAGGTCTCTACATTAATTTGAACTATTATAGGTATTGAATCATTCTAATAGCTTAAGTTTTATATTATTTATAAAAGTTTCATAACATTACATCATATTATATGTAATGTTAACTAATACTTTTGAAATGTCCTAAATTCATTGAATTTCATGTTTTCTCTAATATAAATGATTGATCTTGTTGTGTATTGTAATATTATTGGTTCTAACACTATAAATTGATTTTCTTTGGTTCTAAAACTTTAAAATTCATAAGAATAATTTTGTGACTCTTAAGAAAATCGTCACAAAACGGTAGCTAATTTGCAACGGAAACTTAGAGAGTTACAAAGTGGTCGTAAATTAGCCACTTATATGCTACTTATTTGAGACTAACACCTGAACTTGAGACGATTTTGTTACCGTTTAGTGACCCTCGCGATTTTATTTTGAGATTTACCAATAGAGATTTCTCAATATGTTAAGTTTCAAAGTTTCTACATTAATTTGAACTATTATAGGTATTGAATCATTCTAATAACTTAAGTTTTATATGAGTTATAAAAACTTTCATAACAGTACATCATGTTATATGTAATGTTAACTAATACTTTTGAAATGTCCTAAATTCATTGAATTTCATGTTTTCTTTAATATAAATGATTGATCTTGTTGTGTATTGTAATATTATTGGTTCTAACACTATAAATTGATTTTCTTTGGTTCTAAAACTTTAAAATTCATAAGAATAAGTTTGTGACTCTTAAGAAAGTCGTCACAAAACGGTAGCTAATTTGCGACGGAAACTTAGAGAGTTACAAAGTGGTCGTAAATTAGCCACCTATATGCTACTTATTTGAGACTAACACCTGAACTTGAGACGATTTTGTTACCGTTTAGTGACCCTCGCGATTTTATTTTGAGATTTACCAATAGAGATTTCTCAATATGTTAAGTTTCAAGGTTTCTACATTAATTTGAACTATTATAGGTATTGAATCATTCTAATAGCTTAATTTTTATATGATTTATAAAAACTTTCATAACATTACATCATGTTATATGTAATGTTAACTAATACTTTTGAAATGTCTTAAATTCATTGAATTTCATGTTTTCTTTAATATAAATGATTGATCTTGTTGTGTATTGTAATATTATTGGTTCTAACACTATAAATTGATTTTCTTTGGTTCTAAAACTTTAAAATTCATAAGAATAAGTTTGTGACTCTTAAGAAAGTTGTCACAAAACGGTAGCTAATTTGCGACGGAAACTTAGAGAGTTACAAAGTGGTCGTAAATTAGCCACCTATATGCTACTTATTTGAGACTAACACCTGAACTTGAGGCGATTTTGTTACCGTTTAGTGACCCTCGCGATTTTATTTTGAGATTTACCAATAGAGATTTCTCAATATGTTAAGTTTCAAAGTTTCTACATTAATTTGAACTATTATAGGTATTGAATCATTCTAATAGCTTAAGTTTTATATGAGTTATAAAAACTTTCATAACAGTACATCATGTTATATGTAATGTTAACTAATACTTTTGAAATGTCCTAAATTCATTGAATTTCATGTTTTCTTTAATATAAATGATTGATCTTGTTGTGTATTGTAATATTATTGGTTCTAACACTATAAATTGATTTTCTTTGGTTCTAAAACTTTAAAATTCATAAGAATAAGTTTGTGACTCTTAAGAAAGTCGTCACAAAACGGTAGCTAATTTGCGACGGAAACTTAGAGAGTTACAAAGTGGTCGTAAATTAGCCACCTATATGCTAATTATTTGAGACTAACACCTGAACTTGAGACGATTTTGTTACCGTTTAGTGACCCTCGCGATTTTATTTTGAGATTTACCAATAGAGATTTCTCAATATGTTAAGTTTCAAGGCCGAGAGTTTATATGATGAACACAAGGCCTTAAGTAAAGCAAAGCCCAATGAAGCTTCTAGAAAGAAGAAACGCGCCTCATAGCTGTTTATGGATAAGATGGTGACGTGTTGTCCTTCACAAAACAACAAAAAGCATGAACGATTCAAGTTTGGGACCACAAGCCTCTTCTCCTTGATGCGCCAATCATTTAACCTAGTCCAGACCCCTTTTGTATCTCCTACAAAAAGGAAATGTAAACATTATACAAGCAAATTAATCAAGAGTTTCTCTCTTAGATTCATAGTCTTATACATTTCAAATTCTCTACTCTTTACACATCTCACACTCATACTCTTCTACACTTTCACTCTAAACATCAAATCTTTACACTTATATTCCGCTAATTTCATCAGTTTATACCCGATGATGATAACCTAACCTTTGTGTCAGACCGTCACTCCTCCATATATACTGGTCGTGGAAGGGTAAGTGTCCAATATAACTAAAACTAATGTTAGTGAAACAAGTATTTTCACTGGGGTTTCAATTCCCTTATGTAATCATTGCAATACAAAGGGTATCAATCCATAATGAGTGAGATATTGACCAATTAGGATGCAATCAAATTCACTTAATCCAAGCCAAGCGGTTATAGATTTGGCAACTAGCAACCTAAATAAACAAATGAGAGAATATAAAACAAAAGCAAACAAAGATTAACAGAAACTAAAGCAAGCAATCGAACAAGCAAACAAATAACAATCAGATAACGAAATAGAGCTCCTGAGAATGGGAATAATGGGTCAATGAATCCTCCTAAATCAACTAAGGTGTCTAACAAAAACTCACAGAGAGCTAATCCCTAGACAATAGGTTCTAATACAAATCAATCCACTCTCGTGGTAGTGATCCTCAAGTAGAACTACCTCCAAACCTAGATCTCTCTAGAGAAGCATAGCAAAGCAGGCATTATGAATCAACCTATTAAAGCCAATAAACACTCTAAGCAACCAATCTCTTGGGTTAGACATGTAAATCTCTGGAAAAAGTTGGTTCAGGCATTTCATCAAACACCTTTCGGGCAGGAAATACCTAGGGTCTAATTTCAATTGATCAGAGAGAAACTAGCATTAAGATCACTCACCCATAAGGGATCTAAACAGATCTAAGCTTAAACACCCTAGAAGATCAAGGATTCATCACTAACCTAACCCATCCTAAAGAATCCTAAGGAGACTACTCACAAATCATCATAAAATGCATAAACCCAGAAATGAAAATAAATTGCATAATCATGAAGCTGAAGATCAGATTAAGAGAACTGTGAATGTAGAAAATGCAAAATTAAAATAGATTAAGAGAAATCTGGATTACAAAGTGTCTGATTTAGAGAAGTCTAGAGAGAAAAGAGAGAGAGAGAGATTAGGGATAAGAGAAAAGTTAAGAGATAAGATTAAGGGTAAAAGATAGGATAAGATCTTTGTCTCAGCATAACAGTTGTATTTATACTACTTTAGGAAAAGTCAAAACCTTAATTCACTAAAAGACAAAAGTCAAAGGCGGCTGGCTCGGCATCGATCACACAGATCGATCAAACAGGTCGATGCAGGGGTTATCTTCAAAGCTGACACCTTTTTGCCTCGGGATCGACTTCAGATCGATGCAGGTGGTCGATGCAGCTCCTTTCTTCACCAAACAGCTACTTTCTGCACCTAAACAACTCCAAATGCAAGAATGTATGCAATGCTCATGCAATAACCTACTAATTATGCAAAGCAACTATAAATGACTAAGAATGGTATGATTAGAGGATAAAACTATGCTGAAATAATGAGAAATGAATACTTAAAACATGTAAAATATAGACATATCAGTTAGACATCTAATTTTATAAATTGAGTGTTATATATATATATGTTGACGTTGTTATGGACATGTGACAGGTTTACCCAAAAGCGAGCTATGGTGCATGTATAATCCACCTCCAGAGAAATGTTGCTGCTAAGTTTAAGAAACCAATTTTGGGTGCCCTAATATCCAAAGCGGCTAGAGCTTACCGGAAGTGTAACAACCCGCCCCATGGGACCCGTCATGCCCATAAGGCACTCTCCGCCACATGGCATCCTTACAGCGCTGCAGCGCATCGACCCTAACCCCTCCCTTGTGGCCCACTCCTGGCCCAGAGGCCCTCCTGGCCCACAAGTAGGTTATTGGTGCGCCTGACGTTACTCGAACCCAGGTCCCCACCCTTTAACAACCTTCCCACAGGACAAGCTGTTACCAATTGATCTGTTATGTAACAACCTGCCCCGTGGGACCCGTCATGCCATGTGGCGGAGTGTGCCACATGGGCATGACGGGTCCCACGGGGCGTGTTGTTACAGGAAGTCTACGTTCCACAAGAATTTCTCAGAAATAGAGAAAGTATCGCCTGAATGCACATAGTACCTCATGGCAATCTTATTGGATCACTGGACAAGGTTGCATTCCCTTGGTGATCGATTTAACATAATGACTTCTAATGTGGCTGAATCGCTTAATGCAGTCTTGAAGGAAGCACACGAGCTCCCAATTGGGTCATCCCTAGAGTACATAAGAGGGACACTCATGGCCTGTTTCACCACACGAAGGGATACATCATCTAAACATGAGAAGGCTCTGACCCCAAAGGTGGAAGAAATTGACACACACTTAACTTAATGCATTGCATTGTCATATCAAAACAGTAACGACCCCACATATATTCCAAAAACTCATCCAGATTACGGATCATCTTAACATGCCCCTTCGAAATCTTCATATGGAAAGATATACAACATAGGAGACCATCAACAAGCAACAAGCAAGCGTATTTGATCCTCTGCTCCTTGGTTAGAGACTTTGGCCTCCGAAACTTAGCAAGAAGCATCTCGCCTGTGAAAGCCTCTTCACCTCCAAATAGAGTAAACCAATAAGAAGTTACACCAGGAGGGCATTTGAGCAGATCAGGGTTCAGAGGAGGAAGAGGACTACAATTAAGACTGGTTACCAAACCAAACTCTTGAAGGGAAAACGTAATTTGTTTTCCCGCAAACACACACCAGATTTCGTGCCGCTTCACAACGTCAAGCTGTCGGGTTAGTAAGAAATGAGCCAACCTTCCGGAGAAAACCGGCTTCGAGTAGATGTCTAGTAACTTCTCAAAGCACAGCTTGATGCGTTGAAGCTCATGGGGTTGTAAAGCTTTAAGCACCACCCTAATGGTGTTCAGTTTGAAATACTGATTTACTCTATATCCGGCTGGTCCATGGAGCTAAAAGGAGAGGAAAAGAGAAATGAGATAAGTAGAACCTCTATAAATTAATACTAGATAAATTAATTAATAACCTCTATAAATTAATAAATTTATCTGGTCCCGAGTTGGGACCAGTGTAAATTTTGACACAGTTCGATAAAATAATAAGATAATAATTTTTTTAGAAATCCTATAAATTAATAATTTTATGAATATGTCAAAATATATTTATAGATTTGTTATATATGAAAACATTTAGTTAAATATGACCTTTGTGTTGTTTGTTTTTTTTTCTTGATTTGCATTAATTTTTATTAAAATTGTTTTATATAGTATTTTTACTGCATCTAAAACTTTTGATATTATCTGTTAGACATGATAATTATTTTTTTACCTGTAATTGATTTCAGAAAAGTATTGATTATAACAAAAAAAATTAATTTTTTAATTTTTTTTTTAAAATAACCAAATAAGACAAATCTCTCTATAAATTAATACCTCTATTAATTAATAAAATTTTACGGTCCCAATATTATTAATTTATAGAGGTTTTACTGTATTAGATCTAAACAAGTCATATACGAGAAGTAATACATCAAAAAAAATTTTAAAAAAATAGATGTCAAAGCGCAGATCTAATGTTATATATTGATGATCTACAAAGGAAAATGAAATTGTTTAAAAAAAACCAGGAAATTTTGTATGTTGCATGGTATATAATAAGAGGGGAAAAATGTCAAACAAACCATGAAATTTCAAATTTAAGCCATTTTAACCATGTACTATCATTTAAGCCAAATAAACCATGAACTTTCAAATTTAAGCCAAATAAACCATGAACTTCTGTTGACTTTCTGTTTGGTCCATAAACTTTCGGTTGACCAAGCCGTTTTAACCGTACCGTTAAATCCACTACCTAAGTCATTAACAGACGTTAATTGTCGTCGTTTTGGGCAGTAACAGAGAAGAGTTAACGACAATTAACGTCTATTAATAGCTCAGTTAGTGGATTTAACGGGACGGTTAAAACGGCTTAGTCAACCGAAAGTTCATGGTCCAAACAGAAAGTCCACAGAAGTTCATGGTTTATTTGACTTAAATGATAGTTCATGGTTAATAGTTCATAGTTCATGGTTTTTTTGACATTTTTCTCATAATAAGAGTCTTGAAAACCAGGTATATATAGAAATAATTGGGAAAATTCATCTTGCCAAACGAGGAAATCGGATCCAACACTCACCAGAATTCAGTTCGGCGGAAAGAGAATGGGGGTGAGAGGAATCGCCGGAAAATTAAGACGCTGGAGAAAGAGAAACTGAGTTCGGAAGATGGGGGAGAGTGCGACAGTGCAGGAAGAGAGAAAGAGTTTCGATAATGAACAGTGGACTGAAGGAGAGAGATGATTGGACGAGAGGAAGATGATGGGACTAGGGTTTACGAAATATTAAGGCGGGACAACGAAAAGTCGGCATATGAAAATAAGTATAAAAAAAGTATCTTTGTTTGTAAAAAAAAAAACAAAACAAAAGACCACAAATATGGCACGCTACATTTAATGGTAGCGGATAGGATATGCGACGGATACTTCGTTTTAGTCAATGCGCGCGTAAGGGTATATCGGACTGGTTACGGGGCTAAATAATTACGTTGTCCCGAACACAAAGCCCAATTACATCAAATTTAAATAGGCCCATATTCTTTGTCTTCCAGTTAATTATTCCTAAAAATTTATGGGGTAAAATATAGAAGATTTGTGTGTGAAAATGTAAAAGATTGGAAATCCCTTATCTTTTATAATATTTTTCTTCTTCCCAAGATGTCATTATTTGACCATTAATTATATAATTAACTCACACAATTAATCATCTGGCAATTAATTCATAAACTTGGTAGACAGGTTTATTCATTTGACCATTACAATTAATTCATAAATTAAATCACACATTAATGTCAATATTTGACCACCTCCTTTGTGAAATATGGACATTGTTGGGCTTCATAAGTCGACGGGCCTCCGATGCACTAAAAATGATCTATGGTGCGGGATCCGGTATCAACATATATGGTATTACTAGTAAGGAGTAATTATGAAATTGCATGATAAAACTGATAAAGGATAGTTATATAATGATGAAAATACTCCATGTTTCTTTGGAGAGCCTACACTCAAAATATATTGTTATACTAAGATATACTAATATTACAATTTATACTAGTTATACTAGTATTACCTTCTGATCTTTGACAAACGCTTCTAATGGTGTGATCCTTTTGTCCAACCCAACAAACATTTCTTGAATTGTAGTCAACCCTTCATCCATTTCAGCTCTCATGTCATTTATTATATCCACCAATTCACGCATGTTTCCCATGGCCTCGTTCCCCGCATGCTCAATTGCCTCTTCTGACCGAGAAGTCACATCTTGCTCATACATATCGTGAAGTGAAACAGTGTTTCCTCTACCAAGACGTCCCATCCAACTATTGAAAATGACATCATGTCTATCAATGTCATCCTCCTCTTATGTGATTTTACTCATAAGATCATGCTCCTTTTCTCTAACTGAGATGATACTATCAATGTCCTATAAATGTAAAACATTCACAAATATTAGTATAATAACAACACAAACAAATTTCATATAACCTCAGTTGTACCCAGTTATTCATAGATTTTGTCAAGAGGAACCCCTTTCATGTCGCTTTCTTTGAATCTCGATTTGCACATCCTAGGGCAATTGATGTCCGCCTCTAGAACATCCTCTCGGAATGAACTGTTCAACACCAGAATTTCCTCAAACGCTAAAAGCTACACAACACGCAACAATATAGTTTTACTTAGCTTCGATTATTGAAAATAATAACAATGACAAAAACACTTACCTCAATAGGAATGCAAAATTCGGGAATGGGCCATAAAATACCTTCCTTCACAACCCCTCCAAAATGACTCATTTTGTGGGAGATCTCTCTAAGCATATGGTCAAAAGACAATCTTTCCCAAGGAAATGTCTTACAATATGTGAGATCTTCCACCGCTTTTAGTAATAATGGCTCCAAACCTGTTGATAATGCTTGCTAAGAAGTAGACAACCGCCATCCTCAGTCGATATATTTATTTTCTTTTTATACTCTGTTGGAGAAAAATACATCTTCAAAGGTTGTAATGCTACAATTCCCTTCTCAACATCCTGCAACAATTATTTTACCAAGTATTACATTACGACAAAAACAACTTAACAAAAAAACCAATATAGTTTTACCCAGTATTATCAGTACTACGAAAACAAATAAATTTAACCTAGTTTTACAAAAACAAATACATCAAAACTAACCACCTAAGTGTCTCAACCAATACAAATCCAAATACAAACCAGCAACCATATTGTCTCAAGCAATAACAATCCAAATACTAAAAACCCACAAATTATTTTCCTTGATTCTACTCGATCTTTCAATTCAACCCATGTTGTGATACTTACCTCTGAGTCGATTGTGTCACTCACTGTACGACTCGTACTCCGGCTACTACCTTCTTCTTCATTCTCTTCATCGTCAGTCTCTTCATCATCCTCATTTTCTTCTGTTTCATTCTCTCATTCTACATTCTCTTCTTCTACATTCGCTTCTTCTTCCTTCTCTTCTTCTTGAAGTTCTCCGGCGCCGTCCTCACCAATACTCGAATTTTGAACCCGATCAGGGTTCTCTGCTTCTTCACCGACTTCCTCGTTCCTCTCAACTTCAGGTTGTTCCCGTTGTGGAGGTGGTACCGGATCCCGATCCGCCATCTCCTCTTGATTTTGCTCGCGTTCTCTACATAACTTCATATTTCTTGTTCTTGCCATCTTTGTTTATACCGACTTCGAATTCCCCACAAAATTTTGATTGGTTTTTCTCTTAATTCTACCTAGTTTCAAGCGAATGAAAAGGTAGAAAGGAGAAAAATAACAGTTGTCGAATTGTGCATTGTGGGAGAGGAGAAGGGAAAGTGGGTTTGATTTTTTTTTTCGATTTAGGGATTTCATTCCCTTTAATTAGGGTAGATCCGAATAAAATCCAATTGGATTATGGGAATAAAATCCAATTGGATTATGGGAATAAAACCCAGGTAAAAGATGTAATTTTTTTAAGTTGCTTAGGGTATCCTTGTAATATACTCTTTTTTAGTAATAAAAATAAATCAAATTTGATTTTTAATTATTGAGAGTATTTCTCAACTTTCTTTTTAACAATGAGATGAATTCCCTAATCAAATCCTTCTTTTTGTCCTGCTTCGCTCTGCTTCAGGATGATATAGCTTAAAAGCTTGTTGTTTGTCACTTTACAACAGCTTCCACTCAGCCAAACAAACATGGTAAACCAGTTCATTGCAAGAATATGCAAAGAAGAACCATAAGAACGAAAAGCAATGTGCATAATGAATGATGGCACAAACACTATCCTTTTCTAAGAGGAGGAGATCGTTTCATTCAAAACACAACAATCATCATAATCATTTGTAGCTTGTGCTTCTCGTGGGACTAGAGCCATCTCGATTCAAACTACAACAAGCTTCGATTCGTATAAGCTTCGATTCGTCGGTCTAGAGCAAGATTTGATTCGATTCGAACTAGAGCAAGCTTCAATTTTTGGTAAATCGTGTTTGTTTGGATAATGGAATCGGGTTTGTTTGGTTAAATTCGGGTTGTAATTGGGGTGAAATCGGGTTGAAATTTCCGATTTGGGTTTCTAATTTGGTTTAATAAAATAGTTATCTAGTTAAGTAAACAGTAAACCGCGTCTAACCAATATATGTCCGTAAATTAGATGAGAATTATAATTTTATGGGGAAATAGATATAAAATTTTAGATTTGGAGATAAATAGATATACAACTTTTAACTCGGGGATAAATAGATCGAGGTCATAGATCAGTGAAGAACTGATTCGATATGATATTTCTGAGAGGAAATATGTCGTTTTCCCTTTAAACATTAATATAAAATAGGATTGTGATAGCTTTTTAAAATATGTATGCATAGTTATATCTAAACATCATCTAAGCGAAACAAATAAAATAATATTTTAGATATTAGAAAAGAGGAAGAAGATTTTTGTGTGTATTATTCCAATGAATGAGAGATCCTTTATATAAGAGTACAAGGTGAGGGTTTTACTTGGTGACAAAGTAAAACCTAGCGTACATTCTAGAAACTTCTAGAACATGGACCTTATAATGGGCATCCATCTAATATTTATAACACTCTCCCTTGGATTGCCATTATAATAGGATAACTCATAATGCGCCTAATATGATGCCTCATTAAAAACCTTACCAGGAAAACCCAATGGGAAAAACCGTGGTTAAGGGAAAAAGAGTGCAGCGCGCAATTACTCCCCCTCATGAGTACATACGTCGAGATCTTTGAGACGGCGTAATCTGATATGATGAACTAACTTCTTGAAAGTAGCAGTAGGTAGTGCCTTGGTGTATAAGTCAGCCAAATTATTGCTCGAACGGATCTGTAAGACACGTACTTTGCCATTTTTTTGTAGATCGTGTGTGAAGAAAAATTTTGGTAGAATATGCTTTGTCCTATCACCTTTGATGTACCCGTCTTTGAGTTCTGCGATGTTGGAGTGTTTTCTTCTACACACATACCACAGTCTTCTCGTATATGGTGAATTACGGATCTTAACCATACACACTCGCGACTAGCCTCATGAATGGCTAAAATCTCTACATGATTAGAGGAAGTAGCTGTAATGGTTTGCTTCATATAACGCCAAGAAATAACAGTACCTCCGCATGTGAAAACATATCATGTCAGCGAATTCCCTGTATGGGGATCAGATAAGTATCCTGCGTCTGCAAAGCCAATATAATCCTCTTTGGATTGATTAGAGAAGAATAAACCCATGTCTTTCGTACCGTGGAGGTAACGAAGTCTATGTTTAATCCCATTCCAATGTCTTCGAGTTGGACATGAGCTAAACCTTGCTAATAAATTCACCGCAAATGATATATCAGGTCTAGTATGACTAGCAAGATACATCAATGCTCCTATAGCACTTAAGTATGGTACTTCAGGACCAAGAACTTCTTCATCACTTACAACCATTGGGCTACTCAAGGGATGTGCTCTATCCATAGAGAATCTTTTGAGCACAATTTCTGTGTATGTCTGTTGATGCACCAGAGTTCCATTTTTTTAGGTGCTCAATTTGTAGTCCCAAGCAAAACTTTTTTTTTCCAAGATCTTTCATCTCGAATTCCTTTTTCAGATATTATACTGTGTAGGAAATCTCTGCAGGAGTTCCAATATTGTTTAAATCATCAACATATACTACAATTATAACAAATCCTTTCTCAAATCTCTTTATAAAGGTGCAAGTATTGATTTAAATTTATGTAGTATTGTTCTCGAGAATTAGGGTTCACTGCTTCAGGCAATTTAAATCCTTTTGGGACTTTCATATAAATGTCATTCTCAAGTGGTCCATATAAGTAGGCTGTGACTACGTCCATTAAACGTAAATCAAGTCTTTCTTTTATTGCCAGACTAATAAGGAACTTGAAAGTAGTTGCATCCACCACACGAGAGTAAGTCTCAAAACCCCATTTATGTCCCACTGGTTTTACACATTTAGGTGTACGGACTACTGGTCCAAATACTTCTTTCATTGAAAGAGATTTTAATTCTGCATCTATTGCTTCATTCTATTTTGGCCAATCACTTCTTTGTGTACACTCTACAATAGATGTTGGTTCATGATCCTCATCCATAACATCAACTGCTACATTGCATGCAAAAATTTCATCGACGTCGGTTTGCTTTCGGTTCCATTTTATTCCAGACATGACATAACTCATTGAGATCTCTTCATTATCAGGTACCTGAATTTCTTTATTTATCATGTTTAAATTCTCTTATGGAGATTCTTTATTCATAGTTATTTCCTCGGTTCTTCCATTGCCAATTTCTACTCCTTTTCTTTTTCGAGGATTTTTATATTTGCAACCAATAGGTCTACCATGCGTTAAATGTGTCTTAGACTCATTAGCAGTTTGAATTTGTCCTTCTGGGATATTCATTCTTATTGGAGCATTTTCAGCTGATATATGTGATTTGATCACACTTTTTGAAAATGCGTCTGGCAACTGATTAGCTAATCTATGTAAATGAATTATCTTTTGGTCTTCTAATTCACAGTCTTTAGTCTGAGGATCAAGATAAGACATTGATAATTCATTTCAATTAATGTCTTTTCCCAGCTGTTTATTTTCACCCACTAATGTTGGAAATTCATATTCATTAAAATGATAATATGCGAATCGAGCCTTCAATAAATCTCCTGTGGATGGCTCAAAATACTTAATTATTGATGGGGAATCTTATCCAACATATACTCCCAACCTCCTTTGATGTCCCATCTGAGATCGCTGTGGTGGAGCAATCGGAACATATACCGCACATCCAAAGACTTCTAGATGAGAAACATTTGGTTCTTGACCCAGAACCAATTGTGATGGAGGGAACTTATGATTACTTGTTGGCCTGATGTGAATTAAAGACGCCGCATGTAATATAGCATGTCCCCAAGTAGATATTGGAAGTTTCGATTTCATTAGTAATGGTCTAGCAATCAGCTGAAGACGCTTAATTAATGATTCTGCTAAACCATTTTATGTGTGAATATGTGCTACAGGATGTGAACACTTATCCCAATGGACATGCAATAGTCATTAAAGGCTTGAGATGTAAATTCACCAGCATTATCAAGACGAATTGTCTTTAAGGGAAAATCTGGAAAAATGTGCACGTAATCTAATCAAATGAGCAAGTAATCTTGCAAACGCCATGTTTCGAGTTGATAACAAGGATACATGCGACCATCTGCTAGATGCGTCAATTAAAACCATAAAGTACCTAAAAGTACCACATGATAGGTGAATCGGCCCACAAATATCTCCTTGTATGCGTTCCAGAAAATTCATCGATTCTAAAATTTGTTTCGCTGGTGAAGGTCGTATAATCAGCTTGCATTGTGAACAAGCGGCACATGTGAACTCATTAGGAAGAATCTTTTGGTTCTTTAATGAGTGTCCATATGAATTTGTTATTATTTTTAGCATCATTATTGTACCGGGATGGCCTAACCGGTCATGCCAAACTTTCATGTTATCCGTACACTTCTGGCTTACGGTATCATTTGCTTCAATTCTATTAATTGAAGTATAATATAGTTTAGTGGAGAATGCAGGCAATTTTTCCAAAATCTTTTTAGAGCCTTGGGTAATACTTGTGATTTGAAGATATTCAGTATTACCTTCACTCATAGTCTTAATATGATATCTATTTCGGCGGATGTCTTTAAAACTTAATAAGTTCTTTTGAGACTTAGGGAAGTATAATGCATTAACAATTTTTAGTTGTGTTCCCATAGGTAATGATATATTTGCTCTTCCGGAGCCTTCAATTATGTTTGCACTACCTGTTATGGTAGTCACACTTGCTTCTTTTGCTTTCAAATAAGAGAAATATTTCTTATTTTTCAAAATTATGTGACTAGTTGCACTTGTTAGAATAAAGAAGATAAATCTTATATGAAGAAGAAGGAGGTGTGAGACTCTATCAAAGGTTATAACGAAGAAGAAGAAGTGACACACAAGAAACGAAGAGAGACCATACGGTCATGTGTGTTAGTGTCAAGTTATTGGAGTTCTAGATTGGATGTGCACTAGATATCAAGTTATACTAGGCACAAGGTTTCTTGACTCAAGACATGGTCCAAGCCATGAACAAATCAAGAGAGTGGTTTGATCCAAAGATGATTCAAACCACATACATCTCCAATTTAAAAGGCTAACCTCTAAATTCTACCTTTTAAATCCTTTAATTCTCGTTTGGTCTCTCAAGCTTTATTAAGTGTTCCTTAAATCCCACAACATATACTTTAAAATTTTTCTTTAAATCTCATAATGAAGGTTTAAAAGGAGAGGAGGCATGTGTGGATATTCTCAAAGAGAAGCCCAAGATAAAGCAAAGAGAACCATAAGAAGAGAAATCAAGTCATGAAGGGCTAAAAGGAATGAAAACTCTTAGAGGAAGAAGCCAATTTTTATGTTTCGGCTACTAAGTCAGAAAATCTATGTTCTCGACAATTCCAAAGCATCTTAAACATGGACTCGTACGAAGAGCTGTGGTTTGATGTTGTTGCTCAGCCATGAATCCTTTGAAGGCCATGGCATGAAGATTGCTTCCGCTTATACTCTCCGCAAAACAGAGCACGTCTCATCATCTACACTCCACTAAACTCTGGTTACTCTTAAAATCTCTAATCTTTCTAATCTTTTGTTACTAAAACTCTTTAATCTCTTTAAACTTGGTTACATAAACTCTCATTACTCTCTGATTATTCAAATCTTTCATAATCTCTTATTTACAATGATCATTCATGCTTATCGCTCTCTTGGTATCTTGCTTTCTTCTCGGCACATTTGGAACTTCCACAAGCGTGAGTATGTGCCCTCACTAGGAAGTTCCACCACTAACTTTGTCTTTGATGTTCTTAGAATACAGATTCAATGATTGATATGACAGTCTCATTGAGATATGAAGTTAAACATAGCTCAAGAAATGGACCAAACCGCATTCAGTCCATCAAAGGAACATCACCTATACCATTCTAAAGTTACACTACGACTCAAGAGATCAAGCGAATCACGCTGAAGAGTCATTTTAGCCCATAGCCGCCAATGATCCAAGAAGAAACGGTGTAAACAAAGAAGTGAGTGATGGAAGAGACATCTAGAAGTACAAGCCATACGAAGACAAGAAAATCAACCAATTTTTGTCCCGATTTCAAACCAACGAGTTCCATCATCAAGAGGACTCACTCAAATTCGACCACTACAATCAAAAAGGCTACTCTCTAAAACTCTCACTTATTTGCATATAATTAGCTTACTCTTTTTACTCGCTTTACACTTCGGAAAATGAAACTACTTGCTCACATACTCTTCAAGCTTAGCCTTTGATGTATCTCCGACTAAGCTTGAGGGGGAGAATTAATGGCATTTGATCACTTGTTTGCATCGCTCATTTGCTAGTAAAGAACCTAAGATTATCTTGACCTCTTCTTATTAGCATAACTCATATCTCTTTATCGAAATTCTCCAAACCCCTCACAATGTTACTTCAAAAGTCTATACTTTCGTGTTGTTGAAGGTCTAGAAGAAGAATCATTGTGAGAATTCTTAAAGGAGGATTAGAGATAGAGGCTCATAAAGAGGAACTCAAGTCAAGGGAATACGGTCTTTAAAAGCAAATGGTGAAGAGTGTAAATGGTGAAGATGATAGCAATTCAAATGGAGTAAATGGAGAGTAGACCTAAGAGATTCAAAGTGGATAAAAGAAATTTTCACACCAAGTTTGTTCGAAGAAGCAAACCGTGAAGAGTTGTGATGAATTGAAACTTCACACTAAGCTTAAGAAGAGAGAAGTTGTGAAGTGAAACAAGTGTGCAATGGATAGAAACTAGAAGTGTCATTCAAGAATCTTTCAAAGATAGAGCTACAAGTCATATGCTAAAACTCAAGAAAGATCAATGGGTGACAATCACCGAAAGGGGGAGTTTCTTGATCAAATGCACACATAATACATTGGTACGCAAAGAGACGTGGGGCAAAGAAGACTCAAAGCCACAAGCCAAAGCTTACCAACCATCCCATTAAAGGC
The DNA here is from genome assembly GCA_011420285.2 of Erysimum cheiranthoides. Taxonomy (NCBI): domain Eukaryota; kingdom Viridiplantae; phylum Streptophyta; class Magnoliopsida; order Brassicales; family Brassicaceae; genus Erysimum; species Erysimum cheiranthoides. The sequence goes on from CM022182.2 coordinate 6,106,331, forward strand.
TGTTTTCTAAACTCTACCCATTTATATTCTGTTAAATTCATTTCTTAGTTCAATTGCGAGTCTTTACTCTCTCATATGGATTCTTAACTTGTGGCATTTAAAACTTTGATATTCCTCATGGCATATACTTAATCTTTTCTTCTTTATCACTTGTTTAAAGGGTAAAGAAGACCATGAGAGCCTCAAAGAAGTACAAGATGTCAAAGAATGAGTTCATAACAAGAGAAATAAAGACTAGAGGAACTAAAGGAACGAATGTGGCGTTTCAAGACTTGAAGGAAGGAAGCCGGTGCATACAATCTTTAAACCATGATCATAGCTACATCATGGACCGTAGAGACTATACTCTTTTTCCCTTAACAAAGTTTTGTCCCAAGTGGTTTTCTTTGTTAAGGTTTTTAATGAGGTAGTCAATGCGTGTCCAAGCTTGATCTTTGGTACTTATGGTGTCCCGACGATTCAAGCTTGAGGGGGAGTGTTAGAATAAAGAAGATAAATCTTATATGAAGAAGAAGGAGGTGTGAGACTCTATCAAAGGTTATAACGAAGAAGAAGAAGTGACACACAAGAAACGAAGAGAGACCGTACGGTCATTAAGCGTATGGGTCGTGACATGAGTTTGTGTGAGTCTAGAGAAAGGCCCAAAAGGAGACTAAACGTGGTGAAAGGCCTTAGTTGCATTAAGCCCAAACAAGAGCTTCTAGAAGAAAGAAGATGCACCCAAAGGAGATTCAAACTCACGAAGCAAGTGGTCACTAGCCGTTAGGACAAGTCACTTTCAACATTGGGCGACTCTCTCTCTCTCTCTCTTAGTGTTATGTTTAACCTAGCTCACTCACTTCTCTATATATATGTTGTAGTTCACACACATTATTAACTAATGAGAAACACAAGTTAAACATCATGTAGTCTCTTAATACTCTACTAAGTGTTTTGTCTCATATTCACAATGTAGAGATTAGTTATTACATGATTTGGGGTTAGCTTTAATGCAACCCATTACTTGTTAATCTTATCCAAATCCTTATATAAAAATCACAGCACTGTCTGCCAAGCATAAATCTCCATCATTCATTGTTCTTCAAATAAATAAAATAAAATAAATTAATATCGCATATAAATTAATAGACGGGAAATAAGTAAATAAAACTAAAAGCTAAATAGGTAAAAATCAAAAACCAAGAGACAAAGTTGGTTAAATAACAATAGCTCAATCACTTTTTCTCTTCTTCTGGAAGAAAATCGGCAAGGTCCAGGTGAGTGAAATCATCAAGGACAAAATCATCATGTCCATCTTGTAACACAAAATTTCTTTCCACTTTCTTTCACTTTTCCTTCACTCATTGTTGATTGATGAGTCCCAAAATTACCGTTTTCTATATCGGATTTAGGTTTGTATTTTGAGTCAACTAACTTATATTAGATAGATATTAGGACTATTTGCTTCACTTAGTGTATTTCAGGTCTGAGAAGCAAATATTGGAAAAGGAAGAGTTTTGGATCATTTTGGAGGCAAATATACATTGAAAGATGCAGAGTCCAGAAGACCCGTCAGAAGTATGGCCTCAGACGAAGACCTTCCCACCGTTGGATCTTGCTAAGATTTTGACACATGATAGCTAAGGGAGTTAGCTTTCATCTCCAAGTGTTTTGAAGGAAATCCAACGGTGCAATCAAGAGTTATGGCCGATTTACTGAAGACATGTCAACCTGCCGACCAAGCTGACGAAGCCCAAGCCCATGAAGATGGGGATCGACCGGTCCACACTTGGGATCGATCGATCCACCGCCTCTTTTGCCTCCTCTCCAAGACTTTCCATTTCTTTTGTTTTCTTTTGTTGCCCTCTCCTTTTACTATATAAAGGGGGCTCGCCCATTGTATCAAACACACCTTTTCAGAGCAGTGGCTCTCTCTTTTGAGAGCTGTAGCTCTCCCCCAGTTTTATAAATATTTTAGTTTTCTTTTTATAGCTTTCTTTTAGGTTTAGATTCTTTAATAAAGATGTTTCCTTTTGTGTTCATCTTTGTTCTTGTTTCTATGCTTAAGTAGTTTCCTTATTAGGCTAGGGTTATTTTGAAGGGATGTGATTGATTATTAGGTTGTTAGTTTGGGAATTTAATTTATAGTTCTTTTCCTATTGTTGTTCTTAATGCTTAGGGCTTGAGTAGCTAACTTGTTCTAAGATCTTAGGTGATGTTTAGTCGCTGGAATCAACACTAGGGGAGCAAGATTTCATAACTTGGCAAGCGCAAAGCTCTCGTTTGATATCTTGTGAACATATTGATCTTGTTATTAATGCTAGTTTTAATTAGGGAAGCCTAGCGTAAAGCGTTCTCTAAATATTGCTAAGTAGGTATTGGCGTGAGAATCGATGTACCTTACCATTGTGAATTGAGTTCTAGAACGTATCTTAATATTTCCTGTTAATCGATTTAATTGTTTTGTCACATCCTGGATGGTTTCCCTATGCCTAATACTTCTTTTATTATTTGCTTATTTTATTTCTCGTTAGGTTGTTAGAAACAAACTCTCATTTTATTTTGTCTTAGCTTAACTTTAATCCCGTAAATTCGTAGTGTAACTTATCGGTCCCTGTGGATTCGACCCTAAAGTGCTACAACTGATTACCGTATTTGATCCGGTAGTTTGCATATTTAGGTTTATTATTTGACCTACGATCAAATTGGCGCCGTTGTCGGGGACCAATAACGCTTGCCTACGAGTTTAAGATTAGGGTTTAGTCTAAGATTTTTTTATTTTTATTTTTACTAATTAGGGTTTTGTTTTTCTATTTTTGCAGGTACCAAAAAAAAAAAAAAAAAGAAAAAAAAAAAAGGAAGAGGAGAGACAGAGCTTACCAGTTCCGGTTCAAGAAGCAAACGGAATATTAGATGACCACATATAAATCTGAAATTTGGTGGAAATATAGTAGAGTGTCATACGGAGCCTCAGGAAAAAGCGGAACGTGATTTGGCATCACGGCTCGAAAGTTATGACTGTTTTTCCAAGATCATCGAAGAAGAGTACGAGGCTGAGCTGTGTCAACTTCGAACTCTATCTGAGAACGAACCACAAGGAACTAGATGATGAGCCATACATCATTGGAAAGATCTAAGTCTCTAGTTTGCAGGCCAAGTCTCAGATCTCAGTTTTGAGTTCTGAGCCAAAAGATATCGAAGGAATAAGAAGACGGTACAGACGGACCGAGGAGCTGCCAACCCGAGCCACCCAACCCGTTCTTCTCCAACAGCTTATCCACAAAGCCTTCGAATCATTGGATCACCATTCCGTTCTCAAAGGACCAAGACTAAGAAGTAGGAAGCACACGGAATTGTGGATCTTTATGAAGCTCGCTATCCACTTAGGTTGAATGACCAAAGAAGAGGATGTCAAGCTCACAATGATATGCTATCTCCACAAGGGAATGAGCTTGAGCCCATGATGCAGCAGCTATCAGATGGGAAGAACAAGAATGCGCGAGACATAAAGGAGAAGTTGGCGATTCAAAGTGCGATTGAAGATTGATCGTAGGTCAAATAATAAACCTAAATATGCAAACTACCGGATCAAATACGGTAATCAGTTGTAGCACTTTAGGGTCGAATCCACAGGGACCGAATAGTTACACTACGAATTTATGGGATTAAAGTTAAGCTAAGACAAAAATAATAATAGTTTTGTTATTCTAACAACCTAACGAGAAACAAAGCAAATAAAGAATATTAGGCATAGGGAAACCATCCGGAATGTGACAAAACAATTAAATCAATTAGCAGGAAATATTAAGATACGTTCTAGAACTCAATTCACAATTAATAAGACATCTCGCTCTCGCGCAAATACCTACTTAGTAATACTATATTAGAAAACCGCTCTCGCGCGTTCCCTAGAGTAATACTAGCATTAAGAATAGGATTGATATGTTCACAAGATGTCATGGCCCGGGCTTTCGCCTCAAGCCATAAAACCTTGCTCGACTAGTGTTGATTCCAGCGACTAAACACTACTTTCGTACCTAGTTTAATCACACAAGATCTTAGAACAAGTTAGCTACTCAAGCCCTAAGCATTAAGTATAACAATAGAAGAAGAACGATAAAGTAAATTCCCAAATCTAACAACCTAATAATCGGTCACATCCCTTCAGAGAAACCCTAGCCTAATAAGGAAACTACTTAAGCATAGAAACAAGAACAAAGATGAACACAAAAGGAAACATCTTTATTAAAGAATCTAAACCTAAAAGAAAGCTATAAAATATAAAAGAAAACTTGGGGAGAGCTATAGCTCTCAAAAGAGAGAGCCACTGCTCTGAAAAGATGTGTTTGATACAATGGGCGAGCCCCCTTTATATAGTAAAAAGAGAGGGCAACAAAAGGAAACAAAAGAAATGGAAAACTTGGAGAAGAGGTAAACTTGGGCCGCAATTCTTCATGGGATCGATCGATCCTAAGTGTGGACCGGTCGATCCCACTCTCTGCCACGTCAGCTTGGTCGGCAGGTTGACATGTCTTCAGTAAATCGGCCATAACTCTTGATTGCACCGTTGGATTTCCTTCAAACCACTTGGAGATGAAAGCTAACGCCCTTAGCTATCTTGTGTCAAAATCTTAGCAAGATCCAACGGTGGGAAGGTATTCGTCTGAGGCCATACTTCTGACTGGTCTTCTGGACTCTGCATCTCTTAATGTATATTTGCATCCACATTGATCCAAAACTCTTCCTTTTCCAATATTTGCTTCTCAGACCTGAAATACACTAAGTAAAGCATATAGTCCTATATTCTATCTAATATAAGTTAGTTGACTCAATATACAAACCTAAATCCTATATAGAAAACGGTAATTTTGGGACTCATCAATTCCCCTAGACTTGAATCTTTGCTTGTCCTCAAGCAAGAACAATCAAAAAGACAAATCTTAAAGAGAAAGGTTTGAAAACGGGAACTTACAACTTCTCGAGAATCTCCGTACATCTTCCGTCAATCCATCACTCAAAGGATTGAGCTTACAACATGTACTAACCATTGGCTTAGCAACTCTCCGTACTGATGTCCCGGGATCTCAAGGAAGCTCCAATGTCTCCGTTGTTGACTCCCTACATTCATTCTTTACAAGCATGTGGTCTCAACGAGGTAGTATCGATCAAAGATCGCGTAGACGCTTATCTTCTTCTAGCTTCCAAGACATTCTTCTTATGGTTCCTTTCCTTCTCTTCCCTTTTTCTTCATGAGATCGATTTCTCCCTACTTTTCTAGGGTATCATTTTATTTTTTCTATCGATCTCTTTTTCTTTAGCCCGGGGTTGGTTTTCATGAGTCCGAAGTATGCAAGGGGGTAACCACACATCCCTCGACCCACTTCTTTATTTACCACATCCCTTTTCTTTTCTTTTCCTCTTTTTCCTTTTTTCTTTTTCTTATTCAGGAGAAGAGATAGGGGAACCATACGTTTTTAGAAGTTATGCGCGTCTCGGAAAGCTTGAGTCAAAGGTCGCGTTCGATGTATACCAAGCCCCAAGTTGAGAAGATTAAGTCCAAATTAACATCTTGTCATGGGTGGAGTCAACGCCAGGTCAATCAGATTTCCAAGAGATAGGAACTTCTGATGAGTTATTCGGCTAATGGTGTTCCAATCTTCAGCCCTTCAAAAAGATAGTCATGACGGATAGTAGAAGATATTAGTACGAACACACGATTCACAAAAGAAGTTCCAAGTTCCAACCATTTTGACTCAATAAAACGACTCAAATAAAAATTAAAATGTTAGTGCAAATGGTCATATTCCTCCCCGAGACTTACTTCACACCGTCCCGGTGTGTAAGAAAAACCCAAAGGAAGAATGGAAACCGAAAACAAAAGATAGTTATAATATACATATAAGAAAATCAAAAGCTCAAAGAAAAGGAAAGAAAAACCCGGTGATCGATCGGTCTGACGTCTCAGATCGATCGGTCTAGATCATTGATGGTCGTGGACTTTGTCAATCGCAAGGGGATCGATCGATCTGTCGACAGGATCGATCGGTCTCCAGTGTCTGGAACAAAAAGTTTCGCATCTTCTGCGTTGAGTACCTATTCCTGAAAACACTTAACACCGGACGTGATTTCACCGTAATAAAAAAAATCCTAAAAATAAAAACAAATAAAGAAAAATAATAAAGGAAAGGAAGTATGTACAAACTCTATGGGTTGCCTCCCATAAGCGCTTTTTTAAAGTCGATAGCTTGACTCTTGTTTCAGGCAGCATGTGTGGCAAAATGAAAATCCGCTTTGAAGCAAGCTCTCGCCTGGTGCGAATGCGGAAGTCTTGCGGAAAGCTAGCCTTCGAGCTTGTGTGGCTAGGTGTGGACAGCCAAGTATGAGAGCGAAGAGACGGGTTTGGAGAGAACTCCTCATCATCCTCAGCTCGCACAGGAGACAATTCAGCTGATGCATCGTCCGTCGGGTATGTCTCGTGTACCGGTGCTAGTGGTGGAGTGGGCGCGCGTGGGGGTGGTGGTGTAACGGTAATATGTGATGATAGGAGTCACCAAGCTACCAATGAAAATCACTTTCTTCGAGACCGAAATGCATTGTTGCATCTGGATGAACTCCTGGACATCATTGAGAATGTCTATCGCGACCAAGATATCGGTTTGTATAAACCGAGTAGACTCGAACTTGTAGGCTTGTAGCGCAACGGTGTCATCTTGATCCTTGCGTGTCCACTCTCACTCTCCGGTAGCTGGTTCATGTCCGCTGCGTTGTCTAGGAGCCATTTATTGGGTCGGGATCGATCGATCTCTAGTGTAGATCGGTCGGTTGTGTCAGCCGGATCTTCTCGGATCGCTTGTATCTCTTCCTGACCTTCTCGGATCGCTTCTTAGAAGAATGAGTGTCTCCATCCAGGACTTCGTTGACATCATTCTCATCACCAAGGTCTTCTACTGGCATGACATGATGCGCTCGATCATACTCCATACAATGATTTCTATTGCTAGCCGCCAAATTGTTGATCAGAGTATTAGCTTCTGCTGCCGTGTTAGTCGAGAAATCACCTCAATATGATCCAATGGACTCTCCGAAGGCAATCCATAAAACAAGTTCTCTGCCACCAAGTGAATGATTTGGGGTTCGATCTTGTAATCATACCCCTCGTCTGGTAAGTGAATTGCAGCGCGATTGGAGGAGAACTTGTCTGAAGTGTCATGTTCGCCAAGGGTGGGGCGACGAGCAGGTGGTGCCTGATGTAGATCGATCGGTCTGTTAGGGGGACCGGTCGGTCCAGCAGGTGGAGGCTGTCCGTGGTCATCATATCGTGCAGGGGCTGGTGGAGGGAAGAGCTGGTCACGAGCTGAAGCATAAGGATCCACTACTAGAAGTGGGACATCCACCTTCTTCTCATTGTCTATGATGAGACTAGAGCCATGTTGCGTAGCTTCATTGGAAGGGGTTTCGTTGTAGAAGATTTTCTCATCGATGTTAGAGAAAGAGATCCTCTTATTAGGTAGATCAACAACGGCACCCGCGGTTGCAAGGACTGGTCTCCCAAAAATCAAAGGCATAATAGAACCTTTGATCATCTCTACGACATGAAAATTGGTGGGAACCAAGCAACTTCCAATGCGAACATCTAAGTTTTGAATCAAGCCATCGGGAGTTATGGTGGAAGCATTCACGAACTTTAGAGGAACTTGAGAAGCTTTCATATCACCTATCCCAAACTTCTCTGCAATAGCCTTAGAAATAAGGTTCATGCGACATCTAGAATCACCGAGAGAGTTACGGAAGACCTCTCCTTCAATGGGACAACAAACTTCCCGGGATCTTCCAGCTTCGACACCTTATGGAGCTTCGGGGTGAGAGTATCCTTCCGCTTGAGTAAAAACGCACCAATCTCTTCAAGATTTTCCTTTCCAGGAACTCCATCTCGAAAAATCTTCCTTAGGAAAGGTGATTGGTCCAATGCTTCTAAGAGTGAGAGTGCATTGGTTTCTCGCTTGTTACTTCCCCATGAATGGACGTCTTAGCATCGAGTTACACCATAGAAACGCGCGGATAATGATCATTCGGCTTCTAAGGAACCACATCAGCTTGAGCAATAACATGCGTACCGGCGTCATTCAAAAACAGGTCAGGAATTCCTGATTTCGCAGTGCGGACCAATCGATCTAAAGGAGGATCGGTCGGTCCTGACCCTCTGGTCAGTAAGTCATCATCGCCCAGGAGATCGATCGATCTAAGAGTGGATCGATCGGTCATTCTTCTTTGTCGATCCGGACTTGTTGGGTTGCCGCAGTATGAAGCTTCGCCTTGGCTCCAACATGAGTCGTAATAGTGTACAAGTCAGAGAAGACTCTAAGACCTCCGATTTGAGCCTCGGAACTTGTAGCATATGACAGGATCGATCGGTCTAAAGCATGGACCAGTCGATCTGTAGTGCATATCGGGACTAATCGCTGGATGTGTCGGATCGATCGATCGTTGTGCTGGATCGATCGATCCTGAGCTTCTCCGAAGGCTTGTACATCTTCAATCGCTCTTTGAATCGTGATTGCATTGCAGAACTCTTTAAGATTAGAGCAAGACGCAATCTGAGACATCTCCAAGTCAAAAGAATTGACACGAGAAGCCAAGCTCGATGTATATATGCTTTCCATCTTCTTCTTTCAAGTCCTGTGCCTCCTCAAAACATCTCGGCGTCCACAAACCCTAGTTGTCGCCGACTTCCTTTTTTTTTTTTTTTTTTTTTTTTTTTTTTTTTTTTGGTACCTACAAAAATAGAAAAACAAAACCCTAATTAGTAAAAATAAAAATAAAAAATCTTAGACTAAACCCTAATCTTAAACTCGTAGGCAAGCGTTATTGGTCCCCGGCAACGGCGCCAATTTGATCGTAAGTCAAATAATAAACCTAAATATGCAAACTACCGGATCAAATACGGTAATCAGTTGTAGCAATTTAGGGTCGAATCCACAGGGACCGAATAGTTACACTACGAATTTATGGGATTAAAGTTAAGCTAAGACAAAAATAATAATAGTTTTGTTATTCTAACAACCTAACGAGAAACAAAGCAAATAAAGAATATTAGGCATAGGGAAACCATCCGGAATGTGACAAAACAATTAAATCAATTAGCAGGAAATATTAAGATACGTTCTAGAACTCAATTCACAATTAATAAGACATCTCGCTCTCGCGCAAATACCTACTTAGTAATACTATATTAGAAAACCGCTCTCGCGCGTTCCCTAGAGTAATACTAGCACTAAGAATAGGATTGATATGTTCACAAGATGTCATGGCCCGGGCTTTCGCCTCAAGCCATAAAACCTTGCTCGACTAGTGTTGATTCCAGCGACTAAACACTACTTTCGTACCTAGTTTAATCACACAAGATCTTAGAACAAGTTAGCTACTCAAGCCCTAAGCATTAAGTATAACAATAGAAGAAGAACGATAAAGTAAATTCCCAAATCTAACAACCTAATAATCGGTCACATCCCTTCAGAGAAACCCTAGCCTAATAAGGAAACTACTTAAGCATAGAAACAAGAACAAAGATGAACACAAAAGGAAACATCTTTATTAAAGAATATAAACCTAAAAGAAAGCTATAAAATATAAAAGAAAACTTGGGGAGAGCTATAGCTCTCAAAAGAGAGAGCCACTGCTCTGAAAAAATGTGTTTGATACAATGGGCGAGCCCCCTTTATATAGTAAAAGGAGAGGGCAACAAAAGGAAACAAAAGAAATGGAAAACTTGGAGAAGAGGTAAACTTGGGCCGCAATTCTTCATGGGATCGATCGATCCTAAGTGTGGACCGGTCGATCCCACTCTCTGCCACGTCGGCTTGGTCGGCAGGTTGACATGTCTTCAGTAAATCGGCCATAACTCTTGATTGCACCGTTGGATTTCCTTCAAACCACTTGGAGATAAAAGCTAACTCCCTTAGCTATCTTGTGTCAAAACCTTACCAAGATCCAACGGTGGGAAGGTATTCGTCTGAGGCCATACTTCTGACGGGTCTTCTGGACTCTGCATCTCTTAATGTATATTTGCATCCAAATTGATCCAAAACTCTTCCTTTTCCAATACTTGCTTCTCAGACCTGAAATACACTAACTAAAGCATATAGTCCTATATTCTATCTAATATAAGTTAGTTGACTCAATATACAAACCTAAATCCTATATAGAAAACGGTAATTTTGGGACTCATCAAAGATATACAAGCCTTCACAGAAGCTCAGGACCGATCGATCCAGCACAACGATCGATCGATCCAACACAGCCAGCAATCAGTCCCGATCTGCACAACAGATCGACCGGTCCATGCTTTAGACCGATCGATCCGGTCATATGCTGCAAGTTCCGAGGCTCAAATCGGAGATCCTAGAGTCTATTCTGACTTGTCCGCTATTACGGCTCATGCTGGAGCCAAGGAGAAGCTTCATACTACAGCAACCCAACAGGTCCTGATCGACGACGACGAAGGACCGACCGGACTCACTCCTATACCGATCGGTTCGCTATATGACGCTGCTCTACTGACCAGAGGGTCAGGACCGACTGATCCTCCTTCAGATTGATCGGTCTGCACTGTGAAATCAGGAATTCCTGACCTGTTTTCGAATGATGCCGGTACGCATGTAGTTGCTAGAGCTGTTGTGGTTCCTTACAAGCCAAAGCATCCTTATCCACGCGTTTCTAAGGCGCAACCTGATGCTAAGACGAACAATCGGTTCGAAGAGGTAACCCGCAAGATAATTGATGTTCTTCCATTCTCCAAAGCTCTGGAGCGGTTACCATTCTTCCGAAAGATTCTTCGTGATATTGTTGCCGGAAAAGAAGAATTTGAAGAGATTAGTGCATTCTTAGCGGAACGAAGGGATACTCTCACCCCGAAGCTCACTAAGGTGTCGAAGCTAGAAGATTCCGGGCAGTTTCTTGTTCCATGTTCAATTGATGGAGAGGTCTTCAACGATTCTCTCTGTGATTCTGGATCTAGCATGAACCTCATGTCTAAGGCGATTGCAGAGAGATGTTCGCATTGGAAGTTGCTTGGTTCCCACCAATTTTCATGTCGTTCAGTTGACCAAAGGTTCTGTTATGCCTTTGATTTTTGGGAGACCAGTCCTTGCAACAGTGGGTGTAGTTGTCGATCTACCTAATAAGAGAATCTCCTTCTCTAACATCGATGAGGATATCTTCTACAACGCAACCCCTTCCAATGAAGCTATACAACGTGGCTCTTGCCGTACCATAGACAATGAGAGGAAGCTCGTGACCAGCTGTTCCCTCCACCAGCCCCTGCACGTTATGATGACCACGGACAGCCTCCACCTGCTGGACCGATCGATCCCCCTAACAGACTGATCGATCTGCATCAGGCACCACCTATTCATCACCCCACTCTTGGCGAACACCACACTCCAGACAAGTTCTACTCCAATCGCGCTGCAATTCACTTACCAGACGAGGGGTATGATTACAAGATCGAACCCCAATCATTCACTTGGTGGCAGAGAACTTGTTTTATGGATTGCCTTCGGAGAGTCCATTGGATCATATTGAGGTGATTTCTCGACTAACACGACAGCAGAAGCTAATACTCTGATCAACAATTTGGCGGCTAGCAATAGAAATCATTGTCCAGAGTATGATCGAGCGCATCATGTCATGCCGGTAGAAGACCTTGGTGATGAGAATGATGTCAACAAAGTCCTGGATGGAGACACTCTTTCTTCTAAGAAGCGATCCAAAAAGATCCAGCTAACACGACCAATCGGTCTGACATGAATCTGCATCGAGGAACAGAAGCCTCGAGATCGACCGATCTACACCAGAGATCGATCGATCCCAACCCAGGACAATTGCTCCTAGACAACGCAGCAGACATGAATCAGCTACCGGAGAGCGAGAGTGGACACGCAAGGATCAAGATGACACCGTTGCGCTACAAGCCTACAAGTTCGAGCTTACTCGGTTTATACAAACTGATATCTTGGTCGCGATGGACATTCTCAATGATGTTCAGGAGTTCATTTCGGTGCACAACAACGCGTTTCGGTCTCGAAAAAGGTGATCCTAATTGGTAGCCTTGTGACTCCCATCATCACCCATTGTCACTTCACCATCGTGCATCCCCCACCGGAGCATAAGGCGCGATTCATTGATCGGGTGCACTTGTACGCTAGCAAGATCCATCTCCGCCATTCACTAGTCTACCGTTTCTAGGGTCATGATGGGCTTTACAAGTACATTCGCCTGCCCCGCTCTGAGTTCACATCTCTCGCTACACCAGGGAGCATTCGCTTTAATCCGCCTGCTGGGGCGCTTTGCGAGAGACCGATTCTACCTACGACTAGTGGCATCCGGAGAGTAGCACGTATCGGCTATCATGATGAGGCTAGCCCTTCTCAACCTTCTGCTTCCGCGCCACCACCGTTTCAGCACTACTCCTCTTCTCAGTTGCCTCCATTTCACTTTGATATGAGCGAGTACGTCGCCATAGAGCCACCGGAGGAGCCGAACTCGGAGTTTGAGTGTTGGGTCTATAATACGATCAAGCAGAAGAACTCCTTGTTGACTCGGATTGCGTCATGGCTCTGTTGCGTTGCACCACCACCACCTCCACGCGAGCCTACACATCCACCCCCATTGGTCCCGGAGCATGAGGTTGACTACTCTAGCGCTGCTCACTTGGACACCTCCGTCCCTGAAGACGAGGTTGTTGCTTCTAAGCCCTCTGCTCTAGACCCTTCTCTTCGCTCTCATACTTGGCATTCCACACCAAGCCACACGAGCTCGGAGTCTAGCTTTCCGCAGGACTTCCGCATTCGCACCAGGCGAGAGCTTGCTTCGAAGCGGATTTTCATTCTGCCACACTTGATGCCTGCAACCAGAGTCAAGCTAACGACTTTAAAAAAGCGCTTATGGGAGGCAACCCATAGAGTTTGTACATACTTCCCTTCCTTTATTATTTTTCTTTATTTGTTTTTATTTTTAGGATTTTATTACGGTGAAATCACGTCCGGTGTTAAGTGTTTTCAGGAATAGGTACTCAACGCAGAAGATGCGAATTTTTATGTTCCCGACACTATAGACCGATCGATCCTGTCGACAGATCGATCGATCCCCTGGCGATTGACAAAGTCCACAACCATCAATGATCTAGACCAATCGATCTGAGATGTCAGACCGATCGATCCCCTGCCCTGAGCTGTACAGGGACTCATGTCACATTGTCCAGACACACCAACCGTTTGATCACTGGTTTTTCTTTCCTTTTATTTGAGCTTTTGATTTTCTTATATGTATATTATAACTATCTTTTGTTTTCGGTTTCCATTCTTCCTTTGGGTTTTTCTTACACACCGGGACGGTGTGAAGTAAGTCTGGGGGAGGACTGTGACCATTTGCACTAACATTTTTATTTTTACTTGAGTCGTTTTATTGAGTCAAAATGGTTGGAACTTGGAACTTCTTTTGTGAATCGTGTGTTCGTACTAATATCTTCTGCTATTCGTCATGACTATCTTTATTATAGAGCTGAAGATTGGAATGCCATTAGCCGAACAACTCACCAGAAGTCCCTATCTCTTGGAAATCCAATTGACCTGGCGTTGACTCCACCCATGACAAGACTTGAATTTGGACTTAATCTTCTCAACTTGGGGTTTGGTATACATTGAACGCGACCTCTGACTCAAGCTCTTCAAGATGCGCATAACTTCTAAAAAAGTATGATTCCCCTATCTCTTCTCCTGAATAAGAAAAAGAAAAGAAGAAAAAAAAAGAAAAAGAAAAGAAAAGGGATGTGGTAAACAAAGAAGTGGGCCGAGGGATGTGTGGTTACCCCCTTGCATACTTCGGACTCATGAAAACCAACCCCGGGCAAAAGAGAAAAGGAGATCGATAGAAAAAATAAAATGATACCCTAGAAAAGTAGGGAGAAATCGATCTCATGAAGAAAAAGGGAAGAGGAGGAAAGGAACCATAAGAAGAATGTCTTGGAAGCTAGAAGAAGGTAAGCGTCTACGCGATCTTTGATCGATACTCCCTCGTTGAGACCGCACGCTTGTAAAGAATGAATGTAGGGAGTCAACAACGGAGACATTGGAGCTTCCTTGAGATCCCGGGACATCAGTACGGAGAGTTGCTAAGCCAATGGTTAGTACATGTTGTAAGCTCAATCCTTTGAGTGATGGATTGACGGAAGATGTACGGAGATTCTCGAGAAGTTGTAAGTTCCCATTTTCAAACCTTTCTCTTTAAGATTTGTCTTTTTGATTGTTCTTGCTTGAGGACAAGCAAGGATTCAAGTCTGGGGGAATTGATGAGTCCCAAAATTACCGTTTTCTATATAGCATTTAGGTTTGTATTTTGAGTCAACTAACTTATATTAGATAGATATTATGACTATTTGCTTCACTTAGTGTATTTCAGGTCTGAGAAGCAAATATTGGAAAAGGAAGAGTTTTGGATCATTTTGGAGGCAAATATACATTGAAAGATGCAGAGTCCAGAAGACCCGTCAGAAGTATGGCCTCAGACGAAGACCTTCCCACCGTTGGATCTTGCTAAGAATTTGACACAAGATAGCTAAGGGAGTTAGCTTTCATCTCCAAGTGTTTTGAAGGAAATCCAACGGTGCAATCAAGAGTTATGGCCGATTTACTGAAGACATGTCAACCTGCCGACCAAGCTGACGAAGCCCAAGCCCATGAAGATGGGGATCGACCGGTCCACACTTGGGATCGATCGATCCACCGCCTCTTTTGCCTCCTCTCCAAGACTTTCCATTTCTTTTGTTTCCTTTTGTTGCCCTCTCCTTTTACTATATAAAGGGGGGTCACCCATTGTATCAAACACACCTTTTCAAAGCAGTGGCTCTCTCTTTTGAGAGCTGTAGCTCTCCCCCAGTTTTATAAATATTTTAGTTTTCTTTTTATAGCTTTCTTTTAGGTTTAGATTCTTTAATAAAGATGTTTCCTTTTGTGTTCATCTTTGTTCTTGTTTCTATGCTTAAGTAGTTTCCTTATTAGGCTAGGGTTATTTTGAAGGGATGTGATTGATTATTAGGTTGTTAGTTTGGGAATTTAATTTATAGTTCTTTTCCTATTGTTGTTCTTAATGCTTAGAGCTTGAGTAGCTAACTTGTTCTAAGATCTTAGGTGATGTTTAGTCGCTGGAATCAACACTAGGGGAGCAAGATTTCATAACTTGGCAAGCGCAAAGCTCTCGTTTGATATCTTGTGAACATATCGATCTTGTTATTAATGCTAGTTTTAATTAGGGAAGCCTAGCGTAAAGCGTTCTCTAAATATTGCTAAGTAGGTATTGGCGTGAGAATCGATGTACCTTACCATTGTGAATTGAGTTCTAGAACGTATCTTAATATTTCCTGTTAATCGATTTAATTGTTTTGTCACATCCTGGATGGTTTCCCTATGCCTAATACTTCTTTTATTATTTGCTTATTTTATTTCTCGTTAGGTTGTTAGAAACAAACTCTCATTTTATTTTGTCTTAGCTTAACTTTAATCCCGTAAATTCGTAGTGTAACTTATCGGTCCCTGTGGATTCGACCCTAAAGTGCTACAACTGATTACCGTATTTGATCTGGTAGTTTGCATATTTAGGTTTATTATTTGACCTACGATCATTGATAGAGCTCAATGAGGTGTTTTGGTGTTTCGATAACATATGTTCGCATATGTTGTTTTCTCGTGTTTGTTGCCATCTTTGTTTTCCCACTTATGGTGAGCTTCACGGCCTCGTCCTAGACTGTATCCACGTCCATGACCACGACCACGACCACGTCCACGAACACGGCCACTTCCTTGGTCGGCCTTGTCATAGGATGCCACATTCGCTTATGGGAATGCAGAACCAGTGGGACGTAGTCCATGATTTTTCAGCAACAGCTCATTGTTTTTCTCAGCCACAAGGAGACAAGAAATGAGTTGGGAATACTTCACGAATCCCTTTTCACGGTACTGAGTCTGCAGGACTATGTTATTAGCATGAAAAGTAGAGAATGTTTTCTCTAGCTTATCTGCATCCGTGATTTTCTCCCCACACAATTCAAGTTTGGAAGTAATCTTGAACAAGGCTGAGTTATACTCACTTACAGACTTAAAGTCCTGTAATCTTAAATGAGTCCAATCATAACGAGTTTTGGGTAAAATCACAGTTTTCTGATGGTCATACCTTTTCTTTAGATCATTCCAAGGGATTTTTGGATCTTTTACACTGAGGTACTCATTCTTGAGATCCTCATGGAGATGATGGCGAAGGAAAATCATCGCTTTTTACTTATCTTTGCTTTCAATTTGATTTCCTTCTTTGATTGTATCAAGGAGATCCTTTGAATCTAGATGGATTTCAGCATCTAGTGCCCATGCCAAATAGTTATCTCCAGTGATATCAAGAGCTCCAAATTCAAGACTTGTGAGTTTCGACATACTTACTGAAATATCAAAAAAATTTAATTAAATTTCATAAAAGATACAACTATTATATATATTTCTTTAAAATAATTCCATATATTTTAAATAAAATAAATAAATGAATAACGATGTCATATTTATATTATCAATAACAGATCGTGATTTCAAACGGACGCTCTCTTGGCGATAAAAATGGCGATTTTAAGACAGTTTTATTTTCGACTTTCTTTTATCTTTCTTCTGGCAGTTTCCGACAGTTACGACAACGGAGTGGAGCGGTTCCGACCAGTCTCCCATTTCTTGACGGTTATCTTCATATCGACATCCACGATCCGATATGATGCAACTTCGATTGAGGAACTGGGGCGTGGTCTTTATAAGGACTCTGCTTTCCTCTATTCTCCGACACTTTTTACATCTGATTTCGTTTCAATTTCTTTTTCCCCCTTCGATTTTACCCAACGCTTTTCCAAATGGCTGATAATTTGCGTCAAGCGATTCAAGATCTCAACCTCGGATTTGATGATGCACCAATTCCTCTTCCGATTGACGTGGTGGCCCAAGCAGCGGAGGTCAACCGATTTGTTCTAATTGGGCGTCCGACTATGCCTAGCCGTCAAAATCTTCGTTCCCTCGTTGCTTCTCTGCCGCGTTTATGGGGTGTGGCTGGTTTCATCCATGGTCGAATTGTTGAAAACCAGTGCTTTCAATTCATCTTCCTTTCAGAAGAATCTCTGGAGTCGATTCTTAGGCGTGGTCCTTGGGCGTTCAATGATCGGATGCTTATTACTCAAAGATGGAGTCCTTTGAACAACCCTCCTCTGTTAAAATTCATCCCTTTTTGGATCATGATCCGTGGGATTCCACTGCAGTTCATGACTCATGATGTTGTCATCCACATTGCTCGTGCCCTTGGTAATTTCATGGAGACTGATTACGATGAGGGGTGTGTTGCTCGTGTTGAGTTTGTCCGGGTTCAGATCAATTGAAATGTGGCAGATCCTCTGAGATTTCAACGTCACTTCCAGTTTTCTGCTGGTGAGAATACTCTATTGCATTTCCGGTATAAACGACTTAAAGGATTCTGTGAGGTTTGTGGTATGCTCACTCAAGATTCTGGGAGTTGTTTGATTCAAAATGGTGGTGAAGAACGCCCAGATGATGATAGTGATGGCTCTGATGATGAAGATCTGCCACCGCGCCCTGCTCACAACAATCCGGGGGTAGTAATTCGTGAAATCATTGATGGTGAGGAGGAGGAAACTGCGGTTGAGGCTCCATAACAAAATGGCTTGGTTGATATTCCCCCAGATCATAATGTTCTGGAGGGATACAGTTCCCTTTCCAGTGATGGTGAAGATGATCTTCATTTGATCATTCACCCGGCTTTTGTTTAAGAAATGCTGGCTGAGGGTGAAACAGCTTCGGTACTTGTTCTAGGTTCTAGAGCTGTTCACAAAGATGAAGGTACTACAAGTCAGAGTCAGCTCTCCGGTCAAGCTTCTGATGGTCAAGAGAGGGGAAAACGCAAAAGGGAAGATCAGGACAGTAAGGAGTAGTCTAGTGTCAAGATACAGGCTTGTGAGAAAGGTGATGGCAGGGGTTCCAGCCCTGATGGAACTAAACCAGTGAGAGGCGCGGTGGGCCCTGAACCACCACTTCCCCCATGAGGACAACTGCTTGGAACTGTAGAGGACTAGGCAATGACCTCGCAGTTCGACGTCTAGAGGAGATTAAAAAGACTTTTTCTCGAGACATCATTTGCCTTATGGAAACAAAGCAACAGGATGACTATGTTAGAGATATTGGTACTGATTTGGGTTTTGATAGGATTGTAACAGTGTCTCCTGTTGGGCTTAGTGGTGGAATGGCTTTAATATGGAAAAGTAGTATTTCAGTTTCTGTTTTGTATCAATCTCCCAACGTTGTAGATACGTATGTTAAAATTAATGGATTTGGTTTCTACTTGACTTGTGTTTATGGACATCCAAATCCATCTTTGCGTCACTTGATTTGGGAAAGATTGGAAAGAAATGCCGTTTCTAGAACGGGTCCTTGGATGGCTATTGGAGATTTTAATGAGATAAAAGGAAATCATGAGAAAAAAGGTGGAAATCAGAGACATGAGAGTTCTTTTGTGGATTTTAGAAGAATGCTTCAAGTGTGTGACTTTAGTGATTTAAAGGCTACAGGGGATCCTTTCTCTTGGGTTGGTAAACGATATCAACATGATATTGCTTGCTGTCGGGATAGGACTTTGGTTAATAATGAGTGGCTGGCTCAATTTCCTGCTTCCCATTCTGAATTCTTGGAACTCATTGAATCGGATCATCGGCTAGTGGTAACTACAATTACAAGTGATTTTGAACAGAGAATTGGTCAATTCCGTTTTGATGGAAGAATGGTTAAGAGAGAGGGTTTTAGTGATGTTGTCAAAAGAGGATGGAACAATACACGTTCTGCTCATGTTAATGGGCTGCAATCTAGGTTGGTGAATTGTCGCAAAGAAACTTCTCAGTGGAAGAGAAGGAACAGATATAATACTCGGGCAGATATCATTTTACTTAAACATCAAATTGATAAAGCTCATACTGATGGTTCATCTACTCAACATCTGCATGAGTTAAGGACGCGTTTGCGTGGTGCCTATAATGCAGAGGAGGAGTTTTTGAGACTTAAAAGTCGTAAAACATGGCTTGCTAGTGGTGATATGAATACGCAGTTCTTTTTCAACTCAGCAAAGAATCGTACTGCTCGAAGTCGATTGGTCTCAATAATGGATGATGATAGAATTGAACATTGTGGAGATACTGGTATTGGGAAGGTTGCTCAGGATTTTTTCACCAATCTCTATAAGAGTGAATTAACTCCTTAGAATAATCACTTTCATGTTTTTAATGGTTTTCAGAGCAGAGTAAGTGAAGAGATAAATGCTGATTTGATAAAACCAGTTTCAAAGAGAGAAATTCATCAAGCAGTGTTAGATATTGATGGGACACGAGCTCCTGGGCCTGATGGGTTCACAGGGGAGTTTTATCAAAAAATTTGGGAAGAGATTAAAGAGCAAGTGGTGACAGAAATCCAAAATTTCTTTGAGAATGGTATTTTTGATAAAGAGATGAATCACACTAATTTGTGTCTGATTCCAAAGACTGATTCATCACGACATTTGAGTGAGTTTCGTCCAATTGCTCTCTGTAATGTAAGTTACAAGATAATCTAAAAAAATCCTTGTATCAAGATTGAAGACTCATCTCTCTAGTTTTATCTCTGAAGAACAAGCCGCATTTATCCCGGGAAGAGTTATTTCAGACAATGTTATTATAGCTCATGAGGTGATGCATGCTTTGCGAGTTAAGCGGCGCTGTGCTAATTCATTTATGGCAAGTAAAACAGACATCACCAAAGCTTATGATCGTTTGGAATGGGATTTTATCCATGAAACTTTGAGTCTGTTTGGTTTTGCTACTAAGTGGATTGAGTGGATCATGACTTGTGTTCGCACAGTTACGTATTCTGTTAACATTAATGGTACGCCCAAAGGTTGTATTCAACCAGACAGGGTGACCCGTTATCGCCATATCTTTTCATCTTGTGTGCAGAGGTTCTTAGCCATTTGATGAAAAGAGCTGAAACTCAAGGTCTGATCAAGGACATTAAGATAAGTAATGCTAGTCCCTCTATCACCCATTTATTATTTGCGGATGATTCGCTTTTCTTCGGTCAAGCGAATCTTCAATCGTGTCGAGCAGTTAAAGATATATTGTATCAGTATGAGAAAGCTTCTGGTCAAATGGTCAACACAAGGAAATCATCTTTGAATTTTGGCAAAAGGGTAGGGGATATCATGAAAACTTAGATTAGGCTATTACTTCAGATTCACAATTCAGGTGGGTGTAGTAAATATCTGGGTTTACCGGAGCAGTTTAGTAGAAAGAAAGTTGAGCTTTTTCAATATATTGTGGAGAAAGTTCGTGATCGTACAAAAGGATGGAATAACAAGTTTCTGTCTCAAGGGGGGTAAGGATATTTTGTTAAAATCTATTGATGTTGCTATGCTTGTGTATGCAATGAATTGTTTTAAGCTGCCTAAAACAATTTGTGAAGATATTGAGCGCATTTTGGCGAATTATTGGTGGAATTCTCCGTCCTCAGGAAGGTCTACGCATTGGGTTGCATGGGATCGTCTTAAATATCTTAAAAAAGAAGGTGGTTTGGGATTCAGGGATATAGAGAAGTTCAATGATGCTTTGCTTGCTAAATAGGCTTGGAGAATTCTCCATAATCCAGATTGTCTAATGTCTCGAACTCTTCGAGTTCGTTATTTTTCAACAACTAATATCCTTAATGCTCCGAGAGGCGTTTCTCCTTCTTTTGGTTGGCAATCAATTCTGCAAGGTAGAGATCTTCTAAAAAGTGGTATGAGATTCATTGTTGGTGATGGACAACTGATCCAGACTTGGCTGGATCCTTGGCTTCCATTGCATACACCACGACCTCCAAGACCACGTATTATTGGGCAATATACTCATTTACGGGTCAGTGATCTCTTTCTTTCTCACAATCGTGGTTGGAATGAAACTCTACTGCGTGAAATAGTTCATCCAGAGGACATTCCTCATATTTTATCTCTAAAAACCAGTTCAGTTCAGAGGTGTGATTTTCTTGGTTGGCATTACACGAAGAATGGTATTTATTCGGTTAAATCGGGTTATTGCTTGGCCTCTCATCTACCAGGCATTGTTCAAACAGTTACGCCACCATCAGGAAATCCACAAATTAAAAGTCAGATATGGAAAATTCCGATTGTTCCCAAGCTAAAGCATTTCCTTTGGAGAATGCTTTCCAGAGCTCTTGCTACAGGAGAAGAACTTCAAAGAAGACATATTGCTTCTGATAATTTTTGTCGTCGGTGTGTTACGGAGACTGAAACTTCTGATCACCTATTCTTTTCTTGTCCTCATGTGGTTCAAATATGGCGTGCATCTAATATATCTCTGCCAAGTTTGGTTGATCCAATGATTCTGTTTGAATCCAAGATCAAAGCTATTTTTGACAGGTTTATAACTAAAGATGATTGTTCTTTGGGTGCTCACCTTCCTATCTGGATTCTTTGGAGAATTTGGAAAAGTCGGAATAAGCTTGTATTTCAGCGTAAACAGACCAATTGGAGGAAAGATTTTAATGAAGCAGTCAGAGATGCTAAAGAATGGATTGAAGCAGGACAAGAGATTCGAATTGGGAGAACAAAATCTAGTAATGAAGGTTCAACTGTTCGTCGTCGGATTACTCATTGGATTCGTCCAAGATTGGGTTGGATAAAATGTAATTATGATGGTAGCTTTCTGAATCACAATTTAAAAGCCACTGCAGCTTGGATTATTCGAGATGATAATGGTTGTTTCAAGGGTGCGGGTCAAGCCACGGGTTTGGTGGTTCGTTCGGCTTTTGAAGCTGAATGTCAGAGCCTTCTTATGGCTATGCAAAATCTTTGGATTAAGGGATATCGTCGAGTCATTTTCGAGGGTGATTGTCAAGCTCTTGTTAACCTTATCTTGGGTCAGTCTCAGCGGTTTGATAGTATTAACTGGATAGTGGACATCAAGAATTGGGCTCGACACTTTGATGATATTGAGTTCATTTGGTCACCGAGGAAAGTCAATACAGTTGCAGATTTGTTATCTAAAGATCAAAGATTTGGTGTGTCTGATTTTATTTTCCATTCTGTTCTTCCATCTTGTATATTAGAGGTCTATAACTCTGATTTGCTAAACTCTTCCTAATTAATATAAGCAGTTGGGTGTTAAAAAAAAAAAAAACAGATCGTGATTTCAATTTATCAAACCAAATCAAACAATTGTACCAACTAAACCAGACAATAAAATAATATAAAGAAATGAATCAATAAATTTATCAAACCAGCATAAATTATCATGATCGTGTATGCATGAGGAATATGTTTAGTATATTAATTCTCATATAATATTAAGCATATGGTGTACGAGATATCAAAAACAGAACGTGATGTATTAAAAAAAAGTTCATGAAAATAATAATAATACAATATTTAACAAAACTGATTCGAACGGCCAATTCATTAAAACTAATAATAACGCATGGGCGTATTAAAACTTAAGCAATAGGCGGCATGAAATACAAGTAAATATCGATAAGCATAAATCGATGTTATGAACCATGAGTCGATAAATAAACATGGTTCTAAATCGAAAGAGTGATATGAGATTGATATTATGAACCATGAGTCGATAATAAACATGGTTCTTAATATCAAAAAAAAAAAATTGAGTATCTTTTAGCTTAGGAGACTCGTGCTGATAACGTATTAGAAAAGAGGAAGAAGATTTTTGTATGTATTACTAGTCAGTGACCCGCGCTATGCGCGGTAGTTTCATTACGTTGTTTATGAATAATTGATTCATATCTGATTTCCTACTTATTTTCTCCAATAGACATATTTTTATTTTCTATATCTAAGATTGTGTTTGTATAGAAAATCTGTTGTATTTTAGTTTTGATAGTAGTTGAGAAATCAAGTGTGTATAATATAGATCGATGTGTGGGTGTAAATGGAAGTAATGTAGAGAATCATAGAAAAAATATGTTATTAGGGTTCCCACCAAATATAGATCTAGATGTTATTAATATTCCGGATTATATTAGATTTTTCTTTTCGGCACATGTTGTTAATATTGTGGGTCTTTTTAATATGTTGGCCCGAAAGTTGAGAATGATTTGTGGGTTTCACGCGGATTGTTGTATTTTTTATTTGTTACATTATATTCTTATAATTATTTTTTGTTTTTTATTTTTTAATTGGATTTGACGTAATTTATGTCTCGTTTGTCCGCGCTACGCGCGAGAGTTTTATTATTTATTTATTTTGATTTGTTATGTTTAAGTTTGTTATCTTTTATTTGTTCCATTATCTTTTATATATTGTCATAATTTATTTTTTATTGGGTTTGACGTAATTTATGTCTCCTTATGATCATTTCTATACTATATTATATCCGTTTCAGATTTTCTGTTTTATATATTTTCCGTATTTCGTATCAAACAATTTTTTAAATTTAACCTATTACTATACTTTTACTTTATATTTAGTTCATTTTTTTTAATTATGTTTTTAATTTTAATTTTAAATTTCTTTTATGAAATATTGTTAATTTTTTATGTTATTTTATTATTTTAACATATGTGATGTATTGGAAAAAGTTAGTTGAATTCATAAAGGAAACCTTTAAAATATATTGTTTTTATTGTTACTTTTTCATATATGTTTTTAAAATAAAAATTCACGTTTCGTCCTAATCTATCTCATTTATGTTCAGTAATTTTGCAAGAAATAAATTATATAGATTTTTTATTCTCTAAATTTATTGTTTTTGTTTTATTCCCGTTAAATTCCATCATAATTTAAGTTTACATTGTGTTAATCCAATCAATTTTTTTATATTATTTTTAATGGATATATATTATTTATTATTTGTATATTAGTTAGTATAAAATGGAAGAAAAGACCTTTCATATTCATTTTTGAAAAAACTAATCTTAAAATTAAATGATAAAATGATATAAATAAATTCTTTAAATTAAATAATAAAATGATGTGGATGATGAGGTGGCTTAAAGAGAAGAGAGAAAAAGTTAACTTTATATATATATATATATATATATATATATATATTCCAATGAATGAGAGGTCCTTTAAATAGGAGTACAAGGTGAGGGTTTTACTTGGTGACAAAGTAAAACCTAGCCTACATTCTAGAAACTTCTAGAAGATAGGCCTTATAATGGGCATCCATCTAAATATCTAATATTCATAACATTAGATTAATAATTTTGAAAAAACAATTATGTGTAAAAATCATCACACGAGTCCTAAACTTGACTTGACAAAAAAAAAAATAAAAAAAATAAAAGAGAGTCCTAAACTTCAGGATGCTAAGTCAGTTCGTAGGTGGTGATTCAACATCAAGTTCACCATTGAAGAAGTCAGATATTGTCATCAAAGCAGTAAACAAACGTAAAATGAGGAAAACAATTGATGGAATCATGGAAAATTCACACATGGCTGATCATACTGATTTTGTGTATAGTTACTATAGTGAATATTCAATAATTGTGATGCGTATTGCTTTCATTTACATAAAATTACAAGGTTCTAAAAAAATTAAAAAAGATTAGAAGGTTCTCGTCAGCTTTAGTTGGTAGCCGTAACTTGAATGTACAACAACCTAAGATTTTATACCGTTACAAAAATAAATGTACTTGTGCGACGACCAAATTAGTAAGAAAAGTTTTGTAATATATTTAACAGAAACCGCTCAAGTAAGTGATTTTAGTGAAACGATTTATTAATTAGGTATCGGTCCATCATTTTAAATCTCTTTAACTAACTTTTTAACTAAAAGATTAATAAAGATGCGTTAATGAAAAAACCCTTTTTATATATGATAGTTTCACCTACATAATTGTGTAAAGTGTTAAAGTGTCGTTCGTCATGGTAAATGCCTTCTTATGGTAAGTGTAAAACAATAATATTTTACACTCACCAACGTGGATCCACTTATGTGTAATATATTTTTTAAAACATAAAACAATGTGGTGTTTTTTCACAAACAATCTGAATTGTTTTAAAATTTTTTAATATCGATTTAAAGTTTCATATTTCTGTAAAGTGTAAGCTGTAACTCGTCATTATATTTTTGTCTCACAGTTATGTTTAATTTTATAAAATTCGACATAATTTGTCACTTTAAATAGTTCTTAGTGATTTATAAAGCGATATCTAAATTATACTTATTATTTTTCATATTTTTAATTAATTATATAATGTATTTGATATTATTTTTAAGGGAAAAAGATACCTAGCTACACGAAGTATGCTACAATACATGGCCACACATCCGAAGTTTCAAAATGTATCCCTAACTACACAAACTATATGTATCGCATGCCCACATATACGAACTATATGTAGTTATGTCGCCAACATCACAAACATTTTTTCCGGTACACTTTTCCAGCGTTGACCAGTTTGACCGGCGTTGACCAACATAAATATTTTTAAAATTTTTTTTTAAAGTTTTTTAATATTTATAAAATTATGTTATTGAATCTTTTTTTTTTTCGTCGAAACAAATTTTCATTAATCCAAAAGAGTTTTTACAAAGACATACAAAATTAGTGAAACACAATTATTACATACGCAGCTGTATGTGCCATACACTAAGAGAAAATACAGCAGAAGGGAGTTTGACGATGCTTTCCGAAGAGTAGCCTTACTCGCTAACCGATAAGAAGATCGATTATTGTCCAACTTCATATTTGATTTCTCTTTGTTACGAATTGTGTACAGCAACTTGTGGCTGTGACTTCTTTTTACAAAACGTAACATTAAAGCCGATGTGTCCAAAGCTAATTCTGAAATGGAGACATAGTGGCACCAACACTTCCGTACCAAAGTCTCTTTGAAATATTGCGACTGTGTAATCCTCTTCACCATGACGACAAAGAAATTGACCATATCAGCCCAAATATCCGATCCTTTCATATCAATAAGTACCCAATCACTAATGCATTCTCCACGTCGCCCAATCCATCTAGATACCGCTAAACCGGATCTATGCCAACTAAACCTTGACGCAAAAAGTTAACCAAAACCAGATGCAATGTCGATCTTTCAAGCCAGCAAAAACCAAAGTGATACCGCCATAACACCATCACAAAAGTAAGATAATCACAATCAATATGATCATGTACCAGAGCAGCCATTTGGTCGAATTGGGGAATAGAAGAACCAAATCGGAAAATGATATCTCGAGTTTTGGGTTTCAACATCTCCCGAAAAGGAGAAAGATCTTCGTATATATGCTCCGGCCATTGTCGGATTCCACCATTTTCAATTTTGTATTTTGAAACTCCTGGATCCCAAATCCAGAGTTCAAAATCCTTTCCCGATTTAGAGAAAGGAAAGTCAGAATCAAGATCTCGATTTAAGTGGAGACCAAATGAATCATACTTGAAAAAGGGGAAATCGTCTGGATTTAATCCCAGCGGAAGGACACCAATCTGGATCGGACACCATTGCCGGATTTCGATCGGAAAAAGACATTCTCGGACAGAGAGAGCGACGAGGAGACATGGAATCAATAACTCGGACCAACACACCATTGAATTACTTTGCCGATATAGTTGATCAATGAAGAAAACAAAGCAAAGGAAATTAAAGAAAGCAGAAAAAGGCCGACCGACGCCGGAGGAGCCGACGCCGGCCGGAGACGGTGATGAAAACGAAACGGCGCTTTGTTCTCGTTGAAATCGCTCAGAGAGAGAAGGGAGAGAAAACAGTTAGGAAGATTTTTTTTCAAGTAATTAACTTCGTTTTTCTTTTTGAGGGTTTGAGGTAAAATTATGTTATTGAATCATTTATAATATTGTATAATTAAAAAATATATACAATATTCAATATAAAAGTATTGAAACTAACTAATTATAAAATCAATGCATTGAATATATATACAAAATATTTTTATATTAAATATATATTTTTTTAATTATAAAATATTATAAATGATTCAATAACATAATTTTCTAAATATTAAAAAACTAAAAAAATTTTTTTTTTTGAATATTTATGTTGGTCAATGCCGGTCAACGCCAGTCAAACCGGTCAACACCGGAAAAGTGTACCGGAAAAAAATGTTCGTGATGTTGGCGACATGACTACATATAGTTCGTATATGTGGGCATGCGATACATATAGTTTGTGTAGTTAGGGATACATTTTGAAATTTCGGATGGGTGGCCATGTATTGTAGCATACTTCGTGTAGTTAGGTATCTTTTTCTCTTAAAAATAATATCAAATACATTATATAATTAATTAAAAATATGAAAAATAATAAGTATAATTTAGATATCGCTTTATAAATCACTAAGAACTATTTAAAGTGACAAATTTATGTCGAATTTTATGTTTAAAGAAAAATATATTCTGATTTAACGGTATCAGTATAAAAAATTTATGATACAATGAAAATAGTTTTTTCGTTAATGAATATTTGTTACAGATTTTTTTTTATGAACCATCTTTACTGGAAATTTTATATGATCTATCAATACTTTATCAGATTTTTGTTAAAAATCTATACTTGATAAATGTTGCTATTCAAATTCTTGTTTTTCCCTAATATCTTACGGATTTGTTTTAAAGTGGCTTTTGATTTTATTTTCTAAGCAATTATTTATAAACCTAATTTTAAAATAAAGAAAAAATGAAAATAATTCAAATGAGGTGTACAATTTCAAAATCCCTAATAATAACTAGACGGATAAAAAGAGTGATAAACAAATAATAAGGAATGCTAATAAAGACAACAAGAGGATGATAAAAAGAAACTTCGTTTATTCCAATTAATAATTAGAACTTAGAAGTACATTTCCAAATAAACAATTAAAACTTACACCTAACGGAGAGTTAATACTTTATTCTTTTGAAGTTTGAAAACAAAATAAATAAACTTTATTTACTCAAAAAAAAAAAAAAAAAACTCTGTTCCTTCTTCCACAAATCATATAATAAGTGACTCTTTTTCTTATATATTTATCTTTATTAATTCTCTGTCTCGAGATTCGCTTTTTCTCCTGTTAACTTCTTTTTATCATCTTCTCTTTGTCGGTTTGATTTGGAAAAACTTTCTGCAACTAAAAAAAAAAGGAGAGAGATTCCTAAAGTTTATTCTCAAAATCTTGAAAAAAAAGAAGAAGAGATTTTTAATAAAAAAATGGTGGAAACTGGTCACCATCAACATCAACCGGCACCGGTTACAGCCGGTCCTCCGATGGTTCCATCTATGGCGGTAAACAGAGGATCCACTTGGGCTCCGGCTGAACAACTTCATCATCTTCAGTATTGCATCCACTCTAACCCTTCTTGGCGTTAGTCTCTCTCTTTCTACTACTTTCTTGATTACTTTATTTTTGATTCAGATGTAAAAAAAAAAAAAAAGTTATAAATTTTTTCAAAGTCAAAAGTTACATGAGTTCACTTCTGTCTCTCTCCTTATCTACTTAGGTTTCTTGCTTTCTGTTATGTCTTAAATTTGTTTCCCAAAAGAATATTTTAGATCTCAGAATCTGAATTGATGCTTTATTACCTCTGTTTCTATTATATAAAGCTTATGTTTGACTATTCTTAGCTTTAGAACTATTTAAAACCGTTACATAGTTGTTCTTGAGTCATACGAATATGGTTATTACTAGTTTATGGAGTTGGTGAATTCAAAATGCTATAAGATTTGGTTTATGGCATCACTGCTCATAGAAAAGGAAATGTAATTAGTGTGTTATAATTACAAGAAATGCCATCTAAAGGGAATTTTATAACATGGGGATGGTATTGTTTTTTCCTTTTCAAGAACTGATTTGTTTTTTTTGATTCATTTGGTGTCTTTACATACAGATGAGACGGTTGTATTGGCTTTCCAGCATTACATCGTTATGCTCGGGACTACTGTCTTAGTTGCCAACACTCTTGTGCCACCAATGGGTGGAGATCCTGTATGTTTCGTTATGAGTTTTTGGATATGGCTATCGAATGTTTATGAGGTTATATATAGTTCTCAAAATCGATTGTTTTGGTATTGTGAACGGATAACAGGGTGATAAAGCGCGGGTTATACAGACTATATTGTTTATGTCGGGAATAAACACGTTGCTACAAACGCTTATAGGGACAAGGCTTCCCACGGTTATGGGAGTTTCGTTTGCGTATGTTCTTCCTGTACTGTCTATCATCAGAGATTACAACAATGGTCAATTCGATTCTGAGAATCAGGTTAAAGCTCAGTTTTATACTTCTGCGCTACGTTTGCTTCGTTTTTCTGGTTTTTTTAACTTGACATATGCTATTTTGCTAACAGAGATTTCGGCATACTATGAGAACCGTACAAGGGTCCTTAATCATTTCTTCGTTCGTTAACATCATACTTGGATATGGTCAGGCATGGGCGAACTTGATAAGGTGATATAAAATTCAATAGAAGATTGCTGGTTCAGAAGTTGTTGAAAGTACTAACAATTTAATGATCTTGGTTTCTTCGATACAGAATCTTTAGTCCTATCATTGTTGTGCCAGTGGTTTCCGTTGTTAGCCTTGGCCTGTTCCTTAGAGGCTTCCCATTGGTAACAGTTCAATCATAAATTCAGTCATTTTTAACAACTTTTGACAGCTTCCCTAAGTCATTTTGTGATCTTTTGGGATTTACAGCTTGCAAACTGTGTGGAAATCGGTCTACCAATGCTGATTCTGTTGATCGTCTCACACCAAGTCGGGCGGCTTTTTTGTTTTTGTGCTATATATGGTGGTGATTGTTTAGATATATAATTTTATATTTTGCTATCCATCTTGCAGTATCTTAAACATGCCATCTCAAGGATTTCTGTGATACTTGAAAGATATGCTATACTTATTTGCCTCGCTATCATCTGGGCTTTTGCTGCTATACTTACTGTTTCTGGTGCGTATAACAATGTTTCGGTTGCGACAAAACAAAGTTGCCGAACGGATCGTGCCTTTCTTATCTCATCAGCTCCCTGGTATGTTTTTCTTGATTCTTCTTTTCTTCTAAGGTCTATATATCTGTATAGTCAGTCACTCAAACTCATTTTGCAGGATTAGTATCCCATACCCGTTCCAATGGGGGACTCCGATATTCAGAGCGAGTCATGTTTTTGGAATGTTTGGTTCTGCAATTGTCGCATCTGCAGAGGTACAAATTCATGTCCTGAGATTGTTATTAGTTTCTATCATTTGTTAAATATTCTTCATGTTACAGGCTACAACTTGTTCTTATGTTATGTATATATCCAAATTTTTTTAGTCTACCGGAGCATTTTTCGCTGCATCTAGACTAGCAGGAGCAACAGCACCTCCAGCACATGTTGTCTCTCGTAGTGTCGGGCTGCAGGTTTTATTACCAGACACTAGATAGTTTTTGAGTCTTTTCATTTCCTGTTCTCTAACGTTTGGAATAATGCTATATAAGCTGTATATTTTCCTTATAGGGTATTGGTGTGCTCCTTGAAGGGATCTTTGGTTCCATTACTGGCAATACCGCGTCTGTGTAAGTTCGAAATACATTTCCTCTCTATATGTTCTAAAGGAAGTATTTATCATTCATCTTGAGATTAAAGCCATAAGAACATATTTTTACAGCGAAAATGTTGGTCTCCTTGGACTCACCCGAATAGGGAGTAGAAGAGTGGTGCAGGTTTCAACGGGTTTCATGCTATTTTTCTCCATATTTGGTTTGTCTTTCAACCCCCCAATCAGTCATCTTGACTTGGGTTCACTTTATAGAAACTAGCCATTTTGGGCTTAATACTCTGTGTTTTCATTTTTTTCAATGATCTTCAGGTAAATTTGGTGCCTTCTTTGCGTCCATCCCGCTTCCAATCTTTGCAGGGATATACTGTATACTACTTGGAATTGTTGGTGAGTAGCATTTTGTATATGAATACTTTCTGATTTCTCGCAAAAGTCGGGGCTGCTTCTGATATTTTTGTTATGTAACTGGCCCAGTTGCTGTTGGAATATCGTTCATACAGTTTACCGACACTAATTCGATGAGAAACATG
The DNA here is from genome assembly GCA_011420285.2 of Erysimum cheiranthoides. Lineage (NCBI taxonomy): Eukaryota > Viridiplantae > Streptophyta > Magnoliopsida > Brassicales > Brassicaceae > Erysimum > Erysimum cheiranthoides. Next base: position 6,137,436 of record CM022182.2, read on the forward strand.
TATGTCATCGGTGTCTCTCTCTTCTTAAGTCTTTCAATCGCTCAGTACTTTCTTGCCAACACTACAAGAGCAGGATATGGACCGGTTAGAACAGGAGGTGGATGGGTAAGTCTTTCGAAGAACCATTGTTGTAAACACCAATACAAAGTTCGGTTTACTTTAGTATGAAGAGTGTTTCCTTTTCTTAATATGATGACGTGGTGACTTGTGGTGCAGTTCAACGATATACTTAACACAATCTTTGCTTCGGCTCCGTTGGTGGCGATCATTTTGGCGACCATATTGGATAACACGTTGGAAGCGAAACATGCGATGAATGAAAGAGGAATCCCGTGGTGGAAGCCTTTCCAGCACAGGAACGGAGACAACAGGAACGAGGAATTCTATAGTATGCCCCTTAGAATTAACGAGTACATGCCTACGCGGTTCCTTTGAAGACTGTTCTGAACGTTTCTTCTGTATTTGGAAATGTAACATATGTGCAGAATCTTGTAGCTTCGATTGGGGGAAGAATGAGTCCAATGGATACAAATGAACTTTGTTGGAGAAAGCTATTTTGCAAAACTATAACTTGTGTTACTAGATTACTTTACCATTCCTATCATTCACTTACCCTTTGGTTAGGTGTTCATACTTAATATATAAACTTACATTTTTTTTCCAAATCATTGTCTTAGTCTAGTATGTTAGATTCAATCATTGTGATTATTTTTATGGTATGGACTTTTTTTTCTTGCATCCAAGAAAAACATAAGTATGAACGAAGTAATCATGTATTAGACAACTACAAAAAAATATGTTATTTTTGACGTCCAAATCCATCGGCCGAAATGAACCTTTTTGACAGCATTCCAACAATTTGATCGGTTTTCTTGTCGATAATGATAGTTGTCGCTCTTTCTACATTTTTATAAACTCTACCATATTAGGAGGCTAGGAGCCACCGTTAGCTCGACCATCTGAAATTAATTGTAAAGTAAATAAAATAACTAGTAAAGAATAATGGGTAATATTGGTAGATAAATAAACTATTGGAAGAAATTAAAGAAAATGACTTTGAGTAAAAAAACTTTGGTAAGGTCTTTAGAGGCTGAGAAAACTTAAAAATGTCTTCAGATATTAAACATGAAAAAACATTTATATCACATTGTAATTTTTTAAAAATGCATGGTGAAAAAAATATTAACGTAACATAGAAAAGTTATATGTTATCTGAATAATAATGTTTTAAAATATTGTTATCTTATATAATGAAGTAAGATTTTCGTCAAACTCATAATCTGAGAAGCTTGCTCCAGGTTGAAGATCTTATGTGGTGTAAAAACATTAATGAATTTTTAATCAAACCACTTGACTAAAATGACTTTCACGCATCTATCTTTATAATATGTGTCTTCTCTCAAATCAGAATACATTATTATTAAGTTTCATTAGATTTAATTAGGCCGGGGAATTCGGGTTATCCATTCAGGTTTGGGTATTACCCGTTCGGGTTCGGGTAAACGGGTTTAGGAAAATAGAACCCAATAGGGTTTTATCGATATATGAGTTCAGTTCGGTTCGAGTAGTACCAGGTTCGGGTCGGTTTGGGTTACAATTTTCAAAACCCGGAAAAATAAAAAATACGGGTTTCAATCGGTTCGATAATTTGTATCCGAAATAAGTCAATACCCGACCAAAAAACCCGAACTATAGCTGAAATACATGAAAATATACATTTTACCATCCAAACTCACATAAAAGTTTAACAAAACATATAATATAACTCCAAATTTAACATCCAAGTCCACAAGTTAGCAACACGGGTTTCCAGTTTGTTTTAAGGGTTTAGATGATGACTCAAAGGCGAGAGATTTTAGGAAACTCAATCGAAACAAAATCCGAAAATCTCTAAAGGCCTAAGTGTAGGTTTTATTTTCTCGGGTTTGATGGATACCCGAACGGGTATTGGGTATTACACGGACCCGAACCCGTACCCACGGGTTTAGAAAAATATAACCCAATAGAGTTTTTAAGGCATACCCGTACCAAACCCGAACTCAAATGTAGATTTTTTTGTTTTTCTATTAGGAATTTTTTGTTCGCTTTAAAATCATCCAAACACCACCAAATTTAATTTCCTTGTCTCTTTTTCTCCGACAAGATTCTTCTCCACCAGCAAATATGGTGCTTACTCTATCTGCCTGCAACATTTGAGGGATACCCAATTCCATTAACAAATATCATAAAAAGATCGATAAGTTTGGTTCGGATTTTGGTTTTAATCTACGACCTAGTCATATATGAAAATATGATCTTTTTTGGGAGAACATTTCGTTGAAGAAAGACTTTGTGATCATCGAAAATATGTGAGTAGGCTTGTGTGCAATGATATGACCGGAGAATTTTTACATGTTCCATAGAGGTGACATCTCGAGGGAGAAGCATCAGCTTTTAAGAATCAAAGAAGATGATGATCATGGCAACACGGGTAAGTTCACTTTTGTTCAATCTTATTGTAGTGATATATATATTGATGAGTCCGAGATTACTTGGTTTGCTGAGGTTTTACATGTGGGATTTTTATGACACAATGCTTGCGAGACGGCAAAAAGTTAGGACGAGCTATTCAGAAGACGAAGTTGATTCTTCTTTGTCTGACAACTCTTGGTTGGCGGCCCTTGTCATAGCTTTTGATTATAATCATATATTATGGACCAGAGTATCTTTGTATAGATTAGAAGTTGCGACAAAGGCCACAAACCAAGAGTTATATGAAAAAGAAGAATCTGTTTCGTCTTCTGAATAGCTCGTCCTAACTTTTTTTCGTCTCGCAAACACTGTGTCATCAAACTCCTACATGTAACACCTCAGCAAACCATGTAATCTCGAACTCTACTTTATATATATATATGTCACAACAAAACGATAAAACAGAAGTGAAATTACTCGTGTTGTCCTGATCATCATCTTCTTTCTATTCTTAAATGCTGATGCTTCTTCCTCGAGAAGTCACCTTTGTAAAACATGTAAAAGTTCTCCGGTCATATCATTGTACACAAGTCTATCACATATTTTCGATGATCACAAAGTTTTTCTTTAACGGATTGTTCTCCCAGTGCAGTTCATATTTTCAAATCTGATTAGGTCGTAGTAAAACCAAAATCATAATCAAACTTACCGATTATGATTATTGTTGTTGGAACTGGGTATGTCTCGAAGGTCCTAGGAACTTACAGTAAACACCATCTTTGTTGGTGGAGAAGAAATTTGTGTGAATGATCTTGTCAGAGAGAAAGAGACGGAAATGAAATTTGGTGGTGTTTGGATGATTTTAGAGCCAACAAAAAAACCCTAATAGATAAGAAAAAATCTATGTTTACCATTTAGAGAGTATGCAGATTTTGGAAATTTAAAATATGGGCATGGCGATGAGGATGGAAGATGATATAGGCACTCGTTGTATTGTGATCATTGATGTTTTGGCTTTGCTACGTTAGTTAGACTCTGGAACGGTTGTTGTTTAAAATTGACGCTTAGGTTGCTGGTTCATGTTTGATGATTATTAGTTTATGTTATTGATGTGATTCTGCTGGTTTATTGATGTTTGTCGTTGTTGTTTAATTCGGTTGAATGTTTAGTAAATATGGGGTTGCTAATCGATGGTTTTAAAATAAATAAACGGGTCGGGTTGTTTCAAGTTGGCATTAGAGCAATTACGGCTCTAGGATGGTTAGAAATTTAATTGATGAATAATTCATGATGTTTGATGTGAGATGATTTAGGATGGTAGCATGATAAGAATTGGTTATGTGGTATTTAATCAATTGTGTCATGTTGGAGTTCTAGAATCATCCTCTTCAAGCCTTTAATGATATTCCACGGTAAGTTGTTTGTTTTGTTGTGTGGTTGTTCAATTTTTCTTAGCTTTCTATTCATGGGTCTAGTCTAGAGGAGCTGGAGGTCGTGGTCGTGGAAGAGGTTGTGGACGTAGTCGTGGTCGTGGTTGAGGACGAGTGCTTGAGGAGATCGGCGAGAGTGTAGCTCGGAAAGCTACGGTTGAGCAGGTCGTGGGTTCGCAGGATGGTCATGAGGGGCCTGGGGTTGAGGCTAGTTGGTGGTGCTAATGCAGTCAGTCTGGTTGGTGTGGGTGTAAGTGCAGCAGGTGTTGGTGCTGGTATGGCTGGTGGTGTTGGAGGCCCATGCGTGTTGGGTGATATAGCAGGTGTTGCCCAAGGCCAAGAGGATTGTTTGCAGACCTACTAACATTGCAGTTGGAACGGTTACCGGGAGTGGTACCAGTGCATGCTCCAGTTGCGCCACGTGTTGTATTGATTAGGATATTTTGATAGATAATATCCGATATAATTTAATAAATAAAAACTACCTTATATATATATATATATAATATGGTGATTACAGTATTTTAATTTGCGTGTACAGAATATATAGAATTTTTAATGAAAATTTGATTTTATAAAATTCCTCCATTTTAGTGTAAAGTTTAGCATACACATTTAAAAAAATTAGTTTGACTTTTTTTATAAATTAAATGATATTATAGTTAATACAATAATGTATTTAATTATAAATTCAACTTGTATATAGGCAAAATTTAGAAGTTTGCTTTTGATTATAAATATTTTAAAATAATATAAATTCTTTGAATTAAAGTGATGATATATTTACATTATACATCTTGTGGGGCATGGTTTCTAAGAAAAAAATCTCATGGAAACAAAACATTACCCTATAAATTAGTCTGAGTTTATAAGGTTTGAGATTTTCATTAAAGAACTGATCTCAATCACATTCTGATTGGTGTTTTCGGGATACGCTTGAAGTTAGGATTCGAGCTAGGATTGATGTTCTACTTTTAATGGAAAAGTATATTTTTCTTTGAGGTACGATCGCACACAAACGAAGATACCACAAAAGAGAGAAAAATCATTTTATTGTTGGTTTTACATTTCGTGGGAAAGGGAGCATAATCTTTTGAATGTACATTCTCATCAAGGAAGAGCACATAGACACCCATGAGTTCTCTTAGACCTCATAGAATCGCAATAGCCTTGCAAGTTTGAACCACATGTTCAAGAATTCTACCCGCTTTCAAGTTGAGAAACAAAGATGAGAGGCTTCCATATTCACATGTGTTTTTTTGAAGGAATTAAATATAATAGTAGACAATGGTAAGTGATGATCACTACCATATATCATATTTGTAGGAAGGTGAGTGCAAAGAAAGGTTAGAATGCTTAAATTAAGTAAATATAATTGAATTGAAGGCAAAATAGTGGATTTTTGCTATTACATTTTGTAACTATGTAAACAATGAAGTTTTAAAAAATGTTAGGATTCTTAGATTCTATTGTTATTAGTTTATGGATTTTTACATTCTTTATAAACCCACTGATATTGGTATGATGAATTTTAAAACTTACTCAAAATTTATTGTTATTCAAAAGTTTTGCTTTTCATATGTATTATAATTTTATTAAAATCTAGTGTTATTGGAATATGAACTCTTAACAATTTAATTCAGAAGACATAATTTTCAAAACTCTATTAATATCCCTAGCATTAAGTTCTTTAAAATTAAAATTTTCACAGATTTACGAATTTCTAAAACTCTCGACAAATTTGAAATAACTCTTTAAAAAGTATAACAAATCTCTCAATTCTTTAGATCAAGCAACTCAATCTAAATCCAATTCCCACTATAATTGTGGTTGTAACTGTAAAAGAGTAAATATTTACCTGTAATAAATGTGGAAGAAGCGTTACCGATCTGTGAGAAGTGTAAAGTGGGAAGCTATAACTAAACCACCATAGAAAGCATCTGGTTTTTTGGAATTTAAGAGATTTTGAAAATGGAGTGTGGTGAATTTTTGTGAGAGGAGGATGTTGTTATTGTATGTCGCTAGAGTCATGGTGGCGGCGAAGGATTGTCAAAAGTGTGAGTAAGAGAAGGTATATAACAGTTTGTTTGAGCTAGGTTTCTTTGGTTGAGTTTTGATTATTGGGCATGTGTGATGGGTTTTAATAATTGGGCCTGAATTTGTAAAAATGTGGAATTAAGCACATAAGATTGTAACTCATTAGATTGGTGCATGATGATGAGGTGTCATCGTTATAGACATTCGAGGGATGATGTGGCACTCTAAGAAGATAATTAATGTGGTAGAATCATTGTCAATTTATGAAAACCGTAAAGTGGAAAGCTATGATTAAACCACCATGAAAAGCGTCTTGATTTTTGGAATCTAAGAGAGAAATGGACTATGATGGTTTTTTGCGAGGGGTAGTCGTTGTTGTAGTATGTCGTCAGAGTCATGGTGGTAGCAAAAAAGGGTCAAAAATGCATGTAAAAGATGGTAAAAATTTATTTGGTTAGTTTATTTTTATTACGTTTTGATTATTTAGCATTCGGGATGTGTTTTAATAATTGGATTTTGATTGGTAAAATATAGAATTAAGCACATTAGTTTGTAATCTTTTGATAATTGGGCTTGGATTGGTAAGAATTAAGAACATTAGATTGTAATCATATGTAAGATTATATAAAAGTATAACTCAATAGAAAAGTTATGATGAGGTGTCATCATTTTAAAACATTCAAAGGATGATGTTACACTAATAGAAAATGTGGTAGAAGCGTTGCCAATTTCCAAAAAAACATAAAATGAGAAGGTATAACTAAATCACCATAATAAGCGTTTGAATATTTGAAATCAAAGAAATTTTGTAAATGGAGTGTAGTTGTGTTTTCCAATATAAGGACGTTGTTGATGTATGTCGTCAAAGTCATGATGGCGTCGAAAAACAATCAAAGATGGGTGAAAGACAATGTAAAAGTTTAATTGGTTTTGTTTTGATTATCGCGCGTGTCAGATATGTTTTACTAAATGAGCTTTAATTGATAAAAGTACCGAATTAAGCACATTAAATTGAAATCATTTGTAAGAATTATATAAGAATTAAGAGGATAAGTCATTAGTTTGGTGATGATGTGACATTCTAAAAAAACTTATTTTTATATTTAAATATCTCATAAACATTAATGCAACAAACTTTTACTTGTAAATTTTTTTTTCAGTAAATATCGTAGGAATTTTTTTTTTTCAATGTGTTTTATAACATTATAACTTATTTATATTTGTTTTGTTTTGTTTTCTTTAATATGCCGATAAGTAAAAGCATATTTTTCACTAGACTCTGCTTGTTTCATTGCCACTGTCACAACTTCAAATCTCAGGCGGGATAAACGACTGGTATGTTACTTTCATATTACTCATTATATAATATTAATTTTGATTAGAGTAAAAGGTGTTTTAATCATATTCATGATGATGACTGTACTTAATTGCAGTACCTTTCAAATACGTTTGTAATGTCAAATGGTCTGTTGAAGAAATTTAGGATGGTTCTAATGAATGAAGAGGGAAAATCATGGATGATAGACTTGAAACAGGAGGCATATTCAGGCCGGGTTCTAACGAAAAGAGGCTAGAAATTTTTTGTGTGGCTAATGGGAGAAACCTGGAGACATGTTCACATTCAAATTAGTACAAAATAAAGAAACACATGTGCTCAAGTTGAACCCCTTGAAGAGTGAAGATTGCACAAACTTATTAAGAAGCTCGACATTCAGGTTGCTCAAACCGATGAGTCTATCAAACGCCAAGAAATTTTTCTTCCAGGAAGAACTGATACAAATCCTAAGCATACCCGTAATGCTATCTTGATCCGAGAGGGTGATGATGTGTGGGAAGAAGAAGAAAGTGATGAGGATCAACATGCTGAAGATGCTTCTAACCATACTTTTGCGATGAGCTGCTCAACATTGGCCAAGTCTAGAGCTCAAAAACGTCAAGAAGTTGCTACTGTTTTTGTCTGCAAACCCCTGAAACAGGTCCATGTCGATCGACACTCTGATGGTCTCGATCAACACCAGTCGGGATCTGAATCTGAAAGCAGAGCCATACCGCCTGAGGAAGACTCAACACTAGATGATGGTGTCGATCGACACACTCTTACTAGTGTTGATCGACACTCAACACGACATGAGCGTGCTTATACTGTGATTCCACCATCTGTTAAGTCAAGCGAGTACACAACCAAGATACCATATCCCAGACCCCGCAAATCCAAGCAAGAGATCGAAAATGGTAAGTGTAAAGCGATGTTTGATGAGATCATGACTGCACTTCCCCACATTGATACTAATGACACTTCACCTCTGATGAAGTGTTTTGTGAAGAGAATGGTCTTGAATGGTCTGACTCTTGTAAAAGGAGCTCTACTTTTGTATTCTCAAGCCAAACTCCTAAGAAAAAGAAAGAGAAGAAGTAGGAATTAGTTGTGGTCTCCGAACAAGTCAGCGCAGTGATTCAAAAGAAGCTTTCTGAGAAATTACCTGATCATGTGAGCTTTGTCTTGGATTGTTTGATTTCAGAGGAGAGCTTTCCTCATTTTCTTTGTGACCTTGGCTCTGGTATCAATATAATTCCCCATTTAGTAGCCAAAAGACATGGGAAGACAAACTTCAAGCCTACAAGAATCTCTTTTATCTTAGCAAATCGGTCTTAGCGATTTCCAGTAGGAACTCTTGAGGATATACCAATTCGAGTTAGAGAATGCACAATCCCAGGTGACTTTGTGGTTCTAGACTATGATGAGGAACCACAAGATCCCCTGATTCTTGGACGCTCTTTCTTAGCTACACCTGGTGCGATCATTGATGTCAAGAAAGGACATATGTCTTTGAACATTGATGATATGGTTCTGAATTTCGACATGGTTAAGCTGTGAGATATATCTTATGTGGAAACTGTTCCAGTCATCTCTTCTCAGAATGATACAACTCCCACGGAAGTCTCTCAGGAGATTTGTCAGAAAACAATGGAACGTATTTGAAGGTTTTCTGTGTATTCATTATGCCAAAGTGGCTTGGTATTTATACAAGCTATGTAAACCTAATGTACCAAGATTAAAAGACTATAAAGTACATATACAAGAATATACAATGATATGCAAGATATACGATGATATCATATCTTGCCATATCTTAACACCCCCCTCAAGTTGGAACATGGAGGTCACAAATGCCCAACTTGAGCAGAAAACTGTCGAACTCACAACGACCCAAAGCTTTAGTCATGATGTCAGCCAACTGATCTTTAGTGCCAACATGTTTCGTCTTGATGACGCCTTTAAGTATCTTTTCCCGAACAAAGTGACAGTCCTTTTCAATGTGCTTTGTCCGTTCATGGAAAACCGGATTGTTGCTGATGTGAATGGCTGCCATGTTGTCACAATATAGAGGAACCGGATCAGAAAGGGGACAGCCAAGACACTGAAGTAGAGAACGAAGCCAGACGATCTCTTTAACAACCTGTTGCATTGCACGGTATTCGGCTTCAGCCGAAGATAAAGAGACAGTATCCTGCTTCTTTGTTTTCCAAGAAACAGGTGAGTCACCGAGCTGCACAAACCACCCAGACAAGGAACGACGTGTGATGGGACAGCCTGCATGATCCGCATCACACCAAGCAGTTAAGGTAAGGGGACGATCAGCTCGAAGAAGTATACCTTGGCCTGGACTGTTTTTGATGAAACGTACCACACGGAACGCAGCATCCAAGTGAGAGCGACGAGGCTTTTGCATAAACTGTGTGAGGATGTGAATGGAGTATGACAGTTCAGGTCGAGTAGAGCCAAGATATATAAGTCGACTAACTAAGCGTCGATAGGGAGCTGCATCGTCTAGAAATTCATCGTCAGCGAGTGCGAGGCGATGATTTTGGTCTAGAGGGAAAGCTACAGGTCGTGCATCAAGGAGACCAGCTTCAGCGATGATGTCGAGAGCGTATTTTCGCTGACACAAATAGATCCCAGTAGAGCTACGAGCAACTTCAATTCCCAAAAAATATTTCAAAATGCCAAGATCTTTCATTTTGAAGCATTCGCTGAGATAACTCTTGAAGCTAGTAATGAGACTTAGAGAACTGCCAGTGATGATGAGATCATAAACATAAACAAGAACATGGATGCGAGATTCACCTTTTTCATAGATGAATAGAGAATGGTCAGGGTCCGCTTGAAGAAAACCATATTCAAGTAGAGATGTGTGGAGTTTCGCAAACCAACATCGAGGAGCCTGACGAAGTCCATAGAGAGATTTATGAAGTCGAAGAACTTGAGTCTTATCATGAGTCCGAAAACCCGGTGGAAACTGCATGTAAACCTCTTCTTCCAAATCACCGTGTAAGAAAGCGTTATGCACATCCATTTGGTGTACCTCCCAATCATTGGCAGCACAAACTTCAAGAAATGAGCGAATGGATGTCATCTTAGCAACAGGAGCAAAGGTCTCAGAGAAATCTTCGCCTTCGATCTGATTATTGCCAAGAACTACTAAACGCGCTTTATGCCGTTCGAGAGTGCCATCAGCATTGTATTTTAGACGAAAAACCCATTTACAACCTAGAGCTTTCTTACCCGGGGGTAATGTATCAACATCCCATGTGTGATTTTCTTCAAGGGCTTCAATTTCATTTCCAACAGCATCTTGCCAGTGTGGATCGAGTACGGCTTCAGAATAAGATTTGGGCTCAGCTTTGCTTGAGATGGCGAGAAGATATGCTCGATGATCAGCAGAGAACTGAGAGGAATCAACAAAATAACCAAGTGCATATGGGTTATCATCATCCGGAGGAACACCAGTAATGGTATTAGTGTAGTAATCGGCCAATTTTGCAGGTGCATGCCGTTGACGAAAACCAAACCCAAGCGGTTCTGGTTCTGGTTCAGAAGCAGAGTCAACATCAGGGGAAAACGGTGAATCGAGTTCGGTAGCGGAAGAGGATGAAGACTGTGCCGGCGACGGAGTCGCAGAAGGTGGCAAGTGTGAGATCGAAGCCGATGGAGGCGTATTTGGCTCAGTGTCGGACTCACTACCAGAGTTTGTCGATGTATGCGGTTCAGAATCAATATCAGCAGGCAAAACAGAGTCGTTGCCAAGAATCGAAGCAACGGGAACGGGTGGAGCCGGCTCGTGTACAGGTGAAATCAAAGGAGCAGGAGAGATCATAAAATCAGATAATACCAGAGGATCATGTGATATGGCGGCGTCAGGAGAGAGAATGGAGCGTGATGGAGAAGATAAGTCAACAGAGAAGGGAAACTCATCTTCACAAAATATAACATCTCTCGATATAGAGATGGTTCGAGTCTCACAATTGTAAACACGCCAACCCTTTTTGCCATAAGGATAACCTAAGAAGACTGCTTTTGTGCTTCTAGAAGCAAATTTATCTCCACCATGCTTTTGATTATGCACATAGCACAAACAACCAAACACACGTATGTGAGAGAGTGGAGGAGGCCGATTGTATAAGAGCTCAAAGGGTGTTTTTCCATTCAAAACGGAAGACGGAGTTCGATTGATCAAGTATCCTGCCGCCAATGCACATTCTCCCCAAAATTCCTCTGGAAGTGAAGCTTGAAATCGAAGAGCCCTAGCAACATTGAGAATGTGACGATGCTTACGTTCAACTCTACCATTTTGTTGTGGAGTTCCAACGCAAGAAGTTTGATGATAAATTCCATTTTCTCGAAAGTAACCAGCAAGACACACGAACTCAGATCCATTATCGCTACGAATCGATTTAACTTTCTTTTCAAACTGTCTTTCAACGAGTGCAATGAAATTTTTGAGTGTAGATCGTGCGGCTTGTTTATTCGGCAAGAGATAGATCCAGACGGCTCGCGAATAGTCGTCTAGGATTGTGAGAAAGTAGCGAGAACCACAAATAGCCGTAGAACGATACGGTCCCCATAAATCACAATGAACAAGTTGAAAAACATCCGTTGTTTTATTCAAACTTATTGGAAAAGAATCTCTTGTTTGCTTGGCGCGGATACAAATTTCACACGCCTTATTATCAGAAACACCACTACTACTAAAATCAGAAATAGGTAAAAGCTCTAAAACTTTCGAAGACGGATGTCCTAAGCGACGATGCCACACATCCAGCGACACTTGATCAGACTTTTGCATAGCCGCTGCACTCTCCATTCCACGAAAGAAATACAATCCACGAGACTGCTCACCCGCGCCAATCAGGGTTCTCGTGATGCGATCCTGGATAATGCACAATTTGTCAGTGATTTGAAACACACAAGCTCTTTCCCGGTTCAACTGAGAAACTGATATCAGGTGACAGTCTAAACCAGCAACATAGAACACATTACTAAGACTAAGATGTGAACCCAAACTAACTGTCCCTTTCTTGGTAGAAGTCGTAAACCGCCCGTCTGGCAGTTTAATCAAAACCGGTGCCATATCGGAGATATCAGTGATAAAATCCGATGAACCAGTCATATGGTTAGATGCCCCTGTCTTTGAGTTGCGTTCGTTGATCATGTCTTTAAGCATTCTCCATTCAATGTCATCGAGGCCAGTGATTCCAATACGATCATCGTTGGTGAGAAGTGCGTTTGCGGAGGCCGTAGTCATATGAGCAGCAACATGAGTCATAGGAGCTCCATTGTTGTTGCGTGGAGGAACTGGAGACGCATAGGTGCGTTGCACATTATTGGTCGGAGTCGAACGTGGTCTGCTTCCCCACCAATGTGGATAACCAATCGTACGAAAGCAATTCTCTGCGATGTGACCAGTACGGCCACAGCTTCCACACACAGCTCCACGTGTATCAACTCCACTGCGAAAATCACCTCCACCACGTCCTTTGGGGGACGTACAAACTGCAAAGCTCACCTCCGTTACACGTTCTTCTTGTAGTCTTGCATTAGCCTTTGATTGTTCATCTTGGCTTAAAACATTGTAAGCCTCATCAACGGTGGGAAGAGGCGTTCGAGATAGAAGAGAAGATTTCATCGAACCGAAAACAGACTCATCGATTCCCATCAAAAATTGATGGAGCTTGTCTTCTTCTCGTTCCGTTTCTATGTCTTCGATCGTTTTTCCTTTTTGATAATCACCAAGAGACTTCCAAAGTTTAGTAAGCTTACCGTAGTAAGCTTCAATAGCAAGACCATGTTGTCGACAGTTCGCAAGTTCTGTCTTCAACCTCTGCACACGTTGTCCATTTTTCAGCGCAAATCGACGCTCAATATGATCCCACAAATCTTTCGCAACATCACAGTGTGAGATATTAGAGCACAGATCTGGATCAATCGTAAGTTTGATCCACGACACAAGCAAGGCGTTGTTGGTCCACCAGTCTTCAAGATCTTCGTGATCTTCAGCCGGTTTGGGAAGAGATCCATCAACAAAGCCAAACTTCTTTCTAGCCTTGAGAGCCCCACGAAGATTGGTTGACCACTCGTCGTAGTTTGGTCCCACCAATAGAGGTTTTGATATCACGTTACCAGGGTTATCATTAGGAGACAAGTCATAGGGAGAGATCCTTCGTCGTGTGATCTCCGTCTGTGACTGTGTAGGTTTAGTCACAGATGATTCCATGTCTTTTCCTGAGACAGACATGTGGAAAGAGGGTTTTGCCGAGAAGAATAGATCGACAAAACTAGGTCAAATAAAGAGAATAAGAATTAGAGATCGAACAAAGCCTTGAGTATATGGCTATTGCTCTGATACCATGTCAGAAAACAATGGAACGTATTTGAAGGTTTTCTATGTATTCATTATGCCAAAGTGGCTTGGTATTTATACAAGCTATGTAAACCTAATGTACCAAGATTAAAAGACTATAAAGTACATATACAAGAATATACAATGATATGTAAGATATACGATGATATCATATCTTGCCATATCTTAACAAGATTCCACCACCTCAAGAAAAGCAACCACCAGCTAGAGTTCCTGAACTTTCTCGTCTCTCTCACACACCAAATTCATACACGCCATCTTGGATGAAGAGACATTCTGCGTAAACCAATGCGTAGAAATCAACGAATTTCTCATAATCTAACGAGTCGAGCTATAGACTAAAAGCAAGCGCTCAGTGGGAGATAACCCACTGAATTTTTAGGATTTGTTTTATTTTATTCTTTTTACCTTAATTTTTATTTTGGTTTTACTCATTTATCTTTTGATTTTAGTTTATTTTTATTTTTATTTTCTAATAATTTTGGTTTTGATTTTATTTGATTTTTATAAAATAAGTAAAATTCAAAGGAAGAATGCTGAAAAAGAGGACAATCTGACGACCACCAGGATGAGTGTCGATCGACACCTTTACCAATCGCGCATAAACAAAATATCTGAAGCTCCTTCTTCTTCCTCATTCTTTCTTTTTTCCATTTTCGCAAAATTCTCCATTTTCTCTCTAACTTTCTCATTTCTTGCTCAAATCTCTTGATTACAGGTGTTATAGCTTCGTCTTCTCCTCTTCTACAAAAACGGCTCCGAGAGAGAAGAGACCACAAACGGTTACCGACGCTTTCGACTCCAATATGCCGCCTCCTCCTCCTTCTCAAGCTCCAGCGAGTCCTTCTGAGACTCTTGGAGGCTCCTCTCCACCTATTTCATATTACCCATCGCCTAAATATGAAGGTTTGTGAATCCCTCTAATACACGAACAGAGTCACACTGTTCTTAAATCAAGAGGTGGATCAAGAGTTCAACGCTTGAGGGCTTGCAGAAGTGATGTAGCGGTGGTGATGGAGACGATGAGTAACCAAAACGAATCAATTAACCAAGGGGAAACCACACAAGGCTAAGGGACTCACGAGACAAGCTCTTAGGGGAAACCTCACAAAGAGAAGGACTCAAACAAATGCTCAAAGACTCTAACATTGAAAGCAAAACAAACTGAACTTTCTTACTTGAAAAATTAGTGAATACAAAGAACAAAGAGGCTGAGCTTTTATAGGCTCGACCAACAAAGGTCTAAAACATCACATAATGTTGATGTCGAGATCGGCAATTGATATTTGTATTCGGAAGGTTCTTCTCAGAATGGACGAGCCGAAATCTTTGGACGAACTGAAAGTAAAACAAAGTTGAGCTCGTCGAAAGTACGGTTCGACGAGCCAGAAATGGACGAACTGAATTTGTGATTAAGGAATTGTTTATTATTTCTTTGCAATGATTAGTCGAGTATTACTGTGCATATCCCTAATTTTGCGGGTACAATAGCTATATATAGTAAAGAATCTCGTCGCACAGGAATGACCGATTTGCCCCTTCCTTGTATCCATAATTCCGCTTCGACCTGACTTCTGTGTTTGGGCCATCTTTTCGAGTTGGGCCGAGAAGTGATGGGTTTGGGCCTTGGAGAGGTCCAGGCCCAACAATAGCCCCCCCTCACCGCGTCGTTTGTAAACCACGCGCGTCTGTATTGGGTGAGACGGAGGTTAAAGTCGAAACGTCGCCTCGGTTATGATGCGCAATGATGATGCGACGTAACCCTTGTCTCGTTCCTCTATAAATCCGCATCCTCTGCAAGCTGTCCCTCATTCTTCTCCTCTAGCAGAAAACAGGTACCTCCCCTCTCTCTTGTTGTAGAATATATACTTTCCCTTGTTTTTTTTTTAATTCCTGCCCTTAGATATGAGTTCGTCTAGTCCTTGCTCCTCGACCGAGTCCTCCTTTGAAGAGGTCCGAGATTATGCTGCCGAATCTTCTAGAGCTTCTTCTGGTTCGTCGAACCGTTCTGAGGAAGAGGGTGTTTCTCCTCGTCTCGCCGATGCCTCAGATCGGGAAGATTTTCTGCTAGGTGGCCCTTCGAGAGTAAACGACGATGCAGAGTCCAGCTTCCGGCCCGGCCCTTCGGCTCCTAATATTATCTCTGGTGTGATCGAGCTGGAGGCTGGTTCGTCGTCGGGCGATCCTTCGAAGCCCCCTCCGTATGCCCCGGCGAAAAGGCTTTTGAAGAAGATTCCTGATCATGTTGGGACGACGAAGATTTCGAAAAACATGCTGGTCGAGCTGTACCAGTTTTATGGTTGCCCGAAAGGCGTTCGATTTGTTCTTCCCAAGTCAGATGATCGCCCTTGGACTCCTCCCCGAGGTTTTGTATGTGTCAACGCGGCTTCCTTCCTTCGCTGTGGTCTCCGCTTTCCGATTCCGAGCTTCCTGATGCAATTTTGCGAGGCGCATCATGTGGCTATTTCTCAGCTTACTCCGGCGATGATCCGAAATGCTGTCGGGTTGATGGAGCTTGGCGCAATGTGCGACGTTAAGATCACATATGCCTCGTCGCCTCGGACTCCTGGTACTTTTTATGCCAGTTCGGCGAAGGGTTTCAGAATCGTGACTGGCGCGATCAGCAAAACATATCTATGGAAAGACCGATATTTTTTTTGTTGAGAAGAACGCCGCGGCGTTCGAGGACCCCAATATTGACCATTATTCGAACTGGCGTCATTATTTTGGTAGATCGAGCTAAAACTTGCATTTCCGATCCGTCTCCATGGTTCTAATCAAATGCTCGGTTTGTTTTTTTTTTTTTTTGTCTTTAGTTAAAGTGCCCCAGTTAACAGCCTTTCCCGTCGACCTCCACGATAACGTCAGAAAAATTAAGGAGAAAGGAGCTCACGTCTGGCCCGAAGAAGCTGCAGCGTTGATTCGTAAGCAAAAGAAGCCTCGCAAAACCAGTAAGTGTCTCGTTCTTCTGATCTTTTTTTTTTAGCCGAGCTGATCGTCTAAGTTCTGACTTTTCTTTTTTTTTTTTGTTGCAGCCGATCGTTCGAAGATGGGAAAAGTTACTGTTCCGAAGACCAGCTACGCTCAGGGCTTGAAGGCCATTCTTGACGCTCCACTTGAGCAACCTCCTTTGAATGCCCCCCTTCGGATTACCGAGGGTGGTTCGAACAGGGACATAGCCGCTTCGAGCAAGGAGCGAACGAAGGCCTCTCATTATAAGGAGGTCGCCGATGCTCGGGCCAAATAACGGGCTGCTGATGGTTCGGAGCCGATTCTTCCAAAGGGAACCTCGGGTGCCCTAGTCACGGTGGACCAACAGAAGAGAAAGGCGGCTCCACTTGTTCATGAAGAGGAGCGTCGAAAAAACAAAAATCCGCGCTCCTCGGATCGCAAAGGGCACCGTCGTGATAAGAAGTCTTTCGAAGACGGTCCCGTGCTATCCTCTCGCTCGGCCTGTGCCAAGCTTTTTCGTTCGATCAAAAATGCTCCCTCTGATATCGTCGCAATGAGCCAAGTCTCGGGGAGTGAGCTTTATGCTGACACCGCCATAAAGTTCTGCTCGGTAAGCTCCGTAGTAGTCTTAAATTAAAGCGTCCTTAAATGAATTTTGCCTCGTACTCTGACCTGGCTCGTTCCTTTGTCTTAGGCTATTGTTGCCTTCAACCGCTATACCGACTGGGCGGAATCTTATGCCAGCGATCGTTCGAACGGGGAGCTTTCTGAACTTCGGGCCGCGCTGGAGAGGGAGAAAGCCAATGTTGATAAGCTCTCTGCGGAACTCTTCAAGCTGAACGATCGAGCTCTCGCGTCTGAAGGGCGGTGTGCCGAGGCGGAAGCAAAACTTGCCCAGGCGAAGGAAGACGTTGCTGGTGCTATGGCTGCTTTGAAGGCTGAGAAACGTTCGACCCGCAGCGTCATCGATTCTCATCATAAAGCTGTTGCCGAGGCCAAGGAGTCGGTGAAGGATGGTCTGAAGAGCCTGTTTCAGGAGCGTCTGGGGCGTATCAAACGTCATCTTGATGATACCACGGAATCCAACGAACTCTCCTCGGCTTGGAGTTTGGTGACTGGGACCAAGGAGGGTTTCGACATGCTGACGGAGAGCGGCGTTTCGGTTCCGAAAGGTTTGGCGGACAAAGTTTCCTTGGACCAAGAGTTGGCTCAGAAGACGATTGATGAGTTTGAGATATTCGACCTTGAGGAGGGGGATCTCGACGCGGATCACCTCATGGCCTGTTTTGAGGTGATCGAGGCCGAGAACGACCGAAAGGACAATCCGCAATCTCCGCTCGAAGAAGAATACGATGATGCTGGTGACGATGCGCTGAGAGTGCTGGACGGCGAGAACCAAGAGATGGGGAAGACTACTGGTGGAAGGGACGGCGAGCTCGAAGGGGATCCGATCGTGGACCGGATCGACGGTTGATTATGCTTTTTCTCCTTTCCCTTTTAGCTCTAAATATGATATTTTTTGGAACTTGGATAGCTTCTCTTTTTGCTGGGGCATGGAGGCATTTATTGCCGTGTCCCTCGGAACTTGTGCGATAATTAATGCTTGATTTGGTCGCTTGGTTTTGTATATAAGTATGCCTTTATCCTCTTCTCTTCCTTCTCCGTGCTTCTTCATCCCTTCCCGTTTTGGCTTGGTTTAGAAAGATGTCTTCGCGTGTTCTTCCAAATGGTTTGCCTGTTAGGAAGCCGAACTTCGGGGGTCTTCCGAAGCATCCGGTTGCCGGTTCGTCGTTGGCCTACCGCGGTGGGCGAATCGGGCTTATTGATGAATTCGTGCCGAGCGGAGTGACAGTCCCTGGGGTTCCGCTGGGTTCACTATCTCTGTCAGATAGACACTTGACTCGTCAATTCTTCAGGAAGATCGACGCCATTTACCTTCGTCTTGACCGAGATCGTCGCGCCTTCCTTAGTCGTAGAGAGGAGATTGACAGTTTGTACCGCGACGACGTGCTGACGCATGCGCGGAAGCATGCGAAGAATGACCTTCGCCTCGTCGAGACGATCCAGAAGATGATGATTCTTGAGGCGCCTCCGGAGGACTGGATCGAAATGGACGTGGATAGTTTCTATCCGATGCTGGATTGTGTTTTCCAGTTCATCGAAAGTCTTAATGTATGAGCGTTATGCTTGTTGAATAAGTAGTTGTTTCTAGCTCTCCTTGTATTAACCGAACTGAATCTTAATGAAGTCTCTTCTTTTTGTTGTTTCTTTCCTTGTAAGCTTCGAATTTGTGAGAGCTGAGCTCGGCTTTTGCGACGATCCAGAAGATGATGATTCATGACCTAGAGCTTCGGTGAGAGCTGAGCTCGGCTTTTGCGAGGACTGAGCTCGGCTTTGGCGAGGACTGAGCTCGGCTTTTGCGAGGACTGAGCTCGGCTTTTGCGAGGACTGAGCTCGGCTTTTGCGAGGACTGAGCTCGGCTTTGGCGAGGACTGAGCTCGGCTTTTGCGAAGATTGAGCTCGGCTTTAGCGAGGACTGAGCTCGGCTTTGTCATACGCCGGGCCAGGGCGATGACGTTAAAAGTTGTTAAGTAAAATATAGTCGGGAAAATAGGAATGGATAGACAATAAGAATTACCATTATAATAATTTCTATAGATGTACAGCTGCGCCTTATAGTTCGGCTGCCTACGTACCCTCCTTAATAAGAGGGATCAAGCCGTTCGTAGTTCACATTACATGGTAATGAGCTCGGTAGCCGAGCGTTCTTTTTTTTTTTTTTTTTTTTTTTTTTAGATATGCAGTTGCGCCTTATAAGTTCGGCTGCCTACGTACCCTTGGCTCGGAGGGATCAAACCGCTCGTAGTTCATGTGACGTACTTAGTAGTAGTAGCGCTTCAGGTTGGCGGCATTCCATGGACGAGGGATAGGTTCTCCGTGCATGGTAAGTAGTTCGAACACGCCGGGGTGAATAACTTTAGAGACTTGGTAAGGTCCTTCCCAGTTGGCTCCCATTTTCCCAGCATTTGGCTCGGTAGTGTTCTCGAAGACGCGGCGAAGAACGAGATCCCCTTCGTTAAGATGCCTAGTTCTGACATTTTTGTTGTAGAACCTCGCAGCTGCCTTTGGTAGTTGGAGATGCGGAGGAGCGCCTGGTCGCGAGTTTCTTCGATTGTGTCCAAGTTATCAATGAGCATTGCGTCGTTCAAGTCAGGGCTCTGAATCGCCATGCTTCGGCGAATGCTTGATGATCCTACCTCGGCGGGTGCCATTGCTTCGAGACCATAGGCTAGTGCGAATGGGGTTTGTCCTGTGGCGCTGCGTGGAGTCGTGCGGTGCGACCAGAGAACGCCATCGAGTTCGTCTGCCCAGGCCCCTTTTTTGTCGGTTAATCGTTTCCTTAGCCCGTCGAGGATGGTCTTGTTTGTTTCTTCGGCCTGGCCGTTGCCTTGTGGGAAGCGGGGTGTGGACTTGCTGAGGCGGATTCTCCACTTAGCGGAGAAATCCTCGAACTGGTGAGAAATGAACTGATTGCCGTTGTCGGTGTTGATCTCGTAAGGGAGGCCGTGGCGACAAATGATGAATTTCCAGACGAAGTTCTGGACGTCTTTAGCTCGGATTTGCGCGAAGGATTCGGCTTCGACCCATTTCGTGAAAAAGTCTGTCATGACCAGGACGAACTTCTTTTGTCTGGACGAAGGAAGAGGTCCGATGATGTCCATTGCCCAACACATGAATGGGTATGGTGCTGTAGCAGTTCGAAGCATTTCGGTCGGAGAATGAATGAGCGGAGCAGGTCTTTGGCACATCTCGCACTTCGAGGCAAATATTTCGCAATCTGAGATCATCGTCGGCCAGTAATGCCCGTGTTTATGAATTTTTAAGGTAAGGGATCGCCCCCCAGAATGATTACCTCCGGCGCCTTCGTGCGTTTCTCGCATGATATCTATCGCTTCCCTAGGACCGATGCAGGCGAGAAGTATCCCGGACGCACTCCATCGACATAAACGCTTGTCCATGAGGACGTATTGTGCTGCTCGGGTGCGAAGTCGACGTGCTGCCCATTTGTCTGCAGGAACGTTTCCGTATGCAAGATAATTCCGGATTTCGCTTCGCCAGTCGGAGCTTTCTTGAGATTGATCCTCGATGGATAGCGCGCCTACGAGATCGGCGATCGAGATGCTAGGTTCGTCGATGCTTTCGACCGGAATGATGCACTTGAGATCGGGATCGGAGGTCGAGGCTAGCGCAGCTAGTGCGTCGGCTGGTGCATTATCTCCGCGAGGGATCTTAGTTAGAGAGAAAGGGTCGAACTGAGACGACAAGGCCTTGACCACTTTGAGATAAGCTTCCATGCGGTCTGTCTTCGCATCGTAATCTCCGCTGAATTGGCTAGCGACAAGCTGTGAATCACAGAAAGCTTTGAGTTTCTTGACACCAACCCCTTGAGCGAGGCGTAGGCCGACGATTAGAGCTTCATATTCCGCTTCGTTGTTCGAGGCGAGGAACTTAAGACGGAAAGATTGCTCGAGGACTTCTCCTGTGGGGGACTCAAGTTTGATACCAATACCGAAACCGTGCTGAGATGAGGATCCGTCGACGTGGAGGCTCCATTCGTCGGTCTCGTTCTTTCTTGCCTTGTCCAGCTCGTGGGTTTCCAGTGGTAGCTCGATCAAGAAATCTGCTAACACTTGAGACTTGGCTGAAGGTCGCGGACGATAGTCGATGTCGAACTCGCTTAACTCGACGGCCCACTTTGCTAGGCGCCTTGACTGGCTCGGACTGTGGAAGATAGTACGAAGTGGATTGTTGGTGAGGACGACTATCGGGTGAGACTGGAAATATGGACGGAGCTTTCTTGCGGCGGTGATGACTGCAAAGGCCAGCTTTTCGAGGGTAGGATAGCGTTGCTCGGCGTCGACCAGTGACTTGCTGATGTAGAAAATCGGCCGCTGGTCACCTCGATCGTCTTTGACGAGCACTCCACTGACAGACGAATTGGAGACCGCGATGTATAAGTACAGAGTTTTACCGAGCTCGGGCTTGGCTAAAACCGGAGGGGTCGACAGATATTCCTTGAGCTGCTTGAATGCGGCTTCGCTCTCTGGTCCCCATTCGAATTTGCTCTTGGTGCGTAGGAGCTGGTAGAAAGGTAGGCATTTGTCTGTTGAACGAGAGATGAATCTGTTCAGTGCGGCGATGCGTCCGGTCAAGCGTTGAACTTCTCTGGCATTTCTCGGGGACGGGAGGTCCAGCAGAGCGTTGATTTGTTTAGGATTTGCTTCGATGCCGTGCTGAGTAACTATGTAGCCGAGGAACTCCGCCGAGGTGACTGCAAACGTGTACTTAGTCGGGTTGAGCTTCATCTGGTAAAGGTTCAAGACTGCGAAGCATTGTCTCAGGTGTTCGATGTGGTCTTGAGCACGAAGAGATTTTACGATCATGTCGTCGATATAAACCTCCATCGTGTGGCCGAGCAGTTCGGCGAACATCTTGTTCACAAGTCTTTGATAAGTTGCTCCCGCGTTCTTGAGGCCGAAGGGCATGACTTTGTAGCAGTATGTGCCGCGTTCTGTGATGAATGAAGTCTTTTCGCGATCGTCCAAATGCATCAGAATCTGGTGGTATCCTGAGTACGCGTCCATGATCGATAACATCTCGTTCCCCGCAGTTGCTTCGACCATTTGATCAATACTTGGCAGTGGAAAACTGTCCTTAGGACATGCCTTGTTCAGGTCCGTGTAGTCGACGCACGTTCGCCATTTGCCGTTCTTCTTTTTGACCACGACCGGATTGGCTAGCCAGTCCGGGTACTTGACCTCGACTATCGTTCCAGCCGAGAGAAGCCTTTCGACCTCGTCGTTTACGGCCTGCGAACGTTCGGGTCCCAGCTTTCTTCTTTTTTGCTTGATTGGCTTGATGGTTGGATCGACATTGAGTTCGTGACATGTGATCTCCGGACTGATGCCCGGCATGTCATGGATTTTCCAAGCGAAGGTTGAAACATTTTGTCGAAGGAAGGTGATTAACTGCTCCTTAAAGTCGGGCTTGAGTTCGGTGCCGATGCCAACGCACTTGGAAGAATTGGTTGGATCAATATTTGCTTGCTCGATTGCACACGTAGTTGGTCGTCGCACCTCTCTTGGGTTCAGCGGAGAGCTGAATGGCGCGGCGTCAGAATCTTCTGCCGCCGGCCCGGTTGTTAATTGCTATAACATCTTTGACCCTCGGATCTTTCGTTCGATCAGGAAACATGTTCGAGCCATACGTTGATTACCTCGGATCGTGAACGTTCCTTGAGTGGTAGGAAACTTGATGCACTGGTGGTAAGTTGATACGACAGCACGCATCAGATGGATCCAGGGGGTTCCGAGGATAACGTTGTATACAGCTCGTCTATCGACGACGACGAATTTGATTAAATGCATGATTCCTCCCGCGTAGACTGGCAGCTTGATCGTTCCTAACGACATGATTGACTCTCCGTCGAAGCCAGTCAGAATTCGCGTGGTCGGCTTGATGCTGGATCTAGGTACCTCCATGTTCTTCAGTGTCTCCAAGAATATGAGATCTACCGAGGCGCCGGTATCGACCAGGATTCGAGTGACTTCGCTTTCGTGAATCACTAGCTCGATGACGAGTGGATCATTGTGCGGGTGGTCGATCCCGAAACAATCTTCTTTAGTGAAGTAGATTGGCTCGTCGGTTGTGACGTTCAGGTCGAGAGAAGGCTCTTTGGCTTGCTTTTCTGCCTTTTTGACGTGGTTGTTGATCGATCGGACTGAATCTTGGCACGAGACTAGTCCTCCCATTATCATGTTGATTCTTCGACGAGGAGTTGGCGCCGCCATGTCTTGCGCTTGTGTCTCGTGATGGCGTTTCTTGTCGTCATCGCGAGGTTGGTCGTTGCCAGCTTTTTGTTCGGCCAGGAATTTTCGCGCTATTTCTTCGGCTCGTCGATCGGGACCTGTGGCCTTTGGATCGTTGTCTTGCTGATTTGCTTCGAACTTTCCTTTCTTGATCAAGCCCTGGATGTATCGACAATCTGCCGTTGTGTGGGCGCATTTTCCATGATATTCGCAGTACGAGCTGGGCTCTTTCCTTGCCTCGGAGTTTCTGGTCCATTTGTTCCAGGGTTCTTTTGCTCTCCGTTTGTCGCGGGACTGCTGTCTTGGACCTGATAGGCCGTCGTTGACTTCAACTTCTCCTCTTTGGCGTAGCTCTTATCGTAGTGTTGCCTGGGCTCATTGTATTCTTCTTGCTTCTTATCGTAGTGTGAATTTCTTAGCGTATGCTTCCTTTTCTTCCTCGATCTCGATGAACCGTGTTGCACGATGTAGTGCGTCTTCAAGCATTGTAGGATAATTTAGGGAGATCTCTTCCTTAAATCTTGACACGTACCAGAGGGATCTCTTGAGCGCGGAGATTGCTATCTCGTCTGAAACCACCATTTTCGACACGACTTCCTTAAAACGATCAATGAACTTTCGAAGTGACTCCGTCGGCCTTTGTGACAGTGTCCACAGATCGGTGATTGATTTGTTATGTTCGATAAACATCGAATAATGTTTGAGGAAGACCACGGAGAGTTGATGGAATGAATTTATCGATCGCGGTTCCAGCCGAGAGAACCAAGTCAGGGCGGCTCCATTGAGATGCTCGACGAACAGCTGACAGTATCCTGCATCCTTTTCTTCGGGTGAAAGGTGAGCTCGTCCAACTGCTATGCCGAAGGCGGTCAGAAACTGGCAAGGATCGGTCTTTCCCTCGTAAGGCGTTAACTTGATCTTGCCGATTTTTCGAATTCGTACGCTAGTGATCTTCGAGGTGAAAGGTGACTGTTGTGTTTCTTCGAGGACTCGATCCAGCTCCGGGGCCGCACTGGTCGCTTGATGGACGCGCGAGGTCATTTGCTTCAGCTCTTCTCGCAGACTTTCGATGTCGGCTCGGTCACGTTGGTGCATTTCTGCATAAGGATCGATTAGTCCGGCTAAGTGATTCATCGTTGCGAATTGCGTCGAGCCGGGGCGTCCTTGCGGAGTTGCCGTGGCGTGAGTGGAACGGGCTTGCTCCATGTTTTCCTGCGAACTGGCGTGTGCCGCCTCCATTACTTCGAACCGAGTATTGGTCTGAGTTTCCTGTCTGATGAGACGGTCCAGGATGTCACGCAAGAGTTCATCGAAGTGGCCGGATGCGATATTTGCGATAGGAGCGTTGTTCGTAGCTTGGGTCTCGCTGATTCGTGGTGCATCGTTTCGTTGGACTTGTTCGGCCTGAGGCTGCTGGTCTTTCTGAAGCTCGCTTGTACCAGATCCTGGATCGACATGCTGAGCTACCGTTCGGGCTTGTGTGTTGTACGATGCGATCGAGATGTGTTCGGCTCTGCGGGTCTCCATAGCAGGTAACTCCCTCCCTGGAGCGTCGTCGTCAGCTGCGCTGCTCGAAGGTATATGCGACATTGTTTTCTTTCGGTTCGAACTTCGGATTCCTCTTTCGTGCGCTACCTGGCGCGCCAAATTGTTGATGTCGAGATCGGCAATTGATATTTGTATTCGGAAGGTTCTTCTTAGAATGGACGAGCCGAAATCTTTGGACGAACTGAAAGTAAAACAAAGTTGAGCTCGTCGAAAGTACGGTTCGACGAGCCGGAAATGGACGAACTGAATTTGTGATTAAGGAATTGTTTATTATTTCTTTGCAATGATTAGTCGAGTATTACTGTGCATATCCCTAATTTTGCGGGTACAATAGCTATTTATAGTAAAGAATCTCGTCGCACAGGAATGACCGATTTGCCCCTTCCTTGTATCCATAATTCCGCTTCGACCTGACTTCTGTGTTTGGGCCTTTTTTTTGAGCTGGGCCGAGAAGTGATGGGTTTGGGCCTTGGAGAGGTCCAGGCCCAACACATAAGACCATACACATCGGGGCAAACTTCTGAGGAGTCTTAGATTAAAAAAAAAAGGAAATATGCAAACAGTGGCGGAGGAGGGATCATTGGGGTCTTTCCCAAGACTCAAGTCTTATGGCCACGTGGCGTGTCAGGAGTGGAAATCATTTTCTTCTCTCTATCTCTCTCTATCTCTCTATCTCTCTCTCTTCTCTCTCACTCTTTTATTATAATAATATAAATTCATTAAGATATATCCCCACAAATATCCCACTACGGATGCTCTAAGAAAATAAAATATGCAAAATTAAAGAAAAACTTGAAGGGAAAGTTGATCTCCTAGCCATTGGCATTGAAGGGCTGAGATGCAGTCGGTTCAAATTAGGAAACTTGTGGGGGCGAGTTGTTAAATGAGGCAAGTCGTGGTGGCCTCTTTCCCAAGTGATGATGTGTGTTTTTAGGTGAAGATTACGCTAGATAAGGCGCACATAAGTGTGGAGATCCTCAAATAAGGCAAGTGGAGCTCTTTCTTTCTTTCTTGAGTACTCTTCTTCTCCAAATGAATTAAGACTCTTTCCTTGGCAAAATATGAACCTTCAAGACTCCAAGAGGGTTCCCAAGTCGTGGTATGAGCTGGTTCCAAGTTTGGTTCACGATCTTCCTTATTTGGCTCAAGCTGTTCAGTAGAAATAGTACTTCAGCGGGTACTTCAGCATGTACATCAAAAAGTCCTCCAAGCAGTTCATCAGCTAGTGCATCAGCAAGTAAGCCATCTCTTGTATCAAGTACGATGTCCGCATCACCCTCCTAATAAAATTTGGGATAACAATGTCTTAGCAGAATTCGATAAACTGGAGTACTTGAATAGGGATCTTAGTGATGATTGGGATGAGTATGAGACTTTGTTGTACAATGTCTGGCTCTCTATAGATATCCTACCGACGAGGTTCATGGATGGAGCAATTTTATAACGAATGTAAATGATTGTAGAGATTACGCGATTGATGCATGAGATAGGTTTATGTTATACACCATTTATTGATTGTGATCTTTATCCAGATTTGGTTAGACAGATTATGGCTTCTGTGAGGATTGATTACAGGAATGAGATCGTCAAGAATGCTCAGGAGGGTACATTGTCTTTCTTTGATTGGGGTGTTCTGTTCGCCATAGCATTTCTTTTCGAGATCTTTGTTGTTGATCAAGAAGCATTTTACCTTAGCTAATTAATAGCTAAGAGTGAAATGGGTTTCGAGTCATCTCGGGTTTAACTCTAGCTAATTGATAGCTAAGAGGAAAAGCCTCGGGTTGCCTCGGGTCTTTTATTAAAGAAAGGAAGAGAGAGTAACGGTCATATTTGACCAAGTACGGACGCGCAAAGACAAGGCCTTATCCGGATGGGTCTAGGCGCGCGTACGGTTTGTCTTGTAGCTAAGGACCGTTACAATGAGCTGTAAAAAGGGAGAAAGGACACGGTGACTCAGCAAGGTGTATGAGGACGCAATTCAGAGCATGTGCGTACCCATCTAAACCTAATATGAGCTGTATATAAACCGTGTGCTCCCTAGAAAGTTTGTAACTTTTATCCTTTCTAATAAAAATCTTTCTCTTTCTCTATTCTTAGCAATGTTTCTCTCTATTCTTCCTACTTGAATCTTCAATATTTTCATGGTATCAGAGCATTTCTTTTCGATTCTTAACTCTTCTTCTCTACTCAATCATCTGTTACGGTTTCTTTCTTCGTTTAAAACTTAAATCTGGGTTTTAGCGAGTTGTTCTTATTTCTGGGTTTTGTCTTCTTGGGTTGAAACTTCTGAATCTTTGGTAAATCGTTACTGGTGGAGAGTTTTAGGTGATCTTTGGAGATATTCGAAGGTTTCTAAAGCAGTTTGAAGCAGTTTCGTGAATAAAGATTGAAGCTTTTTCTCGGGTCGAACTTGGAAAGGTTGGAACGGTTCAAGATCGAATTTTTAATCTTACGAAATGGCACTTGTGGTTCAAGATGTGAGCAAGGCTTACAAAGACTTGAAATTTCCAGTTGTTTTGAGCGGAAGCAACTATCTCTTATGGAAGAGAACAACAACCAACGTATTGGGTGGGAGAAAGCTCACCAAATACATTGAGAAGACCTATGATGAGGCGAAAGCGGTGGAAGAGAGCTTGGTTAAGGAGACTTGGACGCAAGAAGACTTGACGGTTCTGAGTGCTCTCCATTGTTCTCTTGAAGCTTCCCTCTTGGAAGGTTACTCGTATTGTGAAACCTCTAAAGAGCTTTGGGATACTCTAGCGAATGTGTTCGGCAATGAGTCGAATCTCACTCGGGTCTATGAGATTAAGAGGGCTCTTGGAAGTCTAAATCAGGAAGATAGCGACTTCAACACTCACTTTGGGAAGTATAGGTCTCTAGCTGCTGAACTAGAGATGCTAAAGCCATTCACAACCGAGGCTCAAACACTAAAGGATCGCCGAGAGCAAGATCGTGTGTTCGGCTTGTTGATGACGCTTAACCTGACCTATAAGGAGGTGACACAACACATTCTAAGGGATGACAAGGTTCCCACTTTGGAACAAGTGTGTGCCAAGATACAAAAGGAATTCGGTTCACAAGGTTTATTTGGCTCCAAAGGCGAGAATCTCCCTATGGCTCATAAGGCGGGTTTTGTGAAGACCGAGGACAAGAAAGCTTTGGCATGTGACCATTGCCACAAGAATGGTCATAACAAGGACAAGTGCTGGATCCTACACCCTCATTTGAAGCCGGAGAAGTTCAAGAAGATCAAGTCAAAGGCAAATGTGGCAAGCGCTAGCGACGGTGGTTCCGAGAATGAAGAAAGGGCGATTGTGCAATACGGTCAAGAGAAGGCTATGCAAGCCATGATTCAAGACAAGAGTGTTACTGGTCCAAGCTCTCAAGGTCAAGAAACCATCGTGATGAACAAGGCTGATCTCGAATCTCTCCTTCAATCCATTCAATCCAAACTCCACACCGGCGGTATCTCTCTCTTTACTTCTAACTCTAATGATTCGAATGCTTTAGTGTTAGACTCGGGAGCTTCTCATCATATGATAAGTAATCCTAAGTTATTAGAAAGTGTTAAACCGGCTTTAGGAAGTGTTAAGGTTGCTAATGGTCATCATGTTCCAATTGAAGGAGTCGGGAACATTAACTTGTTTGGCAAAAAGTCTAATGCGTTTTATATGCCTAAGTTTACTTCGAACTTGCTATCGGTTAAAAAGACCACTAGAGACTTGAATTGCCTTGCCATTTTCAGTCCTAACGATGTGAAATTGCAGGATATTAAGAGTGGAGATGTATTCGGATAAGGAGGCACTAAAGATGACCTCTATGTGCTTGAAGACACTTCTTTTAAATCTGTTTTAATAAATGCGATTTCGAATAATGTTACTTCTTGTATTGTTGCAAACAATGTTAAATCTTCGATTGTATTGTGGCACAATAGACTTGGTCATCCGCATTCTGGAGCTTTGAATTTAATTTTACCCGGTCTTTCATATGATTGTGCTAAGTGTGAAGCATGCATTCTAGGCAAACATTGCAAAGTAGTCTTTCCAAAATCCAATACTATCTACGAAAAGTGTTTTGACCTTGTGCATTCGGATGTTTGGACTTCACCTTGTGCATCTAGAGATAATCAAAAGTACTTTGTCACATTTATAGATGAAAAGTCTAAGTATACTTGGGTAACTTTGCTTCCATCTAAAGATAGAGTCTATGATGCATTTATAAACTTCCAAACTTATGTGACTAACCACTATGATGCCAAGATCAAAATTCTTAGAACAGATAATGGAGGAGAGTACACGAGTACTAAGCTCAAAATGCATTTGGAAAAATGTGGAATTCTACACCAAACAAGCTGTCCTTACAACCCTCAACAAAACGGTGTTGCCGAGAGGAAGAACAGGCACTTGATGGAGGTGTCTAGAGCCATGCTATTTCACAAGCACATGCCGAAAAGGTTCTGGGAGATGCGGTTATGACAGCTTGCTACCTTATAAACCGAACGCCGACTCGTATCCTTAATAATAAATCTCCATTTCAAGTATTAACTAACCAAAGTCCTAACATTAACCATTTGCGAGTGTTTGGTAGTGTTTGCTTTGTGTTTGTACCAGGAGATCTACGGAACAAGTTGGAACCTAAGAGTACTAAGTGCGTGTTCATAGGGTACTCCACTAGTCAAAAGGGTTACAAGTGTTATGATCCGGTCATGAACCGATATTATGTGTCAAGAGACGTCAAGTTTATGGAAGATGAGGCCTATTTCGGAGAAAAGAATTGGGAAGGTGTTAAGGATTTGCCTAACTCGGCTTCGGATAGAGCAAGGAGTCTTCAACAAATTCTAGAGCATTTGGGTAATGCAAGTGAAAATGTGAGCTCTCCTCATGAAGAAAGAGAAGCCACACCAAGAAACGATCACAATGAAGCTCAAGAGAGTGACAACAATGTGTATCAAGAGGCTTCGGGTTATCAACAAGAAAGTAGTAGAGAAGAAAGGTCGAGTGAAGAAGAGGGAGAGAAGAGTCCATCTAGTGAAGGAGAGGTCATTGAATCTTCAAGCGATGATGAGGCATATCAAGCCCCACAAACGACACAAGATCAGATCTACACTAGAGATAACCCGAGAAGAAGCACAAGAGAAAAGAAATCTCCATCTAATTGGAAGAACACTAGAGTCTACTACAATTGTCAAGCCGTGGCTCATCCAATACAAGCAACGTGTTCGATTGACCTTCTTCCCGAAGAACATAAGGCGTTTCTCAGTAAGTTAGATGTGGAGTTTATACCACAAAACTATGAGGAGGCTAAGGGAATTAAAGAATGGGAGAATGCGGTCGATGATGAAGTTCAAGCGATGACAAGGAACCATACATGGGATGAAGAGGATCTACCAAAAGGCAAGAAGTGTGTGAGTTCAAAATGGGTGTTCACTATTAAGTACAAGAGCAATGGGGAGATTGAGAGGTACAAGGCCAGGTTGGTTGCAAGAGGGTTTACACAAACTTATGGTGATGACTATCGAGAAACCTTTGCTCCGGTAGCTAAGCAACATACGGTTAAGGTGGTTCTTTCTTTGGCGACTAACTTGGATTGGGAATTGTGGCAAATGGATGTCAAAAATGCATTTCTACAAGGAGAGCTAGAAGAAGAAGTCTATATGACTCCTCCTCCGGGTTTGGAAGACACGGTAGCTCCGGGAAAAGTGTTGAGACTTCGCAAAGCCATCTACGGTCTAAAACAATCTCCGAGAGCGTGGTATCACAAATTGAGCTCCACATTAAAAGCTAATGGATTCAAGAAATCAGAATCGGACCACACCTTGTTTACTCTCCAAAATGATCAAGGCATTGTAGTTGTCTTGATCTATGTCGATGACCTGATCATTTCGGGGAGTAACAAGGAAGGTATTAAATCTATCAAAGCTTCTCTTCATAATGCTTTTGTTATTAAAGATCTTGGTGTGTTGAAATACTTTTTAGGTATCGAAGTGTGTAGATCACCGGAGGGATTATTTCTCTCACAAAGGAAATACACACTCGATCTTCTTAAGCTTACGGGAAAGCTTGGAGCTAAGGCGGTTTCAACACCATTAGAACCAGGATATAAGGTCAATCGAAAGGGGGAGAAGGATGATACACCATATCATTGCCCGGAGCAATATAGAAGACTTGTGGGTAAGTTGATCTACTTGACTTATACACGGCCTGATATTTCTTTTGCCGTGAACCAGGTGAGTCAACATATGAAGGAACCTACGGTCTATCATTGGAGTATGGTGGATAGGATTCTCAAATATCTCAAAGGAAGTCCCGGACAAGGCATTTGGATGGGGAAGAACTCAAGCACGGAGATAGTTGGCTATTGTGATGCGGACTATTGATGAGTCTAGTTTTTATCGTTTTTAGTCTATGTTTTAGGATTGTATTTTGAGTCAACTAACTTATATTAGATAGAATTTAGGACTATTTGCTTTACTTAGGGATTTTCAGGTCTACAAGGAGAATATTGGAAAAAGAAGGATTTTGGATCAAATAAGAGTACAAATGGACCAAGCTTGAAGAAATGGGCCAATCGTGAAGAAATGAAGAAGGATCGACCGATCCAACCGAAGGATCGATCGATCCCTGAAGAATTGCGGCTCACGTTCGAAGAGGCGGTGGAACCGACTAACCAGGCCCATGGACCGCTCGATCTGATCAAAGGCTTTGGCCCAAGACAAGAAGACGGTGGGATCGACCGATCCTACCCGAGGATCGATCGATCCCTGCTTCCCTCTTCTCCAAGTTTTTCCATTTTTCATTTTTTCCATTTTCTCTCTTGTTTTCCTTTTGCGGCCTCTCTCCCTTTGCTATATAAAGAGAGGCTCGTCCCTTGTAGAAAAAAGACAATTCATTCTCTCCTCTTTAGAGTTTGTAAGAGATTCACCTCTCAATAGTTTTATAAAGATGTCTCTTTATAGTTTCATCTTTGTTCTTGTTTTTATGTTTGAGTAGTTTCCTTATTAGGCTAGGGTTTCTCTGAAGGGATGTGACCGATTATTAGGTTGTTAGATTTGGGAATTTACTTTATCGTTCTTCTTCTATTGTTATACTTAATGCTTAGGGCTTGAGTAGCTAACTTGTTCTAAGATCTTGTGTGATTAAACTAGGTACAAAAGTAGTGTTTAGTCGCTGGAATCAACACTAGTCGAGCAAGGTTTTATGGTTTGAGGCGAAAGCCCGGGCCATGACATCTTGTGAACATATCAATCCTATTCTTAATGCTAGTATTACTCTAGGGAACGCGCGAGAGCGGTTTTCTAGTATAGTATTACTAAGTAGGTGTTTGCGCGAGAGCGAGATGTCTTATTAATTGTGAATTGAGTTCTAGAACGTATTTTAATATTCTCTACTAATTGATTTAATTGTTTTGTCACATCCTGGATGGTTTCCCTATGCCTAATATTCTTTTATTATTATTGCTTATTTATTTTATCGCTAGGTGGTTAGAAAATCAAATCCTTATTTTATCTTAGCTTAATTTAATCTATTGATTTAAAGTGTACCTCTGGTCTCTGTGGATTCGACCCTAAAGTACTACTATGATTACCGTTTTGATCCGGTATAGTGTATGATAGGTTTTTATTTGTTTATCCGTTTAGGAGGAGATCAAATTGGCGCCGTTGCCGGGGACCAATAGGCACCTTTAGAGATTTAGAATTGAATTTAGTCTAAGATTTTTATTTTCTGCATTATACTAATTATTCTATTACTATTTTTGATTTCAGGTGCATGCAATTGAGAAGCCACAAGGCTACCGACTTAGTTGCACTCTCTAACGAAGAACTTGGGCGTTTGGAACGAAGTAAAAGGAAAGCTACTAAGTCTGCTGAGATGAATCCCCAAGATGTGCAACCTGCTGCTGCCGGTAACCCACTTGCCTTTCCAGCTGCCGAAGGAGGACACAATCCTCCACCCGTCCTGCGAGCTGCTGCCGGACCGATCGGTCCACAACTCGGACTGGTCGATCCTCGTGATGACAGACCGATCGATCTACCACTTGGACCGATCGATCCTCTTGCTGCTGCACGTCCTGCTCGTACACTTGGCTAGCAAGATACACCGGACCGATTCTATGCTAATAGGTCTGCGCTTCGTCCTCCGAATCCCACTCGTCAGGACTATGAGATCAAGTATAGCTTGATCAACCTCGTCCAAAACCGTTGCTTTAACGGCTTGCCCACGGAGAACCCGATGGACCACATCGAGGCTTTTGAAGCATTGTGCAATACCACGAAAGCCAATGGAGTACCCTACGATTATCTGAGGCTGACGTTGTTCAAATTCTCACTTGCGGATAAGGCGTTGCGATGGCTTAAGATGTTGGAGCCCGGTTCCATAACCACTTGGGAAGAGTGTCGAGCTAAGTTCCTCAACCACTTCTACACGAAGGCCCGATCAGCACGTATGAGGAACCAAATTGTTGCCTTTAAGCAAAGGGCTACTGAGACTTTCAATGAAGCTTGGGAACGATTCAAAGAATACGTGAAGGACTGCCCCCATCACGGTTACACTCAAGAAAGCCTCATGACCACTTTCTATGGCGGTATTGACACCCAATACCAAATGGCTCTTGACACGGCAAGCAAGGGAGACTTTTCAACCAACACGGTGGCACAAGCGACGGCACTTATCGAGAATTTGGCACGGAGCAATAGCGATCATGCTCCTGAGTACGACCGATCAGTGAAGGTAAAGGCTGTGGAGACGGATGCACTTAAGGACCTCACGCAGAAGGTGAACCTTCTTCTTGCGCGTGAACAACAACCGGTGCAAGCTTGTGGAGAAGAAGATGAAGACTTGGAAGGTCTTAACTACGTGGGAGGTTACCGTGGTGGTTTCAACCCCAACTATCGAAACCATCCAAATCTCTCCTATCGAAGCAACAACGTGGAGAACCCCCAAGATATGGTGTATCCACCACGCCAACAAGGAGCCTACAACAAACCAGCTGCTCCTCAAGAGAACAAGCTGGAGGGGATGATGCAACCACTGATTGAGAGTCATAAGAAGAGTGCATCCGAGATCAATGCTAAGATCGATGGGATGTATGGCGATCTCAATGGGAAATTCACTACTTTGGCGACTAGGGTTGATTCTCTAGATAAGAGAGTTTCATCTATGGCTTCCAGCTCCAAAGGGAAAGAACCTTGCAATGCTGTTATGGCTCATTCTGGAGTCAACGCAAGCTTCAAAGCGGATGAAATTGGAGGAGTATCGAGTTTTCAGAAGCCAGGATCGACCGGTCTCCTTCACAGATCGATCGATCCGCCTGCTGGTTTCACTTTGCTGACCCGAGAAGCCAGATCGACCGATCCCCAACCAGATCGATCGATCCGTGCCACTGCCTAGGACGTTTCTGATTCGTTTTCAAAAGAGAGTGATGCAAACTTTGTTGCTAAGGCTGATGTACTTCCCTACAAACCTCAGAGCCCTTATCCAGTGGTGCCTAAGACCAAGGTCGATGAGACAAGGTACATACGGTTCAAGAGCATCATTGGCGAGTTGATTAAAGAAGCCACGTTCTCCGAAGCTTTGGGAGATCTCCCGTTCTTGAAAAAGATCTGCAAGGATGTCATTGATGGCACTGAAGATGCTGCAGAAGTTGACGCTTACCTAGCAAAGAGGAAGGAGGCTAGAAATCCAATGCTTGTCAAAGTGAAGAAACTTGAAGATCCGGGCAAGTTTGTGGTGCCATGTTCGATTGATGGAGAAGTCTTTACTCATTCCCTGTGTGATTCGGGATCAAGCGTGAATGTCATGTCAATGGCAACCGTCCGTAGGCTTGATCTCCAAGGGATGGAGACCTCTAAGTGCTCATTAAAGTTTGCGAATGCGTCCACAACAACCCCTCAAGGCTTCATAGGAGACGTGGAAGTGCACATTGGCAACCACATAGTGCCCACCGATTTCCATGTCGTGGAAATGAGTGGAGGATCCGAAACTCCTCTAATCTTGGGACGCGCTTTCTTGACCACGGTTGGAGCCGTGTTTGACCTCGAAGAACCCAAGATGACCTTCACTAAGATCGACAAGGATGTGGCCTATTATCCGGTGCTTGAAGCAAATCGTTTGGGATCTAACTTTGCCGATGTGTTCGTTGTGATGAAGAGGACGCCTCGCAAGCAAGTAAATCGCCAATGGCCTTATCCAAAAGTCAAGAGGAATTGTACTTGCAATCCTCCATGTTTTCCCGCCGACGAGAATTAAGAAGAGATGAGAGATGAGATTCATCCACATGATCTCAACATGTTCGAGATGCGAGTAAAGATGGTGCCGGATGATTATAGTTTTAACGAAGCTTGGTTTAAGTATCCTTGTTTGCAAAAGTGCTTTTGGAGAAGTAGAGAACCATTCTATTCCATCGAAGCACACTTCTATAGGGCACGAGAAAGAAACGCGAAGAGGAGATGCCTTCCTAAGATGGAAGATCCCGGATGTTCGTAATCCCTTGTGCTATCAATGGTACTTCGGTTTACAATTGCCTTTGCGACTCCGGAGCCGGAACAAGTGTGATCCCCACCGCCATCGCTTCTCGATGTGGAATCACCAATTGCTATCCATCCACTTCAAATCTTTACATGGCCGACGAGTCTATGGTGGTACCAAGAGGAGAACTACGCAATGAAATGGTGCGAATTGGGGAAGTGTATGTTCCCACGGACTTTAAAGTTGTAGATGTGCCCGGAAAGCGTCAACAAGTCATCTTCGGAAGATCTTTCTTGAACACTGTTGGAGCTGTCATAGACATTCCCAATCACCGCGTGTGCTTTGCCAATGTCGACGAAAGGGTTTTCTATCGAATAAAGCCAAGAGAGAACGCGTTTAGGCCCATTCGGATCCAAGAGGAAGAACGCAGCGTACGCATCTCAGGAGAACTAATTCAAATCCCTCGTCCACAAGCCTAAGAGAAGAGAAAGTCAAGCTATAGACTTAAAACAAGCGCTTCCGGGAGGCAACCCGATGATTTTGTACTAACTATTATGGTTTGAGCTTTTGGTTTTTGTTTCTTTTGCTTTAAGACTATTTATATTTGAGGATTTCTAATCAGTGAATCATTAAGGATTCCTAAGTGTATCAGGATTAGGTTTTGATCGCATTAAGATGCGAATTTTTGGTGATCAGACACTTAGGATCGATCGATCTCCTTGAAGGATCGATCGATCTCGCCTGGAAAATGAACCGAGGAACAGAAGCCTCGGGATCGACCGATCTACACCAGGGATCGATCGATCCCGACTCAGGTATTTCGAAAAAAATGGATTTCCGGTTTGAATCGGTTTATCCACTTGATTCAAACCGGTTTAAACCGGTTTAGGGCCAATATATCGATGGAGATCGAGTCCTCTCTCTCCTCCATCGATCCTCAACCTCCATTGCTCTCTCTCTCTACAAACTTAAATCCTCTCAATCTCTCTCAATTCTCCATTGTTTTGTTGATTCTTGGTGCTAAATCACACTATTTTTCGAGCTCTTTCTGATCCCCCTGTACCCAATTCGATTCGCTTAAGGTACTGAGTTCGATTTTTGCATAGGAGATTTCGGGTTTTTACACTTTAGGGTGTTAGAGCTTTGTAATCTCTTGGATTTAGGTTGAATTAGGTTGTTGGGAATGCTATAGGATTGCTAGTTTCTCTGCTTTGAAATGTATTTGATTTGATTGTGAGAAACTTGGAAATTTCGTGTGATAAGCCTTAGATTTCAACTTTAGAATTGTTAGCAATGCCATTTGATGGATTGAGAGAGACGATTAAGTTCGGGAGAGAGTTAATTGATGATTGCATGTGCTTAAAGCCATTACATGTTTCGATTTTCTGTTTTGCATTTCGCGAGTGCGATAGAAATTTCGATTTTATGTTTAATTGGATATTGTTTGCTTGCGTCGCACTGCTTGATTTTTAAAGCTTCTAAAATCATTTTGATTTTTGTTAAGTTTTATGCAAATGCTGATTTGCGTTTGAGTATTTTCTGTTTTCAGGAAATGGCTCCAAGACGACGTAGCGGCAAGGAACCAGCCACCGGAGAGAGAGAGTGGACCCAGAAGAATCAGGAAGACACCATTGCACTCCGCAGCTGCAAATTCGAGCCCACACGGTTTCTAGAAACCGATGTTCTGAGGGCTATGGGCATCCTAGACGATGTCTTGACGTTTCTGCGCAATGCCGGCTTCGGTTCTTTCCCGGAGAAGCGATGGGATCTCTATCCCGATGCCGCAGCCGAGTTCCTCGCCACATTGCAGGTCCACTACCCTACGGATCCGCAAGATGCCACCGACGCCTTCATCTCATTTTTTCTATCTAGAAGGCACTTCACCATCACACTCCTTCAGTTGTGTGATCTCTATGGGTTCCCACCTCGGGAGAAGACCCAATTTGATGGCATCACTGACCCGTCTGCATTCTGGCAGACCTTTGGGTCCGGCGAGTACGTTTCTCGAGGTGCCAAGCAGGCACTTATCCGCAACCCGGTGATTCGCTTGGCGGTCCGTTTCATGAGCAGCACCATCTTTGCCCACGCAGAGATGGGTACTTTGCAGCTGCCTGAGCTCTCCATGTACTTTGCAGTTTGCCGCACTACTAGTTCGGGAGTTCATCCAGGTGGCGAAGCAGGCACTTCGGTCCAGGAAGAAGGTGATTATGATCGGGAGCTTGGTGACTCCCATTATCACCCATTGCCGTTTCCACAAAGGATGTGCGGTACTACAAGTAAGATGCTGAGCTATTGCAGAAGTACATGAAGTTGGAAAGGTTGAGACTATGACAGCTTGGAGTAAGTGAAGTGGAGGTAGGTTGACTTTAGGCTGCGGCAAGGACAAGAGTGCAAAAAGGAGTTGGCGCACCCTAGGAGCTGACTCTATGGAAAAGAAGCTTCAAGTGTCATATTGGAAAAGTAAAAAGCAACCTATTATCCAGAGGATACAGGAGAGAGGTTGCAGACCAAAAAGAAAGTGATATATTGAGATCACTTATCTCTTTGGTTGTTAAGCTTTTCAGAAAACAAAGATTAGAAAAGTGAAACTTGTTGTACGTTTATGTGAGTTCATCAGAGTGTGTGGGATACATTGGTGAGTGAATAAACGAGTGAGCAGGACTGTTGTCCTGCAAGTGAGTTGGGTAGTGTTAGGATCGGTCAGGAACAAACTTACCGTGTGTGGTAGTTTGTGTTACTCTGATTGAATACATTGAGTGTTATGTATTCAAGTGATTCAATAGAGTTGTGATAAGTTGAGTAACTCAAGTGTTTTACTGCAGTACATCAGGAACATAGTAATTTCATTTGGTATCAGAGCAAGTTACCTGCTCAATAGTGTTTGTTTCTGATGGGGGCTAGATTAGAGCCTTCTCTTGTTTCACCTAAAAATAAATCTTAGGAGTTTAACCTCGGTGAAAACAACTAATATGGTTGCAAGTGCACAACCTATCAATTGTAGTACTTGAGGGTCGATCCCACAGAGACTATGATCGCACAACGAATTCCTAAGGAAGAGGATAGGCTAAGACTAACTAAAAAGGGTTTTTGTGGTTTCCTAAGTGTCACTCTTAGGGGTGTCCTAATTCTAAGCTAAATCTAAACTAAACTAACTAAACTAAACTAAAAGGGGAACTAACTAGAGCTAAAGACTACTAACTAGGGAAACTATAACTAAGCTAAGGGAACTAACTAACTAAACTAACTAGACTAAACTAACTAGACTAAACTAAACACGGTGAGAGACTTCTTCTATATTAGCTACAAGCTCTTTCTTGTTGGTTTCGAGCTTTCCTTCCAATTCTCCACAGGTCCTCTCGTGTAAATCAAGTATTCTTTGCAGGAGACTTTCAATCTTCGTTTCTTTTTCAATACTTTTAGGTTTGGTGGCCTCATAAGCATTGCGAGAGAAATCGTCGTGTGATTCGATTCGCATCATCTCACATTCATAATTCTCTTCGTTGGAAGCGTGAAAGAATCCAAAAGGTTTGTTAGAGCGGAGTGAGTTTGCAGCTCTCACGGCTCTGTCATTGTGATTTTGTGGACACGCAGCTCCCACAAATTGGTCGTCACAGATGCGTGGCGACGGGCGATCACTTCGCCTTGCAGTTGACGTCTTGGCTGGTCTACGTTGACCGGTGAAAGTACCATTAGTCGAGAAGTTTGGTTCGTGCATGCAGTCACGAATCAAAGGTGATGGCCGCGGCTTCACTTCCGCGTTGGAGCCATCAAAGAGATGCTTGTTCCACCATCCACGTGGCTCGCCGGGATCCATCCCGAGAGTACCTGAAACAAGTAATATCAAAAAGAAAAATCAGTAGCACAATGTCCTAGACTTTATCCTAGTCCTAAAACTCGTGGGCAATTCAAATAGTTCCCCGGCAACGGCGCCAAAAACTTGATGGGGGCTGGATTAGAGCCTTCTCTTGTTTCACCTAAAAATAAATCTTAGGAGTTTAACCTCGGTGAAAACAACTAATATGGTTGCAAGTGCACAACCTATCAATTGTAGTACTTGAGGGTCGATCCCACAGAGACTATGATCGCACAACGAATTCCTAAGGAAGAGGATAGGCTAAGACTAACTAAAAAGGGTTTTTGTGGTTTCCTAAGTGTCACTCTTAGGGGTGTCCTAATTCTAAGCTAAATCTAAACTAAACTAACTAAACTAAACTAAAAGGGGAACTAACTAGAGCTAAAGACT
Organism: Erysimum cheiranthoides; assembly: GCA_011420285.2. Classification (NCBI taxonomy): domain Eukaryota; kingdom Viridiplantae; phylum Streptophyta; class Magnoliopsida; order Brassicales; family Brassicaceae; genus Erysimum; species Erysimum cheiranthoides. The sequence continues at coordinate 6,177,129 of CM022182.2, forward strand.
ACTAACTAGGGAAACTATAACTAAAGACTACTAACTAAGGAAACTAAAGAACTCTAAAATAACTAAACGCTAAACTAAACGGGTTGCTATCAATATTAAAAGGCGTTGGGCTCTTAGGGGAACATCTCCAGGGTTTCACAAAATCAGGGATTGCTAGGTAATTTATCTTAAACTTGGTTTATTTGACTCACTAACTCGAACACTAAATTGAACCCTCCTACGTTCGCTTACAGGCTCCTAAACTCCATAAACCCGACTTTGTCCTGGTCACTCTTTTGGTAAAGGCATGAAGTCTGCATTAAGGTTAAACTCGATATGTCCTAGACGTCAGCACTATTCCCCATTTCTATTGTACCGTGGTACATACAGAGATTAGCTCGGTCAGTCTTCCTAGTGGGGTCCAATAACACCTACAGGTTTTGTCTAATAGATAATACCTAAGATAGTCGCTTATCCACGGATGGCCTATCCGTTTCAATACGCAGTTAATATAAACTAGAAGATAGAGTCGCGGAATAAACCCTACAGATCTAAAGATCTAGATCTAATAACCTAAGCAATCGACGATCCTATGAAAACCCTTTCGAATCACCCCATCAAACCCAACAGGGTGACTACTCGCTAATGGCGAGATCAAGCATAACAACGATTAAAAGAAAGATCAAAAGCATAAAACGAATACTAGATTGAATAAAGCAAAAGGGTTCGGATTCAATCTCTAAACAACAAGTGTAAAGAAACTAGATCTTCTTCCTCAACAACGAAGTAAAGCAAAGAAACTAAAAGACAAAGAGATTGGGAAACGATGCTTGAAGAAACGTTGATAACAGGTTTTTCACTGGGGGTTCAGGTATCAATTCCCTTATGTAACCATTGTAGTACAAAGGGTATTAATCCAATTGGGTGAGATATTGACCAGAAAGGATGCAATCAGAGAACTTAATTCAAGCCAAGCGAAAGAAAATTGGTAACTAACAACTTAAATGAGCAGAAAAGAAAGTAACAGAAGCTAAAATAAGAACAATAACTAAAGCAAGCAAGCAAACAAGTGATCAACAATCAGATAAAGGAATAGGCTTCCTGAGAATGGGCATAATTGATTAGTGATTCCTCCTTGATCTACCTGGATGCTTAACAAAACTCATCCCTAGACGAATGATTCGAATATAGGTCAATCCACTCTCGTGACAGAGACCCCTCTAACTATGCTACCTCCAAACCTAGATATCTCTCGAGAAGCATAACACAGCAGACATTAATAATCAATCAATCAATGTCAATAAACACCCGAGGCAACTAATCTCTTAGGCTAGGCATGTAAATCTCCAGCATTAGTTGGTTCAGGCATTTCATCAAACATCTTTCGGGCAGGAAATACCTAGGTTCTAATTTCAATTGATCAGAGAGAAACTAGCATTAAGAACACTAATCCAGAAGGAATCTAGAGAAATCTAAGCTTAAACACCCAAGAAGATCAAAGATTCCTCACCAATCTAACCCATCCTCAAGAACCCTAGATAGACTACTCAGAAATCATAACAAAATGCAAAAACCCAGAAAATAAAATAGATTGCATATTCAGAGAGATAAAGATGAGATTAACAAAACTGTGAATGTAGAAATTGCAAAATCAAAATAGATTAAGAGAAATCTGGATTACAAAGATTCTGATTCTGAGAAGTTTAGAGAGAAGAGAGGAGAGATTAGAGATAAGAAAAAATAAAAAAAAGTAAGATAAGATAAGAGATAAGATGTTGGATATTTGTCTCAGCACTAAACAGCTGTATTTATACCACTAAGGAAAAGTCAAAACCCTAAATCACTAAAAGACAAAAGTCAAAGGCGGTTTAGGCTTCTACTCGACCAGTTGGTCGAGTAACTTGGTCGAGTACAGTGATTTCTTCAAAGCTAGCACCTTTTTGCTCCCACTCGATCAGCCACTCGACCAGTTCGTCGAGTACTCTCCAAAGTTGCTTCCCATGTCCTACTCGAGCACTTGGTCGAGTACAGCTCCATTCTCCACAAATAGCTCCTTTTGGTACCTAAACACTCCAAATGCAAGTATATATGCAATGCTCATGCAAAAACCTACTAATCATGCAAAGAGACTATAAATGACCAAAAATGGTATGAACAGAGGATGAAACTATGCTAAAATGATGAGAAATGAATGCTTAAAACCTGTAAAATATAGACATATCAACTCCCCCAAACTTAGTCTTTGCTTGCCCTCAAGCAAACAAATCATAAGCAGGAAGAGAGGTTTGAAAGTGGGGTCTCAGAACCTAAAGCTTACTAATCAATTAGCTAGAATCAAAGTCCTAGTTATTAGTTCTACAATGCAGAGCAAAAGAGTTCTAATTAAAAGCTTTAGACAAACTCATCACAACAAGAACTGATTCTAATCTTTCACTTCCACATGCATTCATATCAATCAATTCCTTTAACATTCATTGAGAAAGAACATGGATCTGATTATGCAATGCCTACAAACTCGTTTGGCTAGGTAAGAAAGGCTGGAGATAAAGATGATCTCCTTTAGAGTGGGTTTAGCAATCATAATCAGGGTTCTCTCAGAAAGCGGATTGAGCTTTAGAAGAAGGCTAAAGGTAAGCTCCAATAGATGCATACATAAATAAAACCTTGTCTACCCAAAGGTAACCAATCGATTTTAATCCTATCTTTCTAAGCCCATATTGTCCTAGATCTACCCTTTAGCTTCAGCTCATTTTGAGCACACCCATTACTCTTTGGTCTAATCTTAGGAGGAGTTCCTTCTTTCTTATTCATCTAGCGGATTGGGGTTTCTTTCTTACTCTATGGTTCTCTTTTCTTTTTACTTCTTAAGACATCAAAAGCTTTTTTGCTGTTCACTTCTTTTTCTCTTTTTATCTTTCTTTTCTTTTGCTCAGAACCATCTTTTCTATACTTTTTATTCCCCACATCCTTTACTAGATACTTATACGTAGAAACACATTTCCCTTCCTAAAGACTCTTTCTTTTCTTTTCCTTTTCTATCATAATAAACACAAATCCAATCCCAAACCCTGCAACAAGATCCCACCTAGTCCTATCCAGTCCGAATAATGCGAACTAGAACTACACAAGGTTCCATTCCTGTCGGCTCAAACCTAACACTTTCTACCAAGCTCAATCCAGAAAAAGGCCTAACACTCAGAAAAATCACAATTGGCTTGAAAGAAGGATAGGTTAAGGGTTTGAGAAATTTTTCCAATGATGGGAATCAGCTACTTGGATCAACAAGAGTGGTAAAAAGGATAAGATGATCCAAATATGTATAAAGGTATCCATGAGTTTGCATGCAATGCATAACCAGATAATTACAAGTCAAGATTAGGTTCTTATAGATAGGAAATGATGTCAAGTCACAACATGCTTCAATTAGGACCAAAATGCAATTCAAGAGTTCCAAGTTTGTTTCAGCCTTATGTTTCAAACTAAATCACAATGCATCACAGATCTAACAACGAGGGCTTTGATCCTAATCTAGCGAATTAAGCAAGCTAACAAGGTAAAATTCATCATATTCCCCTATGCTGGATGCAACAATCCTATATGAAACATTCTAGACTCAATCCTATATGCAAATGCAAACTACATGAACACTCTGTTTTTGTAGAAAATTTTCAAAATTTTTCAAATTTTTATGGTTTTTCTATGCCTTAGATGAAATGCATGTAGACTCAAGTATGCAAAATTTGAAAATAAGAAAACAAAACACAATGTCAAATACATCTCAAACCCTCCCCCAAACTTAAATTACACAGTCCCTTGTGTAAGAAAAATTTGAGAGAAGATTCAAGATTCAAAAAGAAAGCAATTAAAAATGCAGTGGTATATACAATGATAGAGTGTGAGTGGTACCTCAGGGCTGAGAGAAGAAGGAATCGATGGATTCCTCCATGCTTTCTCGCGTGTAAGGTGCAGGAGCATCTGGGTCAGCATAGAAGTCTGCTTGGCTCATCGAGCTCAGGTTTGTGAACTGCCAGTTGCGCTGTGCGAGGTGTTGGTCGAGTATGTTCGTCGAGTATGTTCCCCTCGGCTCTTCTGTGCTTGGTGGTCTCTGTCTAGGCTCAAATGATGAAGCTCTGGATGGTTCCATGGGAATGTTGCGTCGAGGAGCTATGCTCGTTGAACCGCTACGCTTCAGAATGCTCACCCCTGTGATCGGTGCTGGTGAAGGGACTGCCTTAGCTTTACTTTGAAGCTCTTTAATCTGACTTCCCTGAATTGAAACTGTATGTACCAGCTCCTTAACAGTCTTCTTCAGCGCTTTAATTGTCTTGGTAGACCACTTTCGGAGCGAACTGATATGCTTGTGAGCGTCCTTTAAGGTATGGCCTTGGAATTCTTCAAGAAGAATTTCCTGGGATCCTTCAGTATCTGATTCAACTGGTTCGGGCTGAGCTTCTTCTCTTGGAGCGTCTTCTGCTGGTTCCGAATAGAGTACTTCATGTGGTGGCCAAAAATCAATGTTATTGCCTATTCTGATCGTAGTGTGACTTGGGCATGGGAGAAGCATCAGCATTGGACTCCCAGTGGCAGGATGAAAGAACTTATACAAGTGCTGCCCATGCACCATCTTGCTGTCAAGAAATGCGGATTTGGTAAGGTGCTTTATGTCCATCCATCTAGGTGGAAATGCTTCAGAGTCTAAGTTCAAGTCACAGGCGGCCAAGATAGGAGTTACAATTCCACCAACACACAACATTCCTTTCTTCCCATGGTTGTACAAACTGAATGCCCACTCTCTGTAGCCTAAAAGATGGTCAAGCAAGACAAAGATAAGAGAAGTGTCTGTCTTGTTTCCTCGTAGTGCTGTCCCAGCTCTTGTGGAGTCAAGAATCCCTGATAGTGCCCAGTCAAGCATTTCCATTTCCTCATTATTAATGTTCCCAGTGACGTTTCTTGCGAACAGCGTGCTTGCGATGGCTTTATGGACGTATCTGACAACGGGACTTCTTAATGCTGAGCTCTTAGATCGTGCTGATGAGAACCTTGTCTGTCCTCCTATTGTTAACCACAACTCTTGCAGCTCCTCCTCATCGAAATCCTTATGAACATCAGTCCCACTTGGGAAAGCAAACAGCTTATCAAGCTGGTTGGTGGTCAGTGAGCACTCTCTTCCTTGGGCTATGAAGGTGATGTATCCTAGTCCATGTTCTGGATCAGCTTCTGGTTCATAGAAATGTACCTCCAAAGTTGCAAGGAACGAGCAGGTTTCTTCCTGGTAAGCTTCAAATTGGTAGCTCATGAATGTTCCCAAGTGGCACATATCAAGAAGATATTCAAAATCTCTGCAAATACCGAGCTTCTCTAAAGTCTCACGGTGAGGGTAGCGTGTGCCTGTGAAGTCCATGCTCATGAGTATTTCGAAAAGTTGGTCAGGAGGTAGTAGTTGCGGCTTCCGGTTCCTTTTGGGCTTATTCTTAACAATGGGAACAGCGCATTCTTCTTCCTCACTACTCGAGTTCACATCAACTGGTTGCACTGGTTGCTTTCCCCTAGCTATCTCAGCTCTGCTTGAAGAAGCTTCTCCAGCCATACTTTCAGTAGCTTGAACCGTTGGAGGCAGTTTCTTTTTAGTCTCTGTGAATGCCCGAGCTATCTCTTCTGGTGTTAATGGTGCGTATTTGGGCTTACGGTGCCCAGAAATTCTCAGCCTTCAACAAATTCGATTCCATTAGACTTCTATAACTGCAGAAGTTGATTAATGTGGCTCTCAATTGACAAATTTTATCTAGCCCAGCTTTAAATTCGCAAGAAAAACTCAAGAACAGCCATTAATTCACAGAAAAGCTCAAGAACACTCAAGAACAAACCCATAAATTCGATTTCTCCTTAGATAGAATCTGTTCTAGAAAGCTTCTCTAAACCACCTAACTCGACCAATTCATCTCAAAACCGAACATTCTTAGCTATTCTAGCTTTACAATTTCGAAATCAAAACGAACCCAGAAATTCTTTCTCAGCAAATTCGAAGACCCTAGAATTCAAAAGGACAAATCACTGAAAGCTTACCAAGAGATTTTCTTCATTTTCGAAAAGAACAGAGGTGAAATTTGCTTAAAGAAGGAAAATTCCTAGAGAAAACGAAATCAAAGTGAGGGAGAGAGAGAGCAAGCAAACTCTGGGTTTTGGTTTTGTTTTGTCGAGTAAGGTTGTGAAGAGAGGATAAGCTTTCTGTGGCTTGTAAGAACAGCTCATCCACTTGCCATCTTTGACCAACTCGAGTTGACTGATCGAGTCAATGGTTTGACCGAATTTTTTTTTTTTTTTTGATTTTGGTCAAACTCGACCAATTTGATCGAGTAGTGTCCTCGAGTTGTTGTCTTCTTGCCTGAATTGGCTTATTTTCTTGCTATCTCGAGCTATTGGTTCATTTGCCTAGCCTTACCACCTGAAATACTAAAGAAAACAAATCAAAAATACCAAAAACTTAAAAGAAATATGTACAAGGATAGACATGTGACTTCCTCCCAAGTGAGCTTGTTTTAAGTCACTGAGCTTGACTCTTGGTGCCTTTTCAGGCTTCTGGAGAGTCACAGAGAGGCTTAGAAGACCCCTCTGGTGGTAATTGATCATTCACACCCTTCTTAAACTTTTGCCATTTACTGAGAATTCTGAACCATAGCTTATTTCTTTGGAAGAAGAACCACTGGCTTGACCATGTAGCTGCTCAATCTGTACTTTCATCTCCTTCACTAAACATGTAAGATCCTTTACTAAGCTTGTCAATTCCCTGATGGTCTCCTCTTGCCATTCTGACATTTGCTTAAGTGCTTGGAGCTCTGACCAATTATCAGGTGCAGGAGTGATGGTCTTTTCCGGAAGATCGATCTTGGTAGTCGAACTCGAAGCAGCAGCGAGTTTCTCAGCAGCAAGCTTCTCACGTTTTCGAGCCCTCGACCTTTCCAAATTGGAAGTCAATATTCCATAACCTTCGCTGAAGTCGTCTTCAGAATGCTCATCCTCATCACTCTCTTCTTCTTCCCAAACATCATCACCGTCTCGAATCAAGATTGCATTGCAAATATGCTTGGGGTGATAACCTGTAGAAGACTGCTCATCCAAAGTATGCTTGTCAAGCTTCTCAGCGTAGCCCTTCTTCACATTCACATCAGTGATTGTTCCACAAGTCTTGGTGGAGAAAGGCCTGATAGGGTAGGAGATCTTATCATTCACATGAAGAAGAGTCACTCTCTTGTTTGGGAAATCGATGTTAGCTCCCACCGTGTTGAGAAATGGAGTTCCAAGAATGAGAGGAAGCTTGTTGGTTTCTTTCATCTCCACAATCAGAAAATCCGTTGGAACGATGCATTCTCCAACTTTGAGGGGGTAGTCCTCAACCAAACCAAGTGGAGTTTTAGAAGAAGCATCTTCGAACATAATGGAAGATGAGGACTGCTTCATGTCCTGGATCCTTAGACTCTTCACTATCTCAAGTGACATTACATTCACGCTTGCTCCTGAGTCACATAAGGCATCATCAAAGTTCAGATCACCAAGTGAGCATGGTATGGTGAATTTACCCGGATCTGCAAGCTTAGGGATCAGTTTTGGAGTGGGGTGTGGTGAGCTTGGTGGATCAGAGATTTCCATTATCTCTTCCACTTTCTCTCGGTTCGCTAAAATGGCCTTGATGAACTTTATATTGAGAGGAACTTGAGACAGGTTATTCCCACAAGGCAGAGAAGCTCCAACTCCACTCATGCTGGCTGTAAAGCTTGAGAGAACTTTCTTTTGACTCTTCGTAAGAACTCGTCCAGGAAATGGAAGTGGGGGCTTGTATGGGACAAACACTAGTTTCTCAAATTTAGGTTTTTCAGCAGAAGGTGGGTTTACGCTATCTGTTGGTCGCGCATGTCTTCACCTGTGGGTTTTTCAGCTTTAACTTGAATTTCAGAGAAATCCTCCCCATCCTGAATGTCACTATCCTCAGAGACCTGAATACTTTGCTGTACGCTGACATCACTCTCATCAACACTGATCTCAACACCAGTACCATGTAGAAAACTGTAGAAATCCTCAATTATGCGTTCATCGTCTTCAGCCAAACCATCTTCTTGATTGGAGAGGATAGCATTGCAAAACTCCTTAGGGTTTTGTATAGCTTTACCCGGAAGCTGTCCTGTAGACTTCACAGAAGTGGAAGGACTGTTGTTCTCCATTTGATTCACCTTGGAGGCTAACGTTTCAACTTTGGAACTTAGGTCATGCAAGTTATGCTGCATCGCGGCAAACCTCTTGGAAGCATCCAAATTACTAGCCGCTTGACCCTGCAGAAGTTGGTGAAACATGCTGGTTGTGTCAGGAAGTGGCGCTAGAGGTGGAAAACCTGGTGGCGCATTCAAATTCTGCTGCTGAGGATAAGAAATGAAGGGCTTGTTCTGCGGTTGTGTCTGCTGTTGCTAACCCTGTGAAGGATGTTGTTGTTGAGGCTGCTGAGGATAGACCTGATCTTGTGGATTTGCAACGTTGGTGCTTCTGTAGGAGAGATTCGGGTTAGCTCTATAGTTGTTAAACCCTCTATTGTAGCCACCCTGGTTCTGTATGTAGCACATCTCTTCAGTTTGATCAACCTCCCCATCCTGGCCTTGGAGCTACTCAGCTTCACATACATAGTTGATCTGTTTCTGCTGCACTAACAACAACTTATCCAGCTTCTTATTGAGAGCTTTCATCTCTTTCCTTGTCTTATCATCAGACTCATTGCTTCCTCTAATGGTTCTGTCATAATCCTCACTGTAATTGCCATCAGATTGAGCTAAATTCTCCACCAGCTCCCAACCGTTTTCAACGTCTTTGTTCAGAAAGTTCTCGTTGCTAGCAGTATCCAACATCATTCGGAACTTGGGCAAAACACCTCGGTATAGAGTGCTAAGCAGACACTCTTGGCTAAAACCGTGGTGGGGGCATTTCTGAGTTGAGTTCTTGAAGCGTTCCCAAGCCTCACAGAATGTCTCTCCTGTCTTCTGAGTAAAGCTGGAGATCTCATTGCGCAGCTTGGCAGTTCTAGAGTTAGAGAAGAACTTGGCGAGAAAAGCCTTTTTGTAGTCGTCCCAGGAAGTTATAGAACCCTGAGGTAGAGCTTTCTCCCATTGGTGTGCCTTATCTCCCAGAGAAAATGGGAATAGGCGCAGCTTAAATGCATCCTCACTCACGTCATTGATCTTGGTGAGGCCACAGAGCCTATCGAACTCATCCAGGTGATCAAGCGGGTCCTCCATTGGTAGCCCATGGAACTTGTTCCCTTGAATCATAGTGATGAGACTGTGCTTGATTTCAAAATTGTTGTTGGAGATTGCAGGCGGCACAATTCCCTGACGCTGAGCGTGAGTATTGGGTGCATCTCCAGCACCAATGTTACGTGGCTATCGTGGCAGATTGCCCTGAGGAGGTGGGTCTTGATTTTCCTGGTGATTATCCATCTCAATCGGATCCTGATGATCAGCTTGTAGTCTGTCTCTTTGCTGTCTCAACTCGTGTGGTAGACAGTCTATGTTGTTGATATAGCGAATGAGATGCTGATTGCCGTGTGATCTGGTTTGCATCCAAGGTGAGCTTACTCGACCAACTTACTCGATCAGACTGGTCGAGTAGAGTGCTCGAGTATTTGAAACAGACAGAAAGAAGCAATCCAACAAGTCAGTAAGCAATGTAAAGTAAAAAGAACTTGATCTTAAGTAATCTGAAATCCTAAATGCAACAAACTATCACCCAAATGGCAACGGCGCCAAATTGGTAACAGCTTTTTCACTGGGGGTTCAGGTATCAATTCCCTTATGTAACCATTGTAGTACAAAGGGTATCAATCCAATTGGGTGAGATATTGACCAGAAAGGATGCAATCAGAGAACTTAATTCAAGCCAAGCGAAAGCAAATTGGTAACTAACAACCTAAATGAGCAGAAAAGAAAGTAACATAAGCTAAAATAAGAACAATAACTAAAGCAAGCAAGCAAACAAGTGATCAACAATCAGATAAAGGAATAGGCTTCCTGAGAATGGGCATAATTGATTAGTGATTCCTCCTTGATCTACTTGGATGCTTAATAAAACTCACACAGAGCTAATCCCTAGACGAATGATTCGAATATAGGTCAATCCACTCTCGTGACAGAGACCCCTCTAACTATGCTACCTCCAAACCTAGATATCTCTAGAGAAGCATAACACAGCAGGCATTTATAATCAATCAATCAATGTCAATAAACACCCTAGGCAACTAATCTCTTAGGCTAGGCATGTAAATCTCCAGCATTAGCTGGTTCAGGCATTTCATCAAACACCTTTCGGGCAGGAAATACCTAGGTTCTAATTTCAATTGATCAGAGAGAAACTAGCATTAAGAACACTAATCCAGAAGGGATCTAGAGAAATCTAAGCTTAAACACCCAAGAAGATCAAAGATTTCTCACCAATCTAACCCATCCTCAAGAACCCTAGATAGACTACTCAGAAATCATAACAAAATGCAAAAACCCATAAAATAAAATAGATTGCATATTCAGAGAGATAAAGATGAGATTAACAAAATTGTGAATGTAGAAATTGCAAAATCAAAATAGATTAAGAGAAATCTGGATTACAAAGAGTCTGATTCTGAGAAGTTTAGAGAGAAGAGAGGAGAGATTAGAGATAAGAAAGAACAAAAAAAAGTAAGATAAGATAATAGATAAGATGTTGGATATTTGTCTCAGCATTAAACAGCTGTATTTATACCACTAAGGAAAAGTCAAAACCCTAAATCACTAAAAGACAAAAGTCAAAGGCGGTTTAGGCTTCTACTCGACTAGTTGGTCGAGTAATTTGGTCGAGTACAGTGATTTCTTCAAAGCTGGCACCTTTTTGCTCCCACTCGATCAGCCACTCGATCAGCCACTCGACCAGTTGGTCGAGTACTCTCCAAAGTTGCTTCCTTTATGTCCTACTCGAGCACTTGGTCGAGTATGTTGGTCGAGTAGGTTGGTCGAGTACAGCTCCATTCTCCACAAATAGCTCCTTTTGGTACCTAAACACTCCAAATGCAAGTATATATGCAATGCTCATGCAAAAACCTACTAATCATGCAAAGAGACTATAAATGACCAAAAATGGTATGAACAGAGGATGAAACTATGCTAAAATGATGAGAAATGAATGTTTAAAACCTGTAAAATATAGACATATCAAACGTCAAGGGCGGCTCCTCAAGGCTTCGGATCTGCTTCTCTAGGGCTGCTGCTCGGGATCTCTAAGGGAGCACTCTGGTGACACACGAAACCCTATGGCTTAGATGTGTATTTATAGGCTTCTTTGGAGACAGCAACTAGGGTTAGGGTTTTCGTCGGTCAAAACACGGTGTCTTGTGCCAAACGAAATGGCCTTCTTAAGTTGCACTTCTAGGGCTTTGAGGCGGCTAAAAACGTGAGTCTTGGCCGCACACACGGGCACTCAGTGTGCGGTGGAAGGGTGCTTGGCCGCATGGTCATCGCTTGGCCAGGCGGCTGGACAGGTCGGTCTTCAAACGATCATAACTTCTGATTGACAACTCGGATTTGGTCGATTCCACTTGGAGGTGAATCTTGACTCTTTAAGCTTTCCAATGACGTCAAAATCTCCAGATTTGGTTCATTTGAAGCTCTTGAACGAATGCCAAACTTCTGATGATCCGAAACTGTCCTGCAAGTCCTTTTTATCCTTTTTCAGCTCATTTTCCCTAAATCCTGTAAAAACTCTTTGTTCTTGCAAATACTTGATTATATGCTTATTCATATTAGAAATCCATAAAAACCTTTATAGAACCATTTGAAAACCATAGCTAAAATGGGCGAAAATACGATGTTATCAGTTTCTCAGGTTAGGTCTTGGGGATGGGAACTATGGAGTCTACTGCAGATCTCGTTGGTACAAATCTGATTGGTGCAAACAGGACCATAATGCTTGATACTAAGAGTTATGGTCACTGGAAAGTTAGGATGATGCAACTTATTCGCAGCTAAGGAGAAGATGCTTGGACATCTGTTGAAGATGGATGGGAAGTCCCATTTGAAACCACTGAAGGAGGTATGAAGATACCAAAACCAAAAGCAAGATGGACCGTAGAGGAAAAGAACTTATCTAAGTTCAATGCCAGAGAAATGAACGCTAGATTTGGTGGTGTTAATGATGATGAATTTAAGTTGATTCAGGGATGTAAATCAGCTAAGAAAGCATGGGATACTCTGCAAAAATCTCATGAAGGCACATCAAGTGTGAAACGAACCAGGTTAGATCAGTCTGCTTCTCAATTTGAACTACTCAGAATGGATAAAGATGAAACCATAAGTCAGTTCAGTGCCAAGATAAGCGCCAATACAAATGAAGCAGAAGTATTAGGCAAAACATACAAGGAGAAAAAGTTGGTTAAAAAACTTCTCAGATGCCTGCCTGCTAAATACTCTGCGCAAAAAACTGTGATGAGAGTGTCAGGAGACACCGACTCAATGGAGTTTGATGATCTGGTAGGAGTTCTGAAAGCAGAAGAAATGGAAGTAGATGCTGACAAGCAGTTGGAATCCAAAGGTGTGGCTCTCAATGTAGTGAAGGAACAGGATAAACTTCAAGAGATTCAGGACAACATAGTTTTAATGGCAAAGAATTTTGGTAAAGTTCTGAGAAGAGTTGAGAAAGGACAGAACAGAGAATCTTTGAAATGGAATGAAAAATCTGGAGGGAGCTATAGAAACTCAGGAAAAGCAGAGCCTGACAGAGAAAATAAAAGGAAGGAGCTCAAATGCTATGAATGCGGAGGCATTGGACACATGAGCTATGACTGTCCTGTCACCAAACGAAAAGAGTTTAAATGTCATGAGTGTAAAGGTGGTGGACACACCAAGTTTGAGTGTCCTAACATACAAAAAGGTAAGGGCAAGGCCTTTCTGAGCTTTAGTGAGACAGATTCTAACAGTGAAGAGGAAGAGGAACTTCTCAACTTTGAAACTTTTGTCAGTGAAAAAGAGACTGAAGACAGTGACTCAGATGTTGAAGCAGAAGTGGATGCTAAAAGCGATTACACTGCTCTGTTTGACAGCTGGGTTCAACTCAGTTAAGACAAGTTGGATCTGGTTAAAGAAAATCTAAAGCTTGAAGCCACTGTGGATATTTTACAAAAGAAGGAAACTGAAGTAGTGAAGGTTCCTGTTCCAAAGGATGAACATGTAAGAGAGCTGGAAACAAAAATGGCTAGACTCATGGGAGAGTATACAAGTGAAAAAGAGAAGGCTGCTCAAATGGAAAGAAAACTGAGTGACAACATCAAGGCAATCCGAATGTTGAATCTGGGAACACAACAACTTGAGGAAATACTGTCTATGGGAAGAACTGACTCTGTGCATTACGGGCTGGGATATCAAGGGTACACAAATGAACCCACTGCACTAAGTGGAAAACTTGTTAACTTTGTTCAAGGAGGGTGTTCAAACCTAGCTGAAGAAAAAGTCAAAATCGAGAATCAGCTTACGCCCAAGATCAACAATGTGATGCACCCTAAACTACGAAGAGCTGATACTCCCAAAGTTATGAATAACTGTTTTCACTGCAAGAAAAAATATCATTCCAGAAGGCACTGTCAAAGTTTCAAAGAACATATCAGACGCATGTGGAGCCTGAACAGGTGTTATCCTGAACCATCAAGATTCTGTGAAGTATGGATCACTAAACATGAACTGTATGATAAATCATCAGATGCCTCTCTTAGAGCTGACTTGGCTAAGGTATATCAAGAAACAGAGGAACTGAAGTTATTCTGTGGATATGCTGCACACGATGATGAAGAATCTCCGGAAGCTTATGTAGCTTACACTTCAACTGAGACAGATGATGGTGAAAAGTGGTACTTTGACAGTGGATGTTCAAGACATATGACTGGGAGTCAATCTGGTCTTGAAGAGTTCACTGAAGTCAGCGCTGGAAAAGTAACGTTTGGAGATGGAGGAAAAGGGAAGATCATTGAGAAAGGAACCACATGTGCACCTCACCAACCCCACTTAGTTGATGTATACTATGTTGACGGTCTCAAAGAAAATCTCATCAGCATAAGCCAACTATGTGATGAAGGATTAAAAGTAATTTTCACCAAAACTGAGTGTCAAGCTACTAATGAAAGGGATGAGGTTATTCTGCAAGGAATTAGATCAGGCAACAACTGCTACATGGTGAAAAAACAGGAAACCTGTCTGACATCTAAAATCTCCCAACTTAATCTGTGGCACAGAAGATTAGGGCACATGAACACTCAGAATCTCAAGAAACTAGCGGCTTCCGAAGTAATTAGAGGTGTACCAAAATTATCTAGTACTGAGAATGAAATGTGCAGTGCTTGCAGTAAAGGAAAACAAGTCAAGATTCAACACAAAAAGGTCTCTGAGATTTCCTCTAAGAAGGTGTTAGAGCTGGTTCATATGGATCTTATGGGTCCTATTCAAGTAGAAAGCCTAAATGGAAAGAGGTATAATTTTGTACTTGTGGATGATTTCTCTAGATATACATGGGTTAGGTTTCCAAGGGAGAAGTCTGAGGCATTGGAGAGTTTTCGAATTCTTGCTCTGCAACTTCAAACGGAGAAAGGCAGCATTGTAAAAATTAGAAGTGATCATGGTGGTGAGTTTCAAAATGCTGAGTTTGAGAAGTTATGCAACAGTCAAGGGATTACTCATCAATTCTCTGCTCTAAGAACACCTCAACAAAATGGTGTAGTGGAGCGCAAAAACAGAACTCTTCAGGAAATGGCTAGAGCCATGCTCCTGGGGAACAATGTCTCACAAAGATTTTGGGCAGAAGCCATCAATACTACTTGCTACATTGTTAACATGGTGTATGTGAAGCCACAAACCAAGATGACACCTTATGAAATCTGGAAGGGAAAACCCCCCACTGTGAGCTATTTTCACATCTTTGGATGTGTCTGTTATATACTCAATGATAAAGATCACCTTGGGAAGTTTGATGCTAGAAGCGATGAAGGTATTTTTCTTGGATACGTAACAAACAGCATGGCTTATCGAGTCTACAATAAGAAGTCTCACAAGGTTGAAGAATCAGTCAATGTTGTCTTTGATGAAAAAAGAAATGGTTATGATGGAAGTAACAATCGGCTGGAGATGGTTGAAGGAGATGATGCTGAACCCATAAATGCTGATGTAGAGAAAGAAGAAACTGCTCTAGAAGATCTCACTTCAACATAACCTGAAGCTATATCTCCAGTTGTTCATCAGAGGCGAGTTCATAAGAATCACTCTGAATCAGACATCATTGGAACTCTGTCAGAAGGTAGAAAAATTAGGCAGGTACAGATAAATTTCAGAGAAATGCTGCAACACTCTTGTTTTGTGTCAGTCATGGAACCCAAGGATGTACAGGAGGCTCTGGGTGATGAATTCTGGTTCAAAGCTTGCCATGAAGAGATACATCAATTCACCAGGAATGATGTATGGGATCTAGTTCCACTGCCAAATAATGTCAATGTGGTAGGAACAAAATGGATTTTCAAAAATAAGATAGATGAAGAAGGCAATGTAGTCCGAAACAGAGAAAGATTGGTGGCACAAGGGTACTCTCAGGTTGAAGGAATAGATTTTGATGAAACATTTGCACCAGTTGCTAGGCTTGAATCCATCCGACTTCTCTTGGGTATTGCATGCATTCTTGATATCAAACTATATCAGATGGATGTTAAAAGTGCCTTCCTAAACGGAATTATTCAAGAAGAAGTTTATGGTTCTCAGCCTAAGGGGTTTGAAGATCCTCATCAACCGAAGCATGTCTACAAACTCAAGAAGGCTCTGTACGGATTGAAGCAAGCACCACGTGCGTGGTATGAGAGACTTACTCAGTGCCTGTTGCTGAAGGGGTTTACAAGAGGAAGTGTGAATCAAACCTTGTTCATTCTGGTTCAAGGAAAACGCATGTTAATTGTGCAAATCTACGTAGATGATATTGTGTTTGGAAGCTCCAAAGAAGAACTGGTCAGTGGGTTTGTCCAAGACATGACAAATGAGTTTGAAATGAGCATGGTTGGTGAACTGAACTACTTTCTAGGTCTGTAAATCAAACAATCTGCTTCAGGCATTCACATCAGTCAAGCCACCTATGCCAGAAGTCTCATCTCCAGGTTTGGAATGCAAACTAGCAAAGAAGCTCGTACGCCTATGAGCACCACTACCAAACTCAGTCGTGACGAGGCTGGCACAGCAGTTGATGAAAACCTATACCGAGCAATGATTGGGAGTCTTCTCTATCTAACAGCGAGTCGTCCTGACTTATGTTACAGTGTTGGTGTTTGTGCAAGATATCAAGCTGCTCCGAAACTTTCACATCTTAACGCAGTCAAACGTATTCTCAAATACGTCAAAGGCACTTCAAATTATGGAACGTCAGCTTGCTGATATTTTTACAAAACCGCTTGATCAGAATAAATACTCCAGACTTCAACAATCACTTGGAATTTGTGAGTGTTGAGGTTGTTTCGATGAATTGTATCGGTGTATATACTTTTCTATACAGTAATCTAGTAGCTTTTGATCCCGGTTCGACAAAAAGAGTAGTTATAGTTCCCCAAACACAAAACCTTCATTCAGCAACCAAGCCAAGAAAATAGCTGCTTCTCATGACCTATATCCTTGAGATTTCTTTCTCCTGCTTTCTAGTTCTTTCTCTGGTCACTGGGTAGTTAGGCTTTGTCCCTCTTTGTGTTTCTTCCCAAACAAAAAAAAAACAAAAAAAAAAACAAAAAAAAACAAAAACAAAAACAAAAAAAGGGAAAAACAACAGAAAGAAAGGGGGGGAAGAAGCAGAAGAATATCAAAAAAAAAAAAAAAATCGTTGTGTATATAAGTCCAGTTTGGGTAGATTAGGATTTTCTTAGTACATAAGGAATTTGATCATGAGAATGCGTAGTCTAGCTTGTTACTTGGTTAGGAGTGTGAAAGCTCCCTAGAAGGAAATTGCTGCCTCCTGAGCAGAATGACTGATCACTTTCAAAAATCTATGTGCTTGATTATTGTATGGAAACCTGTAAACAGCATATGGCCATCGGAAAATTACAACAGGATCATCTCCAAGTCTTTCTGTCTCTGGAGTATCTCTGATTCTGCTGGTTCAATTCCAAGTAACCACTGTCTCAATCAGCTCAGGTAGCTTAATGCTCTCTCTGTATCTGTTGCATTAGGTGGTTTAAAAGGAAAGCTCATAAAAAACTTAGTAAATTTGGTGATAGCTTGGAATTAAGATTGCATGGGCTTTCGTTCTTCTTGGCATGTAAGCCCATTTGTGAAATCACTAAACCTTTTGTCTAAGTGTTCAAAGTCCAAGTGCTAAAACAGGTCCAGGTCCATCATGTGCTCAGCGTACTAAGGAAGCTTTGTCGATTTGACCCATCAATCAAATCGTTTCAGCTTCTCTCTTGGAACCCTAAAAAGGAGTCTCATGAGTGTTCTCTCACACGCTACTTAAATCTCTTCTTGGAACTCCATTTCCACACTCAATGCTTCCTGTAGAACAAAGCAAACAACTTTCCTCTCTTCTCGACGAAATTCTGCGTCTCGAAATGAGCTCTCCGGTTCCTCTTCAAGTCATTCCAGCTATGCCACTACTCAAGGCTACAATGGAGAACTCAGATGACTCTGAGTGTTAAGATATGGCAAGATATGATATCATCGTATATCTTGCATATCATTGTATATTCTTGTATATGTACTTTATAGTCTTTTAATCTTGGTACATTAGGTTTACATAGCTTGTATAAATACCAAGCCACTTTGGCATAATGAATACACAGAGAACCTTCAAATACGTTCCATCATTTCCTACACAGCCAATGCAGCAACTCTTGCTCCATTCCCGACTCGCAGCTCTACCTGTCCCTTTTCCAGCGTTCTACTCTCACTTAGTGCCTGCATATTAGTAAAAATATGAGCACCACAGCCGGTATCCAATACCCATGAGTTAGAACCTGAAGAAGTAACATTTACTTCAATAACATAAATACCTGGAGAAGCCGTCTCGTACGTCTTCTTCAATTTTTCGTAACCTTCCAGGAATTTCTTGCAATTTCTCTTCCAATGCCCGGGCTCCTTACAGAAGTGGCACTTATCAGCTTCAGAAGGACCAGCCTTTGGCTTAGGAGCGGGCGCCGGCTTGTCCTTGTTTTCAACCTGGACAACCTTGCCTTTTCCTTTGCCCTTGCCAGATTTCTTTTGCTTTTTACCCTTTTGCACCATAAGTACACTCGGGGTGGCCTTCTTAAGGTTAGGCTCAGCAGTCTTAAGCATCCCATGCAACTCAGCCAACGTCTTCGTCAAGTTGTTCATATTGTAGTTCATGATGAACTGATCAAAGCTTGACGGCAGTGACTGCAGTATGATATCAGTAGCCAACTCTTGGCTAATGGGACAGTCCAGTCTCCCTAGGTTATCAATATAACCTATCATCTTAATGACATGGGGACTGACTAGAGCATCATGTGGCAGCTTGCACCCAACCAGAGACTTCACCAACTGGTGTCTCTCAGTTCGTGCTTGCTCCTGAAACAACGCTTTCAGGCTAGTGATCATCTCGATGGGCGACGCCACGTTCTCATATTGCTTCTGCAATTCCGAGTTCATGGTAGCCAACATCAGACAAGTCACATCGACCACATCATTAGAATGCTTATCCCAAGCATTCTTTTCAGACTGCGGGGCATTGGCACGGTACTTCTCGGGGAGAACTTTCTCAAGGACATAGTCCTTCTTCTCCTGCTTGAGAACGATTCTCAAGTTAGATCCATTCAACTTGTCCTTCTCAAGGACGGATCTCAGGGAGAAAGGGTTTGAATTGGAGCTAGACATGGCTGAAAAACAAACAAAATAGAGGTTCAGTTAGGGTGTTCAAGAAAAGAGAAATCTTAACAATTAAGAAAACTCGCATTATATTCAACACAAATGTTTCCTCAATGAATATAATAACCCAAAATCCATATTTCATAAAATTAAGTGAGCCACTGGCTATCACCCAAATCTTAATTATTTAGGTAAGCAACTCTTTGCTAATCATATCCAATATGACTTTTGGTTGTGGACAAAACATCTTATGTTTCATCCACCTGATGTCTATGGGCCCAGAACTTCTGATGGCCCACTCAAGTTAACCAATCTATCAATCATATAATAGCTGATGTCATGCACTGCAAGCCCATCAACCTATTACCTACTGCCTTACTCATGTAACTGCAGATAACTTGCACTGCAAGCCTATCACGCAGTGAAACGAGTCTTGACAGCTGACTAGAATTGGGAAGACATCAAGAAAAACTTGATATTTAGTTTGAGGAACTGAACTTTTAATCTTGACGTATATCTTATACACAATCAAGAAGGCTTAGATTTCATTTAAAACATTCGATTCAATCTAGTTTTTAATTAATCTAAGAAGTGGGGTGAAATTCTGTTCGGTTATGACTTCTGCAGTGCACCGATGCTAGCATCGATCGACACTCATTTGTTCAACCAAAACAATTTCGATAATTGGTTAGTGTCGATCGACACTCTCTTATCAGTGTCGATCGACGCTCAACTAACCAAACCGATTTGCGATAACCAGTCAATCCAATTGATCTGGATCGATAACCGGTCAATCAAATTGATCCGTATCGATTTCCAGTCGGTGTCGATCGATACAACACTTTGTGTCGATCGACACCAACATCATCGCACCAAACCGCAATCAGCCGGTTTAAATCGATTTTTATCTAAGCATGATAACTGATTCAATCCAATTGAACCGACTAACCATTCGCAAGGCTGTGTCGATCGACACAACTCTTTTGTGTCGATCGACACCATAAGGTTTCAGAAACTTCGATCTTCCGATCGAACCCTAATAATTTTATTAAGGTGTCGATCGACACCATACCATGGTGTCGATCGACACTACGAAACCTAGTTCGACAGGTTTTTACAAAAACGATTTTCACAGAAAACTTATCAAAACAAACAGCAGCCAAATTCGAATTCTCTAATCCAATTACAGCTTTTAAGTGATTCAAAGTTAAACCTTAAGGCTCTGATACCACTGAAGGAAATTGAACAGGTTTTAATCTCTATTAACAACCTAACAGTTCCTGAAAGCCTAGGATCTAAGGTTTATAAACTTGAATCAGAAAGATCTCGATGATACCTGGAGATTGCAGCGGAGTAAGGTCAGGTATTCAGAGATCTGGAAGCGTCTCAAGTGCTACGCCTCTACTGGAGTCCACACTCACACAAACAAGAATCTGCAGGATGCTAGTGCCTGGAATCAGATCTTGCAGAGGAACCTGTGTTAACTTGAGAGGGGAGACAAAACTTAGGTCAAAATCTCGTGCCTCACATCCTTTATATAGGCACGGGATAAGACCCAATTGTTCACGGGCCGAGCCGGAACGAATTAAGTTATTGGGCCGAAATCTCTATTTCGGTCCGCACTTGGTGTCGATCGACACCACCTTATTGGTGTCGATCGACACCTTCCCTCTTTACACATTCCTTGCTTAAGTGCATCCTGTTTGCTTAGGTGTGTGACCCTGTAGGATCAAATGATACTAGTAATGAGTTCATAACTCACTAGTCATGAGAAGCTTCTAGCAAAGCGTCATGATTTCCTAGTATCAGATGATAGTATGATCTCGACAAACAACTACATCTAGAGTAAGTACTGAGATGATTTCGGGACATTCCCAACAGCCTCCGCAAACGCACTTCTCACCAACGATGATCGTATTGGAATCACTGGCCTCGATGACATTGAATGGAGAATGCTTAAAGACATGATCAACGAACGCAACTCAAAGACAGGCCCATCGACTTCTGGTACGTATCACTATAACTCCTGGATTATTGACACAGGGGCATCTAACCATATGACTGGTTCATCGGATTTTATCACTGATATCTCCGATATGGCACCGGTTTTGATTAAACTGCCAGACGGGCGGTTTACGACTTCTACCAAGAAAGGGACAGTTAGTTTGGGTTCACATCTTAGTCTTAGTAATGTGTTCTATGTTGCTGGTTTAGACTGTCACCTGATATCAGTTTCTCAGTTGAACCGGGAAAGAGCTTGTGTGTTTCAAATCACTGACAAATTGTGCATTATCCAGGATCGCATCACGAGAACCCTGATTGGCGCGGGTGAGCAGTCTCGTGGATTGTATTTCTTTCGTGGAATGGAGAGTGCAGCGGCTATGCAAAAGTCTGATCAAGTGTCGCTGGATGTGTGGCATCGTCGCTTAGGACATCCGTCTTCGAAAGTTTTAGAGCTTTTACCTATTTCTGATTTTAGTAGTAGTGGTGTTTCTGATAATAAGGCGTGTGAAATTTGTATCCGCGCCAAGCAAACAAGAGATTCTTTTCCAATAAGTTTGAATAAAACAACGGATGTTTTTCAACTTGTTCATTGTGATTTATGGGGACCGTATCGTTCTACGGCTATTTGTGGTTCTCGCTACTTTCTCACAATCCTAGACGACTATTCGCGAGCCGTCTGGATCTATCTCTTGCCGAATAAACAAGCCGCACCATCTACACTCAAAAATTTCATTGCACTCGTTGAAAGACAGTTTGAAAAGAAAGTTAAATCGATTCGTAGCGATAATGGATCTGAGTTCGTGTGTCTTGCTGGTTACTTTCGAGAAAATGGAATTTATCATCAAACTTCTTGCGTTGGAACTCCACAACAAAATCGTAGAGTTGAACGTAAGCATCGTCACATTCTCAATGTTGCTAGGGCTCTTCGATTTCAAGCTTCACTTCCAGAGGAATTTTGGGGAGAATGTGCATTGGCGGCAGGATACTTGATCAATCGAACTCCGTCTTCCGTTTTGAATGGAAAAACACCCTTTGAGCTCTTATACAATCGGCCTCCTCCACTCTCTCACATACGTGTGTTTGGTTGTTTGTGCTATGTGCATAATCAAAAGCATGGTGGAGATAAATTTGCTTCTAGAAGCACAAAAGCAGTCTTCTTAGGTTATCCTTATGGCAAAAAGGGTTGGCGTGTTTACAATTGTGAGACTCGAACCATCTCCATATCGAGAGATGTTATATTCTGTGAAGATGAGTTTCCCTTCTCTGTTGACTCATCTTCTCCATCATGCTCCATTCTCTCTCCTGACGCCGCCATATCACATGATCCTCTGGTATTATCTGATTCTATGATCTCTCCTGCTCCTTTGATTTCACCTGTACACGAGCCGGCTCCACCCGTTCCCGTTGCTCCGATTCTTGGCAACGACTCTGTTTTGCCTGCTGATATTGATTCTGAACCGCATACATCGACAAACTCTGGTAGTGAGTCCGACACTGAGCTAAATACGCCTCCATCGGCTTCGGTCTCATACTTGCCACCTTCTGCGACTCCGTCGCCGGCACAGCCTTTATCCTCTTCTGCGACTCCGTCGCCGGCACAGTCTTCATCCTCTTCCGCTACCGAACTCGATTCACCGGCTTCCCCTGATATTGACTCTGCTTCTGAACCAGAACCAGAACCGCTTGGGTTTGGTTTTCGTCAACGGCATGCACCTGCAAAATTGGCCGATTACTACACTAATACCATTACTGGTGTTCCTCCGGATGATGATAACCCATATGCACTTGGTTATTTTGTTGATTCCTCTCAGTTCTCTGCTGATCATCGAGCATATCTTCTCGCCATCTCAAGCAAAGCTGAGCCCAAATCTTATTCTGAAACCGTACTCGATCCACACTGGCAAGATGCTGTTGGAAATGAAATTGAAGCCCTTGAAGAAAATCACACATGGGATGTTGATACATTACCCCCGGGTAAGAAAGCTCTAGGTTGTAAATGGGTTTTTCGTCTAAAATACAATGCTGATGGCACTCTCGAACGGCATAAAGCGCGTTTAGTAGTTCTTGGCAATAATCAGATCGAAGGCGAAGATTTCTCTGAGACCTTTGCTCCTGTTGCTAAGATGACATCCATTCGCTCATTTCTTGAAGTTTGTGCTGCCAATGATTGGGAGGTACACCAAATGGATGTGCATAACGCTTTCTTACACGGTGATTTGGAAGAAGAGGTTTACATGTAGTTTCCACCGGGTTTTCGGACTCATGATAAGACTTAAGTTCTTCGACTTCATAAATCTCTCTATGGACTTCGTCAGGCTCCTCGATGTTGGTTTGCGAAACTCCACACATCTCTACTTGAATATGGTTTTCTTCAAGCGGACCCTGACCATTCTCGATTCATCTATGAAAAAGGTGAATCTCGCATCCATGTTCTTGTTTATGTTGATGATCTCATCATCACTGGCAGTTCTCTAAGTCTCATTACTAGCTTCAAGAGTTATCTCAGCGAATGCTTCAAAATGAAAGATCTTGGCATTTTGAAATATTTTTTGGGAATTGAAGTTGCTCGTAGCTCTACTGGGATCTATTTGTGTCAGCGAAAATACGCTCTCGACATCATCGCTGAAGCTGGTCTCCTTGATGCACGACCTGTAGCTTTCCCTCTAGACCAAAATCATCGCCTCGCACTCGCTGACAATGAATTTCTAGACGATGCAGCTCCCTATCGACGCTTAGTTGGTCGACTTATATATCTTGGCTCTACTCGACCTGAACTGTCATACTCCATTCACATCCTCACACAGTTTATGCAAAAGCCTCGTCGCTCTCACTTGGATGCTGCGTTATGTGTGGTACGTTTCATCAAAAACAGTCCAGGCCAAGGTATACTTCTTCGAGCTGATCGTCCCCTTACCTTAACTGCTTGGTGTGATGCGGATCATGCAGGCTGTCCCATCACACGTCGTTCCTTGTCTGGGTGGTTTGTGCAGCTCGGTGACTCACCTGTTTCTTGGAAAACAAAGAAGCAGGATACTGTCTCTTTATCTTCGGCTGAAGCCGAATACCGTGCAATGCAACAGGTTGTTAAAGAGATCGTCTGGCTTCGTTCTCTACTTCAGTGTCTTGGTTGTCCCCTTTCTGATCCGGTTCCTCTATATTGTGACAACATGGCAGCCATTCACATCAGCAACAATCCGGTTTTCCATGAACGGACAAAGCACATTGAAAAGGACTGTCACTTTGTTCGGGAAAAGATACTTAAAGGCGTCATCAAGACGAAACATGTTGGCACTAAAGATTAGTTGGCTGACATCATGACTAAAGCTTTGGGTCGTTGTGAGTTCGACAGTTTTCTGCTCAAGTTGGGCATTTGTGACCTCCATGTTCCAACTTGAGGGGGGGTGTTAAGATATGGCAAGATATGATATCATCGTATATCTTGCATATCATTGTATATTCTTGTATATGTACTTTATAGTCTTTTAATCATGGTACATTAGGTTTACATAGCTTGTATAAATACCAAGCCACTTTGGCATAATGAATACACAGAAAACCTTCAAATACGTTCCATTGTTTTCTGACACTGAGTCGACTCCATCTCCTCTGCCATCTCAGAAATCCCGCCGTGAATTTGTGGAAGACACTGCCAGAGGAAAACGTGTAGCCTCCACTCAGGCTCAATCTCTTAGAAGAAGGTTTCTTCCTTTGCCCTCACGATCCAAAGGCAAAGGAGTGACTGGTTCCTCATCTCAAGTCTCTGGAAAAGGCAAAGGGAAAACGGTGGCTTGTGACTCTCCTGAAACAATCTCATCTGACGGTACTTCAGACTCTGACATGCAAGCAGCAGCAACTGATGATGATGCAGTTCCGGCAGCAGCTGAATACTATAGAGTTGATCTTGCTTCTCCACCTCCAGCGCGTGAGCACTACAACCGTAATCGTGCTGAAGTCCTTGCTTGTGACCAGCTACGCCCCTCTCTTCGGTTCTGTGCATGGACCACACACTGCAACAGATTTGCAAGCCCTCAAGCATTGGAACGGTTCAAGCTGCTGGACTACCGTCGCTTCAACGATATGCGAATTTTACCTTCCCGTGGTCACTACATGATTGGAGCTCGAGATCTCATAGACACAGCTGGGTTACTCTCTACAGTCACTGAGATGGACCAGTGTGTTGAGGAAATTGTCAAGGAGTTTTATGCCAACATCCATGACATCGAGTATCGAAGCTGTGGGAATCACTGTGTATATGTTAGAGGAAGCATGTACGAGTTCACTCCCATGATCATCAACAAAATGTTCCAGATTCCGGACAGACGCTACTCTCTCAACAAGCCTGAAGTTCAAATCCCTGCGTCTATGCGTGAAATTGTAACTCTCTTGTCAAGTGGTCGAGTAAGCAACTGAAAGTCACTCACTTCAAAGCACCTTGGAGCAACAATGACGGTGATGAACTCTGTGTGCTGCCACAACTGGATGCCGACGATGAACAAGACAGCACTCAACCAACTTCGGGCCACACTCATCTACATGATTGCAAACCAAGAACCTTTCAACTTTGGCAAGATGATAGTTGATCAGATATGGGCGTGTGCTAGGTCGGTGAAAAATCCAGCTTCAACAACTCGGCTTGCTTTGCCAAATCTGATTTATCAACTGCTCATATTCCAGAGGATTATGCCGGGGTACTCGTTCGACACCATGTCAGCTACACCGCGTGAATTCACCTATGATCCTAAAAGCAGCTCTTTAGCTGGTGAACCGGTGCACGCTACTTCTGCAGCGCTTACAAGAGATATTCAAGCTCTTACTACTCTCCTCAATCAGATGCAGATTCAGAACGACGGTTTGTTCTCCTGTCCCTATTTCTTTATATCTATGCATTGAATAAGTGTTTTTATCAGTGTATGCTCTCAAGCAGGGGGAGAATATGTGGTGAACTCAGAAGTGCTTCATCGTGAAGGAAGAGAAGATGCTCGATTTGAGGGGGAGAATATGAACGATGTCGACTGATATGTGTTTTCAGTCAAAATAAAAACTTATGTTTTTTTTAGCTAATGGATTCATCTCAGTGTCTTGTTTTGGGTATTTGTGGAACTCAAAAAACTTGGTTATGTTGTTTCTGGTTTGTTGAACTTGTTTCGCAAGTCTGTTGTTAATTCAATCTTATCTCGGTTATGTCTTTGATGGATATCTGTTTGGTTTGGTGCCATAGTTTTTTTTGCTTGTGGTTCACTAACTTGAAACAGGTTGCTTGAGAGCTCATACTCAGATAAAAAGGGGGAGATTGAAGAAACAAAGGATGTGCGGTACTACAAGTAAGATGCTGAGCTATTGCAGAAGTACATGAAGTTGCAAAGGTTGAGACTATGACAGCTTGGAGTAAGTGAAGTGGAGGCAGGTTGACTTTAGGCTGCGGCAAGGACAAGAGTGCAAAAAGGAGTTGGCGCACCCTAGGAGCTGACTCTATGGAAAAGAAGCTTCAAGTGTCAGATAGGAAAAGTAAAAAGCAACCTATTATCCAGAGGATACAGGAGAGAGGTTGCAGACCAAAAAGAAAGTGATATATTGAGATCACTTGTCTCTTTGGTTGTTTAGCTTTTCAGAAAACAATTAGAAAAGTGAAACTTGTTGTACGTTTATGTGAGTTCATCAGAGTGTGTGGGATACATTGGTGAGTGAATAAACGAGTGAGCAGGGCTGTTGTCCTGCAAGTGAGTTGGGTAGTGTTAGGATCGGTCAGGAACAAACTTACCGTGTGTGGTAGTTTGTGTTACTCTGATTGAATACATTGAGTGTTATGTATTCAAGTGATTCAATAAAGTTGTGATAAGTTGAGTAACTCAAGTGTTTTACTGCAGTACATCAGGAACATAGTAATTTCAGAAACAACGTCATTTCGTGGCTCCAGGTGGCATTCTAGATTGCGACATCTTAATCAGCATCTGTTAACAGAAAAGTAAGACTGTTTGGCGATTTAATGGTTTTGGCCAAAGTTGGATTGCTCGTATAGGAAATGCAAATTTTAGTTAAGTTCATAGAGTTATAGACACGATTCAGTGACTCCACGTGGAATTCTAGACTGCAAATTTTCATCTTAGTCAACATCTATTAACAGAATGGTAACACCGTTTACCGATATGATGGTTTTGTCAAATTTCGATTGTTTGTGTATGAACTTCAAATTTTAGTTATATTCATGAAATTATAGGCACAACTTAAAGTTCTATGTATTAATACGATGATCAACTAAGTTCATGGGGGAGTGTATTGCCATTACCCGAACAAAAAATAGAAGTCGAATTAGGAGAATCATATTGCTGTTAACCCAAAATGAATCTTTATCAGCTCGAAATTACGGAGTTAATAATGTCAAAGAAAAGATAGGAGAAAATTGTAAAAAGCTAAATAAAAATTTGCTCGAGGTTATATTTTTGGCGACAAAGAAGTAGGAAATGACTATGTCATTTTAGAGAATTGAACGAAGGAAAGTATGAAGTTCAAGTTAGAGATTAAGGAAGGGAAAGAAGAAGTATTATTTGACGAAGAGGATAATGAGAAGAAGGAGTAAAGCATTGGATGTATAGAGGCCAAAGGTTTTGACAAAAATTATCATAATAAGGATGGTCTATGAGAAGGAAATCATAAGACCCCAGGATAGTATATGAAAAAGAAAATAGCTAAAGGAAGTTTTAGTAAGAACGTACGAAGCCAAAGATAACTTTGGTTCAAGTGAGGAGCCAAATTTATAAGTCACACGAAAAGGAGGTGAATAGCTATGTCAAGAAGGAGTTTAAGATTAAAAGTCTAGAAGGTCGAGAAAAAGAAAATTATGAATGCTAGTTACACACAATGGAAGGTATTTTTAGGTTTAGTAAAAGATGTGAAGTACTGAAGGAAGAATGGTTCACACATTTGGAGGGAGGTATTGAGAAACAAGAATCATAAGGTGAAGACGAAGATGATCTATGTAAAAAAAGAAAGGACGGTGTAAACCAAAATAACAAAGCACCATGACTAAGCAAGAAAACAAGATAAGATGTTGTATCCACCCATTTGAAGAATCGAAGGGGAGGAGAACTGTGAACCAAGGATGATATTAATGTCAAACATGTCATGATAAATAGGGGATTTAAGGAGAAACAAGAATTGAAAAGAATGAATCATGAAGCAAAGAGAAGAAGGAAGAATTTAAGAGTCCAAAGAAGTTGCAAGAAAATAATGAAGAACATCCAAATGAAGTGTGATACTGTGTTGCTCATAGACAAAGCTTAGTACCATATTAGAGGTCGTAATGGACCCGACTGCTAGAGGTGTGAAACCAACTAAAGTCGTAATGGACGCGACCAAAGACTAAGGAAAAAGGAAGTCTTGAAGTTACGAGAGTAAGAAGTAAGTCTAGATTGGTATCAAGAAAAGGATCGATAAAACATCAGAGTATATTTCATAAGAAGGAAATTAAATAATAGTTAAGACATGAACAATCATAATACCCCGCATCTCCATATTTTTAAATTCAATTTTTTTTTACCAAAAAAAAAAAAAAAACCATAATATCAATCGAAAGTGAAGAATGAAGCCTTAGAAGGTACGAGACTAAAGCGAAGAACAAGTTTAAGTTAAGGAGAATTCGAGGATGAATTTTATTAAGGGAAGTTGAATATAATGCCCAGTACCTCTTTGACCAAAAAAAAAAAAAAAAGCCCAGTACCTTTTTTAGCACTGGTCATATTCGTTTGGTCGCCGCAGACGGCTGCGGCAGCGAACGCTGAATTTTGACGCGGCCGCTAAATTAAATCAGTGTTCAAAATTTTTAATTTCAGCGATCTTCGGCAGACGCTGCGGCAACATGCGGCGACCAAACGAACAACATTATCTGCATCTGCCGCAGCAGCAGGTACCTGCGGCGACCAAACGAACATGACCAATCAAGAAAATTTAGATTTCATCTTAAATAACTTGACCACTTTAGATCCATTTAGAGAAAATAATTTTGGGACAATGACACACGAGAATGGTCCAATAGAGACTATAGGGCGAGAAACAGCAAAAGAAATGGATATGATGTAATATATACGAACATAATAAAAGTATCTTTAAGACTAGTACTTACAATGGAGGTTCTTTAAACTGTTGAAATTTTTTTTCATCAATTGAATACTTATAATGGTCGGTTGAGAAAAAAAAAACATGACATTGCGACAACAATGTTATAAACATTAAACGAAATTGAAACACAATAAAGTGGATTTTCCTGTGCTGTGTCAAATTATGGGTGGCAAATAACGAAGATATCTCATTAGGTTTTAAAGAATTTAAATAATAAAAATTAATATAAAAATATGAGAGAAAATGAGATACTCCATAAGAACCTGTAAGAATTTTAGGAGAAACTTACTTGACATGTGATTCTATATGACTTTAAATTCTTTATTTATAATTTAAAATCTAAACGCTTTAAAAAAAATCTATATAAATAATTACATTATATTAAATGATTAAAATAATATATATATATAAACTAAAAGAGATATTGAGCTCTAAGTCTCGTTTATTTTGTAGAATTCATAACTTCACAACAAAAATTTGATATTAAAGTTGATTATGTGAAACTTCAATTCCTAGTTAATTTGTTACAATTTCAGTAATAACAACATTTCTAGAGTGGAAGTTTGATATTTCCGTAGCCATTTCAAAATTAACAAAAAGAATTATAGCACTTTCAATAATAAAATAAATTTTTGATATGGGTCAAAGTCCCAAAAGGTTGTATATACAGTATAACCTCTATAAATTAATGCTCGATTCATTAATACCTCGCTAAATTAATATATTTTTTCGGTTCCAAATTAGTTTTTTGGTTCAATTAGTATATCGATAAATTAATAATCTCGATAAATTAATAAAATATTATAAATTACTAAAGGTCCCAATATTATTAATTTATAGAGGTTTTACTGTATTTTCTTTTCACAAAAGAAGAACATGTTATTTTACAAAAGCTAAAAAATTTTTGGAGTGTGAGTCACGCGCCACAAAGGTGAGTGGAGAAGCTAAGAGAGGGTTGGTTAGTGGATGCCACTTAACACAAATGACAACGTTGTTTTCCAATTTCCATATTTACGCTATGGTTTGAGACAGTACCTGAAAAAGTGAGTGCGCCCGAAGACCAAAAAATTAACAAAAATAACCAAAAGTTACTATCATTTATTTTAAATTAAGACAAATATCGGTATTGATAATTACTATTAGTAATTTAAATTTATTAGTGTTGTCGTTCTCGGTCCAAATTTTGACCTGCAGTCTCTTGTTTTTCTGATAGATTCTCTTAGCTCTTGTCCTTTTTTTACAGACTTAGGTCTCTCTCCTGCAGGTTAATGCACTGTCTTCACCATTTCACTTCATTTTTATCTAAAAAAAAATCTTTTCCTAAAAAAAAATATAAAACAGTTTCTCAAAATTCACCATTTAATAATAAGAAGGCAAATTTGAGATCCTTCTTCTTCCCATTAACTTCGAGTGTTCTCTCCTCCTTCTGTTAACAATGGCGTCAATGCCATTGTACTGGCAACCACCACCAGCTACGGAGGTTCCACAACACTCTTCCTCCGGCCATTCTTCCATTGGCCCTTTTATCGCCGTTCTCATCGTCGTCACCGTTCTTTGCGTTCTTGCTAGTATTATTGGACGGCTTTGCTCCGGCAAAACAATATTGGGGTATGGAGATTACGATATGGAGAGATGGGCTGAGAGTAGATGCGGTTCTTGTATCGACGGCCACATCATTCCTCACCGGCCGTCTCCGTCGCCTCCGCCGTCTCAGCCTCGTCAACCTTTGCACCACACTTCCTCCGGCGTCTCTGCTGAATCTGAAGGACACGTAGCAGATCTAGATGAGACTGATGGAGAGAAACAAGACTCTTTAGACCATGAGCCTCCACCACAAACATCATCCTCAGCTCATTCTTGATTGATTTCTCTCTTTTGATTCTTTTTGAGTGTTGGTTGAAAAGTTAGCCAATGTAATTGAAAATTCACGAGTTCGATCCCAAAGCGGTCAAAGTTATTGAAAATGGCGCTCTCCAGTTTGTTTTTTCTTTTTTTGCACTTTTTATCTTTTAGTATTTTGATTTATTTCATGACTTAGTGGTTTATACCGAAGATAAAATAAAATTCAGAAGATAAAAGTAATGAAAGGACATATTATGAGAGAATAATACAGAGCTTGCTAAAGTGCTTTTAAAATTTTTATTGATTCTGATTCGTTGATGCACCAAAATAACGAGTGTGTGTACTTGTATTAAGAAAGATAGAGGAAATATACATATTTAATAAGATGGTGTAGTGTACAACTTCAACATGTAGCCGTCGAATTCTTTTCGTTCTCTTTTCTGATTTTTAATTGGAGCAAAAATCTCAGGAATAAGATGGTGTAGTGTACAACTTCAATATGTAGTCTTCTCTTAGGCCCATATTCCTTGCAAAGTTAATTTGATGTGTTAGAATCGAACATACCAAGCTTGTCACGCATTTTTGTGGTAGGATATTACAGTGACGGGGTTTTGTAAAAACGTCAACCAATTATGAGGTCTCTGATATAGTGACAATTCTATATGTTTGGTTTTTTTCTATTATATATCGGATTGAAAACACTATAAATTGCAGTAATCTAACTGCAATTTAAAAAGTGTTAGATGACTGCAACTTAGAATGTGATTTATAAGATGCATTTTACTTTCTTGTATTTTTTATCGTTTTATTAGTTTTGAAACAAAGCAAAACCCAAAAACCAATTGCTTGAAATAGTTTGAGTTTGCAATCCCTAGTTAGTGATCTTTAGTTATTGTTGGATTGATCCCTAAATATTACATAGGTTTAGTTATGTGCTTGTGGTTACTTGGGATTTTATAAATTGTAAAGCTTCAGCCTTATTCGAACTTTTCTTTACAGGAAGTGAAAAATAGTGTTTATCAAATTTTCACTAGAACCACAATTCATAGCAATGTAGCGACTACATAACCTAGAGGAATAGCACAAGTGCAGACACCTAAATGTCCTAAACAAATGAGCGGAGGAACGATGGATGATTTCAACACGCTGCTTGACCAGACTGAAGAGAATGGATGGCCACCACCATCATTGATTAACCCAAAACTTTGAGATCAAGCTGAGGATCATTACCATCTCACATGGCATTTGGCAGAGGCGTTATGGAAGATCCCAACAAGCATCTTCAATGTGATAGATCTAAAATACTTCAAGATTAAAAGACAGACTAAAGAAGTCAAGGAGATGAGTCTATTCAGGCTCCTACTACAAGATCAAAACAAAACCTATTTGAAGTAAAGCATATGCTCATGAACAAAAACATCCACCTAAAAAGGAGAAAGCTCTCAGTACTCAAGAAAGATGGTCACAATAATCTATTTGAAGCTTGGAATTGTTTAGCTCTACGTACCTTCGAGCATGCACACATCACATTTTTATGAAGGAGTCACTCCTAAAATTGGTCTACTAGAGATGAAACTGCAAATATCTGATGGCGCTGGAGCCTTCATACACAACACAATAGATGATGCATCCATAAAGGCAATTAATGAGTATCATAGCGATCTCTCTGAAAATGTTCATGGGGAAGAAAAATTATGCATCCATAGAGGCGATTAATGAAAAGCAAGAAAACCTTAAAAATGTGAATTAAGCAATCTTGAACGGTTGAACCAATGTGAAGAGTACGAACTTTCCGGAATAAGGATAACGTTTGCAATGTGTTTGCAGCCCAAGTTAAAAATGATACATATGAGAAGGTGAACTATGCTATATTCACAAAACCAAAGTGAGGCAACAAGTAAAAATCCAAAGTTGTGAAGAAACCATCCGAACATGTCCTACTGAACACCAACATTGAGAACCTGAAAGTATATTGAACCAAGCACCATCCTAACCGTCTTATCTACCAAGATAGTTTCAGGAAAGTTTATAATCGTAAAACATGAACCAACACATTCAACCTTTCAAAGAGCAAAAAACCGAGGTAACGATTCTAAAATTGAGACTATATTGCAAAAAAGCTTGCAAGGATGGAAGGAGGCAAGTGCCATGTACTATGAGCTAGGATGAAAATTCAACATCTCTAATGACAGTTGCACAGAAGATATAGAGCCTCACATAATATGCCAAGGCTATTGAATTGAAAATTGTTCTGCAAGCCGTCTTATCTTCCAAGGAAGAAAGTCTAAAGTATACCTGCCCAAAGAATGCAACGTGATCACCTAGATCGTAGCTGGCAAGGTGGCAAGAACCACATGAACCAAAGCAATGATCATGAAAAGAAGAAGAACTAGAATCGAGTCCAACACAGAACATGACATACAGGAAGAATCAAGACAAGAGAGCAACCTATTTATAGTTGGAGCTTGGACGAGTTTAAACTGGAATCAATATGAAAATCTAATAACAATTTTTTTAGTTAGAGTTTGACTTGATAAAACAATTCCTAAATTTCTATGAAAGAACCATTGTTCTCTAACTCTTTATAAATAACCATGTTAGACTAGTAGAAGAGCCTTCGATATTTGATCGAGTTATGCCGAACGGTTATCAGTAAGACGTTTAAATTTCTGTGTTCCAACTCTTGTAAAGACAAAACATGATGACTACATTTAAGTACTGGTTTTTGAAAAGAAAAAGAAAAAAAAAAGTACTAGTTTCGTTATTGAGTTGTTGTTGGACAAGAAATGCTCATTTTTACAAGCTTCCAAACACAAATCAACCACACAAGAGACAAGAAGTGACTTGGTCCTTAAGATAACATAATTGAACAAACAAATAAATCTTTTTGATTTTGTCTTTCGAAGAACTAATTTAGAAGGCGAATCGTCCTATTTGCATGTAAGGCAAGAAAGTCTTCTTCTTCAAAACTTTGGTTTCTGCTTTCTTAGCCATGTAATGGAATTCATGGGCGGAGACGGATGATGACCCTTTTCCTCGTGAACTTGAGTGCTTGGTGTCTTCCTGCTTCCTAAACAAACCGGAAAACGTCTTTACCGAATCTTTGTTGTGCCTTGCCCTTCCCTCTGATGCGCTTCGGAACAAAAGAAAGTCCTTTAGCTTCCATTTCCTTGAGGAAGATGACTTGCAAGACACGCAATTTGATGAAGATGTAGACGGAATAGAAGACAAAGACCCTTTCCTCTGTTCTTGTACCTCTCTCTGTTCCTGTTCTTGCTCTTCCCATGGATAAGCCGAAACCCGAAAAGGAGAAAGTGATCGAGCAACTCTACGGCTCGAGTTTTGGCGTCTATCTCTACCTCTCTCCTCTCCCACGCCTTTACGAGCATTATCCATAGCAACCTCAAAAGGATCCACCTCTACCGGTTTCTTTCTTGGGGAAAAAGCTTTACGGATAATGTTCTTACCATGAGCAATAGGTGATCTTGGAGACCTTGGAGATAAAATCTGAGGCTGATGATGATGGTCTAATTGTAAATACGGAGGAGGCTTCAAGGGTTTGATTTTGCCTCCATCAAAAAGCTCTTCAGCAAAAACCGACGTCGTTTCGAGTTTCTCGCCTATCTCAAAGGCGAAATCATCGATAGTATCTTCATCGTCATCGTTAATGATCTTTCTCGGAGTTCCTGGCGTCTCTTCCCAACCAAAAGGAACCGTAAGGCGGTCGGAGAAGTTTCTTGTTGCGGCTTCTTCGAAGTCTCTATAAAACTCTGTGATTCTTCTAGGGCTTGTTGGTGCGCTTAAGAAGCAGCCAGAGAACTGTCTCGGTGAAGATGGAGCAGTGAAACTCATCACTTCCATTGTTTCTGATTTCCAATGTGTTTGGAGATGGTTTCAAGAACAATGAGATGAAGGGAACTAAAAAGGATCAATGAAGGAAGGCGAGAGGAAAGAGAGAGCGTAGACCGTTTTCGCTGACCCAATTAATAATTATAAAAAACAACTTTTGGCAACATATGGAGTAATTGCAAAAGAAACCTAATAATTCATTAGCTTTTACGTAAAGATTTATAGTTTTTTTGTTTGTGTACATACTACATACGACAAATAAATACTCCATAAGTTATTGATAATGTATGAAATTACCAAATAAATATTATGGTCTTATAAACCATTAGATCTTAGACTAAAAATAAAAAGAGTCATGTCATGCTTATAACGTTTCTTGCTAACTTAAGAAATTATTTATAGAAAACTTGTTACGATATTGTTCTCTAAAATTATTAAGTTTATTGTTTGATAAAACCAACATTCTTCTATGATTTAATTTTTAGGACTATATATATATCCCACTAGCCTTTTAAAAAAAGTTAGTATACCTTATCAAAAACCAATATTATAAAATGTGTGTCTATATCAATCGGTGCAAAGTCATATGTTATAC
Organism: Erysimum cheiranthoides; assembly: GCA_011420285.2. NCBI lineage: Eukaryota > Viridiplantae > Streptophyta > Magnoliopsida > Brassicales > Brassicaceae > Erysimum > Erysimum cheiranthoides. Next base: position 6,212,391 of record CM022182.2, read on the forward strand.
AGTTAAGAGTATTGAATTCAAAGACTTTTAAATATAAAATAACGTAATATCCGAATTGAGTTTTGTTGGAAATATCCGAATGATAATAATAGTAAACGATTAACGTAATAGGCCGCCTTTTCAGACCACAAGTGTCGAAATTAATTAATTTTTTTGGCATCAATCTAATAAAGTTGTTTAATGTTAAAGATTGGAATATAATGATGAATGGTCGTGACCCACTCCATCCTTTTGAATTTTCAAACAAATTCGTAGTCGGCATTGACCACATGGTTGTTGGGCCTTCCGGAAGCATATTTATATCACGAGGTGGCCAATTTAACATGTGGTCCTAATAAACAATATTGTTCAATTTAATTCAGTGACCAAACCGAAAGACTTGTGTTCTACATAGATTTGATTCACACGACCATATTGATACTGAATAGTGGATATATACGAAGACTTCTTTTGTTTTTTCTGTTTTTTTTCTAAACTTGAAAATATTATTTTAAGAGATTAACTTAACTAAAAATACCATATGAAGACAAAGATAGAACTATTGTACTTTGTACATCGATTTATCGAAAAATATTTTTAATTAAATGATTAATGGTTTTTTTGGTGGCTATTTTTACTAGAGTTGGATTCTAACAAATCGTATTTTCTCGTACAATAAAAATTGAACTATGAATCGACCATTGTGATATATAACCAAAAACAAACAAAAAAAGCAATATTGTTTATTAGGACCACCGGTAACATGCAAACAAGTTCACACCAATCCAATTTATTAGTATGCGACTATAAAAACAAGATTGTAAAAGTAGACTATTCTTTTCTTCCCACTTCTATATAAATAAAGTACATTTTCGCAAATGGATATCTATTCCGTTATAAAAAATTATTAAAACACTAATAAAAATATACTAAAAAAACATAAAATTATTGTTTGGATAATTTCAATTCCAAGATAAACACTATCACTAGTTGCATCTACAAGAAATTTAAATTAATTTCATGTTTTTAAGATGGCTTATGATGTTACTATGTTAGTATCCAAACAATAGTTATATACTTTATCGGTTTGTCCTACAAAAGATACTTGAGACATCTAAAAGGTCTTGAGGATTTTATCAACACCATCATTTGGTTTCTTTTTCCTTGTCTTCTAAATTACAAACATTGTCCTAATTCAAAACCCTCCACTATGAGAGGGTGGAACAAGTGTGATTCACTTGCTGCTGCTAGAGTTACTTGAATCTGTGTAATTCTTTGTGAGCACCAAGAGCTTCCATGATGCTCTCCACCCACCTGCCACAATACACACACTCAAACCCATGGTAAATCCAGGTGACGATAGTACACAATTCGCTCGGTTATGTGACAAGAAGAATCAATTCAGAGCCTAGTTGACATGTTCCACCATATGAAAAGATTAAGATTTTACCCTTCGAGTCCTGGTTTCTCTGGGTAGTACACGTTTTTCAATCCTAGTCGTCTTGTAGCTGAAGCAGTTGTCTGTCCAATGCAGGCAACATAATTGCTCCATTGCTCCTCGTTTTGAATCAGATCCAGCCATGCCCTGTCAACAAATCCAGTAGTTAACGATGGACCAAACCAACTTGACCATATTAGAAGAGATTTATATGAATGAAATTTTGCTGCACCAATGACGGATGATTAAAAAAACAGACAGATGATGAGTTGCAATAGGATGACAATTGATGGAACCTACCGAACTGCAGAAGGTGAAGCTACAGAAAGAACAGGAGCAGACAGTGCCTGTTGCAGAAGCACCGTATCAACACTCTGCACAGGAACCTAGCAAGAACAGAAAAAACGAAACTGACCATTACAGTATCTTCAAATAAGCACGTACCAAGGACTGAAAGTGAGAATCCATATAAAAGTGATGACTAAGCTACATAATATATGCAATGAATTACTTTTTATGGGGCTTGTCTAGTAAGTGTAAAGACAGCTTACTGTTGTGTATGTATTCAGTCTGACAACTTCAAACCCACGTTTGGACAACCCTTCCTCTAAGATTCACAAGTCGAAAAGGAAGCAGAGTAAGCTGGTCAGTCCATGTGCTTAAGATTAGTCCACAAATCTACATAAGGACAATGCAAAATATACAATGCTTTTCAATTTTAGGAAATACTACCACTTTGGACGTGGAAGCCAAAGTAGAAAAAGGGAATTTACTAATCTATTTTCTCCCGATCATACAGTTTTACTGCATTTCTCCATCAAAGATTTTCTATGTATCTCTATTTCATTATTTGACATGGTATTATATATCCAACTAATTATCTGTTCTATATTCTATGTGGTTAACACAATAAGCTCAACTGAGAAAACCTAACAACACACACCAATATCATTGCCTGCTTTTAGAGAAGCCGGGGTATAAGACAGAGGACCTTTTGCCAACGTTCTCTGGAAGCTCTGAAGCCAAGACTTTACCCGTTGCTGAAATAATGAAAACAAAGAGAATGAAGCAGCTAAGAGTATAACTATTGTACGTTCGACCACTCATCCATTACCTAGCTTTATATTGGCTTGACGGATGCAAACACATAAAAAAAAAACACAAACATGGATAAGGGAATGCCATTGAGCACAAATGTAGCTTGCATTATTGATAATTAATCATCTTAGAGCTATATCTGTTTCTTTAATGTTCTCTGGTTCATGAGAACAGACTACGACACGGAAACAGATCACATCTTTCATAATCACACAAAACAAGTATATCCGCCAATGATATTATAAATTCGTACACTATTAAATGCTTGAAGATGCACAGGTTGCAGATATAAAGACTACAATAGAGTGTATAGAAACTGAGTCTAAATAGAAAGTTATGGAACCTTTTGATGGTATAAAGGCAACGTGAAGCGATCCTTCTGTCGATTGCATTGCCTCTTCAAATACCCTTGGCTGTTCCAGCTCCTACTACACCACCTATTTGCACTTTTGGGGAGCTAGCTGCCCTAAGGAATGGAGACAATGAGGTTTAGCTCAAGGGAAAAAGGGTAATTTGGAACAAATGTTCAAACTTATAAAAGATAATACAAAATGTTCATAAATTTTTACGTAAACCTCGCTATTTACAGAGTCGTATTAGAAATATGCATGAAGATTACACATATATCTGAATACCTGAATGAACAACTAGACTAGTCCCATTCCCTATCAATAACAATAACAATGACCACTCTAGGAGTGAACTCACAAGCAAACATTCCATAACTTTGTTCAAAGTAGCTTAGGCGTTGAGAAACTCTTAAGATTAGAGAAACCTCATTGCATATTCTGACAACACATAGCTTACTGAAACAGTTCAAATTTCACAAAAAGAGAGGGAATAGATCAAGAAGCAGAGCTTACTTACTTCCACGCCTTGAGAAAGATAGAAGCTGCTTCTAGAGATGTTATAATGATCCAGTCAAAGCTCTTATCTAGCAAAATAAGACGAAACAAGTCAGAACTTACATATCAGAATACAAAACCTGCACTGCTATACAATTCGGGAGCCTTTCTTTAATTGTAATAACAATCTTGAAATCCGAGCACACATAGCCATTCCAAAAAAACATTTATTAAGCATAACATATCAATAACATGAAACAAGAGTTTCTCCATTCTCATGAATATCGAAAATGTAGTAAACAAACAGCCAATTTATTAATCCATAGACCTTTTCCGATTAATCCATAGTTGCTTTCAATTTTCAGTTTCAACAAGTTTTAATATCTCCTTAGGACATTTCAAACAAAGGTTGCACATGTTTTAAAAAGTTTTTTTGGGTTGAATAAATTTTACATTCATTCAAAAAAAAAAAAAAAAAAAAAAAAAAACAGCCAATTTAAGAAGTCAATAAGTGAAGCTACATCACAAATCACCACTTAATACAGAAGCAAGCCGATTGAAATCAGGTCATTCAGCATGTTGAATCAATGGAAGCTCTAAAGATGAAATCCCAAATTTCTCCTGAATTTTTCCAGAGAAAAAAAAAAATCAATTAGCTAATTATTGATTCTGTACAATAATCCACAAATTCAATTGAAACATCACAAAAAATTTATGATTTCCGAAACTAATTTCAGTTTAGCAGTGAGCAAATTTGCTCGAATAGTCTGAAACTGCAATGTTAATAAGTTGAATTTAAGAAATGCGTACCAAAGCTTTGATGATTTGTTTGTTTTTGCCTCGTTCTCGGGTTACGACGACCTGGGAATCAAACTGGATGTACCAGAGGAAGAAGACCTTTAAATTGGGCTTCGGACTAACAATCTTGCTACAAGTTAAAACCTTTAAATCGTCAAACACCAAAACCGAATTTGAAACCTTCTATCTTAATCTATCTTATACTTTGATTGGAATTTGAACCTGTGTACACTAGTCGAATCCTAATCTAATGCATTTGCATAAAATGTTATATACAACATCATACTGAAACAAAATGTGGTTCAACTTTTCAAACCGAGATACATCCACTATTTCTAGAGGGTTTAATAAGGCGGCTGCAAGGTTAAACAAAGAGCAATATACAGTATGCGTTTTGCATTAATAACACAACAAAACGAGTGTCTCCATGTTTACAACAACGAAAATCATATAAAGTACAATTAACATATCAAAAACAAGAGACACATAACCAAATTAAAACACATAAAGCTCTTCGTCATTCCCCAAACCAAACCCTATCAGCCTTTTCCATTTCTGATTGCCGATCTCATAAACTGATCGCATTGTGTAACTCCGCCGGACAAAACATCAGCCAAAACGCCGACAATATCAAAAGCCTCTTGTAGATCATTGGCTTGAGTGACAATAGAGAGAAGTTCATCTTGGGTTAAGGTTTCTAATCTTGGGTTTTGCCTCCTGAACTGGTTGATTCCGCAGCACGAGAAGCTACCTGGCCGTGAGTGTGTTGCATGAATGTATGGTAAATTCCACGCTGGAGAAAGAAACGACGGTGTTGGAGCCATGATTCATATGATTCCGATAGAAGCGAGTTGACCATCATGAACTGAACAGTTTCCTCGGTTCCAGTTGAGGATAGCTGAGATCCAGAATACATTTTATTGAGATTGATGAGAGTAGAAGATTGGAAGAATTGTATTATTTTGACTCTCATAAGAATAATGTTAAAGGTTACATGTGTTTATATACTACACAGATTTCCTAAACTAGATTGATACGAATATATGTAAATATTCTATACAATAATTATACAATATTTACTAAATAATATCTAGGATCTTCTAGATCCTCCTATACATTTGACATTCATTCAAAAAAAAAAAAAAAAATGAAGAGTCACGATCTATTGAAGTAGCAAAAGTGGAGAAAAAGAGTTCTTACACAATCTAGTAATTGATGATGTCTTCTGTTCCTTTGAAGGTTCTGCAATATTTGCCATCTGAAAGAACAAATTACAAATCAATCAGATATGAACAGAGAAGATTAGTCAGATATCCAAATTGACTAATGATAGAGTAAAATCAAGAATGGAACAAGATAAAGTAACAAATGTTCAAGAAACACAAATTACCAGCTCACCTGTAGAGAATCTAAAGAATAAAGAAGAGAATTCATAAGACAATTGTTTCCATAGACATGACTGTGTAGTGTTGACAAGGTTGTGGAGAATAGTTTAACGAAATTTTTTATTAAAACTTGCATATCAAGTCACATGGACGTAACACAAGACATACACACTCAAGAACAATGAGTAACATCAAAGATCATAAAAATAAAGGATAAGTTCCTTTGTGATCTAATAAGAAACAAAACCAAAAGCGAGATTTTCAGCTTAGCGTTCAACTTGGAGAGCCACACTGGGAGATGCTTCCAGGATCCTCACACGATTCTCTCTTGAGTATCTCCAACAATTGAGATCATCTTCCACATTTCCTGTATGTACTCCATATTTATAAGCAAAAGTTCCACCGCCTGGAAGATCGGTGAACAAAATCGAGTTCCCACTCAAACCACAACCATGAGGAAGTTCCTTAGCCAAGCAAGAAACATTTCCCATTGGTCCAATAAACAATATACGGTCTCCCAAATCAGTGACCTCAACCCATTTACCAGCTTCCTCGTCTAGTCTACTCACTCTACAAGTGAGATTGTTGAAGTCTACTACTACTCCATCAGAGTTGGGGATAGTTACCTCAACCAAGAAAAGTTCTTCATTGCCAGATGCAACCAGATAATGTACTGGCTTCTTAAGTGGGTACGTCAAGAGACTCACTTGCAGCGAATAAGGATCGATAACGAAAATACTAGTAATAAAAGCTACATAAAATCTGCCTCTAAAAGTGACTAAATCTGAGCATAAACTACGTGAGACATTCTCAAGCCGCTTCCACTTCATTTCCGCACTTTTTAACACTACCAAACGGTTAATGTAGTTGAGAATAACAACAAATTCTCCTCTTCTTCCTTCTTTAGTTAGCGGAATAAAAGCCGCGCCTCTGTAATCTTTTGGTTCCCACCCGATTAATCTGTATTGATAGCCTAAAGAGATGATCTGACAGTCGGCTATGTTCATCAAGGCTGGATGATATCCTCTGGTCTTCACTTTCACTGTAAATTGAAGAGGAGATGGAAGCTCCATACGATCCTCGGACTTATCTTGGCCTATTCCTCCTAGAAAATACTCATAAGGTGACCCAACAGGAGGATTTTTTACTCTAAAGAGAAACAAAGGGACCTTCTCAAGAGTGCACAACAAGTCTTTGGTTTCGAGAGTTAACGAGTCGAATGTGGGAAGAGAGTAACTTGGACGTAATAAGGAAGAAGGGAAGGGAAATATGGATCGCCATAAGTTGGAAACAGAGCGAGCATGAACAAGATCGAAACAGTCTTCCACATTCTTGGAGATAATGGGAAGTAACTCATCCGGTAGAAAAGACCAGTCTGGATTCATTGATGATGATGCTGATGATGATGATGATGATGATCTCTTCTTCGTTGCCATGTTAACTTCGAAATCTGAAAGAAAAAGAGAAAACACGACACTATGGTTCAGGAAACTGTAAAAGAACATGAACAGAGAAGATTAATTGTATACTACAAGAACATGATTTACCAACAAACACCAAAAGCTCTCAATAATGTACCAAAAGCCTTAAAGAGTCACATAGATTGTCTTACGAAATGGTCAGTTTTTTTATATAGGAAGAAGCCGTTGAGAGAGCGGTTCTTGTGGTGATTTCTAATTTCTTGACTTACGCTAACATATAACTGAAGAGTGACGAGGTCAAGGTTATATCTTTTTTGACCGTTTTTTTTTTCTAACATTCGGAAGGAAACAGAGGCTCATTTAACGCCAGCCCTTTGACTACGTTTTAGTAAACCAGACCGATTTTAGTAACCAAACTGAACTCATCTCCAACACATTCACATTTATTTTTATTTTTAATTTTAATATTTGAAAAACATTCACATTTTCAACTACTCCACGAAGAGTATAATAAACAGGGAAAATAAATTTTAGAAAGGTTTAACGAAATGCAAGCATAAGAAACGAAAAAAAATCAGATAATTCATTCACTGTTATCCTTACAAGAAGTATAAAAAAAAGAAAGAACAAACACTGAGATGGCAAAGAAAGAAAAAAATAAAAGAGAGCCAAAAATCTATAGAAAAAATAAAAGGAAAAGTGAAAAATGTGCAAATGAATTTACTAATAATATAATTTTATAAGTGAACAGACAAATAACAAGTAGTGAAGAAGCTAATCATATTAAAAAGTGCATCAAAATGTTTACTTTATTGACTTGGTTAAATATGTTGTTTCTGCTAGTTTATACTACTAAACTAATCAAATCATTGAACTTATTTAGATAAAGCATGCATCAAACTTCTTGTAAACTTGTAGGAAAAAGAGAATATTGAGATATGTTTAAACAAAAGCTATAATTGTCAATCATGCAATTCAATAACCTCATAACAGTTTCATTTGATCTCTGACATTTGATCTCTGGCTATAGCAATCGTCTTAAAGAACATGCAAATACATGAATCAGTCTTAATGAGATTCGTACAGAGACAGAGACAGATAGAGAAGAAGCAGAGAGAGAAGTGACTGTGGAAACCAGGAATAAGAGGCTTGAAGAAATGTTGATTCACCATTATCAAAATCACTGAATCTCTCCATTAACTAGAGTTTCACTGAGACAAGAAGGCCAAGTACATGTCAATAACGACACATTTTGTGTTCACTGAAAAAAACCTGAAGCAGATTTCACATTTTGTATGGCTCAACTTTGGCTCCAAGGCATAGATAAGAGATACACAAGACCCATCTTAATATCCTGCAATGTACAGTTTTTCAAGCTTGTAGTCATCAAGGTGGCTTGGAACAAAATTGATCATATGCTGCAGAGTTTTCATTTGATTCTGGGACTAAATCAGACATGGTCTGGAGAATTTTGGTTACACAAGACTGTATCATACCAAACAACCAGACATAGTTTGGAGAGTTCATGAGACAACCATTTTTTACAGTAAACAACAAAGATTAAGACTGTTCTAGGAAAAGTTTGTCTTTTGATCTAATAAAAACACCAACAGGCTACTCAGGTTATACAAAGTCGGATTTTACGGCTTAACGCTCAACCAGGAGAGCCGCCATCGGAGGAGATTTGTTGAAGATCGTCACACAATACTCTCTTGAGAATCTCCAACAATTGAGGCCGTGTTCCGTATACCATATTTATAGAGGTAAGTTACATCTGGCTAATCAGTGAACAACATTGAGTTCCCACTCACACCACGACCATCAGGAAGCTCCTTAGCCGAGCAAGTGACCACGACCCCATTCACCAGCATCCTCATCTAGCCTACCCGCTCTACATGTTAATCGGCTAAAGTCTACTACTTCAGCAATTGCGATGGTTACCTCAACCAGGAAAAGTTCATCACTGCCAGATGGAACCAGTTCATGTCCATGAAGCTCACACACAAGGTCGAGAAGTAATCACAAGAAAAACAGTTTAAGAAGGTATAGTCACCTCACAAATGCTTTCACAGGGAAGATGGTTGCTCGAGGATGAACTGTTTTAAGTAAGCATATCGAGAAAGCTTTTGTCTAGTCTCCCATCATACAACATATTAGTCACCAAGCCAAAGGTTGAAGCATCTCCAGCAAACCCGCAACTTCTCATTTCCTTGATCAATTCAGCTGATGCGGTTTTGTCACCATCTCTAAGATGTGCCCTAATAAGCGTATTATAGGTACGGTCATTTGGCAAAGGCCCATCTTCTTTCATTTTCCTGAACAAGGCATCCGCTTTCTGCAATACGCATTTACTACACAAACCTGTGATCATTGTAGTGTATGTTACAATATTAGGCTTCACTCCTTTAAGGCTGAGGCTACAAAATAAATCCCACCCATCTTCGACCTTCCCAGCCTTGCACATCCCTTCAATCATAGTAGTATATGTACATATATTAGGTTCCATTTTACTCTTTTGAATATAGTCGAATACCACCAATGCTTTCTCTAGATTCCCATTATTACAGAGACCATCTAACAAAATGTTGTATGTTATGATGTTGGGAGGCACACTATTAGAAACCATCTGTTTGAAAACTTCTTGGGCCATATCAACATCTCCTGCTTGAAAAAGCCATTGGATAAGAGTTGTGTAAGTGACTGTGTCTCCAACCAATCCTCTTCGAGTCATCTCGTGGAAGAGTTCCATACCATCTTCTACCCTTTTACACTTGCAAAAGCCCTTTATAAGAGTACTATATGTCACTACGTCTGGAAGACAATCCTTGCTAACCATGAACTCAAACATCTGCTTAGCCTCGTCTAGGCGATCATGCATGCAAAGTCCATTGATAAGTGAACTATAAGTGATGGTATTAGGAGCTATGGACCTTACGATCATCTCTTGGTACAATTTTTCAGCCTCTAAAAGCTTTCCTTCTTTTACAAATGCATCGATCAATGAATTAAACGTAACTACATCGGGGTTGATTTTCCTCTCAATCATGTCGCTTAGTAATCCAGCAGATTCATCCCATCTTCCGTAATTACAAAGGCAACTTATGAGGGAACTGTAGGTAAAAACATCTGGTCTGATTCCTTTGTTCTTCATCTCATTGAATAAATCGAGTGCATCATTCACATGTCTGTATTTGCAAACAGCATCGATGACTGTGTTGTAGATTATGACACTTGGCTCTATTTTCCTTTCTTGCATCTTCTTGAGCAGATTTAAAGCCAAATCGATATCACCTCTCTTACATATTCCATTTACTACCACACCGTATGTAACCAAATCTGGTTGGCAGCCTTTTTGCACCATTCGATCAACTAAAGCAACCGCTTCCGAGACTTTGTTGTGGAGAAAAAGTCCATGGATTAGAGTGTTGAATGTAAATGCATCAGGTTTATATCCCATTTCCACCATTTGATCAACCAAAGCTACGGCATCGAAAATCCTCTTACCATAACAAAAACCATTGAGAAGCGAGTTAAGCGTGACAATGCTAGGCTCATAGCCAAGTTTCATCATCTTCCCAAGAATAGCTAAAGCAAGATTGATCTGAGAGCGGCGGCAAAAACAGTTAATCAAAATATTGTAAGTATAGTGATTATGTGAAATCCCTAAATTCTGCATCTGCTCGCTCAGAGATATGACAACATCATACTTCTTCATCTTAGTAATTGTACTCAACAATCTACTGAAATCGATAATTGAATGACGAGGACGAGACTGTACCATGTTACTGAACAACCTAATTGCATCGTCTAACTTCAAATCTTGTAACCCCTTTCTACTCAGTTTCTCTCTGTAATCACCACTACCTCCACCAGAAAAAGCTCGTACCCAGCAACAACAGAAATTACAATGGCTAAACGAAGATGGAGCCGTTCCAGGTTTACCTTTCACCAGAACAAGTCTCTTGGCCGTAAACGCAATCGCAGACTTCATCTTCTCAAGTTGGCTTCAAATGATTATTTGGTTTCTTCTCAATCTCTCTCTGTCTAAACGAACACCAAGAGTGTTGGGAGAGAGAGTGACTCCTAAAACCGGTTTAAACCAAACGGTTTGGTTTAGTAATCAAGCAATCGTTTAGTGGTCTAACTGGGGATTACATTATTTATTAATCATTTTGATTATTCATTTTGTCAAGTATTTTAATAAGTCATGTCATGTTCATTTTGTCAAGTATTTTAAAATTCCCCTTTGAAAAATATTTTCAGTACAAACTATAGTCATGTCATGTGCATAAAAAATAGACTGTAACTGAGAATTTCACAAAAATGTGGGTAAAAACAAGAGAAAAAATTAGAAAATACTAAAAACAAAAAATTTTAATAGCTAAAAAGATAATATTTTTAAAAATCTGATTCAGATAGTGAACCGGCCTATTTTTCTGGTCACCGGATTACTAAGTGACTGGATTGATCATGATCGAATGAGAATTAATAGAGTAATAATTCTTTATATATCGTTGTATAAATATATATATTATATATATCGTTGGAACTCTAATGAAGAACAAAAAAAGATGCATTGGGTATCATGGGAGAAAATGTGCAAGTCAAAGAAACATGGAGGACTTGGTTTCAGAGATATTGGTGATTTTAACCAAGCTTTATTGGCCAAACAAGCTTGGCGTCTTTTATCGGTTCCAGATTCATTGTTGTCTCGAGTGTACAAGGCCAGGTATTTTAAAAACTCTTCTTTCCTATCTGCTACAGTTGGTAATTGTCCCTCCTATGCATGGCGTAGCATCATTCACGGAAGAGAACTGTTAGACAAAGGTCTAATGAAGTCAATTGGTGATGGCAAAGATACTAAGGTCTGGCTTGACAATTGGGTCTTCGTGAAGGAATTTCTACAGGTTTCTACCAGATTAATCTCTATTAATCAACCTACAGAATTCTTGAAGCCTAGGATCTAGGGTTTGTAAACAATGAATCAAGAGATCTCAGATATACCTGGAGATTGGCAGCGGAAGATTATCAGGTTATCGAGATCTGTAGCGCCTCAATTGCTGCGCCTCTATCGTAGTCCACACTCACATGAACTGGAATCCGCAGGTATGCTAGTGCCTGTAGATCGGATCTCTTAGAGGAATACCTGTGTTTCTAGAGGTGGGAGGCGACCAAAGTCTTAGGGAATTCGTGCCTCATATCCCTTTATATAGGCACGAGTGAAAGCCCTAATTGCCCAATAATTAAACCGGCCCAATTAAGTCATTAACCGAAATCTCTATTTCGATCAAACCCTTGGTATCGATCGATACTACCAAGCTGGTATCGATCGACACCTTCCTCAAAACACGTTGTGTATCATATACACATCAATTAGATCATTACATTAATGATCATTCCCTCATAAAGTACATCCAGTTCACTTAGGTGTGTGACCCTGTAGGATCATATAATACTAGCAATGAGTTCATAACTCATAGATCAAGAGCGGTTTCTAGCAAAGCATCATGACCACCTAGTATCACATGAATGTCTGATCTCGACAATACAACTATGTCTAGAGTGAATACAAGTATGATTTCAGGACATTCCCAACACTTCGATGATGAACCGCGCCGACCTTTCAACCAGCAAACTATCATTGATCTAAGCTTAACGGTTTCAAACCTTATTACCCCCCAAGGCTCTTGGAATCAAAGCTTACTTTCTATGCTGTTCTTACCATCATATGTAGTGAGAATCATGTCCTATCCGCCTATGACAAAAACAAAAGACAAGCATATATGGGCTTACAACCAGAATGGAGTTTACTCGGTGAAGAGTGGGAGCTGGCTACTTTCGAAACTAAAGAGTATGATTAATCCAGAACCGGTGCAGAATCAGGCCTCAAATGCCCTAAAAGCAAAGGTATGGGAGTTGAACACTCTACCAGAGATAAAGCTCTTTCTATGGAGGGCATTGTCAGGAGCCTTGGCAGTTTCAAAATGCTTGCAAAGCCATGGGTTAAATGCATCGTTGTTGTGTAAAGTCTGTCATAGAGATGATGAAACAATCAACCATGTTCTTTTCTTATGCTGGCCTGCAAAGAAAGTATGGGAAAGCGCTAACATACCTATACCGCCTCAAGGTTTTTCTGTATCTTTGCATGAGAACATGGAGTACTTGATGCAGCTGATGAGAAACAACGGATTAACCCTTTCCTTGCAGGTTGTGATCCCTTGGTTACTATGGGGAATATGGAAATATAGGAATGAATTCCTATATGCGGATACTAGAGGTAACCTGGACCTATTAGTTGCAGATGCTTTTTCTGAATCTGCAAATTGGCTCCGTTTGAAGGAAATACAATCAGGCTTTCAAGGAATTAGTAGACAGCCTCAGAGTATTAGTAACAGATCGTTGAGACCAGAGCCGCAAGCTACAAAATGTAATGTTCATGCTTCATGGATAAATACAACGAATCTATGTGGAGGAGCCTGGATAGCTCGGAACCATCAAGGTGAAGTGATGTTCCATGCCAGAGAAGTTTTCTTACCCAATTCCAATCGGATAGCAGCGGAACTTGGGTGTATCATATGGACTCTACAAAGTACAGGTGATATCGGTCTAAACTGCGTTGAAATTTGGTCAGATTGTAATGCTGCAATTGAAGCGATTTTGGATCCAATTAACTGGCCACGATTTTGGATCCAATTAACTGGCCACGATATCACACCTTCACCACTTGAGTTCATTGGCTGACCCGCAGGCTCCAGAAGGTCACATTTCATGCCTCGGCAGTCAAGGCAAATAGAGTCGCACGAGAGATTGCCGCAAGTGTAATACGGGATGGTCGGATGCAATCATACCTAGCAAGAGGTGGCCCTTCCTGGTTATCGTCACGTATCGAAGAAGACAAAAGTCGAAGCTTTTGAGCTCTATCTATGTTTCTTCGCTTTTTTGAGCTATATGCTCTGTTTTATGGTTTTTCTATTGTTTGAGCTTTATGCTCTGTTTCCCAAACTTCCCCTATTTTAATAAGAATTTTCAGTTGACAAAAAAAAAATAAGAAAAAAATTCAGTCCATGTTTTGAAAATATTATGCCTAACTTTAATCACAAAGTGATTGTAATATTCTATATCCAAATTAAACCAAAACAAAAACAATAAGATATTAGTAGTAATCTTATCCTAATTAAACCAAACCAAAAACAAATATATATCCAAAATAAACCAAAAACACAAACAATCTTAGAGCATGTGCTGACAGTGCAAAAGCACTAGTAATTTTTTGGTTAGTCATTAGAGAAGGACACAATCTGATTTTTTCATCATTTTACACCAACATGGAAGATCAATGATTTCAGTATATAAATAGTTAATTCGTCATAGGGTCAGAGCCGTAGCAACGATTTTGAGAGCCACACGCGAGGAAAAAAAAAGGCCACTCTAATTATTTTTTTTTAAGTTAACAATAAAAAAAAAAGTTACATAACGCACTAACGGAGACTCAAACTCAGGTTCATTTGCTAAAAGATACCTAGCAAAGCCACTACGCTAAAGTCATTATTGTTGTTTTGAGGCCCGAAAAAAATTTTAAACATAACGAGGGCCGCAGCTCTTGCCTCATCCGCCTCTATTCCACTATGGCATTGATTAATTAAGATGATATTATAATTAAACACAGTGCATGTAGTTGATGAAACGATAGATTTTCTTGTAGATAAAGCATTTGTCGCATACGTCATCGAATTCTCCAACACCCCATGTGTCCCCAACTTGAAGCTCAGTTAAGAGCATATCAAAATTAGAGAGAAGAATCTTAAGAGACCGCAAGAGGAGGCTGCTCTACTTCCTGTAGAAGAAGAAGAAGATGAGCTACAAGAGGAAGAAGAAGAGGAGCTACAAGAGGAAGAAGAAGAGGAGGGGGAGGAGTCCGAGTACGAGACTGATTCAAGAGGAGGCTGCTTTACTTCATTTGTACACGTTAATTATGCAAGTCAAGCACCTTGGTCGCAGTGGAAGAACTAAATGGACTCACCTTGTCAATGAAGACACAACAGATTGGAGTAACCCGTAAGTTTCCTGCTTTCAATGTTTCTTTTATTGCATTTGGTTAGGCAATAGACTTTTGATATGAAAATAGCTCTCATTTAGGCTTCTGAAATGTGATTTACTAAGCATTTGAGTAAAAACATTAAGATGAGAACCGAACTGAATCTTTGCATACAAATGTGAACCGGGTTATGTTGGAAGAATCATACATCTGTTTTTTTTTGTTTAAGAAGCTGCAGATTTTGAATTTCTTTTGCATAATGAATGATTGTACAGGTGGACTTCTAACGATCCTCTACGAGAAAAATACAACAAGAAAATGGCAGGCATGGATGCTCCTATTGCAAAACCAAAGGGTAGCAAGAAGATGAAAAATTGGGAGACTTAAACCGCACCTACAATTTTGTTGAATTATGTGGTACTATGTTGTGTGGGCAAAACCGATGCAAAGTGGTACTATGTTGTGTGGTCAAAAACATCTTTACTCAATTATGCCTGAGTTTTTGAAATCGCAGTAATTAATAATATTGCTTTTTTATCAAAAAAAAAAAAAGTATTGCTTTGTGACTAGAGACAAATCTATGGCTATAAATTTCAGATTTGTCAAACAATTCTTTTCAATTTATAATCACTCTTTATAAACAATAGTCAAGATATGCAAAAAACAAAAACAAAAAAAAACTTTTCAAGAAAATCAAAGGGTTCTTCTTAAACCCAATTTAGTATTTTACATTACATACACAATGCATTTTACCTATTTTATCAATAATAAAATAATCATAACAAATAAAGGACTTAAAGTATGTAATCCACAAACTTATTTTTTAAGGTAATTAAATTTAAAATATATTCAAAAACTAAATTTATGAAATCAAATACTAAAAAATCAGATGATGATGTAAATAATAATAATAACAATAAAACAAAATTACCATTAAAATTATCAAAAACTTATAAAACTTTATTTTAAAAAACATATATTAAATTATGAAATCGGATAAAAACAAAACAGAAGAAAAAAATATAATTAAAAAAACGAAAAAAAACTACCCCGCGACGTAGCGCCGGTTCGAATCTAGTGTTTCTAAAAGTCCATTAAATCAAAACTGTTATAAAAGAGTATTTAATTTTATGGTGGGTATATAAATAAATAACGAAGAGAAAATTATACCCGCAGAAAATCGGGATACAAATAATAGAAGAAATAAGAGGAAGAGAGAATAACTTCTTATACTCGAAGTTTTGTTATTGAGTTGTTGTGTTTACAAACGAACGAAATCGTTCGTATATATAGAGGTAGAAAAAGTAAATTACTATGCTGCATAGTGACGGTGGGCTCCACACAAAATAATATTAAAACATACGAATGAAAAACATGTCAATATGATTTTCAACATTTGCGACGCTTCTATTATTTTCACTTTCGTAACACTCCCCCTTGGAGACCAGTGTCACTATGTCTTTATCTTCTGTTGTATCTTTTGTTGCCTCGTTAAAAACCTTTCTAGGAAAACCCGGTGGGAAAAACCATAGAAGGTAAAAAGAGTGCAACCACAAAAGCTCCCCTCGAATGATCAGGATCATATTTTACAAGTCTTGTTGACGACGCATTCCAATATTATGGACATGCTTCCTGAACATAGTGGTGAGTAATGACTTCGTGAATAGATCTGCAAAGTTCTCGGAAGATCGGACATACCTTACTTCAATGTCTTTATTCTGTATGAGTTCTTGAGTGTATGAAAAGAACTTCGGAGGGATATGTTTGGTTCTATCACTTTTGATATACCCTTCCTTCGTCTGAGCAACACATGCAGCATTATCTTCATAAATGATAGTTGGCTCCGTATTTAGACGAATTCCGCTACTTGATTGAATGTGTCGACTTATTGATCTTAGCCAGACGCATTCTCTACTCGCTTCGTGGAGTGCAATGATTTCAGCATGGTTTGAAGAAGTAGCCACAAGTGTTTGCTTCTGAGAGCGCCAGGATATAGCAGTTCCTCCAATCGTGAACACGTATCCAGTTTGTGATCGAGCTTTGTGTGGGTCTGATAAATATCCTGCATCTGCAAAACCAATCATTTGACTATTTAAATTCTTAGGGTAAAATAACCCTAAATCAATAGTCCCTTGAAGATAACGAAAGACATGTTTAATTCCATTCCAATGTCTTCGTGTAGGAGACGAACTAAATCTAGCTAAAAGATTAATAGAAAATGAAATATCCGGTCTAGTGCAATTTGCTAGATACATAAGAGCTCCAATTGCACTTAGATACGGTACTTCAGGACCAAGTATAGCTTCATTCCCATCCGGTGGTCGGAATGGATCAGTCTCAACATTAAGTGATCTAACGACCATCGGAGTACTGAGAGGATTTGCCTTATCCATATTAAAACGTTTTAACACTCTTTTAGTGTATGTGGATTGATGTACAAATATACCCTTTTGAGTATGTTCAATTTGGAGACCAAGACAAAATTTTGTCTGTCCGAGATCTTTCACCTCAAATTCCCCTTTTAAATAATTTGATGCTTTCTGTATCTCTGATTGAGTTCCCATTATGTTTAGATCATCAACATATACCGCAATTATCACAAATCCGGATATTGTTTTCTTTATGAAAACACATGGACATATAGGATCATTCACATATCCTTCTTTCGTTAAATGTTCACTAAGACGATTATACCACATTCGTCCAGATTGCTTTAACCCATACAATGATCTTTGCAACTTTATTGCACATAACTCTTTCGGTTTAGCTTCTAATGTTCCTGGCATTTTAAACCCATCAGGAACTCTCATATAGATATATGTATCTAATGATCCATATAAATATGCTGTAACGACATCCATGAGACGCATCTCTAGATTTTCGCCAGCCGCTAAACTAATTAGAAATCTAAACGTTATTGCATCCATAACGGGGGAATATGTTTCCTCGTAATCAATCCGAGCAAAATTTTGATTTCATTGAGAAAAATTTTGAGCCACAAGACGAGCCTTATATCTCGTGATTTCATTTTTCTCATTTCGTTTTCTAACGAAAACCCATTTGTATCCGACCGGTCTCACATCTTTAGGTGTGAGTACAATAGGTCCGAATACATTTCGTTTATTAAGCGAATCAAGTTCAACTTGTATGGCATCTTTCCATTTGATCCAATCATGTCTCTTCTGACATTCATATACAGACTTTGGTTCTAGATCCTCGTTTTCCTCATCTATTTCCCTTGACACAAGCTATGAGAAAACGTCATCAACATCATCGATTTTATTTCGATTCCATATCTTTCCATTATGGATATAGTTGATGGAAATCTCATGATTTCCTTCAGGCTCATGATGCTCATCATTGTCTTTAGACTCATGATTCGTTTCTTCCAAAATGCTTTCTGCTATTTTGGGAATATCATGCTTTTCAACTTCCTTTCGTTTTCTAGGATTTTTATCCTTAGATCCAACTGGTCTACCACGCTTTAAGAGGGTTCGAGATTCATGTGTATCATATGCTTTTCCACGTTCCTGTGGTATTTCAATTCTAGCAGGAACATTTGCAGCCGGTATATATGACTTAGTTACCGTTTTTGTATCTGCAAATGCATCGGGAAGTTGATTTGCTATACTTTGCAAATGCATGATTCGTCGAACTTCTAGTTCTGACTGTTTTGTAGGAGGATCAAGGTGTAACAGAGATGGCACACACCATTTGATTTCCTTTCCTACTTGATTATTTTCTCCCCCTAGAACCGGGAAAACTTTCTCATCAAATTGACAATCGGCAAAACGTGCCATAAATACATCACCCGTTTGTGGTTCTAGGTATCTTATAATTGATGGAGAATCACAACCAATATATATACCCAACCTTCTTTGTGGTCCCATCTTTGTACGTTGTAGTGGCGCTATAGGCACATACACTGCACAATCAAAAATTCTTAGATGGGATATATTTGGTTCTCGCCCAAATGCTAACTGTAGTGGGGAATATTTATGATATGCACTTGGTCTTATCCGAATGAGTGCTTCTGCATGCAAAATGGCATGTCCCCATACAGAGGTTGGAAGTTTTGATCTCATGATCAACGGTCTTGCAATCAATTGCAGACGTTTAATTAATGATTCCGCCAAACCATTTTGTGTGTGAACATGTGCCACAAAATGTTCAACTTCAATTCCCGATACCATGCAATAGTCATTAAATGCTTGGGATGTGAATTCACCAGCGTTGTCTAGTCTAACTCTTTTAATAGGATAATCCGAGAAATGAGCTCTTAATTTGATTATCTGAGTTAGGAATCTCGCAAATGCCAAATTTCGAGATGACAATAGACAAACATGTGACCATCTGCTAGATGCATCAATCAATACCATATAATAATGGAATGGGCCACATGGTGGATGTATCGGTCCACAAATATCACCTTGAATTCTTTCAAGGAACTTTGGTGATTCTTTATCAATTTTAGTTGGCGATGGCCTTATGATCAATTTTCCAAGAGAACATGCTGCACATGTCATCTTACTCCCCTGATATATCTCATGAGTTTTCAGTGAGTGACCATGTGAGCTCTCTATGATTTTTCGCATCATTGTAGTGCCTGGGTGACCAAGGCGGTCATGCCACAATGAGAAATCTTCTGGATTTCTTTTAATCACAAGATGCGATTCTATGGCATCTATATAAGTATGATGCAAACCAGAAGGAAGTTCTGGGAATCTTTCCAATACATGCCTTCTTCCAGATTTATTCGAAGTTATATACATATACTCCCTCTGTTTCAAAATGTAAGATGTTTTAGAATTTTCACACATATTAAAAAACCATATTTAAAATGCATTATTTTTTGTGATTTACAATTTTCAACAACTCTAAACCAATAGTATTTAGTTATCTTTCTTGAATTCAATAATTTGTCATTAATTATACATAGAAAATAGAGAACATCTTATATTTTGAAACAAAAAAAAATTCTAAAACATCTTACATTTTGAAACAGAGGGAGTACTTCTTTCCGCTCTCAGTAGCAGACTGAGTTTCATATCCTTGAAGATATATGTCTTTGAAGCTCAACAAATTTCTTTTAGAATTTGGAGAATACAAGGCATTGTTTACGGAAAACTTTGTTCCATTAGGCAGCATAAAGTTAGCTTTGCCACTTCCTTCAATTAGATCTGTAGGACCTGATATTGTATTGACAATTATTTTTGTCGGTTTTAACTCAAAGAAAAATCTCTTATTCTTCAGAATAGTGTGTGTTGTTCTACTATCTGGTATACAAATTTCGTTGGTAGTTTTCCGTGCTATCGTTTTGTTTGAATCCTCATCCATTCTGTAAACAACATAAATTATCAATATGTATATAAGCAAATTTATTGATATAGAAAACATGTAATAATTATACATTGGTTCATATCAAGAAACAACATTATTCCGAAATAACTGAAATACATAATACTTTATATAATAGCATTATTGGAGACTAATAGTCTCACTACAAGCATTTCAGTTATCCGCATGAGCGGTCTCGTCGAAATCGTTTACAAAGTCGGAAGAATCGAGGTACGTTGTTCCCTCAAACTCTTCTGTGAGATTCACTTCCTTTCCTTTGCCCTTTTGGGACTCTTTGTATAATTTACAAAGATGTTCAGGAGTCCGGCATACCTGGGACCAATGTCCCTTTGATCCACATCTGTAACAGATGCTTTCACGCTTTTGGGCGTTACTTGCTTGGGATTCTTTGCCTTTGGGAACTTGTTCAGATCGAACCCATTTATAGGACCTTCTGCTTTGTGGGTAAAAAGATCTTCCACGTCCACGATTGAATCGACGACCACGACCTCGATAGGTTTGACTTCCTCTCTCTGGATTTTTAATATCTGTTGCATTCACTTCAGGAAATGCTTTGGTTCCCGTAGGACGAGAGTTGTGGTTTCTAAGAAGAAGCTCATTATTCTTCTCCGCCAATATAAGAGTCACAATTAACTCAGAGAACCTTTTGTATCCGCAATTTCGATACATCTCTTGCAGGACACGATGTTCTTTATGAAAAGTGAGGTAAGTCTTCTCGAGCATTTCAGCTTCGGTAATAGGCTTACCACAATACTTTAATTGTGATACTATTCTCAGCATGGCGGAATTATAATCTTCCACTTTCTCAAAGTCCTGGAACCTTAAGTTTTTCCAGTCCTCTAATGCATGAGGGAGAGTTATTTCTCTCTGGTTGTCAAACCGAGCTTTTAAAGCTTGCCACAGCTCTGCTGGGTCTTTTATGTGCGCATAGTCATGCGTCACATTTTCATCGAGATGCTTTCTTAGGAAAATTATCGCTTTCGCCTTATCTATGGGAAGCGATACATTTTCTGATTTTATTGTCTCGGATAAATCTTGTGACTCTAAATAGAGTTCTACATCCGTGGTCCATGCTATGTAGTTTGCTCCAGTAATTTTGAGAGTCGGGAATTTAAGCTTCTCAATATTTGCCATTAGTTATCTAAACACAAGAAACACCGAATAAATATTATTAGTACGGTAATTTTATTAATTTTAAAATGCACTATTTACATTAATAATGCAAGCGGTTACAAAGAACATAATTGCATAGAAAATTAAACCAATATTTATGATAAATTCTTCGTGGGTATATTCTCCACGAAGAGACCATAAATACAAACGATAATTAAAACTAAACAAAATATTAAAAACAAGCGAATCATTTTTCAAAATGAAAATTACAAATTTCTTTAGAAAACGATTTGAGAGGGATGAGATTTTTGTGTGAATGAATGAGTGAAAAATGAATGTATTTATAGATTGAAAAAAACTGTTCATAGCCGTTTGAAAAGTGAAACATTTTTGAAAAATTTTCTTTGTGACCGTTGGTGAAAAAGCTTTAATCGAAAATCAATCTGTAAATTTAAATATCAATTAGTTAAAATTTACCAGTTTCAGATATATATTTATATAAATCAATCGGTTAAATTTAACAATTTCAAATAATAAATTTATATAAGGTGACTGAACCTCCTTATATAATAATCATAATATAAAATATTTTAACGGAAATATTGTGGTGATATATTCATCCACAGTATAACAATAAATAAATTATGGTGACAAAGTCATCCATATAACAGTAAATAAATTATGGTGACGGAGTCATCCACGTTATCGGCGGCTCAACCGTCCATTGTTACGGTGCATAATGCAGCCATGACAAATTTTACATATAGGGGCGACATTCCTCCCACTATAGTAATGAGTAAATAATGGTGTCTTTAAACAACCACTGAAAAATAAAATTTTTAACGAGGCGACATACCGCCCGGTATAATAGGGTATATATTATAGATAAATATTTCAGCGATCATAGAGTGATCGTGCTGATAACGTGTTATAAAAGAGTATTTAATTTTATGGTGGGTATATAAATAAATAACGAAGAGAAAATTATACCCGCAGAAAATGGGGATACAGATAATAGAAGAAATAAGAGGAAGAGAGAATTACTTCTTATACTCGAAGTTTTGTTATTGAGTTGTTGTGTTTACAAACGAACGAAATCGTTCGTATATATAGAGGTAGAAAAAAGTAAATTACTATGCTGCATAATGACGGTGGGCTCCACACAAAATAATATTAAAACATACGAATGAAAAACATGTCAATATGATTTTCAACATTTGCGACGCTTCTATTCTTTTCACTTTCGTAACAAAAACTACATTCTTTTGAATTCAATAAATAACTAAGCAGTAATATATATATATATATATATATATATATACTTTTAAAAAGAACTATAAATTTGAGCGGTGATTCCAAAATTAACTGTTAACTCCCAAATTTTTCATTTTTAGCATTTTCACTAATTTAAAAGACATATATACCATGGCTTTTTTTGGTTATCTGTAAACCTATATACTTTTATAATAAACCACTTATGAATTTACAACCTATTTTAGATTTATAATATTCGTAAGAAAAAAAGAATCTCAAAAAACAAAATTAAATATTTTATTGATATTGATAGGTTGAATTTCACCGGAAGCGTTCCATTGCATCATGAAATTGAAACTATAAATGATAATCCAATTGAAAAACCAGTTTGACACTGTTACAAGGCTACCGACGGTGATTTTCATATTCACTAGAAATATCTGTCATATTTAGCGGATCAATGAACTTAATTAGTTTTTAGTTTATAATAAAAGTAAAAATGGGGATGTAGCTCAAATGGTAGAGCGCTCGCTTTGCATGCGAGAGGCACGGGGTTCGATCCCCCGCATTTCCAACTTTTACATCTTTTTTGTTTTAAAAAAGAGAGGATTCTGTCATGTGTATCTTTGGTTTTTTTCCCCTGGTTTATGGAAAAGTTCAACAGCATGTATGTGTTGAAAGAAAGCAAGAATTTTACGATTTTCATATATATATTTTTTTTTGGTCGGATTACGATTTTCATATATTATCATCGTATCAAGACTTTTTTTTCATGCGTCGGTGGCATTTCATATTCTTGACATATCAAATATGGAAGAAAAACTATTGTGACCCAAAGCTAAAAATATATATACGTTTAGCAACCCTTAATTTGTTTTTCCAACATGATGATAACTATGGTAATAAAGTGACAACAAAATGAATCTATGCAACAAAAAAAAAAAAAAACAAGAATATAAAGAGAGACTAGACTAGATCTCTGGAGCCCCGATCGGATTAATTTTTCTGGAACGGACATAGCTCAGAAACTGGCCGGGAAGTTCTTCTAAAAGTGCTTGTACCACCGACACTTCTCCACCTGCACACCAACGAAATTTAACATTAACTGCCAATTCCAAAACTCATCTAAACACTCAACACTATCCTCTATGTAAGCATGCCTTTGTGTATGATCTATAGAAATTTATAGATGAAGAAATCTAATACTCACTATGGATTTGTCTCATGGGGACGAATTGAACGATGTCCCGTGTAGCTATCCGACCAGTTGAACTCTCTAACCGGCGACCATTATCAGCATCAAGCATCTGAAAGAATTTACAAGTGAGTCACTGCATGTTTACTATTGCAGATAAAGTCTAACAAAACATAAAAAAAAAAACTTGTACGTACCTCCATTTGTTTGAAGTCTGTGTTTCCCACACCAACGATAAGAATTGACAACGGGAGATCAGAAGCTCTTACCAATGCGTCTACTGTACCCACCATGTCCGTAAGGACTCCATCCTGTTCACACAACCAAACGACATTGAAGAATAGATTCACTGGTAAAAGATGCACATTCGATCTGAATTGGGTCAGTCATTAGATATCTAAGTTTTCAGTCTCTTACCGTAATGATGAGCAGAACAAAGTACTTGGGACTGTTTTGTGAGAGCGACTGTGTAGCAATATGAGCAGCCTTGTCGACTACATGGCTGAATAGAGTTGGTCCCGCTAGAGCAACATTGCGAAGAGCACTCGCATAAGCTGCCATGATACCTTCAACTCCGACAACCTGAGAAGGAAAAGAGGATATGAAGCTATGTAACACTTAACATGTAATTTCGAGAATGCAATGTTTCATGGTTCTGAAATAATAAAAGAGACAAAAGCTCCTTATAATCTATTTGTAATAGTATACACCAGTACGCGCACAATATATCAGTTCCAGTAATAAAGGAAGAACAATTTTTCTGTCTCATAAGTTACCTCGTCGCCATATGAAGCTCCATTCAAGTTAAAAGCATGGGACACAGAACCATCCGATGTTCTTCCTCCAAAACCCCAGGCAGGAAACCGCTTATCAGAATCATAAAACTGGATGACCTCTCCTACTTCCATAATAGCCTGGGAAAGATAGAAACCAAATTATATTTATAAATACGATAGATCAAGGGAATAACCACACTGAAAGAAACAGGAATGAGACGATGGTCTTATATTAGATTAAATAGCCAAATCATGTAATTACATTAGCCATTTGCGAGAACTAATCATGAACGTCTAGTCCAAGAAATTTATTGGTATTGAGGATACAGATCGCAAACAAAAAAACTGATTCCATACAAAAGGATTGAAAGTGTAACAATGGTACCTGCTGATATGAGTTTAATCTGCCTGATGGATCAATGTAGTGCAAAGAACTTGGAGTTCGGGGATCGCCATTTGAAGCTGGAAGACAGACCATCAATCTTAAAACTCAAGGTTTCTAAGAAGTGAAGATAAGATAAATGCAAAGAAGAAGAAGGGTGAATCACCAGTGAAGTCAACTGCAACCATGAAATTAAGTTCGAAGCCACTGGATATGTAATCAAGAAAACTGTACTGGACTTTCTCCACAAAACGATCCACAATGAGCTTGCCTTTCAGAACCTACAAAATCCCAATTAAATCTTTACGAAAACAAATGCAAATAACTCTCTCGAGATCATTTTAATCAAGTGGTATGAGTAGGAACCTTGTTGCCACCGTGACTAAGAGATGGATAGACAAAGTTTGCAACCTCTTTCTGGAGACAAAGTCTCTCCAATTCCGCTACAGATTTCTCCGTCTTTCTGCCAAGTTCAGTACAATTTTCAGTAACAAAAAGCAGTATATATATGTTAAGACCCTGCAGAAGGTTGAATGTTAACATGTTACCCAATAAGCTCGTGATTCCCACTGGTATTGAAGTCAAAGCATTCGATAACCAAGGGGGTGTCCTGCATAGACAAAATATACAATTTAATATAATGATTACTCCAATACAATTGAATTACTGTAAAACAACTAGCTTACTTTGCTTCCAAATTGCTGCATAGTCAAGCATACAGGCCTCCACATGGGGTTGAGGTTGTTATCCACTACCTCAGTCCGACATATCGGGACTGCAGCACTGCTCTCAACAATTCTTGAAATTCTTAAGAAAGGATCCTATAAAGAGAAAATAAGATAAAAAAAAAAATTAAAAATTCTGAAAGAAAACTTAATGCATGTTGTTACCTAACAAGACAAGAATGCACAACTTTGTACGTACACTCTTAGAGAACAAGTCCTTGTTATCCAAATTGACACAGCGGAAATTAATCTCGGCGACAGTTTTAGAAGCAACTGTTTCTTCAGCATGGACAGAGAGTGTTCCCAAACGTTTGTTTAAACCAGCTCCAATGTTGCCAGTAAGACTTAATGTCACAGATCGGTTAGGTCTTGTCATAATCTGGTGATTGGAAGAGGAATGGAAATGGAACATAAGAGATATGTTGTACACAAAGAGCAGTAACAGAAACTAATGGCCAAACAACAATAAAGCCATCAAGTAGCAGTGTCTGATTATTGAATAAATTTACCTCGGACAGAACACAGGTGGCTTCTCCCAAGAAATCCTGGTCCTTCAGCTTTAATGTCTGTAGAGTTATACAATATTGAAACCATTTTTGAAGTGTAACATTTATAATCAAAATTGCAGACTTAGTATCCATTATATTTTTAACATCAATGAAAATATTACCTTCACTGGCACATTGTGATATCTGGTATCAACATCATAAACGTGAAAACTGAAACGAAAAAGAGTCAGATAAGTTAACAGTATTCTGGTGGTTAAACATGAACAACTCATCAGAAAAGAATTGTTCAAGGTGGCATACACTAATGTCTGAACAGCCTCAAACTGAAAAGAGACTGTTATCTTCTCAATCCAATCTGGATTCAAGCTGTTAAGTATGACTTCAGTACGGCCAATTTCCTCAAGCTTCCCATCCTTTTTCCTCAAATACATGACAGCCATCGGATCACTCTACAATACATCGAAAAATCCATCAACCTCACATGTAACACTAAAACCACTTCTTAATGCGTACTGAAGCACACAACTATAATGAGAGATGGTCCAATAAAAAGGTAGGATTATTTGAATTTCCCACAACGAAAAAGGTCATCTCTAAGCAGGGATGCTGCTAGATTTGTTACCAACTAGGTTAATTAACGAAGAAGATAGTTCCTTTGACCACTATACATACTAAATAAATGGTATGGACATACCTTAGATGTGAAGTCAAGGTCGATCAAGTTCGAAGCCGACAAAGTTAACTGCAAAACACAATTGCACAATGTTAAACACAACTTAAAGGTAAACCTGTGACAAAAAGAATTATGATATTTCATGAATATGAACAAGCAAAAGAAATAGTGTAAACTGATAAGCAATAAGCAAAACAAAGTGATAACTATAAGCCATTCTTTAAGTCACAATAACAAATCTGAAGGAAAATTTTTTTCGTTCTTTACTATTAAATGGTTGCAGACTATTAATATTAGTTTATTTGCAATGCAATTTACAACAGACAACAACAGAAAGCTAAAGATATATATAATATATAAGATTCAGTAAACTAATCTGCCCCACACAAAAGAAAGAGAAAAAACAACATGGACAAAGACAGAACACAAGTCAATGGGTTGGTTCCATTAGAAAAGTACAAAGACATGATATCTTATCCACTATTGTATAATTCAATATGGATAAAAAAAACACAAGAAGAAGAAGGATCCCAAAAGCAATAGTAAGCAATATTGTAAATTTGTAATTCACAAACTAAACAAAGACAGAAAAAAACCTACCTCGATTTGAGAAAAGAGAGGATATTGACCACGAGATCTGAAGAAGAAATCGACGGCGTCGTTTTGCGCCGCATTGTTGGGGATCGTTGAGATGGACCTATGTTGGACCCCTCCAATGGCTTGTTTGCCTCCTTTCACATCTCCAGATAAACAACCTCCCATTCTCTTTCTTCTCTCTCTAGATTATAACCCTAAAAATCCCAAATTTTGAGTCAAGATCAAACCCTAAAATTCACAAATATCACAATGCAGATTATTTATTATATGTCTCTGCACTTGTCTACCTCTATATATAGATTTGTAAAATTAGAGATACGCGTGAGAAAGAAAGAATTGGACATGCAAAGATTTGTTTTTTAATTTTAAAAAGTAAAGAAGATAATTTTCAGGAAATTGATTCGACCTTGGACGAAAGAGATAGAATTGGAAACGCGGATTCTGTTTTTAAGGAAACGTCTTTCAATCATTTAAAGGAAAAGTTTCGAGCTTTCAACCTATAAGTCTCTTGTTTCTGCGAATGTTCCTCCTCCGCTTCTATTCTCTCCTAAATTTCCTTTTCGTGCAAAATCTTGTTTGTGTTAGGAGTACTTACATAGAGGAAAAAAAAAACTAAATTATACAAATAAGCTAAATAAATCCAAGACTATATTATTTTAATTTTAACTTGATAAGGTTGATAATTTGTAGTATCACTTAAGGATTAGAGTTTACAATTTTGGGTTTACTTTACTTTTAAAATTTCTATTTTTTTTTTTTTGTTAATTTTCATAATTATAAACTATTTTCTTAATTTGATTATATATGATTGTTACAATTGATTTTGTTTTAGGGAACTATTGTCAACATCCCCAAACAAATTAAAGTCATGTGCACAACACCATAAACATAAAATCCGATACTGCTCCGATGTCGGAGTCGGCGGAATCAGGTACCAGACGTTTTACCCAATTAAAAACCCGACCACCCGCATTAGATTTTAACCAAACCACTTAAACCGGACCGGACCCTAATTAAAACCTACCCACCCGACCCTAGTCATCTTTATCCCCACACCCATTAAAAAAAGTCTGCGATTCTAACTGGTAAATCTCTATCCCCACATATCTCAAACACACCATTTCTCGTAATGAGTTGCCCAGAATGATTGCAATTCACTTTAACCAATATCTCGCCACTTCAAGAAAAAGAAAACAAAACCCGTATCAGTTATAATAGTTGAATAAACCTTTAAAATAGTTGAATAAAAAAAACAAAAAGAGACAAAATTGTCGTCAACTTGTCTTTAAACAATGATATATTAGCACACAAGACTCACGAATGGAATCTTTTCAATAAACAAATAACACGTCGACCCTACCAATTGTGTTATAAACTCCACGAAACCCCACAAAACCCCACTTGAACTCAAAAGACAATACCACACATGACTCACGATAAAAATCTTTTTGACTCAACAAATACTCGAAGTCGACCCAACCAATATACTCGAAATCGACCCATAAAACCCCAGTTGAACTCAATCGATAATTTTGAAGCCAAATTACTAACCCAGAAACCTTAAATTCGAAAATTTTAAATCGACTAATTACACAAAATTTTAAATTCAAAGAGGTATAAATCGACTGTAGTCTTACCTCATTGAAGCGAGATTCCAAGTAGATGTACTCTTTAAGCTTGATTAGTGACAATAGTGAGAAGATTAGTGAAAATTTTCAGTTTCGTTTCTTATCTCAAGAACCCTAAGTGAAAATGGAGCTGTGATCGTGGATCGTGTTTTTATTTTATTTAGGATGATCGGTTAGGTTTTAATTAGGTCCGGTTTAAGTGTTGGGTCAGGTATATGTGTTTGGGCCGAGTAAATTGTGGTTTGGGTAAAAATCTACTCGGGTCGGATCCTTTTTAATTTGGGTACAAACGTAAATAAATAATGAGCGGTGACTTGCTTAGGCTTTCTTGCAAAAAAGACTGTCACATGTTATTTTATTTTTGCCAAGAATTGATGGTTTAATTTGTTTCTGGTTGGTTGAATCAATAAGGTTTGCTAGGAAATCGAAATCAAACCCTTCTTTGTACACGGACCCAAACATTTGGTTTCTAATCGATATAAAATTTAACATCAATTCCGTAAACATCAGCCTCTTTCGGACGTTCAGACAAGATCCTCCCTATACATGCCGGGATATCACATCTTGACCTTAAAAGCGCTTTTCTTTAGAGTTTGTTCCCGCAACAGCTACTTGCTTACATGTGACACGGTGCGTGAGAGATGCCGAAACAAAGCGTTTCGAGATGAACATGTCTAGAGTGAAGGGCTACATGTATGCGACTCTGTCCGTTGCTTGAAGGACACATGTTTGTCTGGATTCTTCGACTATTTTCTCTTTTTGGTATGTGTATGGCCGGCTTGTGTCATCGTCCACAATGTCTTCTACACCGAAGAAGCTTCTTGGTGCAAAAACAGTCTGTCAAGATTGGCATAACCCAAGTAAAATTAGAAAAAGATATACATACGACCCAAAATCACTAAAATGCTTCAGCGAAAGACCCAATATCTAGAACAGAGCCGAAACTCGATAAATCCCATTTAAATCCATGTAGATGTTGCATATTGACACAACTAAATGGCCAGACTACGATTATTGCCATTTTCAAAGACCAAAAAAGTACAAAGAGGTAGACAATCCAGTCAATTACATCTTTATGAGCTACATTTGATATAACTCAGCAGTTTGGTCGGTCATTGGTGGAGGGATCCTCGGCTCGTCTTTGAACCCAGACTCGTCGGAAATTCTCACACATATAACCACTTCCAATCTCAGAAATATGAAATATATTTTTCATTTAGATAAATCTTTCAAGCTACCATATGTCACCTTTAACGAGAGAAATGAGAGGAAGCATCAACGTAATGGACTCTAGCCACCCAGCTTTACGAGAAGGCAATCCGAAACTGGATTATTTCACTGACATACAGAGGCAAACACAAACTGGGATGTCTTCTCTGGAGATGGTTTGATGTTCACTTCTTGAAGTCTAGGATCTGTTTTATGCAACAATTCACACATCCGCCTTAATATGCTATCTATACTAATTTCAAAACCTTAAAAAGGACATTTTTACAAGATGATCAAGCGAACTATCTGCCCCATGTACTTAAATGCCTTCGCTGTTTCCTTCAAGCATTTGTTTTTCTCGTCCCGAGTCCAGTGCTTCATTTCCAAAAAGCATCACATCAGATCCGATCAAAAGCATTAAGAGAATGTTAGATTTAGCAACTGGAGGAATGAAGAGTTAAATTTTTCATTGATAATCTCACCTCCCCAAGCACGTTAAGCTTCTCACGGACGCCTTTAAGCAAGTCTTGTGCATCTCCTTCCCACCTATTGAACTCCAGCTCCTTTCCTTCCAGAAGCTTCTCAGATACCTTAATGAACCAATTGCTCGGTTACATTTGAAAACCACACATATAGAAGGGTGACCAAGCAATTATGACAGTCTAAATCATGGAATACTAATATTATGACACATCTTGAACATTATGACCAAAACAGACTTCAGCCATCGCTTAACACCACCTCAGCCTAACTAACAGTTGGTGAACAAGTACTTTTGGGGCAAGCTTGAACAGACTAATGGAGCAAGCTTGGTCTTGGTTGATTTGGGTTTAGGATCTCATTTCTTCTTTGTTATGGTTCTATTTGATTTACTTCTATGATTGTAAGATAAGTCTCAACGAAGAAGAAGGAGATCTTATTACACTCTACCATTCTCATTCTCCTCGCAAAACTCCCGATAACCCCAACTCTCCTGAATCTACTTATATTTATACTTATCTTAAACTCTAACTACCAAGCTGTTACTGTTAAATATGTTGGATGTGACCTTATGCACTTAAACAACTCTTCTACGTTACTCTGTGAACACTTATCAAGGAAACTAACCTGTCTTACAATAACTTGACCACCAGCAATGTGCGAAAAGTAGATACTGTAGAAATGAGAAAGAAACAAAGGTGCACTTTCTCCTGCTTGTTCTTCCAAATACTTTGCATAAGAAACTCCTATATTACTTGGTTCTGGTATAACCAAATCTTGTGCTTTAAACCATTGTAGATCCTTCTCAAGACTTTCACATCTCTCCAATCCTGTTCTCCTGAAGTATGCATCTGTACATTGGCCAAATCATTAGCAAATCACAAAACTGTCAACAGAATTCACAATGCCTAAGCCTCAAGAACTCTAATTTCATATCTTGAAAGCAAAATTATGTCAAAATCTAGACCAAAAACAAAAAAAAAGCTTTCTTACAAGAAACATCCCATAGAATCTACCAAGACTAAGCCTCTCGAGAATTGCAATTTTCAACTCTTGAAAGTGAAATTAGGTCAAAATCTAGACCAAAAATAGTGTTCCTACAAGGCACATCTCATAAACCAAATCATTAACAAATCACAATCATGTTCTCCTAAAGTAAGCATCTGTACATTTGCCAAAATGCCATAAACCCAAATTCATTACTAAATCACAAAACTTTCCATAGAATTCACAATGCATAAGCCTCAATAATCGTAATTTGAAATCTTGAAAGTGGAATTATATCAAAATCTGGACAAAAAAGGGTTATATTACAAGACACATCTCATAAACAAATGACAATCCTTTTCTTCTAAACTAAGCATTTGTAAACAAAACCATAAACCCAAATCAAGCCACAGATAATTGCAATATCAAGACTTCAAAGTGAAATTAAGTCAAAATCTTTGACCAAGAAGAAGGTTTTCTTACAAGAAACATTCTCAGATTCGTCAACAATTCGCTCAACAGTATCAAAGACAAGCTTGCTATCAACTAAGTACTTAAGAAACCCTTCTTTACTCGGCTTCCAAGTCTCTCCCTTTAACTCATCATCATCTTCTTCTTCTTCTTCTTCCTTCTCACTTTCAGTTTTATCACCAGAAAGATCCAATTTTTTTCCATTAACATTACGTAATCTCATGGCTACGAATCTCATTTCCTCTGTTATACCAATGCTTTCTCCTGGGTACTGTTTCCTGTATCTTGTTCTCTTTCTCTGTGAGGCTTTTTGTTGCGGCGGTGTTGATGATGAACGACAAAGATTGAGACGAGTTTGTGAGTTTTTCTGAGTTGAGATCTTGAAGGGGAAAGAGATTGAGGTGTGAAGATGAGAGTGAGTGAGGTTATGAGGTGTAAAGGGTATCGGAGTTGGCCTGAGAAGAGAAGCCATGGATTTCGATTGACTGAGAATTTCTCCGTTAAAAACTAAATGCCTTGAAAACAAAAAACACTCAATAATAGTGACTTATCTTTTTCATTCCGTCTTTAACTAACCAATCAAAATTAACCATGTCATCTAAACAAAACAATTAAAATAATTTATATTATTTAAATAAAATAATTAAAATAAACTAATTATAGATCCCACTAATATTTGTCTCACATAAAAAAAACACTTAATAATAAAAACCACTATAAATCTCAACTAGATAGTGATCCGCGATAAACCGATAAACCGCATAGCTATAAATGCTTCGTTTTTGTGAAGATTTGTACATGCTACTTTATTTGATATCAAATAGTTTGTAGATGGTTTATTGTGTGATTACAATTATTAAAATTTTAAGTTAGTAAATAGTAGTTGTTTTTGGAATTTTATATAGTAGGTTGTGCGTTATGACCCCTCTTTATACAAATTTTATTATATAAAGTTAGATTTTCAAAGTTAGTAACTCATGTGATCGCGACACGTACCAATTATAGTGATCCGAGATTTTGACACATGTTTAGATTCTTTTTTAATAAAAATTAAAACAATTCTAGATTACTAATTTTAAAAGAAAATTGATTAAATAATTTAAACTTTGATTTAAACAATTTTAAAATGAAAAAGATAACTATAAGAAAATTATAAATTTAAATAATTTTTAAAATATAAAAATATAATTATACAGGAATATTTGATCGACAGTAGGGATAGTTGAATTTGGAACATATTAGTGTGGATCGACACCAATCCGTCATATTGTCTGGTTTGCTTGTTTTTGTTGTGTTTGTTTTCTGTTCGCTTGTGTGTATAGCATGCTGCTTGGGAGGATTGTCTCACTAAGTATTTATGATATACTTATGCATCTCATTTGTGTTGCGATGCCTATAAAGGCAAAGTGTGACTGTGGGATCGTGGCGATGAAGAGGAGGATGATCTAGGCACTCGTTGTGTTATGATCATTGATAAGTTGTTGTTGCTAGGTTGCTAGTTTTGAATAGTATTGTTAGAGCTTTCATCTAGGTTATTGCTTTTGTGTTTTCATGAATTATGGATTATGTTTATGTTATTGTTGGTTATTGGAATTGAGTTTTGTATATTTGCCTTAATCGTTTCTTCTGTTAAATTGTTGGTGTGGCGTTGTTGAGGAGTTGTTGATAAGTTGATTACTGGGTATGAGATCACTAGTTAAAAAAAAAAAAACGGGATGAGTTTTTTCAAAGCTTTACTTTTATTACATAAAATTATTTAGTTTTCAAAAAGGTTTGTCAATTTTAAAAATCTATATATGGCTTTTATTTTATGTTTTAAAACGGAAAATTGTAAAACCCAATAAAACCAGAATCAAGATATATTGATTGACACGTAATGTTCGTACCATACGCATTATGTTACTTATGTAAACAACATTCCCTCATATTGGCTTATTTAAGCTAATCAATATATCTTGTTGACAAACAGAAATATTAGCTTTATTTATTTTATAACATGAAAATTCTTAAGGCTAATAAAACCAAAATTACACCAAACGTACTACTCTAGAAACTCGTTATAATTAGGTAGTGAATAGTAATAGTTGGGGGCTACAAAGATGTTTGTAAATCGAAGTGCATTACCAATATGATAAACGTAATAAGATATTGTGTGCTCTTTACTCTCGAATGAAAAAACGGCCTTTAATTTGTTTTAAATCTTTTTCGACGTTTTCCCATGAGGAGATCGAATATCACGAAGTCTTTTCTCTTTAGAGAGGATACCTGCTAACCTGTCCAATGATCACCCAAAAAGAGACAAAAACGTCAAACATAATAATAAAATTTAAGTGTGTTATTATATGCTCTATAGTCTAATCAAATCACTAAACGTACTTGATAAGAGCCATCTCGTTTGTAGTCTTGTAGGCATCCTCGTTGCACCCCGTTTCTAGATTTACCCTTGACACATGTTTCTTCAACAGTTTCTCTCCCGTCTTCACAAGATTAGTCAAATTTTCCTCCGTTGCTATATCAACCGAACATGCATCCCCAGTTAATGTATCATCCTAAATCAGTGTGTCCCAAATAGTTTGGTTAGACGAGTAAGATTCAACGATTAAGAGCTCATTAATAAGAAGGGTGTATGTCCATTGTTTATTATATCACTTCAAAAATATACATTGAAAAGCGACTTTTCTGTTGTATATATCTTATAATATCAAAACTTAATGATGATCAATATAATTTACCTGGATACGGATATAGTTGGGCTCAGAATGAAGAGCCTCGAATACGGTAGATAGATGAAAATCAACCATATCAGAGCTTGCTTGTGTAAAGGCATCGATGATTGGCGTGGAGTTATTGTGTGTCAACCAACTCAACAATCCCCATCCCGCACATTCTCTTGCATCTAATTTTTCATCGACCTTACGATCACCAGTCCCAAGCGAAAGGACAAGAAACCTTCCATGTTCATTTGCTTTTATGGGAAAGAAATCAGTGTTACCTTTTGTAATTTCCTTTGTCACTTCTCCAATGGCCAACAAAGCCTATAGTCCAGAGCATATCGATCAAAATTTTCTTCCGAAATGTAGAAATATAATAGGAGATTTAGTTATGATTTTGAAAAGTTACTGGGTTATTAGCTGCAACACCCCCATCAATGAGATTGAACTCTTTGACGTTCCCTGCCGAGTCTTGTGTTTGAAAGTGATGGGCGGGCAGATAAGTCGGGGCTGCTGAGGTTGAGATGCTAATATCCGCGAGTAGTGCGTTTTTTAGAGGATTAGTTTTCACCTATTTAACACCAACATTATATCATGTAAATTTTTAACATTTTCATTATTTGAAAAGATGACAGAAATGTACTATATGCAGACCTCATAGGTAGTGAAAATGGTTGGCTGAAGATACTTAATATCAAAAGTAGGAATCACGACGTTGGTGAGTGTTTGGTCTAATCTTGTGTCTCCTAATTTTTCTTTGATAAGTTGGTGAAGGTAGTGACCGTCATACTTCGGTCCTTTTAAAGACTTCAACAAATTTTTCGCAGTCGAAAAGAGAAAATGATCTTGAGGGAAAATATTAGGACAATGCTCAAGATAGAAGTCCTTGATCTCGTTGGCGGCAAATAAGGGACGACCTTCTTTGTTTGGGGCGGTCAGCATTGCAGTCACTAGACCACCTGTGCTCGTCCCCGCAATGACATCAAAGTAATCTGCAAGCCTTGCGTCTTCCCCATCTAGTTTCTAAGCACATAACAATTTATATTATTTAACAACAAATATTAATTAAGACCAAAACTAATTTCACTAACTCTTGGGAACAATTAAAAAAAAAAAAAAAAAAAAGACTAACTCAATACTAACATGTCGAATTGACACAATTCAAAATTTAGTGTCCGTTCTAAAAATTTAGCCAGATCAATGTTTTTTAGTCGGTTTTGATGGGTTTCTATAAAGATCAATAATTTGTTAATGTATATTGTAAAATCCGATGTTGCAATTACGAAAAAAAGTTACTAACTCTAAAAGTTAAACAATCATTAATTTTTTATATAATATTCTACGAGCTTTTATTTGCTAGGATTAATTTTTTCAGAACTGAAATGAGTGTATTACAGAGTCTCCTCTAACCAATAAACATCATCACCGAAAATTGATATCAAAATCCAAGTGAATCATTTCTACTTTCTATTAAAGAGATAAAAATTCCATTCTTCCGTTTATACTTTTTTCGTTTATTCTTCTATGAGATAATTAAGTTTGTAGATTTAATAATATTAAATTTTAAGATATCTGAAGTTTCTAATTTTAATTAATAACTGTAGAATTTCTTACAAAGTCTAAAAAAGATTTGTAAGAATGAGTTTAAAAATAAAGGAACTAAAATCTTATTCCATATATATAGTTGAATAAATTTTTTTCTTCTAGTTGAATAAAACATATAATATAGAGCATACACTTAACTTTATCATTTCCATGTTATCTAAAGAACTTTGGATCGACTCTGGTACACTACCCTACTATACCGTATACCGTTTCTTCGGTATACACCCTAAATATTGTGTCTCTTTTTTAAACATTTTAAACAATTTTTTTCTCTATAAAACATCACGAACTATACAATCTCCTCATAGCAATTCTAAATTATAATTAGATTTATTAAATCGGAAATCACGTTTAAACAACTATAATTACATCTCATCTAATCTTATTTTTCATATTAAAAATCTCCATTAGGATTTCTTTTTTATAGTATTTTTTATAATTTATTTGATGTATAATAATAAACTGTAATATAATCAATATATTTATTATTTAATTTGCCCCCAATACATTTTTCTTCTTGATTCGCTACTCCTAGCCCTTGACTATAATTACTAGTTAAAAATTTTCTTTGGTCTTGTTTGATATGGCTTTAAT
Organism: Erysimum cheiranthoides; assembly: GCA_011420285.2. NCBI lineage: Eukaryota > Viridiplantae > Streptophyta > Magnoliopsida > Brassicales > Brassicaceae > Erysimum > Erysimum cheiranthoides. Next base: position 6,249,657 of record CM022182.2, read on the forward strand.
TTTGTATAAATCTAAATGAAGAAATAAAAAACACAACATAAAAATACCTGAAGCTCAGACTCGAGAAAAGAGAGAACAGTTGCAGGAATAATTCCTCTGACGCCACCTCCATCAATGCTAAGAATAGTGATTAAATTTCCATAAGTGGGAGGTTGAAGAGGAGATTTTGGACTCTCCATTCTTAATCTTGAACACTAGAAAGAGAAGCTTCAAGGTCTTTCCTCAAGTAATGATTTGCTTTTTGTTGTTGTTGAATCTGATTCTAATGCTTTTGGTGATATGGTTTATGCATGTGGTAGGAATTTATAGACGACACACTCTTGACAATACATTGAATCTTCAAACCAAATGAAGCGAATAGAACTTGTACCTTCTTCCTTCTTCCGTCTTCTTCCAATTTTATTGGTTTATATTTTTCAAACTTCTGTTTTCTACCCAATTATGAATTTTACTTCATGTTTTTCCTTCTTTTTAAGTAGCTTAGACTATGTCAAACTTTGAAAGACAATATACTTAATCTTACTTTTCCAAATACTTTTAACTTCTCAACTTTTGTTTGTTATTTCGAGAATTCAAGGAAACCGCATTCCTCAAGGTAATTCAACATAAATTTATATCAAATACGGTATAAACTATCATTTTCTATGTTAGAAGAATATTAATTAAAAAAAGTGATTGGTTGAATTGTAACTGTAAATTATTTGTTATAAAAATTTATATTAATATAAAATTTAGACTGTAGATAGTTTTGCATTAGCTTTACCATTTTTGTTTTATAGAAACAAATTACAGCTTTTAAAGCATCCAAAAACTTATATGAAGAAAACAAAAACCAAAACATGAACAACTATAAAAGTAAAACTGTAAAAATTGTAGGTTTTAAAAGAGACCTACTTAAATATTTTAAGCCTAATCGGTAAATAAATATTATAAAACTGCTTTAAAGGCTGTAAAATAATCCTAAAGTTCAACCAATAACTTCCTTTAGAACATCTCTATTGGTAATTTCTAACCGAAATACTACCATTACAAATAAATAAAAATAGCTTTTTTTTTTTTTTTTTTTCGACGAAACAAACTTCATTCATTCAAAAAAGTTATTACAAAGACATACAAAATTATTGAAGCACAGTTATTACATACGCAGATGTATGTGCCATACACTAAGAGAAAATACAGCAGAAGGGAGTTTGACGATGCTTTCCGAAGAGTAGCCTTACTCGCTAACCGATCAAAAAACCGATTATTGTCCAACTTCATATTTGATTTCTCTTTGTTACGAATTGTGAACAACAACTTGTGGCTGTGACTTCTTTTAACAAAACGTAACATTAAACCCGATGTGTCCAAAGCTAATTCTGAAAGGTAGACATAGTGGCACCAACACTTCCGTACCAAAGTCTTTCTAAGGAATGTCGACTCTGTAATGCCCTTCAACATAAGCACAAAGAAAGTTTCCATAGCCTTCCAAACTTTTGATCCTCTCTTGTCAACAGATTTCCTTCTAAACATCGCTAAGATGTTTTCCAACCAACAAATCGGAATAAAACCTGACAAATATGGTTGCCAATGTTCGACCAAAACCAAATGTAATCGCGCCATTGCAGACCAGCAAAATCTAAACTTAAACAGCCATAATTCCATCAAACGAACCACAGAATCACCATCATTCACTCCCAAATCCCAAATCCTAATTGGATCTCCACTTCTCAAGTTGGAGAAATGCAAATGAGATTGGAAAAGACACGTACCGGTGAGGAAACTGTGGACATCAATCGGAGACGGAAGAAAACTGACGCAAGTATTTTCTCGTCGAAACAGCCGGGTTAAGTTTCTTAACTTTTCAGGTCTCCGATTGGAAACAGAGAGATCTGAAACATAAGTTTCATCTGGAGAAGATTGGTCGGATTGAGGAAAATTCAACATGTCCAATAGAAGCACCGGAGCACTCGCATCTCTCACCCCGGTGGGGACGTGATTGAGGGCAATTCCGGTGAAATCAAAAACATGGTGGATCGTCAACGGGGTACGGATTGTATCGCCGTAAGCGGTGAAATAGTCAATGACAGAGAGGATTGTGGTGGAGAGGAAAGTCCATGGCGGTTTGGGAAATCGGACTCGAAGCGTCGCTTGAGGACAATAACCGCCAGGAGACTTCTCCAACGGAAACAACCCGACACAAATTGACCGGAGTAGCCGCAATACGGTCGGAACAAAACTCACCCAAGGAAATTCAAGGCTGTGTGTAAATTTTTGAAGATTTGCCTTAAAATTCGCCATCGAGAGGAGAAACTAATCGACTAGATCTATACAAATAAGAAAAGAAACTGAAAAACTAAAACAAAAGGACCGACCGACGCCGGAGGAGCCAGCGTCGGCCGGAAAACGGTGGTGAAAAGGGGCTGTTTCCGAAGCGACGGTTGGAGAAAAAAATCGCCCAGGCGAGAGAGAGAATCTTTCTTCTATATAAGTTTACAATTTGAAAAGAAAAAGATAAATAAAAATAGCTTTTCAATAGAAAATGGTGAGATCACCATGAAATGTGGACACATGTCTCTCTATATGAATGGTTCCAATTTTTTTGTAATAAATTTAATACCAAATAGTTTATAATATTAATTCAGTAGTTCAGATGCTGTTATTTTTTATTAATATTTTTTATAAATAAAAAAAAAATTATATATATTTTAAGCTCTATTATGCATAAGTTTAAAGTATATATTAATATTATTATAGCTAATATTGGTTAAATTTGATAAAATCTATAAAATTAATATTTTTTTACTATTGTAATATTATAAAAAAAACTGTAAGATTTTAAAATTTATAAATTGGGAGATTTTCAAAAATACCCTTTTAAGCATACCCCTAATTAAAAATACCCTTCTTCTATGTCCATTTTCATATGTACCCCTCATTTTGTACCAAAAGGACCGAATTAGCCTTAATGAACAACACCCTATCCTTAACAAATTCTCTTATAAATTTTGTTGTGATATATTTTTAATATTTTTGTATTTTGAAAAATCATGTCTAATTGTTATTTGTTACTCTTATAAAACCATGTCTAATTATCATATCAAACATTTTGATATTTTTAATTAATACAACTGAATATATTTAAGACGTAATTTGATATATTTAGAAAAAAATTAATGAGAACTAAAGTTTAATTTAGATTTTTAATGAAAATAATATTTAAAATATTAGTATAATAGTGGTGGATATCTAGTGGATATTTCACCAATGAAGCTAGAATTTTATGTTTAATTTCAAACTAAATTGAATAGAAAGATTAATAGTATATATATTAGTCATCAATAGAAATGTTCTTAGTATCATACGTAATAAGGTGAGGCAAATTTTATAGTACTATTTCTCTACCTACTTTCGTGTCTCATCAGTATTTCATGTTCATAGGGTTTCGATTTTTATTTGGAAAACCAACTCCATTTTTATCCATTTTGAAGTGTAACAAAGTTCTACGTGGAAGCGTGAACCGGAAACATACCTCGGTCGGTTTAGTGACGATTAAGGACTGGAATAACTAGAAATAGGATGTAAAGATTGGGGTTAAGATTACTGACGGAAATCAACCACAAGTCACCGTTCAAGTGTCTTTCCGGTTGATTCCTCGAAGCTTTCCTTCTCTAGAACGTTTCCTCTTAATTCTAGTTACTCTCTTTGTGTCGATGGCCACAAATTTGTTCATTGTTTCTGTCTACAATCTCTCTTTAATAGATAAATGTAATTGCTTTTACGAAGAGACACAAATGAATTAGTTTTAGAGTTATAATTATCAATTTCCATAACTACCAGTTAACCAAACCGGTTCGATATGCTGCTAAATCATGGACGCAAACCGACTATTAACCAACATGATAAATGTATTTTGACGACACTACTATTTCAAGAATAATTTCTTTAACTAGTAATTAAAGAAAAGAATCATGTTCCGTGTACCAAGTAAAGTTAAGTTAAGTTCGTCTCCTAATGGTTAAATCGCATATCCATATGACCAAAATCTAACATACAACAAATTTTAACTGTTTGATAAATTTTGAAAACTCGTCCAAAACATTTTTCCAATATATATTTAATTTACACATTATTCTAACTATGATAAACCCGTATGGCCTTAAATGGAAGGAGATTCTACGGTGGTTTTTGGTTTTTGATTCTCCAAAAACCATTTAATTATCTAATCAAGATTTTGAAAAAAGTGGTTTCCCTAAAAAATAAGGAATCCAGATTTTAAGAGATTTTACAAGTTTCTACATAAAATCTAAAATCTATTTTTTTAGTTGATGAGAATGTATCGTGATATTTTGCTTTTTCACTTTTTATAAATATTTTTTATTTTCTTTTTACAAAATCTAAAAACCAAAAACTAAATCTAATATCTAAAAACCAAAATCAATAATCTAAAAACCACTTAAAAACTGTTAAACATTCATGGCCATAGAATTTTATATTGTTATTTGTTCATTTTATGATTATATTTTTATTGATTTATAATGTAAATATTGTTATTTGTTCATTTTATGATTATATTTTATATTGTTATTTGTTCAGTTTAGATTTGTAGTTTTATTATTGAAATATTAGTTTTAAAAAATCTTACCAATTCTAGAAAAACTTAGGTGGTAAGCAAAGCATATATGTGTGAGATTCTTATCAATTTTATGCCACATGATGTTGAAAACGAAAGAACGATTGATCAGGATGTTACAGTGAAAAGCATAATGCTATATTTTTAAACAAAATTTATTCAATTATTTATGAAAATTTTTTTTCAAAACAAATTATCGTTGTGAACCTAAATTTCAATGTTCGAGACAGTCCATAAGTTTAGCTTCTATAATAAATTGTAAACGATCATGAGATGAGATGCTTTTTTCTTGTAAGGCAATTTTTCTATTTGATCTATTTGATTTATAAGTTTTAAAATTAGAAGATTTCTCAGATCATGTCAATGAAATATATCCATTTTTTTACACGACATTATAGAAAAATCTTTTATTAAAAAATAAAAATAAAACCAAACGTGCATTAGTGAAACAAACTAATCATCAACAATAGATAAGTTAAAATAATGATCTCTTTATATCCTAATTGGCGCTTTTCCATGAGGTGATCGCATGTCTCGGATCTTCTTCTCCTTTGAAAGTATTTCTGCCAACCTTCATATATAGCCAACATTAAAATATATTAGCAAAATATTTCCAATCACGTATATAAAAAGATATCAAATGCACAATATATGTCACATACTTTATAAGAGCCTTTTCATTAGTCATTTGATAAGCATTTTCGTTAGAACCCGAGTCTAGATTGACTCTTGAAACAGGTTCCTTGAGTAGTTTTGTACCACCATTTTCTACAAAAGTTTTTACCAATATATTTCTGTAAATTTTTTTAAGTTTTTTTTAATCTAATAAATTTTCTCACGAAGGATTTTCTACGAAAAATTATTCGGAAAAATCGATAAAAAAAATGTTTCTTACCGTTTTTCTACAATATTTGCTCTAGAAAATCGCCTGTTTTCTTGTAGTGATTATAATTTACTAAAAAAAAAAGGTATTGCAAGCTTTGATTTTCTTCGTACATGGGAAAGACTGGTTTCCTTCGTGCATGGGAAAGACGATTCTCTAATTTTGTTGCTTATATTAGCTTGCTTAAAATATAAGATTATATGATGTTTATCTGAACGGTGATTGAATTATTAGAGGAGGTGTCATATAATGCGTATTAATTTACCTATTATTGTAATGTATGGAAAAAGACCAAACAATAAACATATAAGCATTTTTATTAACTTTATTCAATTGTACAAGTGGGCTACAATCTTTTATTAAATAAAACAATAAACCAAACGTGCATTAATGAAACAATTTATCAACAATAAATAAATTAAAATAATGATCTCTTTATATCCTAATTGGCGCTTTTCCATGAGGTGATCGCATGTCTCGAATCTTCTTCTCCTTTGAAAGTATTCCTGCCAACCTTCACAACCAAAATTTAAATATATTAACAAAATATTTCCAAATGTACAATTTATGTCACATAGCATATCAAAATTATTTTTATGTCACTTACTTTATAAGAGCCCTTTCATTCGTCATTTGATAAGCATTTTCGTTAGAACCCGAGTCTAGATTGACTCTTGAAACAGATTTCTTGAGTAGTTCATCTCCTGTCTTGGCGAGAATGTCAAGATTCTCGACGGTAGCGATATCAACAGAAGCAGCATCCCCATTTAGTGTGTCATCCTATACAATCGAAAGCAATATCTTAGAAATGATGGCGACAAAGAAAAAGAAAAGGCTAATAAGCTGATTTTTTTCATACCTGGATTCGAATATAGTTGGCTTCGGAATGAAGAGCTCGAAAAACGGCAGAGAGATGAAAATCAACCATATCGGAGCTAGCTTGCGTGAAAGCATCAATGAGAGGTGTAGAGTTGTCGTGTGTTAACCAACTCAATAATCCCCAACCAGCTACTTGGTTTGCATTGAATTTCTCTTCGGCTTTACGGTTTCCAGTTCCAAGCGAAAGCACAAGAAACCTTCCGTAGTCATTTGGTCTTATAGGGAAAAAATCACTGCTTCCTCTTGTGATCTCATTTGTTACCTCCCCAATGGCCACCAAAGCCTATACTTGACATATAACCAACGTATTATTCAAAGCTTCTATAGAAAATTTCCGTATGAACTGTTACCATAAAAAATGAAATATAGGCTATAATTCTGTTTCATTTTATAAAAGAATAATAAAATTATTTTTAAGATATAGGTCCATGAATTTTGATATTCATCGCGCAACATAAACACGATCTCTAGAAATTTACCGGGTTGTTAGCTGCAACTCCACCATCAATAAGATTGTATTCTTTAACATTTCCATTTGAATCTTCAGTTTTGAAGAAATGGGCGGGCAAGTATGTAGGGGCTGCTGAAGTTGAGATGGCAATGTCAGCGAGGGTTGCGTTCTTGAGAGGGTTGTTTTTCACCTATAAAATATAGTCATATATATTATACAAAAGTTTTGTTAATTAAGATATTGGAACTTCACAAATAAAATAAGAAAATGCTAAACAAACCTCGTAACTACTAAAAATAGTAGGTTGAAGATGCTTGATATCGAACGTTGGAATGACAACGTTGGTAAGTGTTTGACTCAACTTTGTATCACCCAACTTAGCATGGATAAGTTGATGAAGATATTCACCGTCATATTTAGGACCAGTCAAGGACTTCACGAGGTTTTTGGCGGCCGAGAATGGGAAATGATCTTGAGGGAAGATCTTTGGACATTGTTCAAGATAAAAATCTTTAATCTCAGAGGCTGCAAACAAGGGTCGGCCTTCCTTGTTAGGAGCCGTGAGCATGGCAGTCACCAAACCACCGGTGCTTGTTCCCGCCATTACATCAAAGTAGTCTGCAAGCCTTGCTTCTTCTCCATCCAATTTCTGTGCATCCATGTATGTATATAGAGTTAAAACAAGAATAATGCTATAGACATAATTATGTATAGTTAGGTAGCACATCTATACCTGAAGTTCGGACTCGAGAAAACCAAGGATAACTGCAGGGATTAGCCCTCTAATGCCACCACCGTCGATGCTGAGGATTGTAACTAAGTTTCCATAGGTTGGGGGTTGAAGAGGTGATTTCGGGCTATCCATTTGCATCTAACAGAACAAGCAAAAAGCAATTATTGATATTTTTTTTGTTAATGGATATCACTGTATGGATACTTGAGGAGATAAAACTTTGAATTGTGAGATATTATGAGGGGTTGATGAACTCTATGTATTTATAGGACACAAGTGGCTGCTATTTCAAAGTTAGACTATGTCTACAACTACTTGTCAAATTAACTTGCATAGCTTCGTCCGTTTGTTTTAAAGTCTAATCTTATTGGTTCTTGATTTCTTGCTTTGTAGACAACATGGACTTTTCGTGAAACTCGTTTCTAAGTTTTCTTCTTCCGACTTAAGACCATGTCAACGCATTTATAACTTCCCAAGTTTTGGGTATATTGATGTGATATTGATTTTCTTTTTCTTGAATTTTATGTAATTATGTTTTTTTTTTTTTTTTTTTTTTTGTGTGTGTGTATATAATAATACTATTAGGTTCAGATGCCTGACATGAGTTCATATGCACGAAGTATTCTTTTAGTCACCCAGAGATGTTAATGAGAAAAAATATAACGTCCTCCTGGTGTAAGATATTTGCTAATTATACTTCAACAGTGAATCTTTTTATAAACAGTGAAACTGAGAAAGCATGGTCAATCGGTCATAGAAGTTACATCAGGTTCAATTTATTATGGGATGAAGACAGCTGTGTTACGGGAGTTTTGAAAAGATCAACGCCGTGACAAATAGAAAGTTACAAAATATATCCTTTAATGGCAAAATTTTAAAGTCTTTAGGTTATAGCCGCCACTCTTCTTTATTTTATTTTTGTATTTTTCCGAACTGCCGCCACTCAGTACTTATCCCATCATTGCAACTTCCTTAACATTGACCAGATGTAGTTAATTCGTACATCAACTTAGAAACTTTTAATTCTCATTTAAACTAAAGAGTGTTAGATGAGAATAAGGTTACGACTGTTAACACTTATTATTAAACTGGCAACTTCAGAAAATTTCCAAAGTTGATGTACGAGTTAACTTCATTTTGTCAATATTAAGGAAGTTGCAATGATGGGATAAGTTTATATTTTTCTGAATCCCTTAAAATCTAAAATTCAATATTAAATTATTTTAAGATTGATTAATAAAGATGTTGTGAAATAAAAAATAAAAATTAAATCACGGTGCTAAAATTAATTAAAAGATATAAGGTGTTCGGTTTTTGTTTTTGCAACATATAGCATATTGTCCTTTATATATTTTTATTCAGTTTAATATAAATATGAGAGATATTTTACCTCCATCTTATATTTTGCACATATATAATTTAAAGTGAAAATAAAGGTTAAACTATTTGATGATGAAATAATTTAAAGATATAGTATATAAGATGTTCATTCTTTTGAAAAAAAAAAGGCTACATATACAGTAGAACCTCTATAAATTAATACTCGATAAATTAATAACTTCTATAAATTAATAAATTTTTCCGGTCCCGAGTTGGGACCAGTGTAAATTTTGACACAATTCGATAAAATAATAAGATAATAATTTTTTTAGAAATCCTATGTAAATATATGGTCCCATTAAAACTATAAATTAATAATTTTAAAAATATATCAAAATATATTTATAGATATGTTATATAGGAAAATATTTAGTGAAATATGACTCGTGTGTTGTTTATTTTTTCTTGAATTTGCATTAGTTTTTGTTAAAATTTCATTATAGTATTTTTCACTGCATCGAAAACTTTTGATATTATATATTAAATATGATCATTATTTTCTTGAAATTGGTTACAAAAGAATATATTGATTATAACAAGAAAACTTAATTTTTAAAGTATCTTTTTAAAAAAAATTATGAAATAAAGTAAAAATCTCTATAAATTAATATATTATTAATTTATCGATAAATTAATACCTCTATAAATTAATAAAATTTTACGGTTCCAACGTTATTAATTTATAGAGGTTTTACTGTATATATATATACACATATATATCATAGAAATATTTTTTTGTTTCATCTCTTTACTTTAATATAAACTAGATTACGACCCGCGTATACGCGAGTTTAAAATAAAAGAATTATAACCCGTGTAAGAAAAAAAAATTAGGACCCGCGTACACGGGTTTATAACTAAAATTTTATAATTCGTATAGAAAAAATATTAGATTTTCTATAAAATATTTATAAATTAGTTAATTTAATTTTTCTCTTTATTTATTAATTATTTTAATATATTTTTAATGATCTCTTGAGTTACTAACTTTGAAAATCCAACTTTATATAAAAGATATTTCATATAACTTGTTACTCTATTATTATGTAATGACATTTTCATTCGAATAAATTGAATAAATTTTTCCTATTAATACATAATAATCAATGATGACTGCAGATGCAGAGAGTAGAAAATCATTACCTTTTCTCGTGAAGCTACGTTATTATTCACAGCAAAGGCACTAACATTGAATTAACCGGTTATGTTTCAGCTGATGAACATATTCAAAAAAAGGCTAAGGCTTGTTCTTGCTTTTGAAGAAATTGAAACCAGGGTCAAATAGTTTACCCACCACCCCTTTGCCTCTTAGAGGCTTCAGTTTTGAACCTGGAACTGTGAGTTTCCAATGACCTTCCTGGTGACATCTCCCACTGAGACATTGAACGTCTATCCCTCAACACTAGATTAGTCTTCTTCAACCTATTCTCAATGATCCTAAAGCTATTAGCTCTCAGGGGAATCTTCGTTTGGCCTTAGTTTTATCACATTGATATTGCATCTACTCAGTCTAGATGTTAAATCAGGAAGTAACTTAGAAGAGACCTTAATTAAATCTGATTCATCCAACAAGTCTACAAACTATAATTTATGTTAATTAAAGTTTTAGATCCCCAAAAAATCACTTAGACGAAACATTTAAATTTAAAATACAGTTTTCACAGGACTCGTCTAAGAGCTAAAAAAAAAATGATTTTCAGGTATTTCGAGTTTTAAGAAGTTTATTACAGGTTTTGGATTAAAAAAGAGCAAAAAGAGACAAATGTGAAAAAAAATTACAGGTCTGTTTGACAACACACCAAATTACTGGGAACTTTTGAGGGCCTTCCCAATGTCCAAAAAATGCATGCTTGGTATCTATGGAAAACGTGAAGAGTCTAGTTTCACCTCCAAGTTGGATCAACACATCGTTTAGGTTGGGTAGTAGGCTACACAGATTTTCAATTCGGGTGAATAGTTCGGTTTCGCATCGGGTTTATTTGGTTTTCTGTCGTGTTAAGTCCGTAAACCAAATAAACCCCATGTGGATTTATATATAGAACCTTTAATTCAGGGGGGAAATAGATCTAGAAGTATTGTCTCAAAGATATATAGAACGATGTCATAGTTCGGTGTGGAATTGGTACTCACTACAAGAAAACAGCCGTAAAGCAACAGACATTTCCGTCTGTAATCCGTCGGAAAGGGGCTTAACCGACGAATTACCAACGAACTCTGTCCGTCGGTTCTAGAGCGTCGGAAAAAATTATCCGTCGGAAATCCGTTAGAAATTTCCAACGAATTTCTGACGGCCATATTTCCGACGGACTTTGCAACGGAATCATCCGTCGGTATGGTCGTCGGTAAAACCGTCGGTTCTGTCCATCGGTTCGACATCGGAAAATGCACCGACGATTTACTGAGAACTTTCCGACGGATATTTCTGACGGATTCCCGAAACAAAACGGTTCGTCATTTCCGACGGAGTTTCCGACGGACATTTAATTTTTTGTTTTTTTTTGTTTATTATTTAATTTTTTTGAATTGATAATCAAAAAGAATAAATAATATTATTAGAAATCAGAAGTTATTAAAACAAATTATTATTAGAAATCATAAATTTAAAATCCAAAAAACACCAATTGTTCATAAAAATAAAATAAAAGAAATGTAAAAATAATTAGAAAACATCTAAGAACTCGGGGGAAATTTAGCAAGCATCTCTTCTATAAACTTTACAAGTTCCATGTCTCTCCGTTTCTTGTCTTCTTTCTCCTCTCCCATTAGCTTCTCAAGTGCTTCGATATGGTCGTCTTTCTCTTGAAGGGCTTTCTCGAGTTCGGGATCTCGGATACAAAATTGCGATGAGGATGTGAATCTACAACAATATTTCAAAGAAAACCATAAGCATACTAAATTTAAAAACAATTCAACAAAAATATCCTCCATAATCCCTTAAAGAATAAATAGATATAAGTTAAAAAGTTTTAATTTTAAAATATCTCTAAATAGCAGAATAAAAAGAGAAATGTCTAGAAATGCCTCTCCTTCCCTACCACTTTTCAAAAATACCCCTCTATAATCTACCCCTTTATAATTTGTACTAAAGAGACCATTTTGCCCTTATGTTAGAAACTTAAACTTTATTTAAAAAATATTTAGATTCAAAAAATAAATAATTACAATAATTTTTGGCGCCATGCCAAAAATTTACGGGAAAATTTTGGCAGAAAATTTTTATTTTTTTGCGGAAAATTGTTGACGAAATTTTTTTTTGGCGGGAAACTTGTTTGTGGTTTACGGGATTATTTTTCCCGCCAAAAAAGTTGCGGAAAAGTTTTGGCGGGAAATTTTTTTTTTTGCGGAAAATTTTTGACGAAAATTTTTGTTGGCGAGAAAATTTTTTTGTGGTTTACAGGATTACTTTTCCCGCCAAAAAATTTGCGGGAAAATTTTGGCGGGAAAACTTTACTGTTCAAAGAAGATAACTCCAAAACCAAAAAAATGTAAATAAAGCCTAAAGACCAGGAATAAAGAAAACAAAGTCGATTTGACATTTGTTTCATCATTATCTTACTAAATAATCAACAATGATATTTTTAAAATATTATCAATAGAATTGGACTAACGTAAGAAGGTTTAATTTAACCCATTCACACGTGCACATTCTCAAATTTAACATAAACTATATCACGACGGCGGCATTTGTATAATCACTAGGCTACAAGCTTATGCCGTTTCTCAAGTTCATATCCAACGAAACAATTTTTCACCTAGACAGGAGAAAAGATCATTGCAAATTTGCAATATTGAATAATCTATCAGATTGTTACAAATTATGCAATTAGGTTGATCTTAAGACCAAGTTGATATACAGATTCTAATTAAACTGAGATTTGAGTCAAGACATTATACAACAAAAGAAGACGTCATATCTTCTGATTAATTGAAGGGCTAGAGATAAGTTGGGACACAAAAATAACAAATTTGAAATTTGTGACAAGTTTAAATCCTTTCCAAAAATATCAATCTCCTTATCATAGTTTCCTTTTTTGGGATAGCCTACGGCAAAAGAAGAGGATCAAATCGAAGCTTTGCTTCATAAACAAGTTGATGAGTCTGAATAATGCATCAAGCTTTAGATGGAGAGAGAGAGAGAGAGAGAGAGGTGAATCACCCAACTTGATGTAATGGACGTTGAATTCGAATTGACACTTCAACTTTCTTTTTTCTTATATACTGTATATTAATTGTTTTTGAGACTTTAACTGAAATAATTGATAACAAACTTGAAAGAATTAAAATGCAAGTCATAGTCAATGTGATGGATCAAAATCTTAACAGATAAAAGCAAAAAACATGTATGGATAGTGTACACTGAGACCAGCAGGCTTGTGTAATCAATTCACTCATCTGATGGAAGGAGGCATTCATCGACCATCTCCACGAGGTTTGGATTCTCTAATGCAGCCGCTACACGCTCTTTATCGTTTAGTTGTTTGTTCACTGCATTTTCAAGAGCAAGAAATCAGACATCATATCTCAAAGAAGTACACTTGTATAAGTGGTTCAAAATATGGATCCATTCTTTTGGGTATGTTTCCATTTGTTACTTTGAGAATCAACTGAAACATATTTCATTTTGGCGACAAAGGTTGATCTAATCCACAACACATACCAAAGAAGATGGATAGATATTGAAAAATGACATACCTGCATCCTCTGTTGCATGAGAACCAGGTGCTACCCTTATATCAATCTGAAAAAATATAGAGTTGTTTCAGAGGATTGAGGCACATAAAACATTGTGCGTGTGCACTTTTCAGGCAGTCGTAATGACATATAGTAGAGACTCAAGCTATATTGTTTTAGCAAGTATCTTTAGAGTTGCTTAAGAAAGAAACAATAATGGCAAAGCATCTTTGCCTCACATATCACAAGGAGGACATGAATTGGTGAACTTTTATTCAGTGCCACACTTCACGAACATGATAGTCGCCAAATGTTGCTTACTTAAATTATGTTCAAACTAGTCTCAGTAATACTTAAGTAAAATGGGCTCAGAAGATCATATTGACAATGCTCAAAATACGCAGGAAAAGAGAACCAGAGAACCAAAGAAAACAAACTATCAAAAAGCTTGTATACCTTGTATCGAGCAGGAAGGCTTCGTAAAAGTTTCACGCGAACACAAAGACCGATAATGGCTGCCATGCTACAATGTTCCACAGTTGGAGTGAACGTAACCCTGAAAAATGAATGGCAAAGCTCAACAGATTGTCTCCAAGAGAAACTTAAAATCCATACAAAAAAGGTTCAACCCCCAAACATTTACCTAACATAACTGTTCTCATCATCAACTTCAACTGAGTCTTCTATAACAACTCTGAGTTCTTCCAGAGTATTAGGATGCTCTGGATCTTTAATATCTTTTATATGATTTGTGTATTGTTAAGGAAAAAAAAAAGATGATGATCCAATATCCTTCTACATCAACTAACACATAAATAAAGATTCATGACTTGTAATAGTGTAAAGAAGCAATCTTCAAGCTAAAGTAGGCATGTCAAAGTTGTTCCAAAACCTAATGCATACACTAAGTCACTAACTAGTGCTAAATCCAGGTTCCATCGAATTCAAACAAACACACATAGTGATTGCAATTAAAACAAGTTCCCAATTAAAGCTTTGGAATGAAGTAATGCTAAGAAACCTTGATGATGAATTGAAAATAGAGAGTAAAGGATATCAAAAATCTCAAGTTGATCAATTGGTTCAGGTGAATACTCATCAGTATTGCTTGAATCAGTTCGAAGACGCCTCTCTGTTTTCGGGTAAATGATTGGGTTCTCATTAATTAACGTAGAAACCATTTTTACCTGCCAAGAATAAAAAAAAACAAAGCTTTTCAATTTGGGAATTAGAAAAACCCTAAAACGGGGCCAACACAGAACAATAAGAACCCTAAAATTCACGAAAAAGAAAAATGTAGCATATAGGAATCTTTTTAAGATTAATCTCCTGGACAGGTGAAATAGTTAGACAATGAAAAATGTAACTGATACAAGCAGAGATGAGGAACCACAACAAGGTTGTATACACCAACTTATGGGCTGGCGGCTAGAGAGAGATGTTTAAATGGGCTAAATGCCTGCAGGCCTAAACGGGCTTGTTATAAGTTTTTTAGCCTACACTGTAAAAAAAAAAAAAAAAAAATTAAACGGGTCAGCCCGTTCATTTCTTAAAACAACGATGGTTTGCTGAAGCGTCTCCAGTCGCTGCTTTTCGATGGGAGATTTCTCCTCCGCTCCGATCCTCGCCTCGATCCAATCAGAAATATCTCCTTCCGGCAACACACGTCCGCTCTGAACGGAGCGAAAGCGGCGTCACTGATAACAACAACGATCTTTCTTCATCTTCCTTCTCTACTACTTGGGAAAAAAATTTGATCTTTTTGTGTGATTTTCTATGTAAAGATGAGAAACTTTTCATCTATTGAGTTCTAATAACCATCAAGTTCGTTTCCTTTGAAGGTTCTTCTACTTCTTCATCAGTACGAACACAACTTGATCTCCTTGAACAGATAACTTCAACAAGTGACTATACATGACTTCCTATTTTCTCTTAGAATTGGGTTTGATTAGATCGTAGAGTAGAATCATCAGAGGTTTATATCAATCATCAATTCGAGTGATGGTGGCTCGAAGAACTCACAGTTCATGACCAATTAGCTGGACTTGTTTGGTGACAGAGACGATGATTTTACCAATCCCATAGGAGAAAAAAAAAAGTCTAAACATGTCGTAACGGGCCGGTATTAATTTGGTGGATCTAAACGGGTACAAAGGTAAACGGGTAAAATATAGGAAATCTTGTCAAATCTTTTGCCCTATATCTATAATATAATCACAAGGATCTAACCCGCGGCCGTCGCGGGATGATATTTTTTTTAGGGCATTGGTAAACGGAAAACATTTAAGTGTGTTCTTAGGGTTTTAAAATAATAAAAATGTTGAATAGTGGGTATAAGAGCATACACAATGGGATATCTCATTGGATACATGTTAAGAGGGATTTATTATTAAAATAAGTTAAGAGTTTATGGTTAGAAACAAAGTTAAATGAGTTGATTAGTAGTAGAAACTGTTTCTTAGTAATAATTAATTAATTTCATAATCTAAAATATATAACATTATTTTAAAATAAAAATTGTTGAATTATCATAATAAATCATCTCTTCATGACAAAGTGAGAATGTAAAAGTTTTTGGTAACAGATGTAGAAACTCAAGATTTGGAATCAATGAATAGGGAAAATCCAATTCAAACTTGTGACTTAGATCCTGCAAGTTTCCTTCATAAAAAGATAAGAACAATAAAACAAGAAGGGTGGTTTTCACCAGTGATCAGCCTCTGGTGATACTTGGAGTAGCTTGCGTTAATGCTCAGTTTTCTTGAGATTCAAGAACAGAT
This sequence comes from Erysimum cheiranthoides, assembly GCA_011420285.2. Lineage (NCBI taxonomy): Eukaryota > Viridiplantae > Streptophyta > Magnoliopsida > Brassicales > Brassicaceae > Erysimum > Erysimum cheiranthoides. Next base: position 6,266,046 of record CM022182.2, read on the forward strand.
CACCAAGTGCAGTTTCACAAGCTGTTTGACCATCTAGTCCTAAACCCTTGAGGAGAGAGTTTGTGAGTTTCAATGAAGAGACCATTTGGAAGATCCTGCCACAGAATTTACGCAGCTGACTGCTTCTTCTTGGAAGGGTCAACCCCTCAATTCTTACTTTTGAATGGTTTTGCCGCCAGTTTTAGCCTCAACTGGCTCTGTATCCACACAACTGCCATCTCACATGCAGAACACGCCGCATCGCCAACACCATCAGACAATTTGGTGTTTTCCTTGTAAGGATGCTCTTAGGCATTTGTTTACGCCACGCAGATCCAACAACAAGCTTTCTATACAAAGTAAGATCTTCACTTTTAACAATCCCAAATGTAACAAGATGATGCAGAAACATATGATCTTCACTTTTAACATTCTCTGTAACAACCCGCCCCGTGGCAACCTTACAGCGCTGCAGCGCATCGACCCTAACCCCTCTCTTGTGGCACCCTCCTGGCCCACGGGCCCTCTTGGCCCACAAGTAGGTTATTGATGCGCCTGGCGTTACTCGAACCCAGGTCCCCACCCTTTAACAACCTTCCCACATGACAAGCTGTTACCAATTGGTCTGTAGATCAATTGGTAACAGCTTGTCCTGTGGGAAGGTTGTTAAAGGGTGGGGACCTGGGTTCGAGTAACGCTGGGCGCACCAATAACCTACTTGTGGGCAGGAGGGCCCGCGAGCCAGAGTGGGCCCACAAGAGAGAGGTTAGGGTCGATGCGCTGCAGCGCTGTAAGGATGCCATGTGGCGGAGTGTGCCACATGGGCATGACGGGTCCCACGAGGCGGGTTGTTACATTCTCAATCCTTCCTCTCTCTTCCAAACTCTTCTTCCAAGTCTCAGCAATATCCTTAGCTTTCTCCTTAACACGAGGATTAAAAAGCAACCTCGATTTACCAATCACTGGATTAACCATTACAGGAGCTAAATTCTCAAGAATCACAACACAAGCCCATCCAAAATCATTACTAACTTTCTCTTCTCTTTTATCCATTTCCATATTTACAAATCTCAATAGACTCATAGCTCTCTGTTCTAATGGGAAGAGGTGGACAAGATTAACAATCCTCATTCCCAGATTGAGGAACAACGAATGAGAAATACGAAGACAACGATTTGCCTACACTTAAATTTAGCCTGGCCTACACATTTAAAATCGTGATGTCACAGATCAAATCGAACCTATAGCAATTGATTTATTAATTAGAGAACAAACAAGATTCAGTTTCCATTACATATCAAAACCAAACATCTCATCTGAAAATCATATCTAAACCTATATTTCTTCAACCCTAACTCACCAATCATAACTAAAAGAACAGATCTTCGGCAATAACACCTACATCGAGTTCTAACACAAAGTTGATGAAGAATTACCTACTGTATATATCGCCGGAGATAGAGGAGGTGATGAGACACAGAGGAGACGAGGCGATTTGGGGTTTTTTGCAACGGATTCTTACAAATTGAAAGCAGAGAAGGATCAAATCGTCGAGTAGAGATCGATTTTGGGGTTGTTTGGTCGGAAAACGGCTTGAAATCGGAGTGAAATCGGAGTTTTGTTTTTGGGTGGAAGCGTCGGTCGCGAGAGAGAAAGAGAGGAATCGATTTTCTTTTTACCCAGCAAAAGAAATCATTTTTTCAATAACAAAAAACAAAACCAATCACACATTGACACCTGGCACTAACACCCGAGTGTAAACTCACACCCGACTCTCGACTCCACGCTGACTATTCACTTATTTTCGCTTTTTTTAATAGTCACACCCGAGGGAAAATTATCCCACTGCGTATGGTCTAACTGTTCTTAAAATTATAAAAACTGTTCTTCAGGAAGAACAGTTTACAAGATAAGTTACAACTGTTTTAGGCTAGCACTATTCACAACTTTTAATATTTTTATATTTTTTAGAACACATGAAGTGTTATTGCATTGTCAATGGCCTTAGATTCTTTTATTTGTATTTTTGTAATTGGTTAATGTTTTAAAAATGGATTTAGATTGGTGGGTGATAACACCGTATTTTCGCCCATTTTAGCTATGGTTTTCTATAGTGTTTAACAAGGTTTTGATACATTTCTGATGTATTAAGGCCAATAACTTAGTATTCGCAAGAACAAAGAGTTTTTACAGGTTTCAAAGGAAAACGACCGAAAAGGGAAAGAAAAGGACTTGGAGGACATATTCGGATCATCAGAAGTTTAGCATCCATTGAAGACCTTCCTGTGAACCAAAATTGGAGATATTGGTGTCATTGGAAAGCTTAAAGAGTCAAGATTCACCTCGAAGTGGAATCAAGTCATTTGGAGCTACCAGTCAGAAGTTATACCCGATTGAAGACCGACCTGTCCAGGCGCACGGCCAGGCCGCGGCTGTGCGGCCAACCCTATGTCCACCGCATGATGAGAGCCCGTGTGTGCGGCCAGGACTTGATTCTGAACCGCCTCAAGGCCCAAGAAGTGCAACACGAAAGCCCAAGTCGTTTGGCCCAAGAAGCAAACTCGAGGAGGTGCAAACCCTAACCCTAATTCTGAGCACCGTACCCTATATATAAGCCTCCAAGGCCTAGGGTTTCGACATGCTTGGAAGTTGGGAGATCTAGAAGCAGCCGCCGCCCTCCATAACTCGTAGCAGCCCTAAAGAGAAGACTTGAAGACTTTGAGAGCCTCCCTAGACGTCTCTCTCAGCCCCTGTTGTTAGATCTCTTCGTTTCTGTTTCTGTTCTATTGCTTTTACTTCGTTAGGAGAAAGATCTAGTCTCTTTACACTTGTTGCTAAGAGATCGGATCTGAACCTTTGTTGAAACCCTATCCTATCTATCTATTTATGCTCTTTACTTTCCCTTTAATTGCTTTGATGATTGGATCCGCTATGTGTGAGTAGTTTCTTTGTTGGGATTTAGGGGTTTCTCGAAAGGGTTTATGGGTCAGTGACTAGGCGATAAGGGATCTGGTCCGTTCATAGTTGTTCTTCGTTCTAGGTTCGATTTTAATGCTTTCATTAGTTTAACCATCGGTGATTGATCTTAGGTAACTTTGGCCTTTTGTAGCTTAGGGGTCCGGATCTAGCCTAGACGAGTTTAGTAGTGCAACCCTGGCCAACGCTATTTGTATCTACTTTATTAACGCATCGAGCCTATCTTTAATGTTTGCCTACCTTCTCGAAAGCCGGTGAACTATTGGTCATTAGGTTGTTAGTGCTCGTGTACGCGCATCAAAAGTGAAGCGTTCATCTTTAATGTCTCGTAGTTTGGAACCCTAAGACGTGAACGAACCAACCCTAGTCCCTAGAACATCCTGATCCATTTCCCTTAGAGATCCCCTTACCTCCCAGCGTCTAGTTTAATTGATAAGAAAATCTTAGCTATCATCCCTTCCCTAGTTAGTCGTTAGTCCTTAGTAATCTCTAGCGCAGAGTAGTAGTTATTCTTAGTAGCAGAATAGTTTAGAATAGTTTAGTAGTGACCATAGTATTAGGAAACCACAAAAACCCCTTTTTTAGATTCAGTCTTAGCCATATCCTTTTCTTGCTGATTCGTTGTGTGATCTGTTAGTCCCTGTGGATCGATACCTCAAGTGCTACAAACGATAGGCTGTGCACTTGCAGCCCATTGATTGTTTTTACCGAGGTTTAAAAGCCTGAGTTCGCTTGGGTGAAACCTGAGAGGTCCTTCTGGACCGCATCAAGTTTTTGGCGCCGTTGCCGGGGACTAATTGTGATTACCCACGAATTTTAGACTAGGATATTGTCTAAGGCATTTTGTTTTAGCAAAAAAAAAAAAAAAAAAAAAAAAAACCTCTATTTCTTGTTGCTTTGATTTCTTTCGTTTTGGTTTCAGAAACTTCAAGAATGGCGAGCCGGGACTTGTATCCGGGACACCATAACGATCTGCCACCTCTGGGAGATGATCTCGGGGCCATAAACGACGATCGAAGCAGGACGATCGGATATCACGACCTTCCGTATCGGGAGGTCGGAAGCCGATCGCCGATACAACCGACTATGCCACGAGGGCAAAGTGTGGAGATAAATCCGCATGCTGTCACTCTGGTTAAGCAGCACCAGTACCACGGGAACCTTGAAGAGCATCCAATTGACCACATTGATCTTTTCGAAGAGATATGCGGCACCACTAGCTCGGACGAGACCCGCATGGACTACATGAAGTGTACTCTTTTCTCTTTTTCTCTTGCAGGAAAGGCGACAAAATGGCTGAAGAGCTTACCTCCGGCGTCGATAACCTCATGGGAAGAATGCAAGATGGCCTTCCTCAAGCATTTCTATCCCAAATCTCGTACCAACAAGCTTAGGCTTTTGATACTCGATTTTCGACAAGGAGCCATTGAGTCATTCTATGACGCATGGGAGCGATTCAGAGAATATGAGAGGGATTGCCCTCACCATGGTTTTTTCCAAGAAAACCTAATGAGCATATTCTACCTGGGAGTTGAAGAGAAATTCCGGATGGCTCTCGACACAGCAAGTAATGGGGATTTTTCCCAAAGAACGGTTGAGACAGCCCGCGTTCTAATCAATAATCTTGCTGAGAGTGACAACAACAACCAACGCTGCGGTCTACACTCCCGAAAGCCGAAGGAAGAGGAACAAAAGGGCTCAGATCTGCATGTTAAAAGGACCACGTTTGCGCTTAATTCATTCACAAAGGGAATAGAAGGCACCCGAGGCAGCAGTGAAGGAGGTAGTGAGCCCGATTATTGCACTAATAACTTTGACTTTTATGAGTCGCATGACTATCTTCCCGTAGGATGGGGGTACGACTCGTGGGACTACGGTATTCAGCAGCCATGCTATTTTACCAGCCCATACGCACCCCAGCAGGATCTTGAGATCACAAATCATGAAGCCCCAAGCCGTCTAGAGCTCATGATACATAAGTTTCAAACCTGCCAGGAAGCGTTAGCGAAGGACATCACCTCCAAATTCGAAGACGTCCGAGACTCCCTAAGCCAAAAAGCCGAGACGATTGGGTCCTGCGTGTCAAGGATAGAAATAAAGGTCCGGGAAACCATAACCTATCTTGCAGGACCTATCATACGCTTGATCGCGAAGGAAAAGGAGCCGAAAGCAGACGCAACATTGAATGCCATCACGTTAAGGAGCGGGCTAGCTTACAAGGAACCGGAGTACCCGAAGGATAAAGAGGAGGCGAGTACTAGTCTGCCAGGCCCAAGGGAGGAAGAGGATATCGATAAAGGGGAGACTAGCCAAGAGACGCCACCCCAGGGCGCTCCGCCGCCTCCGCCGAGACTTGTACACCAGGCCAAGATACCTTTCCCAAGTGCCATGAAGGACTCGAAGAAAGAAAAGGAACACGCCAAGCTGAAAGACCTTGTAAGTCAACTCCAAATAAGGTTATATTTAGTTGATGCCTGTGCTTTCATGCCTCCTCTTAGGAGATTTATGAAGAAGCTGATGGGGAGCGACCTGAGTCTGGAAGACGGTGTTCTGAGAATGACAAAGGAATGTAGTGTCGTACTGCTAAACAACGCTCCCGAAAAGCGAGGGGATCCAGGAAGTTTTGTGTTGTCATGCAAAATAGGCGGGGAGACGTTCAAACGGTCGCTTTGCGACTTAGGATCTAGCATCAACCTAATGCCCTATTCTGTAGCCCGACGGTTGGGGTATGATGATTTCAAACCGACTAGGATTCAGCTGGTACTCGCGGATAGGTCGACCCGCCACCCGATTGGCACCCTAACTGATGTAGAAGTCAACATTGAAGGGTGCGTGATCCCCACTGACATCGATGTCCCTAAAGGGAAAATTGACCTTCATCTAGGAGGCTCCGTCATGAAATTCGATATGCATAAGGCAATGACGACGTCTGCAGCAGGTTGCGAAGCATTCTGGGTCGACGAGGCAGACAGAGCGACGGAGAAGGTTTACGGGAGACTCCTACTTGACGATCCCATGGAAGTGGTTCTGACACAGGTAAATGACGAGTACAATATCCTCAATGACGCGGAGGAAGCCTGTGAAAGGATCCTTGATTCGAACAATGACCTTGGAGAATTAGGCGCTGACTTCACTAGGATGGAAGGTCATAGAACGTCTGCACCTCAGAGAAATATTCCAGCAATTTCTAATCCCTGGATAGAGTCTAGAGCGCCCCAAGTTGAACTTAAGCCACTTCCCGCTGGTCTTAGTTATGCTTTTCTTGGGCGAAACTCCACGTATCCTGTTATTATTAACGCTGGTTTGAATAGTGTTGAGACGGATATGCTTCTCTCGGTACTAAGAAAGCATAGGAGAGCTTTAGGATATTCTCTTGAGGATATTCCGGGGATTTCTCCGGATCTATGCATGCACAGGATTCATCTCCAAGAAGGAGCGAAGAATTCGATTGAGCATCAGAGAAGGCTCAACCCGAATTTAAAAGATGTGGTCAAGAAGGAAATAATGAAGCTTTTAGAGGCAGGAATCATTTTTCCCATCTCTAACAGTGCCTGGGTCAGTCCGGTCCATGTTGTACCTAAGAAGGGAGGTATGACGGTTGTCAAGGGCGATAATGACGAGCTTATCGCGACAAGGACCGTCACAGGACATCGGATGTGCATAGACTACAGGAAGCTCAACGCGACAACCAGGAAAGACCACTTCCCTCTTCCCTTCATCGACCAAATGTTGGAAAGGTTAGCAAACCATCAGTACTATTGCTTTTTGGATGGATATTCGGGGTTCTTTCAGATCCCAATCCACCCGGAAGACCAAGAAAAGACCACGTTTACATGCCCATACGGGACGTTTGCCTATCGAAGAATGCCTTTCGGTTTGTGCAACGCCCCAGCCACTTTCCAGCGGTGTATGATGTCCATATTCACATAGTATATCGAAGATTTCATGGAAGTCTTCATGGACGATTTCTCAGTGTATGGGTCATCATTTCAGGAATGTTTGGCGAATCTCGGTAAAGTCTTGGATAGGTGTGAAGAGAAGCACCTTGTACTGAACTGGGAAAAGTGTCACTTCATGGTGAGGGATGGCATAGTACTCGGGCACAAGATTTCGGATAAAGGGATTGAAGTCGACAAGGCGAAGATCGAGGTGATGATGAGTCTCCAGCCGCCAACAAATGTGAAGGGAATAAGGAGTTTCCTTGGACATGCGGGATTCTATAGGCGTTTTATTAAGGACTTTTCTGAAACCGCGAGGCCTCTAACGCGTCTCCTCTGCAAAGACGTGGATTTCAAATTTGATGAAGAATGCCTTGCAGCTTTCCGCAAGATTAAGAGTGCACTTATCTCGGCCCCAGTCGTTCAGCCGCCGGATTGGGAGCTGCCCTTCGAGATCATGTGCGACGCGAGCAATTACGCAGTAGGAGCAGTGCTAGGACATAGGAAAGACAAGAAGCTCAATGTGATATACTATGCGAGCAGGACACTGGACGAAGCCCAATGTAACTACGCCACAACGGAAAAAGAACTCCTGGCTGTTGTATTCGCATTTGAGAAGTTTCGATCATATCTGGTTGGTTCGAAAGTGATTGTTCACACGGACCACGCTGCAATAAGATACCTGATGTCAAAGAAAGATGCAAAACCGCGGCTGATAAGATGGATTCTCTTACTTCAAGAGTTCGACATAGAGGTTAAGGACAAGAAGGGGACGGACAACGGTGTCGCCGACCATCTGTCTCGAATGAGAATTGAAGAAGAAGTCCCGATAGATGACAGCCTTCCGGAGGAGAACATATACGCTATCGAAGCCGTGCCAGCCAGGCACTCGACCGCGACGACCACGCCGCCGCAACCACCTGAGGCGAAGCGACAACCCTTAAACACACCTTGGTACCGTCACATCGCAAACTACCTCGCAACAGATGTAGAACCACCGCGATTCTTTGGGTATAACAAGAAGAAGTTTTTAAAGGAAGTCAGAAGATACTTTTGGGATGAGCCTTTTCTCTACAGGAAGTGTAGCGACGGGCTATTTCGAAAATGTGTTCCGGAAGAAGATGTTGAGGGCATCCTTTTTGGATGTCATGGTTCTTATTACGCAGGTCATTTCGCCACTTTTAAAACCGTCTCGAAAGTTTTGCAGGCAGGATTTTGGTGGCCAAGCATGTTCAAAGATGCACACGCCTTCATATCCAGATGCAACGCTTGCCAACGGATGGGAAATATAAGCAGGAGAAATGAAATGCCGCAAAACTTCATCTTGGAAGTGGAAGTCTTCGATGTGTGGGGCATCGATTTCATGGGACCCTTCCCAAATTCTAACGGTAATGAATATATTCTTGTGGCTGTTGACTATGTCTCTAAGTGGGTAGAGGCGATAGCGAGCCCCAAAAATGATTCGCAGGTGGTGATAAAGATGTTCAAGTCGATTATTTTCCCACGGTTCGGGGTTCCTAGAGTGGTGATAAGCGACGGTGGTAAGCACTTCAACAACCAAACCCTCGCGAGCCTATTTAAGAAAAACGGCATCCAACACAAGGTCGCCTCCCCCTACCATCCACACACGAGCGGGCAAGTGGAAATTTCCAACAGGGAGATCAAGTCCATCCTCCAGAAGACGACTTCTAAAACAAGGAAGGATTGGTCACAAAAGCTTGATGACGCACTCTGGGCATACAGAACTGCATTCAAGACGCCCTTAGGAACCACGCCCTTCCACATCGTCTACAGGAAAGCTTGTCATCTTCCGGTCGAGATGGAGTATAAAGCAGCATGGGCCGTAAAGGAGCTTAACTACAACATCAAGACAGCCGCGAAACGACGTCTACTACAGCTTAATGAACTAGACGAGATTCGTAATAACGCGTATGAAAACTCAAGGATCTACAAGGAGAGGACCAAGCAGTACCATGACAAAAAGATTATCCCAAGATCTTTTTCGCCAAACGACCAGGTTCTGCTCTTTAATTCTCGGCTTAAACTTTTCCCTGGAAAATTGAGGTCGAGATGGTCCGGACCATTCAGAATCAAGGAAGTAAAACCATACGGAGCGGTAGTCCTCTACGACAACAACGGAGGGGAATTTGTCGTGAATGGACAGCGTCTCAAGCCCTACCTCGTAGAAGTGGGAAAGAGCGGGCGAGAGACAATCGCGCTTATTGACATTTCTCAAGTCTAAGAAGAACACCAACGTCGAGCTCAACGACGTTAAACAAAGCGCTGGATGGGAGGCAACCCATCATTAGGTTATGTTTTTGATTTTTGGTTTTTGGTTTTGTTTATGCCTTATGCTTTGATGTGTCTCTTATCTTTGTCGAAAGGAAGTAAGCAGGAAGATTTGGTCGCCACACGGAAGAGTCTCTCAGACTTGGCGACCCAGTCCCTGCCGCATGACCAAGCCACCAGCCCGCGGCAGCAAGGCCTCTGACCGCACGGTCGGGAGCTGAGCGTGCGGCCGAGCGACAGACGGACGAGCAAACCGGGAATAACGATCGGCCGATCGACTGACCACATGGGTCACGTACCCGCGGTCCTAAGCCGTCATGATCGGATCTCCAGCCCGCGACAAGCCAGCCATCCGTCCCAGCGATGTCATTCGTCCTTTATGATCTTAATCACGGACACATTGAGTGGATCTACAACCACGACCATACCATTAACATAACTATATCTATATATCTATTTATTTATATTAGGATTTTATCTTTGGTTTTTGTTTTTCTAATTCGTTATTGATGGTTTTAGGTTTTGTAACAAGAATATACAAGCAAGGAAAGGAAATCTAGCATTGGGAGAAAGAACTACGGACAGTCACTATCCATCACCGCCCCACCATCACTCCACCGTTTCCACCGGACAAGAATTGGCAACAATTTAAGTCTGGGGGAAGACGTTCCATCATTATTACGGTGACATTGTTCTTAACTCTATCTTTAAATTTATGATTATCATCCTCTTCTCTTTCTTTTTCACACCGAGGACGGTGTGATTTAAGTCTGGGGGGGATGTTCATCCTTTACTAATGATTTTACCTTTTACTCTTGTTGACTTGCGAAATTTTCCACTTTTTACATCAATATTGAATTTTTGTTTTTCGAGTCGTTTTATTGAGTCAAATTTAGTAGGGAATTACAATCTTATTCTAACGGTTTATCTGATTTGATTAACACTCCACTCTTGATCACGCTTGACTACGGAGCCAAGTTTGGATAGGCCGTGAGCTGATTCGACAATCCCCAAAGACCCATGTTCGATGAATATCCAGATGATTCAGCGTTGTCTCTAACCTCTATAGGACTTAAACTGGACTTAATTGTCGAGCCTTGGGATCTGAGATATAGTTGAGTAGAGTTCTACTCCGAGCCTCACGAGACATTGCACTTCTTCATCAGTATGGTCCCCTCACTCTTCCCTTCAACACTCTAAAAAAAAAAAAAAAAAAAAAAAAAAAGAGAAGACGACGGAAGTGAACCAAGGGATGTGCGGCTACACCCGGGCATACTTTGGACCTTACGGAAGTCTATTCTATAAAAAAAGAGAGAAAGAGGATATAGGTCAAAAAGAAGTGAACCGAGGGATGATGTGGCAACCACCATGCATACTTCGGACCTCATGGAAGCCTGTCCCAAATAAAGAGCAAGGGGTCGATAGAAAAAATAAAATGATACCCTAGAAAAGTAGGGAGAAATCGATCCCTTGGAAGTGAGAAAAGAGAAAGAGGTGGAACTTACGAAGAGAGTCTCGGCTTGGAAAAGACCTACATGCCTCCAATCAATTTTCCCTTGGTAAGATCTCACCATTTTATTATGCTTAATTTATGTAAAGAGATGACAATGGAGAGTTTGGAGATGCCGGAGAACCGTGGGATTGATTAAGGAGAAATCGATGACTCTCATGGAAACTAACGGATGGAAGTTCCGGACATCAGGCACTGAGGAGTGCAGAGAGGATAACCCGGAAGGTAAGTAGTTCCCGTGATTTTCAAACCTCTTTTCCATGACTTTACTTTCTTGTTTGCTTGAGGACAAGCAAAGTCTAAGTCTGGGGGAGTTGATAACACCGTATTTTCGCCCATTTTAGCTATGGTTTTCTATAGTGTTTAACAAGGTTTTGATACATTTCTGATGTATTAAGGCCAATAACTTAGTATTCGCAAGAACAAAGAGTTTTTACAGGTTTCAAAGGAAAACGACCGAAAAGGGAAAGAAAAGGACTTGGAGGACAGATTCGGATCATCAGAAGTTTAGCATCCATTGAAGACCTTCCTGTGAACCAAAATTGGAGATCTTGGTGTCATTGGAAAGCTTAAAGAGTCAAGATTCACCTCGAAGTGGAATCAAGTCATTTGGAGCTACCAGTCAGAAGTTATACCCGATTGAAGACCGACCTATCCAGGCGCACGGCCAGGCCGCGGCTGTGCGGCCAACCCTATGTCCACCGCATGATGAGAGCCCGTGTGTGCGGCCAGGACTTGATTCTGAACCGCCTCAAGGCCCAAGAAGTGCAACACGAAAGCCCAAGTCGTTTGGCCCAAGAAGCAAACTCGAGGAGGTGCAAACCCTAACCCTAATTCTGAGCACCGTACCCTATATATAAGCCTCCAAGGCCTAGGGTTTCGACATGCTTGGAAGTTGGGAGATCTAGAAGCAGCCGCCGCCCTCCATAACTCGTAGCAGCCCTAGAGAGAAGACTTGAAGACTTTGAGAGCCTCCCTGGACGTCTCTCTCAGCCCCTGTTGTTAGATCTCTTCGTTTCTGTTTCTGTTCTATTGCTTTTACTTCGTTAGGAGAAAGATCTAGTCTCTTTACACTTGTTGCTAAGAGATCGGATCTGAACCTTTGTTGAAACCCTATCCTATCTATCTATTTATGCTCTTTACTTTCCCTTTAATTGCTTTGATGATTGGATCCGCTATGTGTGAGTAGTTTCTTTGTTGGGATTTAGGGGTTTCTCGAAAGGGTTTATAGGTCAGTGACTAGGCGATAAGGGATCTGGTCCGTTCATAGTTGTTCTTCGTTCTAGGTTCGATTTTAATGCTTTCATTAGTTTAACCATCGGTGATTGATCTCAGGTAACTTTGGCCTTTTGTAGCTTAGGGGTCCGGATCTAGCCTAGACGAGTTTAGTAGTGCAACCCTGGCCAACGCTATTTGTATCTACTTTATTAACGCATCGAGCCTATCTTTAATGCTTGCCTAACTTCTCGAAAGCCGGTGAACTATTGGTCATTAGGTTGTTAGTGCTCGTGTACGCGCATCAAAAGTGAAGCGTTCATCTTTAATGTCTCGTAGTTTGGAACCCTAAGAGACGTGAACGAACCAACCCTAGTCCCTAGAACATCCTGATCCATTTCCCTTAGAGATCCCCTTACCTCCCAGCGTCTAGTTTAATTGATAAGAAAATCTTAGCTATCATCCCTTCCCTAGTTAGTCGTTAGTCCTTAGTAATCTCTAGCGCAGAGTAGTAGTTATTCTTAGTAGCAGAATAGTTTAGAATAGTTTAGTAGTGACCATAGTATTAGGAAACCACAAAAACCCCTTTTTTAGATTCAGTCTTAGCCATATCCTTTTCTTGCTGATTCGTTGTGTGATCTGTTAGTCCCTGTGGATCGATACCTCAAGTGCTACAAACGATAGGCTGTGCACTTGCAGCCCATTGATTGTTTTTACCGAGGTTTAAAAGCCTGAGTTCGCTTGGGTGAAACCTGAGAGGTCCTTCTGGACCGCATCAGTGGGTATATATTTTTATACATTTTTAGGAAGGATATTAATAATTAATTATCTTCATAGGTTAATAAAGTAAAAATTAGTGTAGCCAATGAAATTTAAATAAGCTTGTATTGTCGGTGAGTTTGCTACAGCACGGGCTGACGTTTTTTATATTGTCGGTTAACAACGCTGAGAATAAAACGACATACGGTTGTGGAGCTATTGAAACTCGTTTTTTCCTTTTTCTAGTTATAAAATAAGAAAGTAATGAGGTAAAGTTTTTGATATGTCTAATATTCTAAATTTGGTAGTGTTGACAAAATAATAAATTGAAGATTTAACCCGTGTTATAGCACCGTCTTAATGATATTTTAAATTTATATAATATTGATTATATTCTAACCCATCCTGCTATATAACTTGTCCCGTTATGTAATCTATCCGGCTATATAACTCATCCCGCTTTATTACCCGTTCCATAATATATAATACTTTTTATTTGAAAATATATGATATTTGAAGAAAATATATTTAATTTTTATTTACTAATAAAATTCTTTTGAATTGTTATGTTTTTAAATATCATCATATTTTTCTACGAATTAATATGAATTTAAATGTTTGGACCAAAAATTGGTTTGTTTTAAAGTTTAAATATTAATAATATTGAAACTATACATTTTATTAACTTTAAGTATTAATTATATTTTATAATAGCCTTAACTCAATTTATAATTTAAAAAAAAACGACCCGGCCCGAACCCGTTTTAAACTGAAATTTTAAAACCCGTTTGAAACCTGCGAAATTTTAGGGTAATCCGAATAAAACCCGGAAGCATTCAGGTTACCCACGGGTATCCGTTTTGCTTTTTTTTTTTTTGTCACAAATCCAAATTTTTTTGTGGGGTTAATATAACTTGTAATATGATATAATGTTTAATATTTAGTTATATATATACATACATATATATATTCTCTATATATACTATACGCTTCCATCTCGTACCGCTTCCGTAAAATTTTCTAAAAAATCGCTTCAGCGCTTCTAAACGATTCCGTTTCCGCGTACCCGTTCCCGTTTCCATGCAACATAGATAGAAACTTGCTCAAATAGAGGCGTGTCGCAACATACGTAATTGTATACTCATGGTGTCTTTGTATTCCAATACTCATAGTTTAAAGAAAAAAAAAAAAAAGGCGAAGAAACTTGGATGAGCATTCATCATTACATACCCAGTAAAAGCTCTCTCTGTGCCCTTCTGTCTAGTCATGTAATAATTTTCCGGTGTAAGCCGTTTCTTCCATTCATTTTCACTCTTCTCAATATCTTAGAATCTCTCAAAGTCTTAACTTAATAGATTATCCTATATTTGGATTAGATTCCTTTTCAATTGTATTGTTTTCTTACTATTCTAAAAAATTATTGATTATAAGGAAAAAACTTTTTTTAAAACAATTTTTGAATGAAATAGACAAGGAACCAAAAGCCTCCCAGGCACGAAGACCAAGAAGCTCCTTCTTTCGTCGACATGAGCTCTTTTCACCGTCTTTCTTCCACCGGCAACCCCCGCTCGTAAGCAATGTTTGCTTCTAAGGATAGATCTCTCAGGTGGGCTTCCGTTACCGGTGACATTTTCCCGGCGAGTTTACGATATGAGATGACTTTCTTCTTTCCGATGATGGCAAGCCAATCTCGTTGTTTCCCGAAGTCTACGGTTCCTTCCTCCGGTATGAGGCCTCCTCCAGCTCCTCCAGATGCACCATTGGAGACTCCATCTCCACCGACTCCGCCAGAACCACCGGATCCGCCAGATCCTCAGATCCGTTTTTCTTCTGGTAAAGCTCATGCTCGGGTGTTACTCCATCCACATCTCACCGGTCTTCCACGTGTTAACCGTGAACCCGAACCTCCATCTCTGTTGTCTTCAAGACACGTCTCTCATGGCTGGAAATCTGCTCCGTTGTGCTTCGCCCAGCCTTATTCTTGTCGCTCAAGCCGCCCGCCGCCGCTGCTCCTCACCCCACGCTATTCAGTCGTGATTCTAGGGTTTCATTGTTTGGGCCATGGATGTGTATTGGGCCGAAAGTGGAGGACTTTAATGGGCCTTACAATTCAAACTCTAAGCCCACTCTCTTCTCATTATCGATCCCTTTTTGGTTTAGCGTCGCTTGACAAGATTCGCTCCAAGCCATCTCACCTCATCAACCAACGCTTCCTTTTCAGCTCCATTGTCAGTAGATCTGCTTGCTCGTTCTCCGCCTCAGTCACCACCCTTACTCTCCCGTTCTCTAAGACTTATGCTTTGGGAAGTTATTGGCTGGGAGTTAAGAATAGGGTTTTGATTTGGTGGAATTCGGGTCTGATTCTTACCCTGATGATGAATTTTGATCCTTTTGGATCCCCATTTGTGCTCTCTGATGGCACCCTTATCGTCTTAGTGCGACCCTTTACTGCAGTATGCAGTCCCTTTACTGTAGTATGCAGTTCCTTTCCCGAATTCATTTTGGATATTGGTAATGATTGGTTTACTTCCTTTGTGGCATATTGGATTGACCCTTTTGATGTCCATTCATCCAGTGAATTTGGTTGGTTTCTCCTCCGTGGAGTATGTTCCTAAGGGCTTTGTCCCGTTTATTCGTATGGGCATCTATGGTTTTGTAGATGTGGCGTGGGAAGTGCAGTCTCTGTTTAGGGCTGAGCCTCCTCATTTTGGTACCCGCCGCCAAGTTCTCTTCCCAAAATTCCCTCTTGTTTGGAGTGGTTTGGATGATCAAGCGTCTCCGGTATTGAAAGGATCTTCCTCCCGGCTGATGGCTTTCTCTGCACTTGTTGCAGAGTTTGTAACCCTTTGGGTTGCATTGGATGCAGTCACACTTGAAGCTTTCGGGATCGTTCTTTTTCGATCTCCTTTGGTTTTCGTTGTTGAGTTGTATTTTCAATCTATCCCTATCCTATCTTATTGTAGTGTACTTTCATGCTTTTCTTGCATTGTTATCTTGTTCTCCACCTTTGTGATGGTTGTAATCCCTCCTCATTTGAGTGAGGTTGAGACTTAAGCTTAATGAAAATTGTGAGTTTGTCCAAAAAAAAAAAAAAAAACAATTTTTGAAAAAAGTACGAAATAAAACATATTCCTATATAAATTAATTATTAATTTATTGATAAATTCATTATTAATTTATTGATAATTCATACTTTTAGTAAATTAACAGAATATAATTCATACTGTAAAATTAAAGTAAAGATCGAATCTGGTGAAAATTGAAAATTTGATGCGACCCTCTCCATGATTTTGCCAGCCTTGTTCTGTTTTTTGTTGTAAATTAACAGAATATAATTCATACTGTAAAATTAAAGTAAAGATCGAATCTGGTGAAAATTGAAAATTTGATGCGACCCTCTCCATGATTTTGCCAGCATTGTTCTGTTTTTTGTTGTTTAGGTCAAGTAGTTTGGTTTATCTACTTTTATACGTGGACCAATGGACACCGATGCAAATAAAAGAAGCCACTACCTTTTCTTTATTTATCCAAAAAGTAATTTAAATAACAAAAGAAAATAAAAATAAAAAAGGAGAAATAAACAAACCGAAAATTATGAAAGAAAGAGAATGACAGATGGACGAAGAAGATGAGGATGAGAGATATATTAGCTTCATGATTTGTCTCCGCGACCGCAATTATCTCTTTCTAATATCTGTCTGAAATTTTTATTTGAAGAATAAAACTAATCTTTTCTACTAACTCCGATCATCATCGAGCTGTTTCCATCGTTACTTGTTCTGTTCATCCTCCTGTAAGACTTTTTTTTCTCGGCTCTTTCTTGAATCATCTTGATCCTGTTTAATCGAACTTTATCTTTTCTAGGTTCTGATGTTGTATTTCATATTTGTAGTTTTTTTTTTTCGCAGCTGTAAAATTCAGAACTTTTGGTTTTTTATTGTAAAGTTACTAATCGTGTTCTTGAAATTGAGAAACGAATCATTGTTCGTATTTATCTTTTCAAAAAAACTATTAAATCCTGTAATTGGTAATTATTTTATTTAATCCGATGATCCTGATTAGAGTATGTGTTTTCATTCTTGAATTCGATATTTATCTAATTAGAGTATGTTTACCGAAACAATAATTTGATCATCAAAGATGTTTTATATTCAATTTGTGAATGAATCCGTGCTCCTAAATTTTATATTGTCATGTGTTTCTTCAATTTCAGTCTTTTTTGTTACGTAGTAATTTCAGGTTAGAGGTTAATGGACGACTTAAAAACTGCTGAAGTTGAACCATCTAGAGCATCTGGGGTTACCGTGAGTGATAATGTTGCAACAGTAAATCCTGAGTTGATCCAATCCTCCATTCAAGAATCTAACATACAATCTCAAACTGATACTCAACAATCTCGAAGTGATGACTCAACCGGCAATCTGAAAATTTATGTTGATGATACGTTTCAGCCATCCAGTTTCTCTAATTCGGATGAATTAGTTACTGCTTCTGATGCTGCAAATTCTGCAGGATCAACCGGAAATGGTACTCCGAGTATCGAAATCGTAGAAGAAGTAACGAAGCCAAATGAGATTGGTTTACCTCGTGTAAAGATTACTGAGGCTGTGGTGGGTACAACAAGAAATGGTGGGTCACCTAGAACTGTATCATCTCCTAGGAAAAAAGTGGACTCACATAGAGGTTTAATCGACACTGCAGCGCCATTTGAATCTGTTAAAGAAGCTGTCTCAAAATTTGGAGGTATTACTGACTGGAAATCTCACCGAATGCAAGCAGTAGAGGTATACTAGTAAAGGATACAAGTGTATTATTTCTCGTTTTGTTGCCTTTCGTGTTCATATTTTCGTGTATGCTTATGCAGAGACGCAAGCTTATAGAAGAAGAGCTTAAAAAGATCCATGAGGAGATTCCTGAGTACAAAACACATTCGGAAACCGCTGAGGCTGCAAAACTGCAAGTGCTTAAGGAGCTAGAAAGCACAAAGAGGCTCATAGAACAGTTGAAGCTTAATCTGGAGAAGGCGCAAACAGAAGAACAACAGGCGAAGCAGGACTCGGAGCTTGCTAATCTGAGGGTTGAAGAGATGGAACAAGGAATAGCCGAAGATGTCAGTGTTGCAGCTAAAGCGCAGCTTGAGGTGGCCAAGGCGAGGCATACAGCAGCAATTACAGAGTTGTGTTCTGTCAAGGAGGAGCTAGAAACTCTGCACAAGGAATATGATGCTCTAGTGCAAGATAAAGATGTGGCCGTAAAGAAAGTTGAAGAAGTCATGTTGGTATCAAAAGAAGTTGAGAAGACAGTTGAAGAACTCACCATAGAGCTGATAGCAACAAAGGAGTCACTAGAATCAGCACATGCTTCTCATTTGGAGGCTGAAGAACAGAGGATTGGAGCAGCCATGGCCAGAGACCAGGATACTCACCGCTGGGAGAAGGAACTAAAGCAAGCAGAAGAGGAACTCCAAAAACTTAACCAACAGATACATTCTTCCAAGGATCTAAAATCAAAGCTTGACACTGCCTCAGCGCTGCTTCTTGATTTGAAGGCGGAATTGGTAGCTTATATGGAATCCAAGCTAAAACAGGAAGCGTCTGACTCAACTACGAACATTGACCCTTCCACAGAAAACATGAACAATCCAGATTTACATGCAGCTGTTGCTTCCGCAAAGAAGGAACTTGAAGAGGTCAATATCAATATCGAGAAAGCAGCTTCTGAAGTGAATTGCTTGAAATTAGCCTCCTCTACCTTGCAACTGGAACTCGAGAAAGAAAAATCTGCGCTTGCCTCAATCAAACAAAGAGAAGGAATGGCCTCCATAGCAGTTGCTTCTTTAGAGGCTGAAATTGACAGAACAAGGTCGGAAATAGCTTCGGTTCAGTCAAAGGAGAAAGACGCGAGAGAAAAAATGGTGGAGCTACCCAAGCAACTTCAGCAAGCAGCAGAAGAGGCTGATGAAGCAAAGTCGCTTGCTGAAATTGCTCGTGAAGAGCTACGAAAGGCAAAAGAAGAAGCAGAGCAAGCAAAGGCTGGAGCAAGTACAATGGAGAGCAGGCTATTTGCTGCGCAAAAGGAAATCGAGGCAGCTAAAGCTTCAGAGAGGCTGGCCTTAGCCGCCATCAAGGCTTTGGAGAATAGTGAATCAACACTGAAAGCTAATGACGTCGATTCTCCACTAAGCGTTACACTTTCACTAGAAGAGTACTATGAGCTAAGCAAACGTGCTCACGAGGCAGAAGAAGTAGCCAACTCTAGAGTAGCAGCAGCGGTTTCAAAAATCGAGGAAGCTAAAGAAACAGAAATGAGAAGCTTGGAGAAGTTGGAAGAAGTAAACAGAGACATGGATGCAAGAAAGAAGGCCTTAAAAGAAGCAACTGAAAAGGCTGAGAAGGCCAAAGAGGGCAAGTTGGGAGTTGAACAGGAGTTGAGGAAATGGAGGGCAGAGCATGAACAGAAGAGAAAGGCTGGTGATGGAGTCAACACTGAGAAAAGCCTAAAAGGAAGCTTTGAAGGAGGAAAGGATCTAAGTAAGTTGGAGCAATCACCTGAGGCTGCTGTTTATGCCTCTAGCCCAAGTGACTCATATGGAACAGAAGATAACTCTGAAAACAATCAATCCCCACAGACTAAGTCTGGAAAGAAAAAGAAAAAGCTTTCTTTCCCCCGGTTTTTCATGTTCTTGTCAAAGAAGAAGTCAAATAATTGAGTTCAGTACCAATTCACGCACCTAACTCTCTTTTTTTGTCTCAACAAAGTATATTGGGATGTAAATGGTTTTTTTTTTTCTTTTTCTTTTTCTTTGTTTGCATTGTAAGTCGAGTCCTCCTTGTTATTTATAAGAAAAATGTGACGAGGAATAAAAACTATATAGAGTAAAACTTTTATAAATTAATAATGCTGAGACCATATAATTTTAATAATTTAGAGAATTGCCCTTTATTTATCGATAAATTAATAAATAAAGAAAATTTTGGATTTTCATATTTTTAAAAATTTCTTATTTAAAGTGAAGTTTTTGTTATAATTTACATTTTTTAGAGTTTCATTTATGTATAATTCCTTTTACTTTTATAATTTACATATTGTTTTATATATTTTTCCTTTTTTTTTTAGAATTCCTTTTTATAGTTTTATTTTTAGGTTTAGAATCTTTAATAAAGATGTCTTCTTTTGAGTTCGTCTTTGTTCTTGCTTCTATGCTTGATTAGTTTCCTTATTAGGCTAGGGTTACTCTCAAGGGATGTGACCGATTATTAGGTTGTTAGTTTGGGAATTTATTTTATAGTTCTTCTTCTAATGTTGTTCTTAATGCTTAGGGCTTGAGTAGCTAACTTGTTCTAAGATTATAGGTGATTAATCTGGGCACGAGAGTGTGTTTAGTTGCTGGAATCGACATTAGGCGAGCAAGGTTCCATGTCTCGGTAACGAAAGTTCTTGCCATGGCACTTTGTGAACATATCAATCTTGTTATTAATGCTAGTTTTACTTTGTTAGGAAGGCACGTGATGCGAGAGCGACTTGCCAGTTCTTTAATTTAGTATTGCTAAGTAGGCACGTGATGCGAAAGCGACTTGCCACTACAATCGTGAATTGAGTTCTAGAACATATCTTATTATTTTCAATTTAATTGATTTAATTCTTTTGTCACATTCCGGATGATTTCTCTATGCCTAATATTCTTTTATTATTTGCTTTATTTAATTTCTCGTTAGGTTGTTAGAAAACAAAATCTTATTTTATTTTGTCTTAGCTTAACTTAAATCCCATAAATTCGTAGTATAACTTATTGGTCTCTGTGGATTCGACCCTAAAGTACTACAATTGACTGCCGTCTTTGATCCGGTAGTTTGCATATTTAGGTTTATTATTTGACCTACGATCAAATTGGCGCCGTTGCCGGGGACCAATAACGCTTGCCTACGAGTTTAAGATTAGGGTTTAGTCTAAGATTTTTTTTTTTTTTTTTTTTACTAATTAATGTTTTTCTCTTTTTGCAGGTGTTTTATTTTTTTTTTAAAAAAAAAAAACGAAAAAAAAAACAGGAAAGTCGGCGGCAGCTAGGGTTTGTGGAGGCACGAGACGTTCTGTGAAGGCCGCGATGTTTTGTGGTGGCCGAGATTTCTTGTGGAAGCACACGACTTGAAGGAGAAGATGGAACACATGCACATCGAGCTCAATGGAGAAATTGAGAGTTTATCTTCTCGTGTTGAGTCTCTTGACACGAGGGTGTCTCAGATTGCGTCTTGCTATAATCCTTAAGAGTTCTGAAGATGTACAAGCCTTCGAAGAAGCTCAAGACCGATCGATCCATCACAACGATCGATCGATCTAACACAGCCAGCAATCAGTCCTGATCTGCACAATAGATCGACCGGTCCATGCTTTAGACCGATCGATCTTGTCATATGCTGCAAGTTCCGAGGCTCAAATCGGAGGTCTTAGAGTCTTCTCTGACTTGTACACTATTACGGCTCATGCTGTAGCCAAGGCGAAGCTTCATACTGCGGCAACCCAACAAGTCCTGATCGACAAAGAAGAAGGACCGATCGATCCACTCCTAGATTGATCGATCTCCTGGGCGATGATGACTTACTGACTAGAGGGTCAGGACCGACCGATCCTCCTTCAGATCGACCGGTCCCCACTGCGAAATCAGGGGTTTCTAACCTGTTTTCGAATGATACCGGCGCCCATGTTATTACTCAGACTGATGTGGTCCCTTACAAGTCCAAGAGTCCTTATCAGCGTATCTCTAAGATGCAACTCGATGCTAAGACGTATGTGGATCTCGGATCCAACACTCAAATAAGAACGGATTTGAATCAAGAAAAATGAGAAATACTTTAGGAAAATATAAAGAGATTTCAACAATAATTTGCTTGAGAAAATAGTATAGTATCAGTATTATTGCCAAAAAATCGTGTCCCTATTACATTGGGGTTATTCTTTATTTATACTCCCACTTTTAGACATTAATTGTATTTAATGCCATTATTACAATTATTTACATTAATGACGTCGGTTTTGATCTTGTCTTTATTGTTGTAACAGCTACATTTGAATCCTTTCTGGGGTTGGGCCTCTTCCTTTATCTTGGACTTCCGAGCTCCTATTGTGTGTCCGAGCTCGTCTTCTCCGAGCTACTTCTCAACTATGTGTTTGGATCCTTCTTTGTTGGGCTTGTAGTCGGGCCCCATTATGAGGTCGGGATCCGGTATCAACAATTGTCCCCCAAGTCTTCCGAACTGTTCAGTTCGGACGACTTGGAATTCAATGCTGATTTTTTTGATTTTATCCGGATTTACTGTGCTTTCTATCATTGTTTCGATTTTCGTGATTACAGCGATTTGATCTCCCTGACATTCGCCGATTTTGTCCTTGATTGATGGTTAATTTTTATATTAATATCGTGGGGAAACTGCTCCACTTCCCCATGCTTTTTGTGACGGTTTGAAGATAAAAGCAAAAATAAAAACTTTTTTTTTTATTCTCCTTTTCCATCTTTACTTTCATCTTTCTCCTTGAATTTTCCGGAATGTCTTCGCCTCGCTCTGCCCCTATTGTCCCAACAGAAGAAGAACTCGCCATCATCGCCGCCGAAGATAATATGGCAACCCCTGGTGCTGTAGAGTGTACGCAACCGGGGAACGAATTTGGTCCGTACTGGCCAACCCTTTCCTCCGAGGAGTCGCTTACCACACTCCGACGTCTCTGCAACGTTCCGGGTGATGTGGAACTTGTTCTTCCGACGCCGAACGAATCTCCGGAATCCGTTCGCCCAGGTTATTGTTGTGCCTATGAAGTTTACTTTAAAGGCTGTGGTTTGCCTTTACCTATTCCCGAATTACTACTTTTGTATTTGGATGCTCTGGGTATCGCCTTCCCTCAATGTACTCCGAATTTAATTCGTAATGTGTTGTGTGCGATAACCGTAGCCATGGAGGCGAACTTTGCCATTGGTCTCGATGAACTTTCTGAATTATTCAGTGTTCGTATTTCCCGCGGAAGCGGTACTTTCACACTCCATCCCCGCACTGATAGAACGTTATTTGATGGTTTTCCTCTGAAAGATGAAAATTGGAGAAGGTATTGGTTTCTGTTCAAAATCGACGAATCCTCTGCCGGAGGTTTCAGCAAGATCTTCAGGACAAAATTTCTGTCCGGACCAGGTAAAGACAGTTACAAAATTTATGTATCCATCATTTCCCTTTGGATGATTGATTTTAACGTTTCTTTGCTCCCAGTGGACAGTAGATTCAAGCGACCGGGGTTCTACCAAGGCTTTTTTCATTTCTTCAAGGCTGTTTCGGAGCAACGTGTTCATTGGAACTCCTTCTCCATTCAAAGGATTCATCGGGGTTTGGACATGATGAGGCGCCGTCTTGGCCGAAAAATTATAGGCACTTTTGATGACGACTGGAGTGAATTGAGTCTTCGCGACCGGAGGGGCAAAGAGATATATATGCTAAACGCCATTGCCACAATTAGTAAAGAAATGAGGGATTCGTCTAGCATCGAAGTTCACCGCAATGCCATCCTTGTTAATGATGGCTCTCCCGAAGCTCTCAGAGTTTTTGGTCGTCCTCCATCCCCTCCTCCAGGTTCTGATGCTCCTGCGAGGGACGACTTTGATGCCACTCTTGCTTCTCTTCCAAGGAGGAATTCGAAGAAACGATCCTCGGACCTGGTGACTGATCCGCCAGCGAGTTCGAAGAGAACCCGACCTGAAATGCCTCCCCCGCCTACTACGATCTCTCAATCTCTCAGCGGTTCGGCCCAAGTGAGTTCCGATGAAGTCCCTCTGGCAATCTCACACGAGCTATCCTTTCCACCCGAGCTGATTGCCCATGCTGCCGATGATTCTCTTCGAGTTGTCTCTGACAGCCCAAGCGTCCATACCACTTAGGTAGGACCTCGTGTGGCTAAGGATTCTCGTCCTCAAGGTTCAAGAACTAATAAACCGTTTCGTCGCAGTCCTAATCCTGCTTTCAAAGGTATTTCCTCTTAGCTTTACATTTATCTTTCTTTGTTGAATTTTGACAAAGATTCGTGTATTCCAGCTCGCGATCGAGCTGCAAATGTTTTCAAACACCTCGGAACTCGAGAGGGTGATCCTATCCCTCAACTTGAGCGCTGGAGGCCTGAAATCCGTGAAATCTACTCTCGCTATGCATATCACGCAACTCAGGTTGAGTTTTATCTTATGTATATGCTTTCTCAGTTTCGTCTGAACCCAACGTTGCCTAACTGAAAATACTTTGTTTTGTCCCAGTGTGCCGGCTTTGTTACTAGCCTCGTCAACTGTTACGAATCACAGGTCATTCCCAACAGTGCTGGTAATGAAGCCCTGCAGAACAGGATTGCGGCTTTAGAAAAATCTAGCAAAGAACTGAAGGAGGCGCTGACTCAATCTGAGGCTCGTGCTAGCTCGGCCGATGTTCTTACGGGTGAACTTGAGAAAGCTTGGGAGGTCGAAAAAGCTCAAGAACAGCGAATTCGATTCTTCGCTGCAAGTGCTTCTTCTTCCAAAGAATCATGTGACGCCATGAGTGTTGAGCTCCACAATGTTAAGGCTAAGCTTAAAGAATTAGAGCTGAAGAATGAGGCTTTGGTGAAGCTTCGTGAACATGACCTGAAAGTGTCTGAACATTCAGCTCGGAAAGCGGTGAAAACCCGAGGTCAAATACTTTTTGATGATATTTCTGAGCACTTTCGCTGTATTCAGGCGAGGAAAAGAGCTGAAGCTGACTTGGTGGAAATCAACAGCAACAAGCAACTTCTTATGCAGATTATCGAAGGCAAAGTCTCCCCCGACGATGAACTTGATGTCCTTGATGGGATGCTAAAAGAAACGAATGAGAAACTCTCCTCACTCCCTTCGACTGATTTTGATCTTCAGAAGTATGCTGAATTCTTTGTTGAATCTCCCCCTATTGATGAGACCGGTCCATCCCTTGCTTGCGAGGAGAACCTTACGGAGGGAGGTCTTGAATCCTCGGAGAGACTCACCCCTTCATCCGCTTCGGCTCCAGTCACTTTAGAGGTGAATTTTATAATTCCTTCTTTCATCTATCAGTTCGGTTCTAACTTTTATTTGCTCGGAAACAAACAGGTGTCCGAGCTCCGAACTCCTGCTGCTTCTGAGGCGAACATTCAACATGTCAGCTCGGATGCTCCTGCACTGGTCTCCGAGAAGGATCCTGAAGACTCTGCTCCTGTGACCTCTTAATCTTGCGGTTGCATCTGCTTTTATTTAGGGAGATGTCCCTTTATTTTCAAGACTATTTCCTTTGATTTTAGCTTTGCCTGTGGGGGCTTTCTTTTTCTTTTAAAATTTCACATTGCCTGAGGAGGCTTTTAAACCTTTTCACATTGCCTGAGGAGGCTTTTAAACCTTGAATTTTGATTTCGAATTTTTAGGTTTGCAAAGCCTTTTCATTCGATCCAAGGTTTTTTTTTTGTTTGTTGAAGATGTTAGGGTTGATCAGGCCCATTGGTCTTTTAAAGAGAAGCGGACATCTGTCCGACTTTTCCGACCTTTTGTTGTCTGTCGAACAACTTAATTTTAAGTCTTCGAACTCAGTTTCCGAGCTCGTCGAGCTCGGAACTCAGAATTAAGAAATTCTTTTCTTTTCGAAAAAATTTTTATATCTTGTTAATGCGAGACCACGTCTCTTTTCCCCTGGGCTTAGCTTATTCCCGAATAAGCCCATTTGTTTATTAAATTCTGATTGATTTGACGCTTGAGGTTCCCTAGACCCTCTAGGTCTTTTAGGTAGAGTGGCTTAATTGCCTCCTTTATTATACTCTCTCACTGCCTTAATCAAGAAGTGTGACGTCATGATTATTTCCTTATATTGAAGGAATTAAGATTCAAAATCTTTTAGTTTTCCCATATGTCTTTCTTCCTCCTTTTCTCTGCACATATTTCTTTCTCAGTGATCATGTTTTCTTCTTCTTCCAGCGACGATAGTGCCGTCTCAGCCCCTCGTGAGGGTACTAGGGCGCCCGTTCAAGGTCGTCTCCCTTTTCCTCGCCTTCCGACCAGAAGCAGAGACGCGGAGGGCAAGTTCATTCCTCTGGGCGTTCAATTTCCTGACATGGAAATTCCCGAATGCGTCTATGAATGGTCTCAAGTTCAGGACTACATGTCTGAGGTTTTTCTTTAAATTCCTTGCGTCATAGTACTTAGTGGTTGAACTCTAGGTTTAGGTACTCCTTGACTTCCCGGCGTAGTTCAAATAGCGAACCCTAAGCCTTGCTTTTTTTTTTACTTGTATTTCTAGATTGTTGAGAAGCATGAATGTCTTGTCACCAAGCGTTCGCGTCTGGTAGCTGAAAAGAAGAAGTTACAGGCTAAGATTTTGGACTACGAGAGGAGAATCCGGAGACTCGAGACGGATCCGATCAACTGGGAGCGCCAGAACTTTGATTCTATCTTGCAAATTCCTGACGTTTTCCGTGAATGGATGAGGAAAGGAGAGAGAGCCTCTGAGGTCCATCGGAGGCGCGCCAAGGCTGCTTTATCGGGGAGAGCTACCCCCTCCGACACTCCTCGTGACATTCCGATTATCTGTCCTGCTGAACCCCGCCGGAGTTCGATGCTTAGCAGGCGTAAACGCCGTGATTCTCCTGATGCTGCCGGGGCCGGCCCTTCGTCTGCTGAAGCTAAGCGGGCTGACAAACGTCCCATGGACGGGCCTGCTCTCTGACTTTTCCTAGTACTTTCCTAATGGGCCGGAGGCCTTCTTATTTTGTTAAGACTCGTATGCTTCTATAGGCCGTAGGCCAATTTCCTTTTGAACAGTGGATCCTTTCAGGGATCTAAAGATTTGGTTTCCATATTTTGCTGATCGGATTTCTTTTAATTTTCTTGATTTCGCATTGAATTTTCCCTCTGCATTTACTTCTGACAAACATGATTTGCTCCGTGACTTGAGAAAGCTTTCCCTATCTTACGATTTTTGAACAATTTAAATAGACTCGAAAGCATAGCCTCTATCCGTCAAATGAAAAGAAAAATGGGCAAGAGATCAAGCTCCAAACGCCGTAGGTCAAAACGTCCTGGAAACAAACACCCAGGTCCCCGGGTTAGGGACGCCGAAACTTCCTTCCGCGAGGAGCTTTTTCGTGCTAGCCCCGGGAGAAGTGAATGTCGCCTTGGTATTGGGACAGGTATGCAGATTCCTCGGGGAATGCTCGAGCAACTTTCTCCTGGCCACTACATTTCTGCACATGATTATCTCGAGAAGGTACGTCTCCCTGCGACTAGAACAAATTGATTGAATGCGAGGGAGATAATTAACTATAACCAATGTTACAGCTTGTAACCAAGTACAAGGGTCTCCGAAGTGAGAGAGAATTTCTCCAAAGAAAGGTGTTCCAATTCAAGAAACGGATGCTCGAGATCTCAAAGGATCTGTGCGTTCTCGAAGCTCATCCCGAACACTGGATTGATCTCGGATTTGACCAATTTTTCGGTGGCATACCTGCCGGCCTCCGGGTGATAATTGATCTCGAGAGTCAAGGAGTCGAGGTGTTTGAGAGGGAATACTAGATTTACATAACCTGAATCCTCAGCTGTTAGAAAAAGTTTTTTTTATATGTTTCGCGCTTCCGAGAGCGCCTTTTGAAATTCCTTGTAATCGAAGAAAGGTGGTGCAACCCCTTCCCCCCTTTTTTTTTTGAAAATGAAATAAAGAGGATTCATTGAGTTTTATTTAATAAAATAGCTGAACTCATCCGAGCTGCCTACGTACCCTTTTCAGGGATCAAGCCAAACCGTAGTTCATTTTACAGAAAATAATAATAAATCAAACATAGAACTTTTTTAGATTTAAGATGTTCCATGGACGTGGGACGTCCGTCCCATCGAGCTCCTTTAGTCGATATACGCCATTCCGAACTATTTCAGAAACCTCGTAGGGACCTTCCCAATTAATTCCGAGCTTTCCAGCCCCTTCTTCCTTCTTGTTTTCGAAAACACGACGAAGGACAAGATCACCGACATTCAAAGGCCGACTCTTGATTTTGGAGTTGTAATACCGAGCCGCGGTTTGTTGGTAATTTTGTAAGCGAACCAGTGCGCGATCTCGCCGTTCGTCGATTGTATCCAACGTATCTTCAAGATTTTGAGTATTCATTACTCCGTTGCGGGGTAACTCGTTTCGACGTAACCCTGGCACCTCGTTTTCAGATGGTACGACTGCTTCCATACCATACACCAGAGAAAAAGGAGTTTCTCCCATAGCTCGTCGAGGCGTTGTGCGGTAAGCCCATAATACTGGCTGTAACTCGTCGTACCAACCCCCCTTGTAAGCTGTTAATCGTTTCTTCAAGTTTGACAAAATCGTTTTGTTTGTTGCTTCAGCTTGACCATTGCCTTGCGGATATCGAGGTGTGGAATAACTGATCTTAATTTTCCAGGAAGAACAAAAATCCTCGAAATCCGCCGAGATGAACTGTGAACCATTGTCAGTTACTATTTCATATGGAATACCGTGGCGGCAGATGATGTTCTTCCATATGAATGTCTTAACCTGAGAATCCTTTATCGAGATATAAGCCTCTGCTTCGACCCATTTGGAGAAATAATCAGTAAGAACGAGTAGGAATTGTACCCCTCTAGTCGACCGATGTAATGGCCCGATGATGTCCATTGACCAACGCATGAATGGGTAAGGCGCCGTGATAGAGGATAGAAGCTCTGAAGGCTGGTGGATCAATGGTGCATGCTGCTGACATTTCTTGCAACGCCGAGCATATTTCTCACAGTCCGTTATCATTGTTGGCCAGAAAAACCCTTGCCTCTTAATTTTGAATGCCATCGTTCGTCCGGACGAATGACTTCCGCAGAGTCCTTCATGTGTTTCTGCCGTTACAACGTATGTTTCTTCTCCATGAATACACAATAAATATGGGTCACTCAGACCTCGCCTATAAAGTGCTCCGCGTATCAAACAATATTTTGCACTTTGTATACGTAACTTCCGAGCTTTCCATTTGCCTTCCGGAAGTTCTCCGAACTCAATATACCTCTTGATCGGAATTCTCCAATCGATCCCCCAGACTTCGGGTGACGCATCGATTTGAATCTCTCGAGGTTGTTGTTTAGGTTCTGGTGCTAAATCTGAAGTATCAACCTCAGACTGCTCGGTGATGCCAACTTCTTCACTTATCTCGCGTGGCTCAAGCTCTTCGGAGAGTTCTTCTATAGATTTTCGCCATACAGAGCTCTTCCGAGCTCTCTTGTTCGGGAGTGACTCTGTTTGACTATCTGGATTCGCCCGAAATTTTGATCGCGTAACAACTGCTACTTGATCTTTGATCGAAATACTTGGAGACACAATACTTTCTACCGGGATGATCCTTTTAAGATCGGGATCCGAAGTGGAAGCTAAGGCTGCTAACGCATCCGCCGACGTGTTCTCACTTCGGGGGATTCGAATGAGTTCGAAATGTTTGAAGTTTGCAGCTAGATTCCGAACTAAATGGAGATAAGCTTCCATTCGTTGATCTTTAGCTTCGTAGTCTCCATTAAATTGATTGACCACGAGCTGCGAATCGCAGTAGACCGTGAGCTCCTCCGCGTTCATACTCGTTGCTAGGCGCATTCCAGCTATCAAAGCCTCATATTCTGCTTCATTGTTTGATGCTGGAAAAATTAGTCGAAAAGACTGCTCTATTACTTCCTTTCCGGGTGCAATAAACCTGATACCAATTCCCGAGCCATGTTTTGACGAAGACCCATCGACATGGAGTCTCCACATGCTCTCCGGAATCAATTCATCTTCGGATGTGGTTGGTAACTCAGTCAGAAAATCTGCCAAGACCTGTGCCTTTGCACTTATTCGTCCCTTATACTCTATGTCGTATTCACTCAATTCTATTGCACATTTGGCAAGTCTTCCTGATTGTCCCGGACTATGCAGGATAGTTCGCAGTGGGTGAGAAGTCAGAACTTCGATTGGATGTGATTGAAAGTATGGTCGCAATTTGCGAGCTGACATTACTACTGCTAGTGCTAACTTTTCCATCATCGAATACCGCGTTTCTGCATCAAGAAGAGTTTTGCTAACATAGTAAATTGGTTTTTGTTCGCCGCGATCGTCCCGGACTAGAACGCCGCTAACTGAATGAGTTGACACTGAGACGTATAAGTATAATTTCTCTTCGGGTTCTGGTTTGGACAGTACAGGCGGTGTGGTCAAATATTCCTTTAGTTTAGAAAATGCTTCCTCGCACTTGTCGTCCCAAATAAATTGCTTATTTCCCTTTAACAATTGGTAAAAAGGGAGGCTCTTATCAGTGGAACGTGAGATAAATCTGTTCAGAGCTGCAATTCGCCCTGTCAGCTGTTGGACTTCTTTGATATTCTGAGGTGATGGCATCCTCAGGAACGCATTTATCTGGGTTGGATTCGCTTCTATCCCTCGCTCAGTTACGATGTAACCTAAGAATTCTCCAGATGGAACCCCGAAGGTGCATTTCGCAGGATTTAACTTCATGCCGAATTTATTCAATATCTCGAAACATTGAAGCAAATGACTGACGTGATCATTTGCTTTTAAGGACTTTACAAGCATATCGTCGATGTAGACTTCCATCGTCTTCCCGAGGAGACCATCAAACATTTTATTCACAAGTCTCTAGTAGGTTGCTCCTGCGTTCTTTAGCCCAAAAGGCATCACCTTGTAGCAATACGTCCCCCTATCAGTTATGAATGACGTCTTTTCTTGGTCTTCGGGGTTCATCATGATTTGATTATATCCCGAATAAGCATCCATGAAAGATAATCTCTCATGGCCCGCCGTTGATTCAACAAGTCGGTCAATATGAGGTAACGGAAAGCTATCCTTGGGGCATGCTTTATTTAGGTCGGTGAAATCAACGCAGACTCTCCACTTACCGTTTTTCTTTTTTACCACAACCGGGTTGGCAAGCCAATCAGGGTATTTCACCTCCCTGATTGATCCGATGGCTAGAAGTTTATCTACTTCATCATTGACAGCTTTCGCTCGTTCGGGCCCGAGCTTGCGTCTCTTCTATTTTATCGGCTTAAAGCTCGCATCAACATCTAGTTCATGAGAGATTACTTTGAGGTCGATACCTGGCATATCCTTTGCTTCCCAAGCAAAAGAAGCCTTGTGATTTTTTAGCATTTGGATCAATGCTTCCCTTTCGTTAACGTCCATTGCGGTTCCGATTTTTACCTTTTGTTCGGGGTAATCTTCATGGATAATCACTTCGTCCATAGTATCCGCAGGATTATGAACTTTAATAGATTATGAACTTTGAAGTTCTGTAATTGCTATCGTGGTCGTAACTTATGGCTCGCGAGATAACATGTCCGAGCTGTTTGCTGATCTCCATAAATGGTTTTCACCCCTTCGTTTGACGGGAACTTAATACACTGGTGATAAGTTGATGGGACTGCCTTCATCTGGTAAATCCATGGTGTTCCGAGGATCACATTGTAGGAAGAAGGCTTATCAAAAACCGTGAACTCGACAATAGTTGGTACTCCAGCCGCGAGGACTGGCAACTTGATTGTTCCCATAGACATCGATGTCTCGCTTGTAAAAGCTATTAGTGGCATTGGTGTTCCTATTATTTCTGCTCTGGAAATTCCCATTTTCTCCAGAGTTCGAAGAAAAATAAGATCCACCGAACTACCCGTGTCGATTAGGACTTTTGTTACCTCGAAGTTTGCCACATCGAGAGTTATTACCAGTGCATCATCATGTGGCTTTGACAGGTGAGAGGTATCCTCCTCCTCAAAACTTACTACAGTAGTTTGTAGGCTAACGGTGGGTGCCCGAGATACATTCATTACTGCCGCTCGTTGATGCTTCTTTATCTCGCGGATTGAATCCTTGAACAACCTAGATCCTCCCATGATTACGTTTATTCGTTGCTTTGGACCTTCGGATGGGACTATTTCCATTACCTTAGGCCGCTCATTGCTTCCTTGGGACTCGCTTAGATTTTCTTTTGCTTTGTGATACTGTGCTATGAACTCATCGATGTTGAAGTTCGCTAAAGTTCCAGACGCCCATAAATCTGCGAGGTGCTGTTTCAGGATACCACAGTCCTTAGTTGCGTGTCCGTTGACCCTATGAATATCACAGTAAGCACTCTCATCTCTGACCCACGTGTTAAAGGAAGGTTTCTTTCCTTTTCCGAAGTTGGATTTAGATATGTTGTTACTTTGCGGATTTACTCCGAGGCGTTTTTGATCTCGCTGTTCTCTTGGCTCGAATTTTCTGTTCGGAGGTTGTGCGCTTATTTTGGCAGTAGTTTGTGAATTTTTGAATTTCCTTGCAGTCGACCTCTTGTCCTCTTCGGCCTCGATCCAGCTATTAGCTCGGAACAACGCGTCTTGGATACAATCCGGTTTATTGATGATTAGTTCCTCACGGAACCTTGATTCGTGCCAAAGACCATGCTTTAAAGCCGAAATTGCTATCGAATGGGATATACCCGGTACTTTTGCGATGACCTCTTTAAATTTCGTAATGTACTTACGAAGTGGATCGTTCGGTCCTTGTGACAAAGCCCAGAGATCTGCGTCTGAAGTGCCTTTCTCGATAAACATGGAGTACTGCTTAAGAAATTCCGACGATAAGTCTTTGAAACTTTTAATGGACTCTGGCTTGAGCCGGGTAAACCACAACAAAGCTGGTCCAGACAGATGTTCAGCGAAGATTTTACAGTATCCAGCCTCTTGCTCGGATTCCTCTAGGTCGAAACGACCAACCGCGATCTGGAACGACGCTAAGTAATTCCTTGGATCACCTGTCCCATCATAAGAGGGTATCTTCAGCCGACGTGGGTTTTTAAGTCGTACATTTGCAATTTCCGAAGTGAATGGGGTCCGGCAGGTCTCCTCGATGACTCGATCGATCTGGGGAGCCTGGCTTACAGCCTGATGAAATTTAGCTCGCATTTCTTTGAGCTCACGCTGTACGTCCAAGAAATCTAAGTTCAAATGATTCGCGTTTTGCGTTGTGTTCGGAGTTTCCTGCTGTCCATCCGAGCCAGTAATGTCAATCGGGTTTTCCTCCCCGTTACGTTGCCGGGGACCAGAGCTTTGAGGTAGATCAGTAGGGATTTCAATACGCGGTGGCTGGATTACTGGCTGATCCTGAGACGCAGCCGCTGCCGTAGTCGGATTTGCAATTGCCGTCGCTAAAGAATCCAGTCGAGCCGTTACGGTGTCATGATTTTTCGACGCACTCTCCTGACCGGCCGTTAATACGGCGATGTTGTTCTCAATAGTCGTGAATCTCGCGGTTAAAGCATTGATCGCGTCCATCACGGACTCGGATTGTCCTGAACCGGTATCGTGAGACATGATGATTCGATGTTGCAGCTGAACGAAGTTGTCACAAAGGTAGGAAATGCGTGAGTGAAGACTATGTCTTCCCCTCCTTCTAGCGCCAAAATGTGGATCTCGGATCCAACACTCAAATAAGAATGGATTTGAATCAAGAAAAATGAGAAATACTTTAGGAAAATAGAAAGAGATTTCAACAATAATTTGCTTGAGAAAATAGTATAGTATCAGTATTATTGCCAAAAAATCGTGTCCCTATTACATTGGGGTTATTCTTTATTTATACTCCCACTTTTAGACATTAATTGTATTTAATGCCATTATTACAATTATTTACATTAATGACGTCGGTTTTGATCTTGTCTTTATTGTTGTAACAGCTACATTTGAATCCTTTCTGGGCTTAGGCCTCTTCCTTTATCTTGGACTTCCGAGCTCCTATTGTGTGTCCGAGCTCGTCTTCTCCGAGCTACTTCTCAACTATGTGTTTGGATCCTTCTTTGTTGGGCTTGTAGTCGGGCCCCATTATGAGGTCGGGATCCGGTATCAACAACGTACAATCGCTTTAAAGAGTAACCCGCACGATAATTGATGTCCTTCTATTCTCCAAAGCTTTGGAGCAGTTACCAATCTTCCGAAAGATTTTTCGAGATGCTGATTGCTGGAAAGGAAGATCTTGAAGAGATTGGTGCGTTCTTAGCCAAGCGAAAGGACACCTCTACTAAGGTGTCAAAGCTAGAGGATCCTGGCAAGTTCGTTGTGTCGTGTTCGATTGACGGAGAGGTTTTCGGTAACTCTCTCTGTGATTCCAGATCTAGCGTGTACCTCATGTCGAAGGCTATTACCGAGAGGTTAGGGATAAGCGATATACAAGTACCTCTCAAGTTCGCGGATGCTTCCACCATAACTCGAGATGGCTTCATTCGTAACTTTAATGTTCGCGTTGGACGTTGCTTGGCTCCCACTGATTTTCGTGTCGTCAAGATGATGGAAGGTCTTGGCCGCATGGTCGGGATCCCATCGTGCGGTGATGAAGGTCTTGGCCGCACGTTCGTGGCTTGGTCGGGCAGCTGGACATGTCGGTGTTTAAACGGTCATAACTTCTGAACGGCAACTTGGATTGGGACAATTCCACTTGGAGATGAATCTTGACTCTCCTAGCTTTGCAATGACACCAATAGCTCCCAATTTTATGTAGGGAAAGGTCTCCAACGAATGCCAAACTTCTGATGGTCCGAAACTGTCTTGCAAGTCCTTTTTGCTCCCTTTTGGTCATTTTTCCCTAAAACCTGCAAAAGCTCTTTGATCTTGCAAATACTAAGTTATAGGCTTTAATACATCAGAAATCTATCAAATCCATATTAAAAACCTTTTGAAAACCATAGCTAAAATGGGCGAAAATCCCATGTTATCAGTTATGCAATGTCTACAAACTCATTTGGCTAGGCAAGAAAGGCTGGAGACAAAGATAATCTCCTTTAGAGAGGGTTTATCAATCATGATCAAGGTTCTCTCAGAAATTGGATTGAGCTACAGAAGAATGCTAAAGGTAAGGACCAATAGATACATACAAGAATAAAACCTTGTCTACCCAAAGGTACCCAAATGTTTTACTCATATTTTTCTAAGCCCAGATTGTCCTAATTCTACCCTTTCAGCTTCAGCTCTTTTTGAGCACACTCAATCACTCTTTCTTCTAAGTCTTAGGAGAGGTTTTCCTTTCTGTCTCATCTAGCGGAATGGGGTTTCCTTTTAAACACTATGGTTCTCTTTTCTTCTTATTTCTTAAGACATCACAAGCTTTTGCTATGCATTCTTTTCTTTTGCTCAGAACCATCTTTTTTTATACTTTTCATTCCCCAAATCCTTTACTAGAACATATATATACTTAGAAACACATTCCCCCTCCTAAAGACTCTTTCCTTTCTTTTTCATCAAACTTTTCTTTTCAGTTCAGCACAAGTCCAATCCCAAACCCTGTAACAAGTTCCCACCTAGTCCTATCTAGTCCGGATAACGCGAACTAGAACTACACAAGGCTTTATTCCTGTCGGCTCAAACCTAACACTTTCTACCAAACTCAATCCAGAAAAAGGCCTAACACTAAGAAAATCACAATTGGCTTGAAAGAAGGATAGGCTGCGGGTGTGGAGAAACAGTTCGAATGATGGGAATCAGCTACTTGGATCAACAAGAGTGATAAAAAGGGAAAGATGATCCAAATATGTGTATGGTTGATGTGTTTGCATTTTACATGTTTTAACTTCGTTTTAGCAATCACTTTAGTCTCATTTCGTCCCTTGTCAGTAGCATTTGCGCATCATTCTTGTATAATCTCGTTGTTAGGTAGTTTTGCATCAGCATTGCATACATTGTTGCATATGAGGTATGTTATCAGGTTTTGGAGAGCTTTTGAGGACTAATGAAGAGCAGAGTGTAAGGTAGAGTGCATAGCTCGACCAAGAAACAAGCAGAGGAGCTCGATCGAGCTGGGAACACGAAGCTGAGCAGAGGAAGTCGAACCAAAGCAGAGTAATCAATTTGAAGCAGAAGTCAAGCAAACATGTGCAGAGCATGGAACAAGAGCTCGATCGAGCTGTACAAAGTAGAGAAGGCCGAGCTATCCAACATGAAGAAGGACTCGATCGAGCCGGCTTAGTGTGCGAAACCGAAGCTGCTCAAAAGAAAGAACCAGAGCTCGATCAAGCTGTTTGAAGCGGAAGAGAACCAGATCAAGCTTGCTTAAACCGACTTAAAATCGTTGACTTTGACTAGGGCTTTCACAAGTTTAGTATAAATATGACTCTTATGTTTAGTTTGAAACTCTCTCTTTTTCTCTCTTTTTAGGTACTTTGAGAATTTTTTTTTTTTTTTTTTTTTTTTTTTTTTTTTGAATGAATGAATGAATGAATGTAAAATTAATTCATCAAAAAACCAGTATTACATCAAGTGTTTCTGTTTTTGATATGCTTGAGAGCTTCCCTACAACTTAAATTCTAGTAGAAAACCAAAAAATAAGAAGATCCTCAAACTTGTTGTTGCCCGAGTTCCGAAGAATGCTTAAGCGATTTCGAACAGTCTTGTCTATTAGCTTCTCTATTAGAGTTGCAGGTAATGGAGTTTCGCCATGTCTTCAATTATTTCTTTCTTGCCATAAAGAATAAACAGTAGCTTGTAAAACATACCGGAGAACCATCAAAGGTTGACGAGCCAAAGTTATGCGTGAGATGAGGCCCTTGAGTTGATCCCAATCTGAAGTATAGTGCTGGAGAAGAACACCTTTTGTGAGATTTTCCCAGATTTGTTGTGTGTACGTGCAGTGAAAGAAGAGGTGCGCTCTCGTTTCCACCGGCTCCGGACAAAAGACACAAGAATTATGGGCATTCCGATTCCATTTCTCCATTCGATCTCCTGTTGATAGTCTATTGCATATCGCGAGCCATGTGATGAAAGAGAACTTCGGCGTGGCTTGCGGGAACCAAATTCCCTTGGCCCAGTTGCAAGCTGGCCACTCTTGTCGGATGAGCTTCCAGGTTTCTCGAGTCGAGAATTTACTTCGATAACCTGTGCTGCCCTTCCACAAGTGTATGTCCTCTTCATCATGCTTCTGCCTCGCTCTGGTTTCATTAATCTCCTTTTCGATATTGTGCAGAGCCGCAACTCGATGCCTTCTTTTACGGTGAGTAGTGAGAACTTCCTCCACCATTGCTAGTCGTGAAATACCGAGATCAATGATTCCTCTATCTCCCACATTATCGAAAATTCTCCCAAAAGATGACCATCGATCATGCCAAAACGTGGTGATCTTACCACTCTTGATCTCCATCATATGAAAAGATTTGGCAATGTCTCTTAATTTCAAGTGCTTCCGCCACATCCACGAACCCTGAGACGAATTTTCTTTTATCTCCCAGAACGAATGGCGCCGAAACAAATACATATGCACCCACTGTCCCCATAATGATGCCTTCGAAGCACGCAATCTCCATATTAACTTCAACCCACAAACTTTATTGGTCTCTTTGAGCGGCCGGAGACCAAGTCCTCCCTCTTCCGTAGGTAGACAGACCTCATGCCACGCCACCTTTGCATTACGCATCTTTAATTCCGGGCTAGTCCATAAAAATGCAGATCATAATTTTTCAATATCCTTCATACACTCATCCGGTAAGCGAAAAGCAGAGGACCAGAAGTTCGTAATACTCATTAAAACAGATCGTATAAGTTGCAACCGTCCTGCATACGATAGAAATCTACTTGTCCAAGAACTGATCCTGCTTCGTATTTTTTCGATCAATGGGAGATAATCAGAAGCTCTCATGGCTTTAGTCATCAATGGTAAACCAAGATAACGCACCGGCAGATGACCTGTTTCAAAAGGGAAATATCGCCTAATCGCTTCCTGTAGGGGATGGGAGATCCCAGCCATATACAAAGTCGATTTCTCCAAGCTTATTTTCAGCCTCGAGGTACGTGCAAACTCATTGAAAATCGTTATAACTCCCTCAATTGATCGTTTGGTTCCCTCTACAAATACCATAAGATCATCTGCAAAGCATAGATGCGTTAGGAGGAGATTTTGACACCGTGGGTGGTAGCCAAATCGACCTACTGCCGCAGCCTTATTTATTAGGTAAGAGAGAACATTCATGCATATCATAAACAGGTATGGTGAAAGAGCACAACCCTGTCGCAGTCCACGTTTACTGCCAAAAAAACCCGCAAGCTCACCATTGACTTGGACAGAAAATGTCGCCGTTGTGATACATAGCTGAATCCAATGGATGTATCGCACTGGAAAGTTCATGGCCTGGAGCGTGTTAAGCAAAAAAGACCATTGAACCGTATCGAAAACTTTCGAGATGTCAATTTTCATCACACAACGTGGAGAAATTCCTTCTTTATGGTAGTCTTTCACCAATTCAGAAGCAAGCAATACATTCTCCATTAATAGACGATCTTTCACAAAGGCAGTTTGATTTGGCGAAATGATTTATGGAAGTAAAACCTTCAATCTATTCGCCAAGATCTTTGAGATGACTTTGTACATAACATTGCAACACGAGATCGGCTTATAATCTTTCATTAGTTTTGCTTCATCTTTCTTCGTAATCAGAGCGAGTATAGTGGTGTTGACACCTTTAGGAAGAAACCCCTTACTGAAAAAGGATTGTATCGCCACAGTGACATCGACGCCGATTATCGGCCAAGCTGCTTTAAAGAATTCACAACTATAACCATCGGGACCAGGAGCTTTATTTGCAGGCATCGAGAAGAGGACTTTCTGAATTTTTGCAGCTGTAACATCCTGCTCCAATATGGCTTTATTTCTATCACTGCATCGAAACGCTAATAGCTTTTCTAACTCCTCAACTGCTATTCCTTCATATTCACCTGGTTCATGGAAATCCAACGGTGCAATCAAGAGTTATGGTCGATTTACTCAAGACATGTCAACCTGCTGACGAAGCTGCCGCGGACGAGAGTCGGGATCGACCGGTCCACACTTGGGATCGATCGATCCACCGCCTCTTTTGCCTCCTCTCCAAGACTTTCCATTTCTTTTGTTTCCTTTTGTTTCTCTCCCCTTTTCCTATATAAGGAGGGCTCGACCATTGTATTAAACACACCTTTTTAGAGCAGTGGCTCTCTCTTTTGAGAGCTGTAGCTCTCCCCTAGTTTGTAAACATTTTTATAGTTTTATTTTATAGCTTTCTTTTTAGGTTTAGAATCTTTAATAAAGATGTTTCCTTTTGTGTTCATCTTTGTTCTTGTTTCTATGCTCGATTAGTTAGCTTATTAGGTTTAGGGTTTCGGAAAGGACGTGAGTAATTCGTTAGGTTGTTAGTCTGGGAATTTATATTTATAGTTCTTCATCTAGTTGTTCTTAATGCTAGGATTTGATTGATCACCTTGTTCTAGATTTTAGGAGATTATCGTGGCATCAGAAGTGATGTTAGGTGCCCGACCGACTTAGATGAGCAAAGTGGTCCTCAGCCAACGACGGTTGAAGTTGGGGCACTTTGTGAACAATATCAATCTTGTCATTAATGCTAGCTTTACTTAGGGATCACGCGAGAGCGGTTCTCTAATTTAGTATTGCTAAGTAGGTATATACGCGAGAGCGACTTACCATTGTAATAGTGAATTGAGTTCTAGAATGTATCTTAATATTTCCTGTTAATTGATTTAATTGTTTTGTCACATCCCGGATGATTTCCCTATGCCTAATATTCTTTTATTATTTATCTGCTTTATTTAATTTCTTGTTAGGTTATTAGAAAACAAAATCTTATTTTATTTTATCTTAGCTTAACTTTAATCCCATAAATTCGTAGTGTAACTTATTGGTCTCTGTGGATTCGACCATAAAGTGCTACAATTGATTACCGTATTTGATCTGGTAGTTTGCATATTTAGGTTTATTATTTGACCTACGATCAAATTGGCGCCGTTGCCGGGCACCAATAACGCTTGCCTACGAGTTTAAGATTAGGGTTTAGTCTAAGATTTTTTATTATTATTTTTACTAATTAGCGTTTTTTTTTTCTTTTTGCAGGTTATTATTAGGGTTTTTCTCTTTTTGCAAAAAAAAAAAAAAAAAAAAAGGTTTGCGGCGGCGGCTAGGTCTAACGACGCCGAGACGTTTTGTGGAGGCCGAGAAGTCTTGTGGAAGCACAAGACATGAATGAGAAGATGGAAAGCATGTACATCGAGCTCAATGGAAAGATTGAGAGTTTGCTTCCCGCGTTAATTCTTTTAACATGCGGGTGTCTGAGATTGCGTCTTGCTCTAATCCTAAAGAATTCGGCAATGCAATAACGATTCAAAGAGCGATTGAAGATGTACAAGCTTTCGAAGAAGCTCAAGACCGATCGATCCAGCACATAGATCGATCGATCCAAGACAGCCAGCAACCAGTCCCGATATGTACAACAGACCGATCGATCCATCGAATGGACCGACCGATCCAATCACCTGCTGCACATTCAAAAGCCAACAACGGAGATCCTAGAGTCTATTCTGACTTGTCCGCTATTACGGCTCATGCTGGAGCCAAGGAGAAGAAACCCAACAGGTCCTGATCGACAACGACGTATGACCGATCGGACTCACTCCTAGACCGATCGGTCCGCTGTATGACGCTGGCCTATTGACCAGAGGGTCAGGACCGACTGATCCTCCATAAGATTGATCGGTCCCCACTGCGAAATCAGGAATTCATGACCTGTTTTCGAATGATGCCGGTACGCATGTTGTTGCTAGAGCTGTTGTGGTTCCTTACAAGCCAAAGAAACCTTATACATGCGTTTCTAAGACGCAACTTGATGCGAAGATGTACAACCAGGTCACAAGTGAGATAACCAATGAGCTTTCGCTTTCTGAAGCGTTAGAAGAACTTCCGTTTCTGAGGAAGATTTTTCGAGATGTGGTTGCTCGCCAGGAAGATCTTGATGAGATTAGTGCGTTCTTAGCTAAACGAAAGGACACTCCCACCCCGAAGCTCACTAAGGTGTCAAAGGCCTGAAGATCCCGGGAAGTTTGTTGTCCCATGTTTGATTGATGGAGAGGTCTTCCGTAACTCTCTCGGTGATTCTAGATCTAGCATGAACCTTATGTCTAAGGCTATTGCAGAGAAGTTTGGGATAGGTGATATGAAAGCTTCTCAAGTTCTTCTCAAGTTCGTGAATGCTTCCACCATAACACCCGATGGATTCGTAACTTTAATGTCCGCGTTGGAAGTTGCTTGGTTCCCACTGATTTTCGTGTCGTAAAGATGATCGAAGGTTCTGTTATGCCTTTGATTTTTGGGAGACCTTTCCTTGCAACCGTGGGTGCCATTGTTGATCTACATAATAAGAGGATTGCTGATCATAGGTCAAATAATAAACCTAAATATGCAAACTACCGGATCAAATACGGTAATTAGTTGTAGCACTTTAGGGTCGAATCCACAGGGACCGATAAGTTACACTACAAATTTATGGGATTAAAGTTAAGCTAAGACAAAAATCAATATTGGTTTTTCTATCAACTAAACGAGAAATTAAGTAAAGCAAATAGTAATAAAGAAATATTAGGCATAGGGAAACCATCCGGGATGTGACAAAACAATTAAATCAATTAACAGGCAATATTAGGATACGCTTTCGCATCACGTGCCTACTTAGCAATACTAAATTAAAGAACAGGCAAGTCGCTCTCGCATCACGTGCCTTCCTAATAAGGTAAAACTAGCATTAATAACAAGATTGATATGTTCACAAGGTGCCATGGCAAGAACTTTCGTTGCCAAGACATGGAACCTTGCTCGCCTAATGTCGATTCCAGCAACTAAACACACTCTCGTGCCCAGATTAATCACCTAAAATCTTAGAACAAGTTAGCTACTCAAGACCTAAGCATTAAGAACAACATTAGAAGAAGAACTATAAAATAAATTCCCAAACTAACAACCTAATAATAGGTCACATCCCTTCAGAGTAACCCTAGCCTAATAAGGAAACTAATCAATCATAGAAGCAAGAACAAAGACGAACTCAAAAGAAGACATCTTTATTAAAGATTCTAAACGTAAAAATAAAACTATAAAAACGTTTACAAAATTAGGGGAGAGCTACAGCTCTCAAAAGAGAGAGCCACTGCTCTAAAAAGGTGTGTTTTGATACAAGGTCGAGCCCTCCTTATATAGGAAAAGGGGAGAGCAACAAAAGGAAAAAAAAGAAATGGAAAGTCTTGGAGAGGAGGCAAAAAAGGCGGTGGATCGATCGATCCCAAGTGTGGATCGGTCGATCCCCATCTTCATGGGCTTGGGCTTCGTCAGCTTCGTCGGCAGGTTGACCTGTCTTCAGTAAATCGGCCATAACTCTTGATTGCACCGTTAGATTTCCTTCAAACCACTTGGAGATCAAATCTAACTCCCTTAGCTATCTTGTGTCAAAATCGTAGCAAGATCCAACGGTGGAAAGGTCTTCGTCTGAGGGCATACTTGTGGCGGGTCTGCTGGACTCTGCATCTTTCAATGTATATTTGCATCCAAACTGATCCAAAACTCTTCCTTTTGCTCCAAATGCTCTTTAGACCTATAAAACACTAAGTGAAGCATATAGTCCTATATTCTATCTAATATAAGTTAGTTGACTCAATATACAAACCTAAATCCTATATAGAAAACGGTAAATTTGGGACTCATCAATTCCCCCAGACTTGAATCTTTGCTTGTCCTCAAGCAAGAACAATCAGAAAGACAAATCTTAAAGAGAAAGGTTTGAAAACGAGAACTTACAACTTCTCGAGAATCTCCGTACATCTTCCGTAAATCCATCACTCAAAGGATTGAGCTTACAACATGTACTAACCATTGGCTTAGCAACTCTCCGTACTGATGTCCCGAGATCTCAAGGAAGCTCCAAAATCTCCATTGTTGACTCCCTACATTCATTCTTTACAAGCATGCGGTCTCAACGAGGGAGTATCGATCAAAGATCGCGTAGACGCTTACCTTCCTCTAGCTCCCAAGACATTCTTTTTATGGTTCCTTTCCTCCTCTTCCCTTTTACTTCATTGAGATCGATTTCTCCCTTCTTTAGGGTATCATTCTATTTTTTCTATCGATCTCTTTTCTCTTTTTCTCTCTAGCCCGGGGTTGGTTTTCATGAGTCCAAAGTATGCAAGGGGGTAACCATGCATCCCTCAGCCCACTTCTTTGTTTACCACATCCCTTTTCTTTTCTTTTTCTTATTCAGGAGAAGAGGGGGGAATCATACTTTTTTTCTTTGTTATGCGTGTCTCGGGAAGCATTGAGTTAGAGGTCGCGTTCGATGTATACCAAGCCCCAAGTTGAGAAGATTAAGTCCAAATTAACGTCTTGTCATGGGTGGAGTCAACGCCGGGTCAATCGGATTTCCAAGAGATAGGAACTTCTGGTGAGTTGTTCGGCTAACGGCGTTCCAATCTTCGGCTCTTCAAAAGGATAGTCATGAAGGATAGCAGAAGATTAGTACGAACACACGACTCACAAAAGAAGTTCCAAATTCTAACTATTTTGACTCAATAAAACGACTCAAATAAAAACAAAAATATTAATGCAAATGGTCACATTCCTCCCCCAGACTTACTTCACACCGTCCCGGTGTGTAAGAAAAAACCAAAGGAAGAATTGAAACCGACAACAAAAGATAGTTATAATATACATATAAGAAAATCAAAAGCTAAAAGAAAAGGAAAGAAACCAGTGATCAGACGTTTGGTGTGTCTAGACAATGTGGCATGAGTCCCAATACTGCTAGGAGCAGGGGATCGATCGGTCTTCGCGAGGGACCGATCGGTCTGGATCATCTATGGTCTCGGACTTTGTCAAGCGCCAGTGGATCGATCGATCTGTCGACATGATCGATCAGTCTCTAGTGTATGGAACAAAAAGTTTCGCATTTTCTGCGTTTAGTACTTGTTCCTGAAAACACTCAACACCAGACGTGATTTCACCGTAATAAAATCCTAAAAACAAAAACAAAAATAAAGAAAAACAAAAGATAAAGAGAAAGTATGTACGAACTCAGTGGGTTGCCTCCCATAAGCGCTTATTTAAAGTCGTTAGCTTGACTCTAGTTTCAGGCGGCAAGTGTGGCAAGAATGAGAACCCGACGCAAAACTAGCTCTCCCACTGATTGTTCTCAACTTAAGAACCATGCTCAGCATACCATCCATTGCTTCTTGGCCTTGCTCTGTAAACTCCGGAGTGAGGATGACCGTGACTTTAGAGAAAGGCGTTGATCGTCCTTTGCACTTCACCTTATACTCAATGGTGTCTCCAACACAACGTTGTGGTACCAAAGTGATATGAGAATCTCATATCACGCTTCCAATCTTTGGCTTTGGCTTTTCCCTCTTCTTGACTTCCTCGGATCGCTTCTTAGAAGAATGAGTGTCTCCATCCAGGACTTCGTTGACATCATTCTCATGACATGATGCGCTCTATCATACTCCG
Source organism: Erysimum cheiranthoides (assembly GCA_011420285.2). Taxonomy (NCBI): domain Eukaryota; kingdom Viridiplantae; phylum Streptophyta; class Magnoliopsida; order Brassicales; family Brassicaceae; genus Erysimum; species Erysimum cheiranthoides. Next base: position 6,310,040 of record CM022182.2, read on the forward strand.
GACAATGATTGCTATTGCTAGCCGCCAAATTGCTGATCAGAGTATTAGCTTCTACTGCCGTGTTAGTCGAGAAATCACCTCTACTCGCTGTGTCAAAAGCCATCCGGTACTGCCATTCAACTCCATTGGAGAAGATCGTGATGAAGTTTATATCCGAGTATCCATGATGAGGATAATCTCTGAGATAGTCCTTTAATCGCGCCCAACCTTCATGAAAACGCTCTCTTTCACCCTGCTGGAAAGTGGTGATCTTGTTCCGGAGCGATGCCGTCTTCGACTTGGTGTAGAAGTGGTTAAAGAAAATTGCTCGGCATTGACCCCACGAAGTAATGGAGCTTGGTTGCAATGATTTGAACCACTTTCTCGCCTTATTGCTCAATGAGAAAGGGAAGAGCTTGCACATCATGAAGTCAACAGGGGCTCCGCTCGATCTAAAAGTGTTGCACAACTCCTCAAAATTCTCAATATCATCCAATGGACTCTCCGAAGGCAATCCATAAAACAAGTTCTCTGCCCACAAGTTCTCTGCCACCAAGTGAATTGCAGCGCGATTGGAGTGGAACTTGTCTGGAGTGTTGCGTTTACCAAGAGTGGGGCAACGAACAGGTGGTGCCTGATGCAGATCGATCGGTCTGTCAGGGGGATCGGTCGGTCCAGTAGGTGAAGGCTGTCCGTGGTCATCATAACGTGCAGGGGCTGGTGGAGGGAAGAGCTGGTCACGAACTACAGTATAAGGATCCACTACTAGAAGTGGGACATCCACCTTCTTCTCATTGGCTATGGTGAGACAAGAGCCATGTTGCGTAGCTTCATTGGAAGAGGTTCCGTTGTAGAAGAATTTCTCATCGGTGTTAGAGAAAGAGATCCTCTTATTAGGTAGATCAACAACAACACTCACTGTTGCAAGGACTGGTCTCCCAAAAATCAAAGGCATAACAGAACCTTTGGTCATCTCAACGACATGAAAATTAGTGGGAACCGAGCAACTTCCAATGCGGACATTAAAGGTACGAATGAAGCCATCAGGAGTTATGGTGGAAGCATGCGCGAACTTGAGAGGTACCTCTCCATCAATCGAACATGGGACAACTAACTTTCCGGGATCTTCAGGCCTTCGACACCTTAGTGAGCTTCAGGGTAGGAGTGTCCCTTCGTTCCGCTAAGAATGCACTAATCTCTTCAATGTCTTCTTTTCCAGCAACAGCATCTCGGAGAATCTTTCTTGGGAAAGGTAGTTGGTTCAATGCTTCTAAGAGTGAGAGTGCATTGGTTATCTCGCTTGTTACTTCCTTGAAGTGATTGTACGTCTTCGCATCGAGGTGCACCTTAGAAACACGTAGATAAGGATTCTTTGGCTTGTAAGGAAACCACAGCAGCTCTAGCAACAACATGCGTACCAGCATCATTCAAATAAAGGTCAGAAACTCCTGATTTCACAGTGGAGACCAATCGATCTGAAGGTGGATCAATCGGTCCTGACCCTCTGGTTAGTAAACCATCATCGTCTAGGAGATCGATCGGTCTAGGGGTGGGACCGATTGGTCCTTCGTCGTTGTCGATCAGGACCTGTTGGTTTGCTGCAGTATGAAGCTTCGCCTTGGCCCCATCATTAGCCGTAATAGCAGTCGAGTAAGAGAAAAGCTCATCACTTCCTATCTCTGCCTTTGAATCAGCAACAGGTGAGGGGATCGATCGGTCTACAGGATAGACTGGTCGGTCTGTAGTGCAGCTCGGGACTAATCGCTGGATGTGTCGGATCGATCGATCGATGTGCTGGATCGATCGATCCTGAGCTTCTTTGGAGACTTGTACATCTTCAATCACACTTTGAAATGCTATTGCGTTACAAAACTCTGTAGGCTTAGAGCAAGACGCAATCTGAGACACTCTCATGTCAAGAGAATCGACACGAGAAGCTAAATTCTCAATTTGCCCATTGAGCTCGATGTACATGTATTCCATCTTCGCCATCATGTCTCCTTCATGTCTTGTGCCGATCAAGACTAATCTTAGTCTTGGTCCTTTGAGAATGGAATGGTGATCCAATGGTTCGAAGGCTTTGTGGATCAGGTGTTGGAAAAGAACGGGTTGGTTGGATCGGGTTGGCAGCTCCTCGGTCCGTCTGTACCGTCTTCTTATTCCTTAGATATCTTTTTGCTCAGAACTCGAAATTGAGATCTGAGACTTGTCCTGCAAACTAGAGACTTAGATCTTTCCAATGATGTATGGCTCATCTTCTAGTTCCTTGTGGTTCGTTCTCAGATAGAGTTTGAAGTTGACACAGCTCAGCTTCGATGGTCTTGGAAAAACAGTCATAACTTTCGAACCGTGATGCCAAATCACGTTCCGCTTTTTCCTGAGGCTCCGTATGACTCTCTACTATTTTTCCACCAAATCTCAGATTTATCTGTGTTTAGATCTTTCCAATGATGTATGGCTCATCATCTGATGTGTCGTTTGCTTCTTGAACCGGAACTGGTAAGCTCTGTCTCTCCTCTTCTTTTTCGTTTTTTTTTTTGAACATAAAACACCTGCAAAAAGAGAAAAACACTAATTAGTAAAAATAAAAAAAAATCTTAGACTAAACCCTAATCTTAAACTCGTAGGCAAGCGTTATTGGTCCCCGGCAACGGCGCCAATTTGATCGAAGGTCAAAAAATAAACCTAAATATGCAAACTACCGGATCAAATACGGTAATCAGTTGTAACACTTTAGGGTCGAATCCACAGGGACCGATAAGTTACACTACAAATTTATGGAATTAAAGTTAAGCTAAGACAGAAATCAATATTGGTTTTTCTATCAACTAAACGAGAAATTAAATAAAGCAAATAATAATAAAGAAATATTAGGCATAGGGAAACCATCCGGGATGTGACAAAACAATTAAATCAATTAACAGGGAATATTAGGATACGTTCTAGAACTCAATTCACGATTATAGTGGCAAGTCGCTTTCGCATCACGTGCCTACTTAGCAATGCTAAATTAAAGAACAGGCAAGTCGCTCTCGCATCACGTGCCTTGCTAACAAAGTAAAACTAGCATTAATAACAAGATTGATTTGTTCAGAAGGTGCCATGGCAAGAACTTTCGTTGCCAAGACATGGAACCTTGCTCGCCTAATGTCGATTCCAGCAACTAAACACACTCTCGTGCCCAGATTAATCACCTCAAATCTTAGAACAAGTTAGCTACTCAAGCCCTAAGCATTAAGAACAACATTAGAAGAAGAACTATAAAATAAATTCCCAAACTAACAACCTAATAATCGGTCACATCCCTTCAGAGTAACCCTAGCCTAATAAGGAAACTAATCAAGCATAGAAGCAAGAACAAAGATGAACTCAAAAGAAGACATCTTTATTAAAGATTCTAAACCTAAAAATAAAACTATAAAAACGTTTACAAAACTAGGGGAGAGATACAGCTCTCAAAAGAGAGAGCCACTGCTCTAAAAAGGTGTGTTTTGATACAAGGTCGAGCCCTCCTTATATAGGAAAAGGGGAGAGCAACAAAAGGAAACAAAAGAAATGGAAAGTCTTGGAGAGGAGGCAAAAGAGGCGGTGGATCGGTCGATCCCCATCTTCATGGGCTTGGGCTTCGTCAGCTTCGTCGACAGGTTGACCTGTCTTCAGTAAATCGGCCATAACTCTTGATTGCACCGTTAGATTTCCTTCAAACTACTTGGAGATGACATCTAACTCCCTTAGCTATCTTGTGTCAAAATCTTAGCAAGATCCAACGGTGAAAAGGTCTTCGTCTGAGGCCATACTTCTGACGGGTCTGCTGGACTCTGCATCTTTCAATGTATATTTGCATCCAAACTGATCCAAAACTCTTCCTTTTGCTCCAAATGCTCTTTAGACCTATAAAACACTAAGTGAAGCATATAGTCCTATATTCTATCTAATATAAGTTAGTTGACTCAATATATAAACCTAAATCCTATATAGAAAACGGTAAATTTGGGACTCATCAATTCCCCCAAACTTGAATCTTTGCTTGTCCTCAAGCAAGAACAATCAGAAAGACTCATCAATTGCCTTCTCTAACATCAATGAGAAAGTCTTCAATGACGCAACCTCTACCAGTGAAGCTATAAGATATGGCTCTTGTCTCACCATATACAATAAGAAGACGGTGGATGTCATGCTGGTAGGAGACCTTGGTGATGAAAATGATGTCAACGAAGTCCTGGATGGAGACATTAATTCTTCTAAGAAGCCATTCGAGAAGGTCAGGAAGAGAGACAAGCGATCCAAGAAGATCCAGCTGACACGACTGATCGGTCTGACCTGAATCTGCATCGAGGAACAGAAGCCTCGAGATCGATCGGTCTACACCAGAGATCGATCGATCCCGACCCAGGAAATAGCTCCTAGACAACACGGTAGAATGGAAACAGCTACCGGAGAGCGAAAGTAGACACATAAGGAGCACAAGAACACTGTAGCGGTCCGTGCTTGCAAATTCGACGATGTCCAGGAGTTCATCCAGGTGCGCAACAAGGCACTTTGCTCCTCGAAGAAGGTGATCCTAATTGATAGCCTGGTGACTCCCATCATCACCCATTGCCACTTCACAAACGCGCATCCCCCACTGGAGCCCACGGCACAATTCATTGATCGAGAGCACCTGTACGCGAGCGAGATCCTCATCCGCCATAAGGTAGTCAACCGCTTCCAGGGCCGTGATAGGATTTACAAGTATATCCGTCTGCCTCGTACTGATTTGACTTCTCTCATGACCCACGAGAACATTGGTTTTAATCCGTCTGCTGGGGTACTTTGCGAGAGACCGATTACACCGAAGACTAGCAGCACCCGGAGAGCAGCTCACACGAGACGCATTGACGAGGCTGCCCCTTCTTAACCTTCTGCTTCCGTGCCACCACCGTTTCAGCACTACTCCTCCTCTCAGCTGCCTCCATTTCACTTCGATATGAGCGAGTACGTCGCCATGGAGCCACCGAAGTAGCCGAACTCGGAGTTTGAGCATTGGGTCTATAATACGACCAAGCAGAATAACTCCTTGCTGACTCAGATTGCGTCATGCCTCTGCTGCGTTACACCACCACCTCCACCACTACGCGAGCCCACTCCACCACCGGCACCGGTACACGAGAAAGACTAAGAGGACGATGCATCAACTGAAGTGTCTCCTGTACGAGCTGAGGATGATGAGGAGTTCTCTCCAAACCCGTCTCTTCGCTCTCATACTTGGCTTTCCACACCTAGCCACACGAGCTCGGAGTCTCACTTTCCGCAGGACTTCGCATTCGCAATAGGAGAGAGCTTGTTTTGCGGCGGGCTCTCATTCTCACACCTCTTGCTGGCTGAAACCAAAGTCAAGCTAACGACTTTAAAAAAAAAGCGCTTATGGGAGGCAACCCATAGAGTTTGTATATACTTCCCTTTCTTTTTATTTTTCTTTATTATTTTTAGAATTTTATTACGGTGAAATCACGTCCGGTATTGACTGTTTTCAGGAAAAGGTACTAAACGCAGAGGATGCAAAACTTTTTGTTCCAGACAATGGAGACCGATCGATCTGAGACGTCAGACCGATCGATCCCCTGGCGATTGACAACGTCCGAGACCATAGAAGATACCGACCGACCGGTCCCTCGCGAAGACCGATCGTTCCCCTGCTCCTAGTAGTATTGTGACTCGTGTCACATTGTCCAGACACACCAAACGTTTGATCACTTGTTTTTCTTTCATTTTCTTTTAGATTTTTTATTTTCTTACATGTATATTATCACTATCTTTTGTTGTCGGTTTCAATTCTTCCTTTGGATTTTTCTTACACACCGGGACGGTGTAAAGTAAGTCTGGTGGAGGAATGTGACCATTTGTACTAACATTTTTATTTTTATCTTATGTTTTTTTATTCTTATTTGAGTCGTTTTATTGAGTCAAAATAGTTTGGAACTTGGACTTCTTTTGTGAATCGCGTGTTCGTACTAATATCTTCTGCTATCCGTCATGACTATCCTTTTTGAAGAGCCGAAGATTGGAACGCCAGCTGAACAACTCACCAGAAGTCCCTATCTCTTGGAAATCTGATTGACTCGGCGTTGACTCCACCCTTGATAGGACGTGAATTTAGACTTAACCTTCTCAACTTGGGGCTTGGTATACATCGAACGCGACCTCTGACTCAATGCTTTCCGAGACACGCATAACAAAGAATAGAAAAGAAGTATGGTTTCCCTCTCTCTTCTCCTGAATAATAAAAAGAGAAAAGAAAAGAAAAGGGATATGGTAAACAAAGAAGTGGGCTGAGGGATGCATGGTTAGCCCCTTGCATACTTTGGACTCATGAAAACCAACCCCGGGCTAAAGAGAAAAGAGATCGATAGAAAAAAAAAATAGAATGATACCCTAAAGAAGGGAGAAATCGATCTCAATGATGTAAAAGGGAAGAGGAGGAAAGGAACCATAAGAATAATGTCTTGGAAGCTAGAGGAAGGTAAGCGTCTACGCGATCTTTGATCGATACTCCCTCGTTGAGACCGCACGCTTGTAAAGAATGAATGTAGGGAGTCAACAATGGAGATTTTGGAGCTTCCTTGAGATCTCGGGACATCAGTACGGAGAGTTGCTAAGCCAATGGTCAGTACATGTTGTAAGCTCAACCTTTTGAGTGATGGATTTACAGAAGATATACGGAGATTCTCGAGAAGTTGTAAGCTCCCATTTTCAAACCTTTCCCTTTAAGATTTCAGATCATTGTTGCTTGAGGACAAGCAAAGATTCAAGTCTGGGGGAATTGATGAGTCCCAAATTTACCGTTTTCTATATAGGATTTAGGTTTGTATATTGAGCCAACTAACTTATATTAGATAGAATATAGGACTATATGCTTCACTTAGTATTTTACAGGTCTAAAGAGCATTTATTGCAAAAGGAAGAGTTTTGGATCAATTTGGATGGAAATATACATTTAAAGATGCATAGTCCAGCAGACCCATCAGAAGTATGGCCTCAGACGAAGACGTTTTTACCGTTGGATCGTTCTGATATTTGGATACAAGATATACACTGATGTTAGCGTTCATCTCCAAGTGGTTTCATGGAAATCCAACGGTGCAATCAAGAGTTATGGCCGATTTACTGAAGACAGGTCAACCTGCTGACGAAGCTGACGCGGACGAGAGTCGGGATCGACCGGTCCACACTTGGGATCGATCGATCCACCGCCTCTTTTGCCTCCTCTCCAAGACTTTCCATTTCTCTTGTTTCTTTTTGTTGCTCTCCCCTTTTCCTATATAAGGAGGGCTCGACCATTGTATTAAACACACCTTTTTAGAGCAGTGGCTCTCTCTTTTGAGAGTTGTAGCTCTCCCCTAGTTTGTAAACATTTTTATAGTTTTATTTTATAGCTTTCTTTTTAGGTTTAGAATCTTTAATAAAGATGTTTCCTTTTGTGTTCATCTTTGTTCTTGTTTCTATGCTCGATTAGTTAGCTTATTAGGTTTAGGGTTTCAGAAAGGATGTGAGTAATTCGTTAGGTTGTTAGTCTGAGAATTTATATTTATAGTTCTTCATCTAGTTGTTCTTAATGCTAGGATTTGATTGATCACCTTATTCTAGATTTTAGGAGATTATCGTGGCATCAGAAGTGCTGTTAGTCGCCTGACCGACTTAGATGAGCAAAGTGGTCCTCAGCCAACGATGGTTGAAGTCGGGGCACTTTGTGAACAATATCAATCTTGTCATTAATGCTAGCTTTACTTAGGGATCACGCGAGAGCGGTTCTCTAATTTAGTATTGCTAAGTAGGTATATACGCGAGAGCGACTTACCATTGTAATAGTGAATTGAGTTCTAGAATGTATCTTAATATTTCCTGTTAATTGATTTAATTGTTTTGTCACATCCCGGATGATTTCCCTATGCCTAATATTCTTTTATTATTTATCTGCTTTATTTAATTTCTTGTTAGGTTATTAGAAAACAAAATCTTATTTTATTTTGTCTTAGCTTAACTTTAATCCCATAAATTCGTAGTGTAACTTATTGGTCTCTGTGGATTCGATCCTAAAGTGCTACAATTGATTACCGTACAATTGATTACCATATTTGATCCGGTAGTTATTTAGGTTTATTATTTGACCTACGATCATGTTCCTCTCTATCCAAAATCTCATTGAAATCTCCCATAAGGATTCATGGTTTATTCCTGAACAATTGAGAGTCTTGGTGATTTCTCAAATCTTCCCAAAGGCTTCTCCTCTCTTCTACCAAGTTCTCTGCATAAACGAAGGAACAGAAGAACTCCTCCATTGCTTTTTCCATCAAAACAGAACATGTAATGAGTTGAGCACTTTTAAAAATCGGAGTTATGCGTACCGCTGACCTCCAAAGTACCCAAATTCGACCCAACCGATTAAACTCATAATTGGCCATAAATGACCAGTCTTGAAAAACGGAAGCTAAAATACCAGCTGCTTTCTTTTTCTTTACTCTTGTCTCCAATAAGCAACCAAACTGCATATCTACATTATTTATCCAATTACGGACTACGAAATGTTTATTTGATTTGTTGAATCCGCGCACATTCCATGAGAAACATGACATTTATCGATGTCTTTTGGAGGACCGCTTGCCCGAAGTAACCAGATTCATGTTCCTAGTTACCTGAGTTGAGTTCTCCGAAGTATCCTTCTGCGTTTTCTTAGAGGTGCGTGGCAAGAGAGGTCGCCCTTTGTCCACTGCCTCAGAGGTAACTTTTTCTCTTTTGTTTGAGCCAGACTCTTAGCGCTATCATCCTTAGTTATAGGTTTCTCTACTCTTTGTGCCTCTTCTTTGTGAACGTCTTCTTTTGCAGCTTCTTCATTTACGGCCAACTCCGCTTCAGGAACATCACGTTCCGTGATTTCTCCCTCTTCCTCTAAATCACTGAGTACTGCGAATTTCGATGCAGAGGCAATTGGAATCGGATTCTCTAATAAGCTAGAGTTCCGTTGTGGACTACGGCCCGTTTTCGAAGGCGATACCATGGACCAATGTTCAGAATCTTCTTCGTTTGTAACAACTGCACTTGCTGCCACTTTCTCTTCCAAATCCACGCTCTTTTTAATGATTGGATTTTCTGCTTCGGGTCTTGATTCTGTTTCCAGTGTTTGGACCATGACAGACTCTTCCTCTATGTTTTTTGTGACCATGTCCACCACTTCCTCTTGATTTTTAGTCTCTGAGTTCTTCCCATGCATCACACATCGAGAGTTCAGATGACCCCATTTTTCACATATCGAACATCTTGGAGGCAGCCATGGATACATGAAGTCCACCAGGAATTCTTTACCATTTTTGGAGAAACAGATTTGTTTCGGTAGATCTTTCGATAAATCCGTATTGACAAAAACTTTTGCGACATCAAAATTCGAACAAGCTGCAGTTTCTGGGTGCAACCTGACGGGATGGCCCACTGCACTTGTGATAAAGCTCAAACCTTCCCAAGAAAACATGTGCATCGGAACCTTCTTCAAGTAAACCCATAAGGGTATTGATTTTGCCTCTGGTTTATCCTTCTCAGTGTTTGGAGACCACTTGGATACCACCATCGGCACCTCTGCAATATTCCACATTCCTCTCTTGAGAATTCTAGCTCGTACGAAGGGATTACGAACTCTGAATCTCATGTTTCTTGACCGTGGAGTGCATGAAGACAAGTTTATATTTCGTTTCCAGCACCCACGCATTGGTGACGCTAGATCTTACTTCCTAACTCAGCTCTCACTACGATGGGGGACATTCATAACATTTGATTCCTCACAAACCCTGCAGATCTCCACTACCCTGAAGGCACTCAACCCGACATGGCAGGAGCTGTTAACTCGCCTGACCCGCAGCCTATGGACATATCTGAAGAAGAGTCACCACAGCAGTTCTGGTTCACGCAGCCTCCTTCTCCTAAGCAGAGCAGGCACATGAAAGGCACCAACAGGAATATCAGCCTTCTACAGCGATGGACCAACCATCAAGATAAATCTTTTAAAGCTCTACGAGGGTCAGTGAAGGAATTAACAAATTCGGTGAAAGGATTGACCCTTCGGGTCACTAAACTTGAAGAGAGAAACACTCCGCCGCCTCCACCCTCATCAAGTAATGCACTTCCGAGAAGTAACTCTGCAAGCCTACTCAGAAGAGGCTCTAACACAGTTGAACCAGCCAGAGCCAGTTCTTTTGAGCCAGCTAGAGCTAGTTCCTTCGAACCTGCGAGAACCAGTTCCTTTGATCAAAAACGGAGGAAGCGCATAGCAGCTAAACCACCACCAAGCTCGAAGAGAGGTTTCCCTGTTCCTCAGGACCTCGATGATGAACACGCCAGCTCAACACAACACGATCCATCCTCCCACCCTCCCACCCTCCCACAACTGGTTACACTCTGGAGAGTATGGAGGCCTACCTTGACTCCCAATTCTCCTAAACGACCAGGTAACACTCCTCACTCATTTGTTTATACCATTGCATTTCATTTAGTTTGTTTTCTCTGTCTTTTCAACTCTCCTTCAAATTTTTATTACAAATGGACTGTGTAATTTAAGTTTGGGGGGAGGGGGGTTTAAGATGTATATAACTTGTTTTCTTTGTCTCTTATTTTCAAATTTTGCATCCTTGAGTCTGCATACATATAAGGCATAGAAAACCCAAAAAAAAATTTGAAAAATTTTAAAACTTTCTAAAAAAAAAAAAAAGTGTTCATATAGTTGCATTTTAGATTAAGTCTTGTTTTCTTTTTAGTAGTTTGTACATATGCAGTAGTTTGGCATATGTGTTAGGGGTCTGTGATGAGTTTGCCTCGTAGACATGCTGATTTACTAGATAAATTCAATGCCCAAGTTATTAGTTGTCTATCGCATGATAAAGTGAGTCTAAAGTAGAACCGCACCATGTTTTGAATTCATAAATTTGTATTCTTGTCTAAATGGAAGCATGTTGCGATCTGACACCTTCCCTATCTATTAGAACCTAATCTTGACTCATAATTATCATGTTTAGGGATTGAGTCTGAACTCATGGATACCAATATACATACTTGGATTTTCTTTCACCTTTACACCACTCTTTGCTAATCCAAGTAGCTGATTCCCATTATTGGAACAGTTTTCCCCGCCATTAGCCTACCCTTCTTTCAAGCCAAAATTATCTCTGTGTGTGAGGCCTTATTTTTCGGATTGAGCTTGGTAGAAAGTGTTAGGTCTGAGCTGACAGGAATGAAACCTTGTGTAGTTCTAGTTCGCGTTATCCGGACTAGATAGGACTAGGTGGGAATTTGTTAAAGGGGCTTGGGATTCAAGGTGTGCAGAAAAGAAAAGAATAAAAGGAAAGGATAGAGTTCTTAGGAGGGGTAATGTGTCTCTAAAAGTATAAAGGTCTAGTAAAGGATTTGGGGAATGCAAAAAAAAAAAAAAAAAAAAGAGATGGTTCTAAGAAAAGAAAAGAATGCAAAGCAAAAAGCTTTTGATGTCTTAAGAAATAAGAAGAAAAGAGAACCATAGAGTTTTAGAGGGGAAACCCAATCCGCTAGACAAAACCAAAAAGGAAACCCTCCTGAGACTTGGTACAAAAGGGTGAATGAGTATGATCAAAAGAGCTAAAAGATGAAGGGTAGAGTTAGGACAATCTGGGCTTAGAGAATTAGGACAAGGTTTTATTCCTGTATGCATCTGTTGGTCCTCACCTTTAGCCTTCTCCCAAAAGCTCAATCCATCTTCTTGAGAGAACCTTGATCAAAAACGATGAACCTACTCTAAAGGAGATCACCTTCATCTCCAGCCTTTCTTACCAAACCAAATGAGTTCATAGGCAGTGTTTAAACTTGATTCACGGTTTCAATTTAATGAATTTTAAAGGGATAGGTAGATTTGAATGCATGTTTACGTTGAAATAGAAGCTGAGGCGTGTAAGGAAGAGCATGGCTAAAGTTTTTAAGTAGGACTCTCTCTCTCTTTGCGTTTTACAACTACTAACTTGGACATTGATTTTACCTATTTTATCAGCATGTTTTGGTTCTGAGCCCCCACCTTCAAACCTCTTCTTCATACTTGATCTTGTTTATTTGCTTGAGGGCAAGCAAGAAATAAGTTTGGGGGAGTTGATGTGTTTGCATTTTACATGTTTTAACTTCGTTTTAGCAATCACTTTAGTCTCATTTCGTCCCTTGTCAGTAGCATTTGCGCATCATTCTTGTATAATCCCGTTGTTAGGTAGTTTTGCTTCAGCATTGCATACATTGTTGCATATGAGGTATGTTATCAGGTTTTGGAGAGCTTTTGAGGACTAATGAAGAGCAGAGTGTAAGGCAGAGTGCAGAGCTCGACCAAGCAACAAGCAGAGGAGCTCGATCGAGCTGGGAACTCGAAGCTGAGCAGAGGAAGTCGAACCAATGCAGAGTAATCAATTTGAAGCAGAAGTCAAGCAAACATGTGCAGTTAATGGAACAAGAGCTCGATCGAGCTGTACAAAGTAGAGAAGGCCGAGCTATCCAACACGAAGAAGGACTCGTTCGAGCCGGCTTAGTGTGCAAAACCGAAGCTACTCAAAAGAAAGAACCAGAGCTCGATCGAGATGTTTGAAGCGGAGGAAAACCAGATCAAGCTTGCTTAAACCGACTTAAAATCGTTGACTTTGACTAGGGCTTTCATAAGTTTAGTATAAATATGTCTCTTATGTTTAGTTTGAAACTCTCACTTTTTCTCTCTTTTTAGCTACTTTGAGAATTTCTCTCAAGAACAAAAACGTGTTTAAGGCTTTGTAATTCGAATTCTCCTTTAATCTTTTAAGTTTTTTTAGTTTTGCATCTCTCTTTTATGCTTTAGTTTATATAATCTTGTTAATCTCTCTTTAATCTTATTTTCATAATGTTGCTTGTTGAATTTTCTGGGTTTGTGTTCTTGAGTATGAATATTTCTGAGTAGAGTTCTTAGAGTTCTTGAGGTTGGGTGAGATCCATGAGGTTTTCTTAGTCTTTTCTAGGGTTTTGATGTTTAGATCTTCTAAGTCCCTTCTGGATTAGTGTTCTTCATGCTAGCTTCTTTTTGATCAACTGAGGCTTGACCCAAGGTATTTCCACCCGAGAGAGATTGGTGAAATATCTGATCTAGGTAATACCAGAGATTACGTGCCTAGCCTAAGAGATTAGTTGTCTAGGGTGTTTATTGGCATTGATTTATTGGTTGTTAAAGCCTACATTGTTATGCTTCTCTAAAGTGATTTAGGTTTGGAGGTGACTTGGTTTGAGGGTCTCTGTCACGAGAGTGGATTGACATGTAGTTGAATCTTTCGTCTAGGGATAGCTTTGTTTAAAGTTTTATCAAAATTATAAGTTAGACTAGGCGACTTCATGGATCATTGATACCCAGCCTCACGAGCTCTCTTTTATCATCTGTTTGCATCAGTTTTCGTTCTGCTTAGTCTTATTAGTCACTGCTTAGTTTTGTTAGTCATTGCTTATTTTTGCTAGTCGTTGCTTAGTTTTGTTATTTGTTCTCCTTTTCTTTATTTCTTGCTCACTTAGGTTGTTAGAAACTCAAAACTAAGGCTTCGCTTGACTTAGCTAGATTTGATTGCATCTTTTGTGGTTAATAGCTCACCCATTTGGTTTGACACCCTTTGTACTGCAATGACAATTTAAGTGCTTAGGGAATTGAACTTTAGTAGTAAGAAAAATCCTACTATCAATGGTATCCATGAGTTTATATGCAATGCACAACTAGATAATTGCAAGTCAAGATTAGGTTCTTCTAAATAGGAAATGATGTCAAGTCACAGCATGCTTCAATTAGGACCAGAATGTAATTCGAGAATTCCAAGCTTGTTTCAGTCTTATGCTTCAAATTCAATCACCATGCATCACATAGTTAATAACGAGGGCATTGATCCTAATCTAGCGAATTAATGATATAACCCATATTTTACCCTCCATCTATGTGTTTTTAGAGTCGTTTTTAGAGTCTTTCAAGTGTTTTTATAGTGTTTTGCTATGATTAAAGGTCAAAAGACGTTTGGAGATTACTTAGAGCAAAATGAACAAAATTGGATCAAATTGGAGCTAAAAGAAGACATTTGAAGATCAATGCAGATTCTCAGCCTTCACTGTCCAGAAACACGATGTGTGTCGATCGACAGGAGATCCGAGATCAGAGCTGTTCGAGAATTCAAGCCCAATTCGTTTCCTACCCAAGTTTGGATCTTCAAGACCGACTTAATCAAGCCATAGACGTCCAGAGACTTGTATATATAGTTGTTTTAGGTTTTTAAAACCGATATCCAGACTTTGTTAAGCTTTAGCTAGAGATATCTACCTTGTTTTAGGTTTTTAGAAGAGAGCTTGGGGAGATCTTTCTGTTCCTGATTCTTTAAGTCCTGATTGTGAACCCCTCTTATTTCTTACTCTTAATCTTAATGATGATTTCGTTTCTTATCTCTTGTGTTATTGCGTTGATTATGTCTGAGTAATTCACTAGTTAGATTTAGGGTTTCTCACAAAGGTTTGATGGTTTGATTGAATGGAATTGATTAGTTAGGGATTGTTTATCTTATTGTTCTTAATCTGAGATTGTTCTTAATGCTTATTCTTGATTGATCACCTTGAATCTGAACTTAGGTTGTTAGTTACCACGGAAGTGGGATTGATTTCCTGAACCTATCTCTGATTAGCAACACTCCTACTCACAAAGGAATTTGGTTTAGGGTCTTGTGAACATATTAAACTTGATATTAATGCAGACTTAGATTCTTTAGAATTCACAAAGGGATTTGGGATTCTGTTTCTAGGTTTAGAAGTTTTCACAACGGAAGTTGGTTAGCTTTACATTCGTGTTTAAGTTCTAGAACAATGATTTATTTATCCTGACTAATCATACATTTATCATTCCTGATTTCCTGAGAATTCCCTGGATCTAACACTTGCTTTCTGATTGCTTACAACTCGTTTTTAATATTCTTGCTTTTGTTCTTTTAATTTACATCTTTTGGTTTAGCATAATCTGATACTAAAGAGCCTATTGTGTATCTAAGTCCCTATGGATTCGACCCCTAAGTACTACAGTGATCTATTAATTTGAGAGAGTAGCTCTAGGGTTAATTTGAGCATATCAAATTTTGGCGCCGTTGCCGGGGACTTTTGTCTACCATTAGGTTCCAGTTTAGGATTTTGTCTAAACTTTTTCTTTTTATTTTACTCACTTTCTCTTTTGTTCTCTTTCTCTTGTGTGTTTCAGGTGCATGACCGGTCGAACAACCAGAGGCACACAGAATCCTGAGTTACTAAGCTATTCAACCGAAGAACTTGGGAGAATCGAAAGACAAGGGAGAAAGAACAAACAATCAGCCGAGATGGAAGATCCAATCGCACCAATTCTTCAGGCTGATGGGACCTATCTGAACGCAGCCGGCCAAGTTTGTGATGAACATGGCAATTTAATCAATCCGCCACCACCACCAGTTGATCCGCGAGCACTAGCCGCAGCAGGAGGCAACGTTTTGTTAGTTTTAGCCTGTTTTGAGACAAAATGGGTATAAGTGTTGTCTAAACACTCCTAATTCATCTCTAACTCTTATAATTAGTCAAATGCATTGGATTGTGACCCATTTTAACCATAGAAACACTAACAAAGCTGTTTGATGCTTCTAAGCAATGTTTTGTTACTTTTAGCCTCTTTTGAGACAAAATGAGTATAAGTGTTGTCTAAACACTCCTAATCCATCTCTAACTCTTAGAATTAGTCAAATTCATTGGATTGTGACACATTTTGACCATAGAAACACTAACAAAGCTGTTTGATGGTTCTAAGCAATGTTTTGTTACTTTTAGCCTGTTTTGAGACAAATTGGGTATAAGTGTTGTCTAAACACTCCTAATCCATCTCTAACTCTTAGAATTAATCAAATTCATTGGATTGTGACACATTTTGACCATAGAAACACTAACAAAGCTGTTTGGTGGTTCTAAGCAATGTTTTGTTACTTTTAGCCTGTTTTGAGACAAATTGGGTATAAGTGTTGTCTAAACACTCCTAATCCATCTCTAACTCTTAGAATTACTCAAATTCATTGGATTGTGACACATTTTGACCATAGAAACACTAACAAAGCTGTTTGATCCTTCTAAGCAATGTTTTGTTAGTTTTAGCCTGTTTTGAGACAAAATGGGTATAAGTGTTGTCTAAACACTCCTAATTCATCTCTAACTCTTATAATTAGTCAAATGCATTGGATTGAGACACATTTTAACCATTGAAACACTAACAAAGCTGTTTGATGCTTCTAAGCAATGTTTTGTTACTTTTAGCCTCTTTTGAGACAAAATGGGTATAAGTGTTGTCTAAACATTCCTAATCCATCTCTAACTCTTAGAATTAGTCAAATTCATTGGATTGTGACACATTTTGACCATAGAAACACTAACAAAGCTGTTTGGTGGTTCTAAGCAATGTTTTGTTACTTTTAGCCTGTTTTGAGACAAATTGGGTATAAGTGTTGTCTAAACACTCCTAATCCATCTCTAACTCTTAGAATTAGTCAAATTCATTGGATTGTGACACATTTTGACCATAGAAACACTAACAAAGCTGTTTGGTGGTTCTAAGCAATGTTTTGTTACTTTTAGCCTCTTTTGAGACAATATGGGTATAAGTGTTGTCTAAACACTCCTAATCCATCTCTAACTCTTCGAATTAGTCAAATTCATTGGATTGTGACACATTTTGAACATCGAAACACTAACAAAGCTGTTTGGTGGTTCTAAGCAATGTTTTATTACTTTTACCCTCTTTTGAGACAAAATGGGTATAAGTGTTGTTTAAACACTCCTAATCCATCTCTAACTCTTAGAATTAGTCAAATTCATTGGATTGTGACACATTTTGACCATACAAACACTAACAAAGCTGTTTGGTCCTTCTAAGCAATGTTTTGTTAGTTTTAGCCTGTTTTCAGACAAAATGGGTATAAGTGTTGTCTAAACACTCCTAATCCATCTCTAACTCTTAGAATTAGTCAAATTCATTAGATTGTGACACATTTTGACCATAGAAACACTAACAAAGCTGTTTGGTGGTTCTAAGCAATGTTTTGTTACTTTTAGCCTATTTTGAGACAAAATGGGTATAAGTGTTGTCTAAACACTCCTAATCCATCTCTAACTCTTAGAATTAGTCAAATTCATTGGATTGTGACACATTTTGACCATACAAACACTAACAAAGCTGTTTGGTCCTTCTAAGCAATGTTTTGTTAGTTTTAGCCTGTTTTCAGACAAAATGGGTATAAGTGTTGTCTAAACACTCCTAATCCATCTCTAACTCTTAGAATTAGTCAAATTCATTGGATTGTGACACATTTTGACCATAGAAACACTAACAAAGCTGTTTGGTGGTTCTAAGCAATGTTTTGTTACTTTTAGCCTATTTTGAGACAAAATGGGTATAAGTGTTGTCTAAACACTCCTAATCCATCTCTAACTCTTAGAATTACTCAAATTCATTGGATTGTGACACATTTTGACCATAGAAACACTAACAAAGCTGTTTGGTGCTTCTAAGCAATGTTTTGTTAGTTTTAGCCTATTTTGAGACAAAATGGGTATAAGTGTTGTCTAAACACTCCTAATCCATCTCTAACTCTTAGAATTAGTCAAATTCATTGGATTGTGACACATTTTGACCATACAAACACTAACAAAGCTGTTTGGTCCTTCTAAGCAATGTTTTGTTAGTTTTAGCCTGTTTTCAGACAAAATGGGTATAAGTGTTGTCTAAACACTCCTAATCCATCTCTAACTCTTAGAATTAGTCAAATTCATTGGATTGTGACACATTTTGACCATAGAAACACTAACAAAGCTGTTTGGTGGTTCTAAGCAATGTTTTGTTACTTTTAGCCTCTTTTGAGACAAAATGGGTATAAGTGTTGTCTAAACACTCCTAATCCATCTCTAACTCTTAGAATTACTCAAATTCATTGGATTGTGACACATTTTGACCATAGAAACACTAACAAAGCTGTTTGGTGCTTCTAAGCAATGTTTTGTTAGTTTTAGCCTATTTTGAGACAAAATGGGTATAAGTGTTGTCTAAACACTCCTAATTCACCTCTAACTCTTATAATTAGTCAAATGCCTTGGATTGTGACACATTTTAACCATAGAAACACTAACAAAGCTGTTTGATGCTTCTAAGCAATGTTTTGTTACTTTTAGCCTCATTTGAGACAAAATGGGTATAAGTGTTGTCTAAACACTCCTAATCCATCTCTAACTCTTAGAATTAGTCAAATTCATTGGATTGTGACACATTTTGACCATAGAAACACTAACAAAGCTGTTTGGTGGTTCTAAGCAATGTTTTGTTACTTTTAGCCTCTTTTGAGACAAAATGGGTATAAGTGTTGTCTAAACACTCGTAATCCATCTCTAACTCTTAGAATTAGTCAAATTCATTGGATTGTGACACATTTTGACCATAGAAACACTAACAAAGCTGTTTGGTGGTTCTAAGCAATGTTTTGTTACTTTTAGCCTCTTTTGAGACAAAATGGGTATAAGTGTTGTCTAAACACTCCTAATCCATCTCTAACTCGTAGAATTAGTCAAATTCATTGGATTGTGACACATTTTGACCATAGAAACACTAACAAAGCTGTTTGGTGGTTCTAAGCAATGTTTTGTTACTTTTAGCCTCTTTTGAGACAAAATGGGTATAAATGTTGTCTAAACACTCCTAATCAATCTCTAACTCTTAGAATTACTCAAATTCATTGGATTGTGACACATTTTGACCATAGAAACACTAACAAAGCTGTTTGGTCCTTCTAAGCAATGTTTTGTTAGTTTTAGCCTGTTTTGAGACAAAATGGGTATAAGTGTTGTCTAAACACTCCCAATTCATCTCTAACTCTTATAATTAGTCAAATGCATTGGATTGTGACACATTTTAACCATAGAAACACTAACAAAGCTGTTTGATGCTTCTAAGCAATGTTTTGTTACTTTTAACCTCTTTTGAGACAAAATGGGTATAAGTGTTGTCTAAACACTCCTAATCCATCTCTAACTCTTAGCATTAGTGAAATTCATTGGATTGTGACACATTTTGACCATAGAAACACTAACAAAGCTGTTTGGTGGTTCTAAGCAATGTTTTGTTACTTTTAGCCTCTTTTGAGACAATATGGGTATAAGTGTTTTCTAAACACTCCAAATCCATCTCTAACTCTTCGAATTAGTCAAATTCATTGGATTGTGACACATTTTGAACATCGAAACACTAACAAAGCTGTTTGGTGGTTCTAAGCAATGTTTTGTTACTTTTAGCCTCTTTTGAGACAAAATGGGTATAAGTGTTGTTTAAACACTCCTAATCCATCTCTAACTCTTAGAAATATTCAAATTTATTGGATTGTGACACATTTTGACCATAGAAATATTAACAAAGCTGTTTGGTGGTTCTAAGCAATGTTTTGTTACTTTTAGCCTCTTTTGAGACAAAATGGGTATAAGTGTTGTCTAAACACTCCTAATCCATCTCTAACTCTTAGAATTAGTCAAATATATTGGATTGTGACACATTTTGACCATAGAAACACTAACAAAGCTGTTTGGTGGTTCTAAGCAATGTTTTGTTACTTTTAGCCTCTTTTGAGACAAAATGGGTATAAGTGTTGTCTAAACACTCCTAATTCACCTCTAACTCTTATAATTAGTCAAATGCCTTGGATTGTGACACATTTTAACCATAGAAACACTAACAAAGCTGTTTGATGCTTCTAAGCAATGTTTTGTTACTTTTAGCCTCATTTGAGACAAAATGGGTATAAGTGTTGTCTAAACACTCCTAATCCATCTCTAACTCTTAGAATTAGTCAAATTCATTGGATTGTGACACATTTTGACCATAGAAACACTAACAAAGCTGTTTGGTGGTTCTAAGCAATGTTTTGTTACTTTTAGCCTCTTTTGAGACAAAATGGGTATAAGTGTTGTCTAAACACTCCTAATCCATCTCTAACTCTTAGAATTAGTCAAATTCATTGGATTGTGACACATTTTGACCATAGAAACACTAACAAAGTTGTTTGGTGGTTCTAAGCAATGTTTTGTTACTTTTAGCCTCTTTTGAGACAAAATGGGTATAAGTGTTCTCTAAACACTCCTAATCCATCTCTAACTCTTAGAATTAGTCAAATTCATTGGATTGTGACACATTTTGACCATAGAAACACTAACAAAGCTGTTTGGTGGTTCTAAGCAATGTTTTGTTACTTTTAGCCTCTTTTGAGACAAAATGGGTATAAATGTTGTCTAAACACTCCTAATCCATCTCTAACTCTTAGAATTACTCAAATTCATTGGATTGTGACACATTTTGACCATAGAAACACTAACAAATCTGTTTGGTCCTTCTAAGCAATGTTTTGTTAGTTTTAGCCTGTTTTGAGACAAAATGGGTATAAGTGTTGTCTAAACACTCCTAATTCATCTCTAACTCTTATAATTAGTCAAATGCATTGGATTGTGACACATTTTAACCATAGAAACACTAACAAAGCTGTTTGATGCTTCTAAGCAATGTTTTGTTACTTTTAGCCTCTTTTGAGACAAAATGGGTATAAGTGTTGTCTAAACACTCCTAATCCATCTCTAACTCTTAGCATTAGTCAAATTCATTGGATTGTGACACATTTTGACCATAGAAACACTACCAAAGCTGTTTGGTGGTTCTAAGCAATGTTTTGTTACTTTTAGCCTCTTTTGAGACAATATGGGTATAAGTGTTTTCTAAACACTCCTAATCCATCTCTAACTCTTCGAATTAGTCAAATTCATTGGATTGTGACACATTTTGAACATCGAAACACTAACAAAGCTGTTTGGTGGTTCTAAGCAATGTTTTGTTACTTTTAGCCTCTTTTGAGACAAAATGGGTATAAGTGTTGTTTAAACACTCCTAATCCATCTCTAACTCTTAGAAATATTCAAATTTATTGGATTGTGACACATTTTGACCATAGAAATACTAACAAAGCTGTTTGGTGGTTCTAAGCAATGTTTTGTTACTTTTAGCCTCTTTTGAGACAAAATGGGTATAAGTGTTGTCTAAACACTCCTAATCCATCTCGAACTCTTAGAAATATTCAAATTCATTGGATTGTGACACATTTTGACCATAGAAACACTAACAAAGCTGTTTGGTGGTTCTAAGCAATGTTTTGTTACTTTTAGCCTCTTTTGAGACAAAATGGGTATAAATGTTGTCTAAACACTCCTAATCCATCTCTAACTCTTAGAATTACTCAAATTCATTGGATTCTGACACATTTTGACCATAGAAACACTAACAAAGCTGTTTGGTGCTTCTAAGCAATGTTTTGTTAGTTTTAGCCTATTTTGAGACAAAATGGGTATAAGTGTTGTCTAAACACTCCTAATTCACCTCTAACTGTTAGAATTAGTCAAATTCATTAGATTGTGACACATTTTGACCATAGAAACACTAACAAAGCTGTTTGGTGCTTCTAAGCAAAGTTTTGTTAGTTTTAGCCTATTTTGAGACAAAATGGGTATAATTGTTGTCTAAACACTCCTATTCCATCTCGAACTCTTGTAATGAGTCGAATGCATTAGATTGTGACATATTTTGATCATAGAAACACTAACAAAGCTGTTTGGTGGTTCTAAGCAATGTTTTTTTACTTTTAGCCTGTTTTGAGACAAATTGGGTATAAGTGTTGTCTAACCACTCCTAATCCATCTCTAACTCTTATAATTAGTCAAATGCATTGGATTGTGACACATTTTAACCATAGAAACACTAACAAAGCTGTTTGAAGCTTCTAAGCAATGTTTTGTTACTTTTAGCCTCTTTTGAGACAAAATGGGTATAAGTGTTGTCTAAACACTCCTAATCCATCTCTAACTCTTAGAATTACTCAAATTCATTGGATTGTGACAAATTTTGACCATAGAAATACTAACAAAGCTCTTTGGTCCTTCTAAGCAATGTTTTGTTAGTTTTAGCCGGTTTTGAGACAAAATGGGTATAAGTGTTGTCTAAACACTCCCAATTCATCTCTAACTCTTAGAATTACTCAAACTCATTGGATTGTGACACATTTTGACCATAGAAACACTAACAAAGCTGTTTGATGCTTCTAAGCAATGTTTTGTTACTTTTGGCCTCTTTTGAGACAAAATGGGTATAAGTGTTGTCTAAACACTCCTAATCCATCTCTAACTCTTAGAATTAGTCAAATTCATTGGATTGTGACACATTTTGACCATAGAAACACTAACAAAGCTGTTTGGTGGTTCTAAGCAATGTTTTGTTACTTTTAGCCTGTTTTGAGACAAATTGGGTATAAGTGTTGTCTAAACACTCCTAATCCATCTCTAACTCTTAGAATTAGTCAAATTCATTGGATTGTGACACATTTTGACCATAGAAACACTAACAAAGCTGTTTGGTGGTTCTAAGCAATGTTTTGTTACTTTTAGCCTGTTTTGAGACAAATTGGGTATAAGTGTTGTCTAAACACTCCTAATCCATCTCTAACTCTTAGAATTAGTCAAATTCATTGGATTGTGACACATTTTGACCATAGAAACACTAACACAGCTGTTTGGTGGTTCTAAGCAATGTTTTGTTACTTTTAGCCTCTTTTGAGACAAAATGGGTATAAGTGTTGTCTAAACACTCCTAATCCATCTCTAACTCTTCGAATTAGTCAAATTCATTGGATTGTGACACATTTTGAACATCGAAACACTAACAAAGCTGTTTGGTGGTTCTAAGTAATGTTTTATTACTTTTACCCTCTTTTGAGACAAAATGGGTATAATTGTTGTCTAAACACTCCTATTCCATCTCGAACTCTTGTAATGAGTCGAATGCATTAGATTGTGACATATTTTGATCATAGAAACACTAACAAAGCTGTTTGGTGGTTCTAAGCAATGTTTTTTTACTTTTAGCCTGTTTTGAGACAAATTGGGTATAAGTGTTGTCTAACCACTCCTAATCCATCTCTAACTCTTATAATTAGTCAAATGCATTGGATTGTGACACATTTTAACCATAGAAACACTAACAAAGCTGTTTGAAGCTTCTAAGCAATGTTTTGTTACTTTTAGCCTCTTTTGAGACAAAATGGGTATAAGTGTTGTCTAAACACTCCTAATCCATCTCTAACTCTTAGAATTACTCAAATTCATTGGATTGTGACAAATTTTGACCATAGAAATACTAACAAAGCTCTTTGGTCCTTCTAAGCAATGTTTTGTTAGTTTTAGCCGGTTTTGAGACAAAATGGGTATAAGTGTTGTCTAAACACTCCTAATTCATCTCTAACTCTTAGAATTAGTCAAATTCATTGGATTGTGACACATTTTGACCATAGAAACACTAACAAAGCTGTTTGGTGCTTCTAAGCAATGTTTTGTTACTTTTAGCCTCTTTTGAGACAAAATGGGTATAAGTGTTGTCTAAACACTCCTAATCCATCTCTAACTCTTAGAATTAGTCAAATTCATTGGATTGTGACACATTTTGACCATAGAAACACTAACAAAGCTGTTTGGTGGTTCTAAGCAATGTTTTGTTACTTTTAGCCTGTTTTGAGACAAATGGGTATAAGTGTTGTCTAAACACTCCTAATCCATCTCTAACTCTTAGAATTAGTCAAATTCATTGGATTGTGACACATTTTGACCATAGAAACACTAACAAAGCTGTTTGGTGGTTCTAAGCAATGTTTTGTTACTTTTAGCCTGTTTTGAGACAAAATGGGTATAAGTGTTGTCTAAACACTCCTAATCCATCTCTAACTCTTAGAATTAGTCAAATTCATTGGATTGTGACACATTTTGACCATAGAAACACTAACAAAGCTGTTTGGTGGTTCTAAGCAATGTTTTGTTACTTTTAGCCTCTTTTGAGACAAAATGGGTATAAGTGTTGTCTAAACACTCCTAATCCATCTCTAACTCTTAGAATTAGTCAAATTCATTGGATTGTGACACATTTTGACCATAGAAACACTAACAAAGCTGTTTGGTGGTTCTAAGCAATGTTTTGTTACTTTTAGCCTCTTTTGAGACAAAATGGGTATAAGTGTTGTCTAAACACTCCTAATCCATCTCTAACTCTTAGAATTAGTCAAATTCATTGGATTGTGACACATTTTGACCATAGAAACACTAACAAAGCTGTTTGGTGGTTCTAAGCAATGTTTTGTTACTTTTAGCCTCTTTTGAGACAAAATGGGTATAAGTGTTGTCTAAACACTCCTAATCCATCTCTAACTCTTAGAATTAGTCAAATTCATTGGATTGTGACACATTTTGACCATAGAAACACTAACAAAGCTGTTTGGTGGTTCTAAGCAATGTTTTGTTACTTTTAGCCTCTTTTGAGACAAAATGGGTATAAGTGTTGTCTAAACACTCCTAATCCATCTCTAACTCTTAGAATTAGTCAAATTCATTGGATTGTGACACATTTTGACCATAGAAACACTAACAAAGCTGTTTGGTGGTTCTAAGCAATGTTTTGTTACTTTTAGCCTCTTTTGAGACAAAATGGGTATAAGTGTTGTCTAAACACTCCTAATCCATCTCTAACTCTTAGAATTAGTCAAATTCATTGGATTGTGACACATTTTGACCATAGAAACACTAACAAAGCTGTTTGGTGCTTCTAAGCAATGTTTTGTTACTTTTAGCCTCTTTTGAGACAAAATGGGTATAAGTGTTGTCTAAACACTCCTAATCCATCTCTAACTCTTAGAATTAGTCAAATGCATTGGATTGTGACACATTTTAACCATAGAAACACTAACAAAGCTGTTTGGTGCTTCTAAGCAATGTTTTGTTACTTTTAGCCTCTTTTGAGACAAAATGGGTATAAGTGTTGTCTAAACACTCCTAATCCATCTCTAACTCTTAGAATTAGTCAAATTCATTGGATTGTGACACATTTTGACCATAGAAACACTAACAAAGCTGTTTGGTGGTTCTAAGCAATGTTTTGTTACTTTTAGCCTCTTTTGAGACAATATGGGTATAAGTGTTGTCTAAACACTCCTAATCCATCTCTAACTCTTAGAATTAGTCAAATTCATTGGATTGTGACACATTTTGACCATAGAAACACTAACAAAGCTGTTTGGTGGTTCTAAGCAATGTTTTGTTACTTTTAGCCTCTTTTGAGACAAAATGGGTATAAGTGTTGTCTAAACACTCCTAATCCATCTCTAACTCTTAGAATTAGTCAAATTCATTGGATTGTGACACATTTTGACCATAGAAACACTAACAAAGCTGTTTGGTGGTTCTAAGCAATGTTTTGTTACTTTTAGCCTCTTTTGAGACAAAATGGGTATAAGTGTTGTCTAAACACTCCTAATCCATCTCTAACTCTTAGAATTAGTCAAATTCATTGGATTGTGACACATTTTGACCATAGAAACACTAACAAAGCTGTTTGGTGGTTCTAAGCAATGTTTTGTTACTTTTAGCCTCTTTTGAGACAAAATGGGTATAAGTGTTGTCTAAACACTCCTAATCCATCTCTAACTCTTAGAATTAGTCAAATTCATTGGATTGTGACACATTTTGACCATAGAAACACTAACAAAGCTGTTTGGTGCTTCTAAGCAATGTTTTGTTAGTTTTAGCCTATTTTGAGACAAAATGGGTATAAGTGTTGTCTAAACACTCCTAATCCATCTCTAACTCTTAGAATTAGTCAAATTCATTGGATTGTGACACATTTTGACCATAGAAACACTAACAAAGCTGTTTGGTGCTTCTAAGCAATGTTTTGTTACTTTTAGCCTCTTTTGAGACAAAATGGGTATAAGTGTTGTCTAAACACTCCTAATCCATCTCTAACTCTTAGAATTAGTCAAATTCATTGGATTGTGACACATTTTGACCATAGAAACACTAACAAAGCTGTTTGGTGGTTCTAAGCAATGTTTTGTTACTTTTAGCCTCTTTTGAGACAAAATGGGTATAAGTGTTGTCTAAACACTCCTAATCCATCTCTAACTCTTAGAATTAGTCAAATTCATTGGATTGTGACACATTTTGACCATAGAAACACTAACAAAGCTGTTTGGTGGTTCTAAGCAATGTTTTGTTACTTTTAGCCTCTTTTGAGACAAAATGGGTATAAGTGTTGTCTAAACACTCCTAATCCATCTCTAACTCTTAGAATTAGTCAAATTCATTGGATTGTGACACATTTTGACCATAGAAACACTAACAAAGCTGTTTGGTGCTTCTAAGCAATGTTTTGTTACTTTTAGCCTCTTTTGAGACAAAATGGGTATAAGTGTTGTCTAAACACTCCTAATCCATCTCTAACTCTTAGAATTAGTCAAATTCATTGGATTGTGACACATTTTGACCATAGAAACACTAACAAAGCTGTTTGGTGGTTCTAAGCAATGTTTTGTTACTTTTAGCCTCTTTTGAGACAAAATGGGTATAAGTGTTGTCTAAACACTCCTAATCCATCTCTAACTCTTAGAATTAGTCAAATTCATTGGATTGTGACACATTTTGACCATAGAAACACTAATAAAGCTGTTTGGTGCTTCTAAGCAATGTTTTGTTACTTTTAGCCGATTTTGAGACAAAATGGGTATAAGTGTTGTCTAAACACTCCTAATTCATCTCTAACTCTTAGAATTAGTCAAATTCATTGGATTGTGACACATTTTGACCATAGAAACACTAATAAAGCTCTTTGGTGCTTCTAAGCAATGTTTTGTTACTTTTAGCCGCTTTTGAGACAAAATGGGTATAAGTGTTGTCTAAACACTCCTAATCCATCTCTAACTCTTAGAATTAGTCAAATTCATTGGATTGTGACACATTTTGACCATAGAAACACTAACAAAGCTGTTTGGTGGTTCTAAGCAATGTTTTGTTACTTTTAGCCTCTTTTGAGACAAAATGGGTATAAGTGTTGTCTAAACACTCCTAATCCATCTCTAACTCTTAGAATTAGTCAAATTCATTGGATTGTGACACATTTTGACCATAGAAACACTAACAAAGCTGTTTGGTGGTTCTAAGCAATGTTTTGTTACTTTTAGCCTCTTTTGAGACAAAATGGGTATAAGTGTTGTCTAAACACTCCTAATCCATCTCTAACTCTTAGAATTAGTCAAATTCATTGGATTGTGACACATTTTGACCATAGAAACACTAACAAAGCTGTTTGGTGGTTCTAAGCAATGTTTTGTTACTTTTAGCCTCTTTTGAGACAAAATGGGTATAAGTGTTGTCTAAACACTCCTAATCCATCTCTAACTCTTAGAATTAGTCAAATTCATTGGATTGTGACACATTTTGACCATAGAAACACTAACAAAGCTGTTTGGTGGTTCTAAGCAATGTTTTGTTACTTTTAGCCTCTTTTGAGACAAAATGGGTATAAGTGTTGTCTAAACACTCCTAATCCATCTCTAACTCTTAGAATTAGTCAAATTCATTGGATTGTGACACATTTTGACCATAGAAACACTAACAAAGCTGTTTGGTGCTTCTAAGCAATGTTTTGTTACTTTTAGCCTCTTTTGAGACAAAATGGGTATAAGTGTTGTCTAAACACTCCTAATCCATCTCTAACTCTTAGAATTAGTCAAATTCATTGGATTGTGACACATTTTGACCATAGAAACACTAACAAAGCTGTTTGGTGGTTCTAAGCAATGTTTTGTTACTTTTAGCCTCTTTTGAGACAAAATGGGTATAAGTGTTGTCTAAACACTCCTAATCCATCTCTAACTCTTAGAATTAGTCAAATTCATTGGATTGTGACACATTTTGACCATAGAAACACTAACAAAGCTGTTTGGTGGTTCTAAGCAATGTTTTGTTACTTTTAGCCTCTTTTGAGACAAAATGGGTATAAGTGTTGTCTAAACACTCCTAATCCATCTCTAACTCTTAGAATTAGTCAAATTCATTGGATTGTGACACATTTTGACCATAGAAACACTAACAAAGCTGTTTGGTGGTTCTAAGCAATGTTTTGTTACTTTTAGCCTCTTTTGAGACAAAATGGGTATAAGTGTTGTCTAAACACTCCTAATCCATCTCTAACTCTTAGAATTAGTCAAATTCATTGGATTGTGACACATTTTGACCATAGAAACACTAACAAAGCTGTTTGGTGCTTCTAAGCAATGTTTTGTTACTTTTAGCCTCTTTTGAGACAAAATGGGTATAAGTGTTGTCTAAACACTCCTAATCCATCTCTAACTCTTAGAATTAGTCAAATTCATTGGATTGTGACACATTTTGACCATAGAAACACTAACAAAGCTGTTTGGTGGTTCTAAGCAATGTTTTGTTACTTTTAGACTCTGTTGAGACAAAATGGGTATAAGTGTTGTCTAAAACACTCCTAATCCATCTCTAACTCTTAGAATTACTCCAATTCATTGGATTGTGAC
Organism: Erysimum cheiranthoides; assembly: GCA_011420285.2. Lineage (NCBI taxonomy): Eukaryota > Viridiplantae > Streptophyta > Magnoliopsida > Brassicales > Brassicaceae > Erysimum > Erysimum cheiranthoides. The sequence goes on from CM022182.2 coordinate 6,338,521, forward strand.
ACATTTTGACCATAGAAACACTAACAAAGCTGTTTGGTGCTTCTAAGCAATGTTTTGTTAGTTTAGCCTATTTTGAGACAAAATGGGTCTAAGTGTTGTCTAACAACTCCTAATCACCTCTACTCTTATAATTAGTCAAATGCCTTGGATTGTGACAACTTTTAAACAAGAAACATAACAAAGCTGTTTGAGCTTCTAAGCAATGT